>JACCHV010000105.1:1321612-2034753 GCA_018907245.1 Eupristina koningsbergeri
CACCTCAAAGCTCAGTTTTTTAGAGTTTGAAAAACAAATGTGAAAATCGTTAGACTGATCCATTTTTTAAACAGTTTCATAAGAGCGAATCCTTTTCATCTTCCCGAAACCTCGCACAGTCTCATGTAAAGCATAAAATTCCACTTATTCGAAGAGAAGTAAAGAAATTTTTATTTCATTCGAAATAATTTATCCGCCCGAGTAATTGTCGAAGTGAAAGAGCGAATTTTAGATTCGCAAACACGTCTGACCTAAAACTATCATGAACACCCTCTCAGATGTAATTACGCTCGAATGACCGTATAATGAGCACACATAAATAAGTAAATAAAATAAGTAGCACGCGACTTTTGCATTCTCGACAACTCGCCGTTCCCTTCTCTGTTTCTCTGGTGAGCCTTACATGTGTGAATGTGCATAAGGTGCAATTTCACGCATTTTTTAAAGCGAAGCATTTTTTATTATTTTAATCATTTTTACAAAATTATACTTTGATTAAATTCGTGTTTTGACTATCAGAATAGGCTAAAAGAAGGTAGACTGAGAGAAAACTTTAAAAACTTACAAATTGGACTAACGAAAAAATTCATATTGAAAATTGTAATATATATCAATAATTTTCCTTTGTAATTTCAATAAAGTATTGATTTTTTATGTAAGCTTCATAATAAATCATGCTATTTTATACGACATTGTAGAATTAATAATGATTTATAAATTTCAAAATCAATTAAAGATTGAAGGTGAAGCTATTATCTGTATTCCTTCATTAATTACATTCATTAATGAAACTTTAATGACCACAAGAAAAATTCTTTTAAAACATAATACTATTTTTCACCAATTGTTATTTTAGATTTTAAGGTATTACAAAATATATTGAACATTAAAACATCTAAAGAAAAATTTAATTTAAATTAATAATATGTAGAAAAATGTGAATAGATAATTCATAATAATATGAATATATTATATACATATATACATGTATGCAAAGTTTGATCATTGTATTTTGTATCTTACTACCCTTGGTATTTATTTACATATGTACCACGATAAAATACTTGTAACTTTGAATAAATATTAAAATTACTTTTAAATTTCTCCATGATTAGATAATTAGATTTATTCAAACTTTAAGTGTTCACAATAATACAAATAACCTTTTTCGGAAGTAAAGTCATTTTACTTATATATGCTTGTTTATCAAACTGGAAATAAAAATATTCGAATATTTTCAAATACAATTAATAATTAATTCATTCTACATAATATTTTAAAGCAGTAATTTTTTAAATGTTTTATTAATACTTAAAAGAAAATTTATTTTAATATTAAAAATTTTAAAACAAAATTCATTTCGATTATTTTAAATAAAACAAAAAGACTAAATTTCCATTAACTTTTAATAAAATAAAACCTCATAAAATAATATATATTATACATAAAATTTCTTGCATAAATAATCATATTTTTAAATTTATAGGAAACATTAAGATTGAATTTTGAATGGGTGCACATAAATACGGAAACTTATTATTATCACTTAATATTTTATTATGCATTTCAATAAAATGTAAGGAATGAAAAACATGAGATAAATCGATAATCATTTTATCGCTATGTATTAATAATTAAAAATTATTATAAATCATTTTAAAAGAACAAAAACTGTAAAAAGATGAACAAATAATTTTTCAACTACTAATTATGGAGCAATAATTATCATTAGGTTTTATGCAAATAACTACTTATCATATCTAATACTTTCTATTATCATTCGTCATATAAATAAATAAAAAAATTATGAAAAAATGTTAACCAGTAAACAAATACTGATAAAATTCAAAATTCGTAGATATAATCGATGAGTAAGATCACATAGAAAACGATATGTAAAAGTAAGCAATGCACAAACAAATAACATATTTGCTGAATAAATCATGTGCACTGTTATCTCTATTGTTGTTAATTATTTTAGCAATATATATATAATTTATTGAAGGACTGAAGAATAATGAAAATGTATGAAAAAAAAAATTAAATCTGTACTTAATCAAAATTAATATTTCTGTTTCTATAGTAGCAATTCAAAAATCAATTAGAAACGTATTATATATCACATATATGAACAATTTTTATTCTTACCTTTTAACTAATTCTCCAATTGTCTTTTTATTCCTAAATTTTCAAATAAAATATTTAATATAAACCTTAAATGACACCATTATTTGAATTTATATATACTCCATATATGGTTACCAAGAAAAGAATATTTTATTTATTTAAGTAAACATTAATGAAATGAAATTATCATTCATACCATTTTATTCGTTAATAAATGTTTTTTTTATTTCTCTTTTTGTAAAAAATCTTTTGAATAATACAAATGACTCTCAGATTAATTTAATTTATTATGGTATTCACATAAAATATAACAAACTGGAAAAAACATTGATTTTTCTTAAAACAAAATAATACATGTAATAATGTATGTCTATTAATTCAAATATATGGAAAAGGGTAACAACTTTAAAATTTGAAATTTCAATGAAAAGTATCTGTTGACTAGACACTTTCATTTGCATTTCAATTAGACTTTTACATATTCTCCTTCATCTTTTTAATCATATTGCCAATACCGTCATGAACATCAGCCCAGGTCGCTTGTGCATCTAACCAGGCCGGATTACTGTAGACATTATACTTTTTGCAGTGTGTGACACCGTTTACATCCTGCTTCTCAATTTTGGCCCCCATCTGTTTGACCTTTTCGATTATTTTAGCGTAAGGCCATCGCTCAACCGGACCTACACTCGGAGACCGATACAACAACGATTTATTTAAAATAAATGATTAAAGATATTGTATTAATTTGAGATGGAATTTTCTATATCATGATAATACCCTATGGATTTGGAAATATTAAGTAATTATTTGTGTAAATAAAATATTGAAAATAAATTATATATTACTGATCTCGCCTATTCCACGCATGTGTAATTCTATACTTTTCCATAATTTTGCAGTTTTCGTCTTGATTTTTTAATTAATTGTAGTAAATGATGGAAAAATTTTAATTAAATTTAAATTAATAAAATTAAATGAATACATTCTTCATAAAATTAATAAAAACTATAATTATGAATACAAACTTATAATTATAACTATGTAACAAAATTAGGACAATTAAGTGGATTTTAATAAATTTGTAATTTTCTTTTATACTTATTCCTTTGATATAAAATAATAATTGATATTGCATACATGTATTCATGACATATGGTGAGTTGCATTTTATATGATTTGATATCTTCGAAAATTTGTGAAATATGTTTTTATAATAAAAATATAATTAATTAAAATACGTTACATTTATCTCCCAATGTCACTTTACTTCCACAGAAAACTCTGGCAATTATAGTGGAAGCTATGCATAAGCTTCCAATTGGCTTACATTGACATTTAAATTCTTGGAGCACTTTTACTATTTCAGGATGTACGTCGCAATTGACACCTTTTGATTCAAAATTGCTCCTGTAGAAAAAATATAAAAAATTAATAAAATACAAAACCGTTCCTTTAAAAATTATATATAATATTAATTGTTATTTTTTATAAAATAAAATATAAAATCAAATTAATGATAAATTATATTTTTATTATTATTTCTGCATGCTATATTCAATAATTGATTATTCGGGTCTTTGACAATCTTTGCAGTTTGTTTAAACACAACACTATTATAGCTAAATTATGTGGAAAATCTCTCCATTTTTATTAATTGTAATATAGACAGGATCTTTATTAGTTTTGAATAATAATCTGATTAATAATAATAATAATAATAATAATAATAATAATAATAATAATGTTAATTTTATATCAATATTTTAATGTATCGGTAAGTAGACAATGAGTTTCTTGAATTATCGCATAGTGATTATTGCGCAGTTAAAATATATTAAAAAATGTCAGTTAAATTAAATAATTAATTTATTATCAAAATTAGTATTTACAACTCACAAAGTTCTTACAACTCCCAACCCTCCGGGTAAAATAAGAGCGGATTTGTCGCAAGTATTGCACTTGCAAAGGGGATTAATTTTATTTCGAGCAATTCGTGCTGATTCTACGAGTGCATTTCTCGGTGAACTGCAATTATCTACCTCTTGTGTCAAGTGATTTATCAATCCACAAATGTTCACATTTGGAGCGTAGAACTTCGGAATCATCCCTTTTTTACTAAGATGAATTGCAATTGACACAGCCTCCATAATTTCTGTACCATCTTGTGCGCCACATCCAGCTAAAATCTTTGATAAAAACCAATTTTACGAATACAAATCTTTGATTTGTATTAATTTATTTTATTAGTTTTATTTAAACTATTATTCTAACTATTTCTTTTCACTTAAACAAACTAATTATTTCTATACTGTGCTTACAGCTATTGATAACTTTCAAAATATTAATAAAAAAATGCATTTTGTAGATATGCCACTACAATAAATTGAATAATTATTAATTATTTATTATTAATCAAATATTCCAGATAATTTATTCGCATAATTAAGTATAAATTTTTTAACAAACAAATTCATAAATTTTTAAATACTTTTGATTAATTTTAAATTACTTCAAATTTATTATTTTTTATAAATTATAAATAACGATTTTATTTTTTTATTTCCAATTTAAATCTTTTAAAAAACTTTTAATTTTTACATAAATTATAATGTACATTTAGATTTATTTTTGTAAATAATCTTCCTATATATTATTAACTTTAATATAATCAAAATATTCTAAAAACTTACCTAATATCTATTGAGACGCTTTAAAAAATAATTTTTAAATTTGTTTTCATAAATGAACATATTACATTAAACACGTTAATGATATACATATTTTGTAATAATTCGTTTTGAATAAATTTCGTCCAAAAAAAAAATTTATTCAACGGTGCATTAATTATATTTTGAATGTATTTATCATTCTTTTTTAAAAAGTATGAATATAATAAAAAAGATATATGGTCAGTAATATGTTTAAAATATTATTATTTGTTTAAATTAAGAAAAAAAATTTTTCAAAAATTTTTATTTTTTTTCAAACATACCACAGCTACTTTTTTAGGTTTTTCTTTTTTTAATTCTTGGTTCTTACATTTCTTGTTTAGAAAAATTGGACATGTGTGCAATAGGTTATTGTATGATATAGTACGAAATCTAAGGACATTTCCCAATAATTTAGATGACAGTCTTAATAACATTTTTTGAAATATTGAAAGTAAATATAAAAACTGTTAAATATTGAAACTAACAATTTAATTGTAACTACACCCAAAAAGTTAAATTTTTTTAATGCTAAAATTCCACGCTAATATACATCCTGAATCTAACTGATATATTACTTGTAAAAAAAATTGACTTTTCTTTTTTTGTTTTTAATGAAAAAATAAAAAAAAAAATTCTTGATTATATGTACGTTATATTTAAAAATTTTTTTGTTTAAAATTCAGTCCTCTATTTTATAATACAAATCATGTTTTAATATAATGGTAAATATGATGAATCAGTACTGCGTTAAATATATGAATTATTCATTTTGTAAAAAATAGTTATAATTTAATCCTCTTTATTGGGTAAATATAAATTAATTATACAAAATATTTATTTATCATATTGTATCACAAAAAATCTTCAATTTATTGAAATATTTATTAAATAATGCAATCAGTAATATATATATTAAATAAATTGGATAAAAAACCAGCTAGAAGCTAATTAAATTTATTTTACCCCATTTTTAAATATTTTACTGTTGGTTGCTTTAATATTTAATATAATAATGATGATGACGATGGTGATAGTGATAATACTGATAATAATAATCATAGTGGTAATCATAATGATAATAAGTATTTTTACATAATTTATTATTTTAATATTTTAAATACCCATTTACTATTAATCACTTATATATGATTATTTTTTATTATTTTTTTAATAATTTACTAATTTCATGATAAAAGTATTACAAACTCTTGTTCTTTCTACCTCTAGTGAATACAACGTTAACTACTATACGGTAACTTTCGTCGGTAAGTTTGAATCCATTACTCTTACTGTAGATACAAAATTACTTAAAGATTCCTGTCGGTTACTACTATTTATATGTACCACAGTCGGTTATTATATTAAAAAGTAAATAAGAACATACTTCCAAGAGAGCAGTACTGAGGTAAATTAAATTTGGAGAGTGTGTGTATAACATTGAGATATTTTTCTTAACTTACAACTATTCAAGAAAGATTTACCTAAAAAACTTTTCATGAGGCTTAACGAAACACAGAGTCAGTGTTTGCGATTTTAAAGAGGTTTTCTTTAGTTTATGCTTGTCATAAACCTTTACTGTACTACAAGAGCAATTTTTGTTGAAACTATGCATATCGATTGATGCTTCAGTGATTTAAGGATTAACACACGAGACTTCGCAGCAATTTATGTACACAACACGATGAACTAAATTTTTCTTGCTTTATCCAACTTTGTAATAAAATACATAATAAATAAAAATTTTATATTCTAATATATTTATTAGAAAAAAAAAACCATTTTCCAACGTAAATTATATTATGATCATTATTTAATAAGAAGTGTAGTAGTACTTAACAATGCTATTATGGTTTTTATTATATTATATATTTGACAATATATTTAATTATACTTAAAATTTTAAATAAAAATTAATTTATGTATATTTTATTATAAAATATGTATTATTATAAGAAATTTTTATTATACGTAAATTTTAAATTTATAATGTAATAATAATAATAATGTACATGATAATGCTAATCGTAACAATAACAATAATAGCAACAACAATAATAATAAATGATGATGATGATGATATATTTGATATTATATTTTGATATTTAATAAAGCAATGATAAATATTTCATAATAATATATCTTATTTTAAAATATTAAAATTTAATTTTATAAGCGTTTTAATACAATGAAAATTGATCATTAGTTTTTATATATGTATTAAATGTATTATATAAAATATAAATTTATATTTTTTATTTATAATCAACTCTGAGGTAACATGATAAAATATTTGATTTATGTCGTGGTTATAAAAAGATATAATAACTATGAACATAAACTCATATTACACTGGATAGTCGTTTCACAAGTATATTATATTCTATATTTTATATTAAAATTGAATTTAAATTAAATGAAAAGCTTTTCATTTTATTGCCATTGAATAATAAATGTTTTGTGCTTAAAAGTTTAAGGGGCTGAATTTAACATTGCGAACCTTTTTTCAGACTTTTGAATGTATATATTGTTGACAGTAATGGATCTCTGGTTTACGCTTAGATGAAAAAGGAAACAAATTGAATAACATATTAAAAATGATCGTCATATTCTTCCGTGGTATTAACAATCAGTATCTAATGATATTTCATACACATAATTTTTAGCTAAAAGTATCGTTTTAAGTTGTTTATTGAAATTAGGATTGCGATTCACTTTGATAACTAAATAAATTTCAATAAACATGGCTTTTTTTAAACTTCACGCATAGCTATATTTTACAGTATATATGCAGCGTAGAAATTGATATACTAATCCGTAGATGATTATAAAGTTATATGAAAAGTAAAGAACTGGTTGTACACATCAATATTCTCTATCATCTGTGTCTCTCCCTTGTCCACATAAATCTTGAAGAAAAAAGCATCATATATTTTCATTGCAGCTCAGTTCAGAGGTTAAAATTCATCGAATAATGAAATGCAGCATTATTCCTCCCTCACCCTGCACTACCTTATTTACAATTACGCTTTTCGCACGAGCCGATGAGTTAGACACACAGCGGATGAAGTAACACAGAAGTTTTATTCTAATTATCAACTCAAGCCGAAGACACCCTGGAGAGCTTTGGACTCTGAACTTTCCCATCCTTACTGCCGCTTTCTTCAATGCTTTTCGCGAATCTCAGGATGCTACATAATATGTAAATCTAGGCGAAACCGTGCACTTGCACTTGCTTACACGTGCCGATCCAGTTTTCTTCAATTTCGCATCGAGTGAGTGAAGAGCTCCACTGCCGGTTATGTTTTTCGAAGCCATTAACCCAGCGGTTCAGCAATTAAAATGTAACCCAGTAATGATTGAAATACATCAATAATTCGATATGCAGTTGAGTGGTGACATATCCTGAAATGGCATCTAGCGCAGCTGTAAATAATTTTTTTTATTGGAAGTTTGAAAACGTGACATACTTTTAATAATAGTATTATCAACCTAATTCTTCATATTTTAACTCCTTAAAAATGTTGGTCGGAAATAATTAAAAATAATATTTAATGTTTAAGTACCAATGTTTTGATTATGTGAAGAGGTAGATGGTTCTTATTTTAGGTGATCAAGATTTATTAATTTAAAAATTGTGCAAACAAGAAAATAAAACTATAATTTAGATAAATAATGTACAAATTGACAAATTTTCATTTTTAAATAATATAATTTGATGTTTATCGCGTGTTACACAGAAAATATCGTAGAGTAAAAACTTGCTGAATAATACAAGACAAAAAATGTATTTTATTTATATTAGATTCAATTTAAATAATACTTAAAAAATGTTTTTTTTAGAAGGTAAATGTTTTTTAATCTCTTATCGATAAGCAATATTATCATTTATTCTAATATGTATTATTAGATGCAGAACAATTTTATTTCAAAAAATGCCATTTGTCTTAGAGCATATTGTCTCTTCGACGTACAGTTTTATAATTACAATGCTCGCTAGCAATTTTCATTTTTTTCATCTAAATGCTCCTCGTGACTTCACTTTTTTTCTATTAATTAATTTAATAGATAATACATTTCTCGACTTGCAACGTGCACTACTTTTTTCACCATACTTCAGTTTTTCGCAGAAACCTTCGGTCCTCGGCAGAAAAAAACTTTTTTTCTGCTAAGAAGGAAAATGCCGATATAATTTTAAATAAATTTTGCGCAAAACAACCATAACGGCGCAAAACGCCGTCACAAATTAAATATCATTTTTTATTAAATCTGCGAGAGCTTAAGTGTGTGCCCAGGTCCAGCTCGCACGCCGACCCACCGGACCTGCCAGGATAGCCTTGCATGTCGACCCATCCACCTGGATTTCTTGAAGCTTCTCGTTGATCTTAGGTGTCTTTATTTGGGTCAAACTCGCACGTCATAACTCTTTTATAACTCGTATTTATTCATTATTTCATAATGTTATAACTCACGAAGTCATAAATAAGCAGTATATCGATGGATTATCACACTATTATGTTTTTTAACAAAGCTACAGAGAAAAAGAAAAAGAGAAAAGAAATGAGAAAGAGAAAAAAAACGCGAAAGAAAAAGAATAAATAATACAATAATAAATAGTAAGATTAAATTTCAAATTCTCTTAGTTCCTTAAAATCTCATAAATTTATTATAAAATTCTTTCCAATTAAATGCTTTTTCATACGTATCACCATAAAATTTTACCATGATTGCAATACCATTACAACAATATAAAAAATAATTATGTATTAACAATAAAATAGTAATATTAAAATTTTAATTACTATATTAAATATATTTCAATAATTTCGATCAAATGGTGCGATGAAT
Organism: Eupristina koningsbergeri; assembly: GCA_018907245.1. NCBI lineage: Eukaryota > Metazoa > Arthropoda > Insecta > Hymenoptera > Agaonidae > Eupristina > Eupristina koningsbergeri. The sequence continues at coordinate 1,331,299 of JACCHV010000105.1, forward strand.
TTACATAATTTAGCTATATATATGATAATAATTTAATACAACATGAAAAGTACAATTCAAATTCATAAAGTTTTTACGTTAAATATTTATCTTTTCTAATGCATAGGATACATTATGAATTAATTTTGTTGATACAACAATAAAGATTTTTTGTAGGCAAATTAAATCAGCCCTATAACGTTAAACCGTTATATAAGTAATCAACAAGTATATTTAATATTTTAAAACAATAATTAAGTTTAATACTGTATAATACTTTTAACTGAAATTAAAATGAGACCTCGGTCACTTATTTTTAAAATTGGATAATATGAAAGGGTGATCATGTAAAAAGCTTAATTTATATAAACACTTGAAGGTGGAGCAGAAGAAATGCTCTTGTGGGTACATTCTCTATTTCGGCAAAAAGTATTAGACACAAATAACATCACATCGCCAGATTCATGCTTCAATATCCAGCCAAAGAGAGGTATATAGGTAAACAGAAGTAGAGACAGAAGAGAAAGATGAGGTCTTGAGCATCGTTGTCGCTAAGGTAAAAGAGACGGGCAAGGAAGGAACGAAGGAAGGCTTGCTGAAGGGCCAGAAACTGCCGGCGCTGCGGAATTACTCGGCCGGGTCTGCTCCCTCAGGGCTAAACTTGTCCTCGACAATTTCAAACTTATTTTAACATTCATATAAGCCTCCCTCTCTCCTCTCCCAATGACCTGAGCGAGGTGGTTCCGTCTCGCGCAATAGCAAGAGAAAGGGGGGAGGGAGGAGAAACGAACGACTGTTACTGATGGTATCATCTACTATTACTTTATTTTGACTGTCTATTTTACACTATATAGATTTCCTTTATCTTTGATTCGTAATTTTGGCCTTAATTTTATTTCAATTATTTAAGACTCTTGTCGTGTTTGTTATAATTAATCTCATTGATACTGTCATGTATTTGTTCTGAAATTCTAATTATTATTGTATTAATAAGTTTTTCATATTATGAAAATATTTAATATAAAATTATTTATCGATTCCATAAATTTTATTCAATTATATGCCCAATAAAATGTATTTAAAATATACAATAAATCTTACTATCTATTGTGTGTATAATTTGTTATTGATAATCATTGATTCTTTCCACATATTTTATAAATAGTTTTATTAATAAGAGCAAATGTATTTAAATACTGAATATATAAAATATTACTATTTTTTTTTTACTTATTATACCTTTTAAAGACTGCAATTTTTCAACACTGATTTTATATTTTTCATTATGTTTAATAGTAATATAAATAAATCAAACGATCAATGAAAATTTAATACTGTCAAAATTAAAAAGACTATATTTAAAAAATCTATATTTTAATATGTTATCGATCACTTACACCTATCTTAGTATTAAAAATTTGAGTCAAAATTTCATTGGTAGTAGTAACAGAAACTTAAATAAATATCTTCTATTGTAAAATGATAATTTATAATTTTAAGTATTGATAGTAGCTTATATTCGTTAAAAAATTTTATGTATAGTACGCTTATTATTTATATCGATTATTATTTTTATATTTTTTGACGCCAATTGCCATTAGCATAAAATCCAAATGTCTCAATCTCTTACCATCTGGATATTAGAGTAAAAATGTAGTACGTTGTTTATATTTAAGTGTGATGGATGATTTATTTTTCTGAAAAGCATGGAATGAAAAAATCAAGCAAAAATTAGAGAAAAAAAAATAAGTGGAAAAAGTGGAATCCGCAGATCAAACGACAATCGACGTAGCTCAAGCCGTAGTGATAAATGATCCGCAACTAATGCGAGTCTCTTTTGCACGAAAATTCGCTGGATCAATGTCGAATTTAATTATTTATGTCCCATAGCGATAGATTATTAATGAATTGCATAAGCGAATGAGGCTCGATGTAACCTCGTGCGCGTCGACCACGACCTAGTGTACAGTCATTCTGTCCAGGGTAATTCAGCTTTATCCGGGTAATAGGTATCGGTGCGACGCTCGTGTTATTCACCATATATGAACTCAAATTATGGCTGCGGAGAGTTAAATTCATTAAAAATAAATCATCTATGAATACATGAAATGCTAAACGAAAATTTTTCTATTTATTGATCGAGGAATGGAGAGAAAATTTAGAACATTTTCATCAAAATTTCCTTATTCAAAACTATATTATTATTATTATCATTATTATTATTATTGTTATCAATATTATTATTATTATTATTATTATTATTATTATTAATGTTGTTGTTGTTGTTGTTGTTGTTTCTATTATCATTATTTATTTGCCTTAAAATATGTTTACATTTATGTTAGGATACAATTGTTGTATTTGTATTTTGTAACAACATTAATATTGAATACATCATTAATGATAAATACTTCTCACATTTCATGATAAACGTTCTTTTATTTAAATTTTTTTTTATTTTTAAGAATATGATTCTAAACTTCATAATATACTAAGATTCAATTAAAATTAAAACTGTAGACAAAATAAATTATTTTTTTGTAAACCAATTTTATCAATAGCAAGTATATATAGCTTGTAAAAGTTTATCATATAATTTATCATTCATTTTTCTAATAATCGATCAGTTCAATGATAAAAATTTTTTTTATATTAAATTTTTTATGGAAATTTTAAATATTTCGGTATTTTTTATTTCCCAATGTATGAACAATAATTTAAAGGAATTAATAAAATAATTTATGACTTATTTCAGAAATATTCTTTATAATTAAATTTAAAAAGATATAAAATAGCTAAATGTTTTTTTGTTATATATTTTATTTAAATACTAGTAAAATAAAGAAAAGATGATCATAATCTTAAATTCTAGAAGTTTATAAGATAAAACTGGAGTTATTTATTTTTATACTGTTTTAAAGCACAGATAAATATATAATAGCATATGCGTAAATGCACATATACTTGTGTAAATAATTTTCTCTAAAATTGCTTCAACAGTTTGTAGAAAACTTACTTTGTGTCTATTATTATGTAGTCCAAGCAATAGAGGACTTTTTAGGTTATGAAAATAGCAATTAATGATACATATCAAAATTCCTAAAAAAATCAGTAGATTCTTAGTTTCTAAAATACCATTCATGATATTCAGGGTCTGTTTTATTAACAATTTTAATGAAAAAATGCATTTTTTTTACTTTTTTTGTAATAAAATGAAAAGTCTTAATTTTAACACTATAGTATTAATAAGCAATTTATAGCTAATAAAATTATGAATAAAATTTATTTTTTCATAAACCGATCGGAAAATTAAAAGCTGAGAAATTTTCCAAAAATCAAAAATTTTTAAATTAATTAAAAAATTTTTAACTTTTTTTTTTTAATATTTAGAATTATAGTTCTGGAAAATTAAAATGATTAATATGTACATTATTTGTACAAAATTTTAGCTTGATCATATTAGTTTTTGAGTAATACCAATTTTAATTAAATTATGCGAAAATTTACGAAGTTATTTCCAGTTTTGGCTACCGATATTAGTTTCTTCAACGGTTTCAAAGAATATAATTCTAATACAATAAATTCTGTATCGTACATTTTGCTTAAATATTCCAGATTGTTTAAAAAATGAGGATAAATATGACCAAATATGGTAAAAGTGAAATGCGTTGATATTAAAATCGGTAGCACGTATTTCAGGGGTATGGATTGTAATTTCACGACAAATTGTTTATGAAGCAGCAACGAGTTCTGATGCGCGGTACATGTGTCACAATATACTGAGAATACGAAGAAAGAGAGAGTGAGAGAGAGAGATGGGCCCTCCAGAGAGACGACATTTGATTCAATTAGCCACTTACTTACTCGCATCACATCGAATTTACGCCAAATGTCTCGCGTCACTTTCAGACCCACACATCCGCACACGTAGGCGTACACGAAGACGGAGGGAGGACGTACGCCGCAACGCCAGACGACATATTTACACCCTCTCCTCCCCCCCCAGCGGATCTACAAGCGGAGATTGATGTGGATACAATAATATAATGTGCCTCGTGATTTTCGCGAGATAGGAAAAGATGCAATTCTGTGCGAGACGTCTGCGACTAAAGTTTCAAGTGTACGTTGTTGATGGGGGAAAGCAAGCTGAATCGAATGCAGGAACTTACGTCACTTCAAATGAATTGTATTATAACTTATCATCTGAACTCTTTATGAACTTTTGGGTAATTTACTGAAGCGTAAAAAATTACTTTTCCTATAGTTTCCAGTGCGAGTTTCATTAACTAATTATTTAATTACAATTTTCTATATTTTCAACTTCTTTTTTTAAGGGTTTGGTAAAAGCAATTTGTAATTATAAAATATGAAATTTTATTCCACATAATGCAAATGTTATTAAATTTTAATACTTAATTTATACTTCAGTTTTAGTATTCCGAATTCTAAAAGATATGTTTAAATTTAGGCTTTAAAAATCTATATCCTTCAAAATAAATTAAAAATTAAAATTAAAATTAAAAATGACTATGTTTTTATTATTTTCAACCAATATTATAATGTTTATAACTTACAGGTTATATACGTGTTTCTTATATAAATATTATTTATTTATTAAATATATTCGATAAAATTAATGGGAAATTATTAAAAAAATGAAATTAATTTCTTGGATATCGGATTATTAAATTTTTAAATATTCTATTTAATTCATAGATATTACTATTATTATTATGACCCATAATATAAAATCATATTTGATTGGTCATTTGAAAAGCTCTTGGATCTTAGTAATTAAGTATTGATTGGTTTCTTTTCAATTTTTAATTATACAGAAAATATTTATTATGATATAACTTGTTAAAGCCTCTAGGGAGTCTGGTTTCATTAGAATGCTGGTGTGCTAAGTCCAAATCAAATTATAGCATCAACTTTATATTTATACACCAATACGCCGAAATTTTATGACGATTAGTTTACTTATTCACTACAATGTATGAATATAATTGTAGTATACAGTTGACTATGATTTGAAATCGTACATATGACGTGAACTAATGCATATGGAGAAGTAAATAATCAGATATAATTATAAATATTTTATATAAATATTTTCTAGATTTATATTCTATGCATTTTTCTTATAACATCACATAAGTAATTTATTTAACAATAGTCGATTGATGATTTTTAGTTATTTTTGACAAAATAATAATCATAAGTTATTCTTCATAGTCCTAAAGGGAAATGAAAAGATTCAAAAATTCACTTACACCATACTATTTCATTAACATATATAGAATACAACATGCTTGTATATTAATCTTTTATATTACTTATATATAATTAATTAATTAATATTTATAATAATATATATTTTTATTATATTTAATTATTTAATTAATAAATTATAACATAAAATAAATTATTTATATATTATTAAATAATTATAGAATTTATATTCTCCAAATATATATTTAATTATATATATTAAATATTTTATTATAATATTTATATAAATAATCGCTAAGTACATAAATTTTATTTAGTATAAGTTAATATAAATTAATTAATAAATTAAGTTAATATAGTTAAGATAAATGAATGTTTGAATGTTTTATGCAGAAGATCGGTAAGTCGATGGGACTCAGATGCTCAATCATTTGCTATTTACATAAGAAATATAAAAAAAAATAAATTATAATTATGATTTTTTAATTACTATTTGATCAATATTATGATAACTGACCGCAAATAAAATATTAAATCTTATTTTTCTCTTAGTAAAAATATAATTTTTCACATTAAATAATACGAGTATCAAAGAATATGGTATTGCGGGTATCTCCCTGAAAGTCAACTTTTAAAGTTATAAAATAAAATACATTTGCATTCAATTAATTTGTTTACTTTTTCATTCTTTCTATATCCGCAATCTACTTCCGTTTTTTTTTGTTTTGTTTTTAAATTCACTTTTGGTCAGTATTAATTTTGAAAATTGAATTGATTGAGGGAATTGGAGGAAGATGGAAATAAAACTCCTCTTGTAGGCAAACAGAAAAAATCAAATCACTTTATTCGTCACAAAACACCATTACACAATTGCACAATCCCGAGGTGTCAGCGCAACTGCCTTTACCATAATTTCTTTGCACGTAATTTGGCCACCGAAATTGGCCCCGCCCCTCACGACTCAATTTTCATCTATTTTTTCCCCGAATCAAGGGACGGTTGATCTTATAGTTTTCAACCGTTACGACGTCTCGAACTTTCCGATCAAACATATTTTCCGACCCCACGTCCGCGTACATTCACACGTTAAACATTTCCCTAGGCATAAAAAACTCCCGGAGAAAAAGCCGAAACAATCTAAACGCACATCCTCATGAATTTACACAATATTGCAATATAAAAAATGACGGTACGTTTTCGTCTCCAGAACTTCTAGAAAGAGCGAGAAAAGGTAACGGGTCATGCAACGCGAGTGAAAGATAGAGAGAGAGAGAGAAAGATAGTGAGATTGTACGACTCGGCCGAGTCATGCTCGCCAGGAAGAGAGAGAGAGAAGATGGAGATGTCCACGAGTATGTCTTCCCGAACACACACACACATCCCTACGCATCTGTACACATATTCGCAACCTTTCTCATTTCATACAAACGGCGGAGCTATACGTACGTCCAATGAGCTACTTCGCTCCAACACACACACGGCCAGCGTACAAAACAAACTGCGTATTTTATAGGCCCTTTTTAATGTTTTTCACATCGCGGGCGTCCCCGCATCCTAGACGTACGTCTATTTGGGACCAATGCCCAATTCCATGCCTAACAGTCAGTGTTTATATATATTAAAGATCATCGATTCACAACTTTCATATGAACGTTGTGAGAGTTAATCGGTTGATTCAACTGAATGGCAAAATATTATACTTGAACTAATTTCAACGAAACTCTCAAATACACTAAACAAAATTTACTACATAAAACAACAAAGATTTATGTAATTTGTATGTATAAACACTTATATATCATGTAACGATGTTGAGGATATTTTCTTTGTAAATAATGATACTTGAAGAATTAAGGTTGATTATATATTTTTATCCAACAAACAAAGAATAAGTGAATCATTAAAAAATGCATAATACAACTATTATAAGATACTTATTAATAATTTTTAAAATAAGAAAATAATAATCAAATATTTTAATAATTTAAATAATTTAAAATACAAAATAAACATGAGTGTACAAATTTCATTTATTTTATCTACATCTAAATAAATAATTTAAAAATATACATATACATTTAATTCGAACTATTAATTATAAAATTTTAATTATTTTTAATTATTAACTTGCTAAAATCTTAAATTAAATTATTTTAAAAAGTTTATAATTTTATCAAAAAATTATAATACAAGTTATTGTAAAACATTTAAAATATTTATATGTAATTAAGATTGTGAATGAGAATATTTGAAGCTTTTCAAGATTTTGTATATTATTCTGTGGAATATTACGTTTATTTTAATCGATTTATTAAGTCGATGCGATAAATTTGTATCTTGATAATATTTGTAAAAAAATAAGATTTAATTAAGATAAATATTTCATAAGATTTATTATTGTGCTTGATTAAATGTATTTATTCCAATTTGATAGTAGATTCTCTTTCCAGATTAATTAAATTATTGAATCAAAACATGCTTTCAAGAAAGTTCATTTTTTTTTCTCAACAAGCTGAAAGCTATCCATGAAAAATTAAGTAGTGAAGAGCAAAAAGCAAGAAATGCAGGACTAGAATCAAAAGAGGTGAAAATTCGAAAAATTTGTATGCCTAAGTAACACTGTGAATTTAATCGCAGCTAGAGAATTGCAAAGCATAAAATCAGAAAACGTTTATCTCATATTTTCTAAATTTTTACCGATCAAGCCCAACAGCAGAAAGAGAGAGAAAGAGGGAAGAAGAGAGATGGAAAAAGTTTCCGAGGAAGAGACGGAAAGCGAATGCGGCTGGGCCTCATGGGAACCGAAAATGCACGCGCTAGATCCGGATGAACGGGCAGAGACGTGTCTGAGCTTCTTCTGGGTGGTTCTCCTTGTTTTGATTCACCTCGCGGACGTTCCTGCCGGTCACGACCCTGACAGCGCGTAATTGTTCTCTCTTCTGTCCGTTGATGCTCTGCCAAGACGCCCGCGATTATCTCCACGTCGGGAATTCGTAAACAGTGGCCCTAACGAGGTGAAGGAGATTCGGACTGATTCCTCGGGCCTCCGTCATGGGATTCCCAATTCTTTTGTCGTCAAGGGAACCTAAGGACGAGTAGAGAATTGTTAGTTAATGGCTTGAAGGTGCAGGAGATGTTTTTGTGATTCGAAAACGCCGAGAATTTTAAATTAGACAATAATTGCAACTGGTATGCGAGAGAAGAAGATTTTGATGCAAGCTTTAGCTTGAGTGGTCCAGTCTTATATATATAATATATATAATATTATCCAGTCATATATATTATGATATATTTTGAATATTAAATTTAAAAAAGTTGCCCAGCTTCACTTCAATTTTATATATATTTAATGGATGCTAAAATGAGCTAAATAAAATGTCTGTTGAATTATTAAAATAAAATTACTTTTTGCTCACATTTTTATTTTATACTTGTTATAGTGAACGACTGATTAATTCTACGAATTATCGAAAGTATAAATATTATCAAAAACTAAAATTATCTTAACGTTGTAAAATATAAAAAGATTTTAAGTTATACTAAATCCAAAAGTAATATGTCAATAAGAATGTATTTAATTAAATACCATTATCAATACCTTTAAGTAGATGAAGTGTATTTCGAATAGTAAAATATTATTTGGAGTCGTTAAAACAAGAATGTAAAAGATCTAATATCATTTGTAAAGATTTAATTAAAATCACATAAATTTTTCAAATTAATACTAATGTCTAAAAACAAAAAAAAATTACACATAAATGAGAATATCAAAATATAATTAAACAAGTAGCTAGAAAAAAAAATATTACTAAAAAAGTTTGCCCTAATTCCTTATTATCTTTTATAAACATTCAAGTATCAAATATTGAAAAAAGGTAATATGATGATTAAGCAATGATTCATTTATCCAGATAGCAAATCGTTTAATTCATCATGAAAAAACCCATAGATACCAAAAGAAAACCCGGATGAGCTGTTAGTTAAACGTGCATAGGAGTATGTATGAACCGAGGAAGAATAGTGAGAGACTTGATAAAGAAATAAAGAATCACAAAAGTTGGCGTCGTACCACCACCGGTTGGCTGCCAAGATCCCGAGAGGCCTTATGACTTAAAGTCTCTTTACTCCGTTAATTCCGAACATTAACAAAACTCTCGCTAAAACTCGCCCCGGCAACTTCGGCCTCAGCCAGGTTCTCCTGGGGACGTGAGCTCGGGATTTGTTAATGAAAAAAAAATACAATAAAACTCGAGACACCAGAGGGACGAAGAAGAAAAACAACAAAAAAGGAGAAGCAATGCACCGAGTTAGTTTTCAGGAGCCACTTTTCGCCTGCGACTTTCTCCGGCTACTCTGATAACTCGCGATTGTTAATTTTTGCCCTTGCTGTTATGCTTTTTTCCTGTTCTATAATTTTTGTCAAACTTCCTTACAGTTGTTGCTAATTTAAATTTCAAATGAGTACAATTTTCGTTATACTAATAACATTTACAAAGTTAATAAAAAGACTGAAGCTAAGAGTTAAAAAATTTGTCTTGTGTGCTTTATTTAAAAGTTTGTGTAAATCATAATGAATTATTTGCCTAGAATCAATTTGGATTAGACTAAAGCATCATATTTCTTATTAAACACACGAATTGATATAAAAACTAGATTCCATTTAATATTTTAAATAAATTATTACATTGCAAAGTTATAAAATATAAATTATAAATGATTCATTTAATTGAAATTAAAATATTGTTAATCAAAATTCTTAAATTAAAAATATTATTAATCTTATAAAAAAGTTTTATGAAAGTATGCCAATGAAATAAACTAAGTAATATATGTATAATTAAGTGTATAAAATTTTTTAATAGTAAATAATATTACCTAATTTTTGTTATAAAAAAAAATATATAAAAATATACAATTAAAAATATAATAATTGTATATAATAACATGATATATAATATATAATAATAAAATAACTCGAAGGATAAACTTTATAATTCTATTTTCTTAGTTATGCATTTTATATTTCATTTCATAGAAAGTTTAATTGATTTTAAATATCTATTATTGTATATTTTTTAGTAGAAATAGTTCATCATATAATATAACAAATTTTTATAATGAATTTATTTATCAAATAATATCTATAAATTTAATTTCAATATTCAATAAAAAAAATTTGTAATATATTTAAAGTTAATAAAGATTTTAATACATTTAAAATGAAGATATTTGTGTAAATTTTCCAAAAATTTCTATAATTGTAATTGTTTTTATGCTAAACTATTAACTAATTATTTATTGTATGGTATTTTCAATAATCTTAATATGAATATGTAGGTGGCTAAGAAATTACTCGGTATGTATACATATATATATATATATATATGAGTGTGTAGTATTGCATTGTGTATTTTAGATACACACTAATATCGTAAATATATTTAAGATGTTACTCTTAAAACTGGAGCTAACACTTCTATGATAAAATATTTATTTAATTATATAATATAATATTGTACAGAAAAATGTTGGTAAAAAAATTAAACACTAATGGAAAATAAATTTGCGTAAATTTATGGCTTCTATTTTTACCATATTTTTTTATAAGTATATTTTTTTAAAGAAATTGAATGTTAAAATTAGAGTTTAACCTAATGTTACGTAAATATAACATATTTGTACTATGTGAAAATAAAAATTTAATATAGATATATAAAATACAATATTCAATTTTTAAACTCAATTGAATTTTGTGAGAAATTGAATATAAATGTATAACTAAGAAAAAAGAATTATACTTCATATATATTTTTTTTATTTTTTTATAATTATAATTTATACCTCTTGCCAGTAATAACTTCATGATCTTTTACTAATTTTATTTTATTTTTAATTATTTTATAATTACCATAAATATTTAAAATAAAAGTTTGAAGTCAGTAAAACATTTATAAAACATCTACGATTCTTAAACATTAGTTGTTTTCTGTTTTTTCCATCCAACCATAAACTAATTCTGCTTAATAAGCGATAAAAAATATTTATAATAATGTAAAAATTTTTAAAAATATTCAAACTTTTATGTAAAATATTACTTTTATAAACATATATTCTACATGATGTGTTCGAGTAAATAAAAAAGTATCGACGTTTATTTTTTCATTAGTCGGGTATTTGTCGCAGCATTTTTGAAAAAGTTGAAAAATGTGTAAAATAATTTTTCTTATCATTATCTTTTTTATTCTCTTCTGAGATCAGTAAGAGTAGCAGTATTTTTATTCACGCAAAGAGCGTTTTTGAAAAATTTTATAACACCGCTCGAAAGAGCGAATTGTGGAAAAGTTCTACGGAATAAAAATTTGTGTGTGGCTCGAGAGAAATAAAGTGGAAACTTCTTAATGTTAATAGAGGTTTTTAGGAGTACTATACGCAAGTGTAAATAAATTTAGAATGAATCAATTGCGCTGATACTTAAATGATGGTATAAACACAAAATTTTGTGCAATTGGTGCACAAAATTTTACTGCAAAGTACTTTTCTACTAGAAGTTGAATCTTGTGCGCATGAAGATAAATCTGTCTCTCGTAGTGATCGTAAAAAAAGAAAAAACAGGAAAAACTCCTTAACATATTTTCGAATTTTACAAAAACAACTACATTAAATAGTCGAGTTATTAAAAAAAATAAATTTTGGTACCTTTAGAACAAACCATGTATAATATATATATATATCTAAATATAAATAAAATTTGATTATTATTAATTGAAATATCGACGTATGATAAATGGTTAAATTAATTTTTTTTTATATGTGATATCAAAAAAGGGGGAAAAACAAGAGTCGATATTTTACATTAGAAAGTATAAACAGAAATTTCATTTAATTTTAATTTCTTGTCTTAAAACAAGTTAATATTTACTAACTTCAAGCACTCCAAATGCTGGGGAGTGTTGTTGAAAATACAAACAGGGAAAACTCAAAGCAACGAGAGAGCAAGAAAGAGTTTTCTAGAGTAATATACAAAAAAAGAGTTTCCTAGAGTAATACACAAGAAACAATAAACATGAGATAATAAATAAGGGCGAGTAAAGTTATATTTTGGGTAAAACAAAAAACTTCCCAATATCAGTTACGTATGAAACGTGACGCGCACTTTTTGCCATCGACAGACGCACATTAGGAGAACAGAGAGCAGAAAATAATGTTTGATGGCGCTGAAAATTAGAAAAGTGATCTGCGCTCGATGTATATATCCAATTGCACGAGGATGTACGCATCGACGTGCGATAACGAAGTACGAAAGAAAGAGAGTGAGAGACTTTCGACCATGATAAACCCCAGGGAAAACGGATGGAGCCCTCTCTCGCGTTTCCCCCTTTTCTCCACCCTTACCGTACTGTTCGAAAAAAATCATCAGTCGTTGCCATTTTGAAGCTTATTGCTTGTGCCGCATTGTCAGATATCTGGTCATGGCCGGGAAAGGCAAATGTTGGTGGATTTGAATCGCATTAAATTGCGACAGTAGGGCCCGTAAAATCGCACTGTAGTTATAATTTCATATCGAGATATGTTAACGATTTCAACTAAACAATAGTACTTATTGAATTATATATTGTACCAAATGTTTATATGATGATTAATTTTAAAAGAGAGGTTCGGTTATTTGCTCAATGCGAATGCAATTCATTTTTCTTTTTTTCTTTCCACATTTAATATATTTATCTACAACAAGTTCTTGCTCTTGTTAAAGAAAAAAATCAACAAACATGTTTTTTATTATATTAAAAATTAAAAAATATCGGTTATTCGCAATATTATTGCCAACATAGAAAATTGAAAATTTGAATTTTTTTATTAAAAATAGAATTAAACATTATAAGCTAATTAACTTCAATGATAAATAACTTCATTTTTGAAGTCTTGAACTTGAAGTTATTAGAAAGATATATATACTGGTATTAGCAAGTTACAACTGTTATTATTAGGTTTTGAAAGGCTGATCAATTTACGAGAAATTTTTCTTATGCATATGATTTGAAAATGAAAATAAAAGATGCGAGAAAAAAAGTATTATATTTATATTAATATAAGAAGAAATATTAATTTCACTAAAATAATTTAGACTTATAAAGTGATATTTACGTGAAAAAAATCATGCAATGGCCAGATACTTAAATTAAAAATATTTTATTTATAAATAGGTACTAATATAAGGATTGTGGAGTGGAAGGTAGGTATATATAAAAATTATTTTTAATAACAAATTATTAAAAAATAATAAATTACGTAATACATATTATCGGTACTAGATTCCGCAGAATATAATAGTATAGAACAGATAAATTTGTAAAATTTAAAGCTCAATTAATAAAGAATTTGAATATTATATAATACACTTAAGAACAATATTGTAAAATAGTACAATAATATTAATGATTTATATTAATTAAAAATAAAAAATTTAGATACTATAACATTTATTTAAAAATGGTAAAATTATAAAATAGAATACAAGTAAGTTATTCTGTAATTAATTAACGACATTAATGATTATGAAAAATTATACAATCATAGAAAACTCGATAGAAAATGATTCTCGAATGAATAGAAATTAAATGATGAAATCAATGAGCAAGAGCTGGTAATGAGGCAAAAATTGAGATAGGTTTATTAAAGTAAGGGAAGTTACTTCTCGTTAGATTAAGTTAGGACTCGGGTCAGAAGAGAATGAAAGAGAGAGAGAGAGAGAGAGAGAGAGAGAGAGAGAGAGAGAGAGAGAAATAGTCCCTCTTCCAGGCGAAAAGCGCATCCCACATTAGCTACCCTTCTACTATACTAATTTTATTTATTAAGCAATTTAAAAATCGATAGAACCTTCTGATTTTGAATATTTCGAGTTCTATAAATTAACGAACTGTAACTTTTTGTACGAATTTTAATAATTGGCCTACCAACCGATCTTATGTAATAAGTACCAGTTGGAATTGGATAAACTTGATTATCCCGTAATATTTTTATATGATATTTATAATAAATCTTGTAGCATTTTTAATGATTTTGATAAATTTAATAAAATCTCAAGACTTATAATTTATTGTCTATTAAAAAATCCTTATTTTATAATTGTATAATACTATCCATAATGCAGTCTCAAAGATATTCAATTTTAAAAGATATTTTATGATACATAATTGAACAATAATTAAATAAAACAATGTGCATTTTATAAAATATATATGTATTCAATTTATTACGTAATCATATTTATTTATTTTAAAGATACATATATACCTACATAATTGAACAATAATATTTTTATACAATAAAAAACATTTTTCTAATCTTTTCATTTTATGAAAAAATATATTTGAAATACATATCAAGTACAATTACAAAGTAATTATTTTTCAATGGTTTAAACAAAAAAGTTATATACTTTGATATTGGCTTTGTACACTAAAAATATTAAAATACTTGATAGATAAATTATAAATCTTGTTACAATTGCAAGAGGTCAACATAAATAACATTATTTACAAAAATACTGTATATTTAAAAAATAAAATATTTCTTTTACAATGTTTTTAAATTTGTAAAGAAATTTTGTAAAACAAAAGTTAGTGATGTATAAATATGACTAGTAAACATTTTAGTTACCTATTTTATAGGCTAAATAAAATGTCATTTCTATCTAAATATATCGTAGTAGCTTTGAATTGAAGATAAGAAACGGTTATTATCAGTAGTTAATGCTGACAGTAAAATCTAAATCACAGCATTACAGAGAGAAAATTGGGAAGTTACAATTTGATTTTGCAAAGAACTATAGTTGAGAAGGCAAAAAGCGATTTAGGTATTTATGCAATATCCGAATGAAGTGGTGGTAGACCTGATCTGGATATAACAATTTGCTAATCACAAAAGTATAGCATACGAAAGAAAGAGATGAAGAGAGAAAGAGCAGAGATTGTATTAACTGTGTTAATCTAACCCGATTAACCAAAGACTAAGGGCTGACTTAGCACAAGGGGCTGGCTGACTTTAGACGGAGGCCAGATAGTGAAGGGGGTTAACTAAGTTAAGTTACAGCTTTTGTTTCAACAATGAACGCTTCTTTATTTTTAATTAATTAACGATCAATTTGTGCGCGCATACCGAGGAAAATTTTCATTGCACTTCTCGTGACTCATAGAATAATCGTTTGTACGAAACAAGTGCTCAAATTATGTATGAACGAATAAAACGAATACTCAGAACTCTTTTCCTGGCACTTTCTTTTATCAAATATAGAAAATTACATTCATGATTTTGTAATTACGGTTATTTTTTTTTACAAAGAATCGTGATTTATAATTACGAAAAAACTTTGAATTATACAAATTCTAATTTTCATTAAATATTTATAGATGTCTCTTGATGTTAAGTTTTAGTACAATCTAGTTTGACGTACTGAAAAAATAGTAATATTTTCAACAATTATAAAAAAAAACTAATCAAGTATATATTTTTAAACTGCTAAAAAAAAAGAATTCAAATTTTAAAGGTGCCAGTCTAGATTGACTCTTTAATATGTCACATATGCTTACATAATTTTAATGTCTAAATTGACGAGCTAACCCATATCTCAATTAATTTTTATATTTCTTCTTGAAAATATTACACTAAATAATGTATTAATTGCTCTATTAATAATATTAAAATAATAATGAATATAAAGCTTTCACAAAAGGTTTGTCTTATTATCAGTAGATATTAGAAAGACTAATAATGAGCGTTGCATAATGTTATATAATATTGAAATGTGATACAGTAAGTTACTATATTAAGTGATTTTTTGTATACACTTTTATTTTAGAATTAAAGCTCTATATAAAATAAATAGAATAATTATCATAATAATCAATTACTGTCACCATAAAAATTGGAATACATCAAGGGAACCTTTTCGCTTATACTTATTTGATATTTTTAAATTATGATAGTTACAAAAATGATGTAATTAAAAAAATTGTGATATATAATTATAATGGATAATTTTTTTTTTTCTAATCAATGTACTAAATTGTAGGCGTATAAATATAAAGATATAAAACAATTGATAGATAAATATCAACACATACTGATGAAATTAATTTTTCTAAATCACTGTTATTATTGTTGATTAAGTAGCGACATGTATGGGTATAAAGTATTGTTAGCAAAAAATTTGCAAATTGAAAACTAAGATTGACGAAGAAATATGAATAATAATAAAATTTTAATTGTATTTATTCTTATAGCTAGAACCATAGCTATAAACATTTTAATAAATATTATAAATTAATTTATTAATTACTTGAAATTAATTAAATTTACATTATTTAATTTTTTAAATTTTATAACTTGTACGAATATTTAAATCTATTTTAAAGTAAAGGGTAAAGTTTGAATAATTATTCTTTAAACAGTTTAATAAAATAATAAAAAAATAAATTTTCTGTGTTCTTAATAACTCTATTTATAAAATTTATAAATTTTTCAATAATTTGTGTATAAACAATATAAAAAAATTAGTGATTTTTATTATCTTAGATTAAAAGCCCGCACAATGAATGTTCGTGATAATAAAATCATATTACAAGAGTAATTATTTTGAAAAAAGGAATTTTACATTAAAACTGTTAAAAAATTTAGTTTTAATTTAATGCTTATAATTAAATATTTTAATAATTAATATTTGATTTCAAGGATTCCAATAGATCCAAATAAACAATAATGCAACGTATTAATTCATTGTTTTTAGCTATATATTATTTAAATAATACATAAATCATAACAATTATAATATTAAAGATGTAAAAAATTTACAATAAAACTATCTAATTATTAAACTATAAAAAGCAAAGCATTATTCTTCGCGCCTATTGGGATCCCAATAACAACCTCTTCTGTATAAAACGTGAAAAATGCCTACATTTAACAATTGCAAATCTTTTGATGTTTAGAATTGTGTAAAATACATATTTTTATTTTTCCATATTTTTTCAGTAAGCTTGTATTCACGATGTACCCTTAAAAGTAATAACAAAAACTTTAAAATGCAAATTGAAAAGACAATCAAAATCATTAGAAACTGTTTAAAAGGCGTTTATAATTACGAGAAATACACAATAACACTTTGAAAATGAAGCATAGAAAATGAGTTAATCGTCATAAGTATGGATCAGGCGAAAGTTACAGGGAATAAGCATAGGCACGAGCAGACCCACTCGGGGAGTTCGGATGAGGTGCTTTCCGCTTTTCCCGACAAAATCACGTCACGGCAATGCGAGGCGAGGCGCAACCAGCAGCCGCGCATCCTCGAGAAGATTGGATCCGCCATGCTTTAGTGAGCAATTAGTACGTAGTGCGAGTCTAGATTACAAAATTACTCGAAGCGAGTGCGCTTGCAAGCTTCAAGCTCCTTTACCAAGGTGGCTAACAAGGATGCTAGACAGGGAATGTCCCACTTCCGCAGCCTCCATCTGTGCTCTTTGCACGATCTTCGTTTGTACTTCAAGACACTTTATTGGCTGGTTGGCTCGAAATTGCTCGATTGAATTTTCAAGATACGCCGTATCCCTGGCTTGAGTATGAAAAATCTTGTAATTAGAGTCATTGCTGGTAAAGCTTTTACTTAGGAATTTTGGTGCTATTGTCTTATTTGATACGATATCTAAAATTACAATTGATTTAATGGTACATGGACAACTCATTTTTACTTATTTAAGAGATAAAGATTGATTCATTCGAGGAAAAGTATTCAATTAAAAGCATTACAATTTATTTACATCAAAAAATGTTTTTAATAAAAAATTTCTTGATATTTTATCCATGTAAATATCAACAAGTTATTAACTACACAATTTTCCATGTGTTTCAAGTATGAAAACCATTCTACAAAATATACAATTAATTAATTAGTGCTAAATTGCAATGGGATGAAATAATATAACATAAATTTTTAAAAATACTTATTTTAAATATTAATACTTATTTTTGTATATTTTTTATAAAATAATATATTATTATATATCGTAACTAATGTTAGCGACGTTAAACTAATGTTAGTTACGTGAAAAAAAAGAATGAATGAAAATTTAAATAGAGAAGTGAATAATAATTATTTATTTTTAATAAATCAATATCGTGATAACATATTTAGTACTTCATCCTTTATTAATTACTTTACTTAAAATATTTAAAAAAAGATTGTTTTTTAAGTGGTTTTACATTAAATATGTACTATTTGTAATACAAACATGTAATACAAGAATTGTGTGAGTAAATGATTGATATCAAGGAAATAGTACTTTATTAAGTAATAAAATATTTAGAACATTATCGTACAAGATTTAATAAGAATAACTAAAAAATTCAAGGGGTAGAATATTCATGTTATTGATAATAAATCCAATATTAAGTTCATCTAAAATTAAAAAAATCAAAGATTTGTGAAGTTAACTGTTACAATAATATAAAAGTCAAAACTAGGATGAATGAATATTTATAATTAAATTTCGGCTTCTTTGTTTTATGGAATATTTAATAATTTTTTATATTAATAACAGTGAATAAACTATGCGTAGAATTAATGATAGTACTATTAGGTATTAATAATAAATATTCTTGAGTATGTATTATTTCACAAAATGGTATTATCACTAAAGCATATAGTTAATCCTTATTTTTTATCGTTGGTATTATTACTTTTTGTTATTTTAATTATATTATGTATATCTTGATTTAATTTTGAAAGCTTAATAGAAAGAGTAAATATTTATGTTAATTATATATCAATCAGCAATCAACATTAATATGTCTATGACGATAAACGAGTAGGTAAAAAAAATAAAAAAAAAATAAAAAAACTACGTCAGTTAAGCAATATTTAGAGCTAAATAATCAGCAGGTACCCCAAGACTGTTTTTCGTTTTTCCATCCTTTCTCTTGCTATTGGGAGGAGGTAGGAGATGCAATAAAACATTTCGCGTACGCGAGAAGACATAATTGCTAGGGCTGGACTCGCTCTCTTCTACAATCGACAACACCAGCCAACACTGCAGCCAAAAGATAGAAAGAGAGAAAACGATTTACACATGTACATTCGAAGATGAACTAAAACAGGAGTGAAATAGAGAGAGAGAGAAAGTGAGAGAGAATGGTAAAATCGTAGTCTCAGTTTAGGGACCCCGGAGAGTAGTACACCCCCTTTTTCATCCTGTAGTTATTTATCGCCGTTGTTTCTGCGTTCTTTGTCTCTTTCTTTCTTTTGATAGCTTTCTTTTTGAAAGTTATGTGTTGACCGATTGCTACCTCATGAACTCACATGTTCCTAAATCTGTAAAAGTTTTTACCGATAAGAAACTTAAATTCAATGATAGGAATGAAGTCACTAAATATACTCGAAGAATAATTTTATGTTTGACTTCATATTTGTTTAAAAAATTTAAAATATACTCTTTCATTTATTAAAGACTACTTTTTAAATATTATATAAATTTCAATATTTTAGACTAAGCTTTTTAGGTTATGAAAAAAAGCAGTTAGTGATACATATCAAAATTTGTAAAAAAAATTAGTAGCTTCTTAAAATGCCATTTATGGTCTTTTTTATTAACAATTTTATCGAAAAAATTCATTTTTTTTACTTTTTTACCTTACGCACTTGAGTAGTAGGAACAGTAAGAACCGGAGAATTGGAATATATAGTAATAGAAATGAAATCCGCATTAACTAACCCCTCATTTCTTCTCCCCACTCCTCATTAAATTGCGCGCACTCGGCCTTTTTTGATCAATTTTATCCTCACAGTTTAGACTATCCGAAATATTACAATAAAATGTACGATATAAGATTTATAGTACAATAATTATATTTTTTAAAGCCGTTGAAGAAACTAAAATCAGAATGAATTGGAAATAGTTTTGTAAATTTTCGCGTAATTTAATTAACATTGGTATTACTCAAAAACTAATATGATCAAGCTAAAATTTTGTACAAATAATGTACATATTAATCATTTTAATTTTCCAAAACTATGATTCTAAATATTAAAAAAAAAAAAAGTTACAAATTTTTTAATTAATTTAAAAATTTCTGATTTTTGGAAAATTTCTCAGCTTTTAATTTTCCGATCGGTTTATGAAAAAATAAATTTTATTCATAATTTTATTAGCTATAAATTGCTTATTAATACTATAGTGTTAAAATTAAGACTTTTCATTTTGTAAGAAAAAATGTAAAAAAAAAAATGAATTTTTTCCTTCAAATAATTTGTTAATAAAAAAACCCTGAATATCATGAATGGTATTTTAGAAAATAAAAATCTACTGATTTTTTTACGAATTTTTCATATGCATCATTAGCTACCTAATTCTCAGAAGCTAAAAAATGTTCTATTGCTTGGACTATAATCGAGTGATCAATGTTGTAAAACAATGATTTCATCAACATTTATTATTATTATTAAAAAATATTTTAATTTTTAATTTTTATTCTTATTTTACTATTCATCTTAATATAAATATACCAACAATATAATATTTTTTCACGAGCAAACCTTCGTTAATTCATCTTCTGATGTCTGAAAAGCCATTCTATGGATTAGAATGCATACACTCAAGAGAGTATTTTTTGTGTAATTCTATCTTTTTTTATTCATATTATACGCTGGCTTCTTTTCTCTTAAACCTGACACCATTTTCCTGCCGTCCCATATATATATAGCTAAACTACTTTTTCGCACTAGTTATGCAGTGTGGGAGTCATTTTGGTTATCAGCGCCTGAGCACTTGGCCAACTTTCATTCAAATTTATCCTCAATGTTAGAGGAATTTTTAAAGGAGGAGCAGGAACTTCAGAAGATGAACATTTCAGTATAAACGAGTGAAAATGATCATTGCGATTTAACGTTGTCTCGTTAGTTACAAAGTTCGTTATGATGACATGTAGATACCCACTACATTTAGTTCCAGATGGATTCTATATTTAATCAATGCATAAATACGTTATATTGAATAATGAGATTGAAAATTTACAGATAGTGTCATTATATATGTACATATATAACAAATTAGCAACACTGTCAAAAATAAATAATTATTTTGATAAGAATTCGATTCTAATTAGATAAAATTAGAATATAATTTAATAACTCAGAAGCTCCATTTTGAAATACGATGTTTCGAAAATTTTAAATAATAGTTATTAATTTTTCGTGTTTAATAAAATATCAATCAACTATATAAATAATATAAGAAAATTAACGATCAATTTAATTTTATTTATTTACCACAAGATCAGAGTTGATCGCGGTTAGCATGTTTGAATTTAAAGAAAAACATACGACCACGGAAATTTATTGTTTAGTAAAGATTATTTATAAACATATAATTTTTTAATGATAGATGATGTCAATAAAGTTCGGCATCGTGTTAAAAAATGTAATTGATCCAAAAAAATTAATTTATAAATTAATGCGTAAGATTGCATGGGATCGAGTGATAATACCAGAAAATTCATAATCCACATGTTTTTCCAGTTCAAGACCACCAGTACCTTCATTCTTTATTTGAGTTTACAAGCGAAGTAAATATTATTGAATAAAATATACCACCAAAAAGTGTTGCTGAAATATTCAAGCCCTGCCAGAGAGCTTTGATGAATTCGCATGCAAATCCGCAGGTAAAAATAAAGCACAAAACAACCCCTGTCTTAATGAAAAATACATATGAAATCCAACATAACCGAATGTGCATTTGAAATGATTGCCATATTCCGCAGTTATATCCAGGTGCAAGTGTCCATTACGATTGCTCTTCAATCAAGAAATGAGTAGTTTAAGGTGGCAGAGGGATGGGAGAATTATACAGGGAAGGGCGTAAGGAGGCTGCATACACACGCCCGGATCCCGATGATATGCACCAGGGGAAAGGCTTCGTGCAAGTAAGTGACACATTGACGAGAGCTGACCACTGCTTGTCAGAAGTGCATGCCACCAAAGTCCCTGGGGTGGTTAGTTACCGCATGATTGGCCCTCCATTACCAAACTGGACCCGCGCCGAGGGGGTTGGGGTTAGAGGGATGCTGGAGGTCAATTGCCGATGCAAGATGACACTTCATTGACATTGTGCGTGTGAGCGAGGACGAAAAAGGATTCGTTCCCTACGTTACGAGCTTAGTACTAGAGCTGACAAATGTCCTTCAATTGAGGAACGATCGTTGATACAACCCTTGATGGATACGAATACGATGGATACGTGGATTGAGTGACCGATGCAGAAACTAAACTCATGCTGTTGTGCCATAGCATTTTTTTATTTAATTGATAAAAAATCAAATACGGAAAAAAATTTATATTGGGCCGATTAATAAAGAAACAATTAAATAAACAAATATCTAAAATTACACTATATAAAATAATTTTCCCGTTCCTTGCAATGAAATTTATGAAAGTACTTTAATAGTAAAAGTTATCTTTGTGGTTTAGTCTTAAATTTAACACTTAATTTAACACCTAAAATATACACAAGATATAAAGTAACTTTTCATTTAATCGTTATATACATTAAATTTTCCACTTATAAATTTTGTGAATAAGTTATTTAATATCGTAACCAATATCATAAATTACAAATGTAAATTTATTAATATAATTTACATATTTTTTAATACTTAGTTTTATTCATAAATTATATAAAAAAATTTAAACAGATGTAAATGAAGATTTTAAAAATATAAATCTTATAGAAAAACACTTTGAAATAATGGACCAAATAATAAAAATAATTGAATAAATTTGAATTAAAAATTTAAAGAATACAATCATTGTAAAGTCAAAAAAAAAAAATTAAACTACAAATGCATATACGTTAATTATAAAATTATTTTGAATTATCATAAAAATAAATTAATGTTTCATTATACGAGTAGCTTGAAATATGTTTAAACTGATTTATAAATAATATTGATTTACTTGGAAAATATTACTCTATTATAGTGTTTATAATTTGATATAAGATATTTCGATTTACAGGTACTTAATCGACCCAATGCAATCATTCATTTCAATTATCGAAAGAAAAGCATCATTTGAATGAGCACAAGAACGTGTTAAAAATTTCTTGAATCGTGGTTGGTAAAATAATCTACACAGGATCCGAGGAAGTGCTAACGTTGGCTTTCCTGATAATTTAAGAAACCGATTGAGGCAGGTGGTGTTTTGGAAGAAAAATGCCGATTCAACGAAAGAATAGAGTTGAGAGGATGAAGTTTCCGTCTCTAAGGTTTCGTCGCGATCCTCCCGGGAATCGCAATGCCGCGCTTCTGACTTCATCTGCGTCCCAATGTCTTGCAAGTAGAAACGATCGAATGATGTCGGACGTCAATCGCCCAAGCTCGATCCAAATTTATCTAGCTGCGTATTCCCGCTGCATAAAAACAAAGTCTTTGAAAATGGGGTACAAAATAACAGCATTCGGATATTTTTTTCGCATAATTTATTTGGTGCTCTGTGTTTTCGGTATTTTCTATTTATTCCTTCGAAGCTTTATTCAAATGTTTGAAAATTGATTTATAATATATTTTAAACGCCAATTTTCATGATTCATTAAATAATTAATAAACCGAATACTTTTTCAGTATGAAAAAATCCAACTGATGTTACCAAAAATAGGTTTTTATCATTTTCTTCTGTAACTTTTTAAAATTTCATAGTTATTTTAAAACGATATTTCTAAAATAATTTTCATAAGTATTAAAGGAACAAAGAAATTTTACATACATTTTACTGCATATTCAGTATTATATAGCAACTAAAAATAAAATGTCTTTTTCGATAAATAATCCGAAGTGCAATTTAAATCAGAATTTCATAAAATTTATAAAGATACCAATCGTTATTAAGTCGAAAATGACAAATAAACAAGTTTATAAATTTATTGCTAATTCAATTATGTTGATCTTCCATACCTAAAAAGAATTTTTAGATTTGTCTATAATTAATAGGGTGGGTGATTTTTTAAAAAATTAAAAATGTACAAAATTCAACTTGCAGAAGAATATTTCATTCACTAAAATATTTATATAATCTACTTGTCTATAACTCACGTTACAATAATAACTGTAATATAACAACGTTTTCAATTATTTAATAACTCATTAAATATAAATAAAAAATCAGTACGTTATTCTTAGCCGATATAATAAATTTTATATCAACTTTATCACCTCCAATATATTTGATGCGTAGCCACACATCATTAAAAAACAGATAATTTAATATCAAATCCAGATTTCTAAAGAAGTTTTAGTTTTTCACAGTTCTGCGACTCTGCATTATCATCATTACAAGGTACCTTACATTTTTTTTACCAACATTAAACCATCACAATACAACATCGTTCTTTTTGTTGATTCTCTTCGAACAAGGCAGTAGATTTAAGTGCGTATATCGCATGGCGTGTAAAGTTTTTGCTGTGTATCTTATCTTACTCTATTCGGGTAAAAAGGGATGAGAAAGAAAGGGAGAGAGATTGGGGGGAGAGAGACAGAGAGAGACCAAACGGTGGTATACCACCGGTAGAGTAGATGGATAGATGCGATGTGAACGTATGTAGACATGTGAGGGCGCACTCGCTTAATTACACTGACGGCCTCATGGGAAAACGAGAGGTTACCGAAGCGACTTTACCCTCTCTTTCTCTCTCTCTCTCTCTCTGTCTCTCTCTCTCTTTCTCTCACTCACTCACTCACTCACTCACCCACACACACACTCACTTCTTTTTCTGTCCAATTCACTCATTTTGTATAGTCTTCTCTCTCTTCTTTACACTCTTGTTGCATAACAACATTTTGATGACACTTTTTTTCATTGCCAGACTTATTTTTATTTAAAAATTTTTTCCTTTCTCAAGTTCTTGTTTTCCTATTTATAATCTTTCAAAATACGTACTCTTTTTGTATTTCTTTTTATTTTTTTATTCCTTTTTTTATATGATGTGTTATTTTTATATACATTTTTCACACTTAATATTTCCTTTTGATTTTGAAAAATTTTTGATATTTGCTATCCTGGGATTATCTACGCACAATAAAATATTTTATAAAATCTACAGTATATTTTTTATTTTACATTAAACACCTTTTTTATAATACTATATTGATAGTACAATGACACTTCAGATATTAATGTACTTCTAAATTTGTAAATTTTAAAAAAATGCAAATTTAACAATTAATATTTCATTGTATTTCATTTATTAAAAAATAAAATTATAATAAGATGAGTATATTAATTTAATAGATACATTTTCCGAATAGATAATTTAATGTAAGTATATCTAAAAAATAATCTAATTTGAATTTAGCAATTTAGATCTAAGAATTTATAATATATTGTTTTTGCTAATAAATTTACAAAAGTCTATAATAATTTTCTTTACATGAATATAATAATAAGCTTTAAAAAAATCTTTCTTATCCATCAATTACAATTTTTTCACAACCTGTTTCATCATTCTCATTTCTTTAAATATATATGCGTATTACAAGTGTAATCTAGTTTGAAGAAACCAAGTTTGCTACCTGCACTGACCTTTATATTCATTCATTCAAGTATTCTACCGACCAGATTTTTGAAGGTCATCGGGCCTGTATTTTCGCTGATAGTTAAAACGTCCATAAGCGACAAAGGCTGGACCGGACCATTCAACGAACCATTGGACTGCAACGTATCCGAGAGCTAGTCTGTATCCCGTGGGACTCGGTGGCCACTCGGACGTACACTCGCATCGAACCAAGAGAAATTCCCGCGTTACTTAAATCCAGAGAGAGGGAGAGAAAGCAAGAGAGAGAGGAAGCTTACCTATCTCTGCTGCTACAACTCGTCTCCTAATTCGCTCGAGTAGAAACGCCTGCTCCAGTTCACTTACCAGCGAACAGAACATCTCGCTCACTCACATAGGATGGTCGTTATGGATAATTCAAGATTCACATGATTTTACAGAACGAGGCCAACGGAAGGGGATGTTTTGGAACTATTATTACTCCGACGAAGCTCCGAACTAATTATTGAACATAGGTGCACTTGTCATTCCTAGTACATGTGCTTTTGAATTTTCCCTTAGTATAAATCATAGAAAATATATATATATATCATATTCTAATGAACATAATTTCCATGCACAATTATTTCACTGCACTAATATGTTTTGTGTAATAAATTGAATTTACTAAAATGAATTTATTCGATAATAAGGTTTAATTCTTAGTTGAATTAGTTGAAAATATATTAATATAAATATATATATATATATACATATATATCTCGATCTACTTAAATTTATATTTATAAATAAATTTGTTGCTTAAATTTTTATGATTATAAATTATATTAAGTAAACACTTAAACAAGATTTATTCACACATAGTTGTTTAAATTGAAATTGAGTTTACAAATATTGAAAAGTATTATATATTTTCATACATAATTATTTAAAATATTTTACACAATATAGATACATAGTTATTCATATAGTATAATTTCAAATTTAATTATACTTTGTATATAATTTCTTATAATATCTATACACTTCCTGTGTTAATAAAAACAAGTTTTTGTAATTTATATTTTTAATTTTATAGATAATTTTAGAAATTTAAATATTCATTATATTCATAATTTTTATTTAATATTTGAATGGAAAGTCAAGCATATATCTATATTAATAAGCTATAAATAATTTAATAATTGTTAATATGTAAATTAATTGAAGCTTGATTTTTACACATACAATGATTATATGCAAGTATTTTTATTTAAAAAATAATTCCAGAATTTATTTAGTATTCCTCAATGAATGAAGTAAAAACGTAGGTACAAAAGATTAATCGAATTAATAACAATTTTCTCAAATAAATTATAATTAAAATATATTTTGCTCGTGTTTATTTCAACATACATATATATAAAATTTATATTTTGAAGTATTAGCATTTAATAATATATGTCGATGT
Source organism: Eupristina koningsbergeri (assembly GCA_018907245.1). NCBI lineage: Eukaryota > Metazoa > Arthropoda > Insecta > Hymenoptera > Agaonidae > Eupristina > Eupristina koningsbergeri. The sequence continues at coordinate 1,358,545 of JACCHV010000105.1, forward strand.
TTAAAAGTAGTGCATATAAGCTAGATTCTTATTCTTTCATCACATTCATCATTTAGACGGCTGTTAGCGGAGCAAACCACCCTGCAACGTGGTAGCCTTCTAATCTCAAAACCATAAATAAGATAATAATTTTTTATCGTGACGGCCTCCATATTGGAAGAGGGCATTTGATGTCGCATGCGAATAGAGTGAGGAAATGAAACCAAAGTAGGATAAAAATAAGAAGAAAAGTGTTGAGGAAAAATATCAACTGCTGTGAAAAGCTAGAAGAAGGATGAAATTGACATAAGAAAGAGAGGCTACAAAAGGAAGATGAGATAAGGAAGGAAAAAGTTTGTAACCCTCGTTACAGACATATCGAATTCCAATTAGATATACTTCCTTCAACTTTGCGCAATTTATAAATCTGTATATATATGCACATACATATACATATACATATATATATATATATATAATATATATATATAATATAATAAGTACCTGAAACACAGCATCGTTTGGCTTGGTCTCACGGGAAAATCTACTTGAAGATAATTCACAGCGTTTTGGGATTTCTTTGATTTCGAATTATATGTCATTGCTACATAATAATAAGTCACTACAAAGCAGTTCTTTCACCATTTTTATTGTGTGTGAACATAATCTATGACATACTTGCAATTTTTATCAGTTATTTAAAACTTAAAATAAATAAAAATGTACATAATTTTTAACTTGATCGAATTTAAATTTAATAGTTCATAATTTTAAAATTTAGTATATTGAATCAAAATATTTTTTATTTGAAAAGAATAGTTATTAACAAAACAATTTTTAAAAAATAATAACAATTTTTAAATTTTTGTTAGCACAGTTAATTCTTTCCTATTATATTTCTATTCAAATCTTCCTAATTTAGAATTAGATAATTTAATTATTTATTTATAATTCATATAGTACTTATCAGAAAGTATCATTATTTTAGTAATAACGTATAATATACAGTTAATAATATACTATTAATAATATCAATGAAACGTATCTAAATAATCATAAAAAAGCTATGAATTGAACATTTATATAGTTGTATTCGTATATAAAATACATTTTAACGATTATAAATTACTGTACATTTTATTACATTATATATATAAATTTATATTGTATCAAATCTATATTATTTATTAAATATAATGATATAATATTTATAAAATAAAAAGATTTTTAAAAAGATAATTTAAATGAATTAGTATTATTAACAATACGTGGTGAAAGAAAAAACTATCTGTTATATATATCTGTTTATACATAAACATTGATTATCTTTTTAACAAACAATTATTCAAATAATTTTTCATAATCAAATAATTTTTTTAATAATCAAAGCAAGGAAGACAATTGAACATTTCAATATTATTTGGCATCAACATTCGAAAAATAAAAATAGCAAATTCGATACCTACATATATATTTGATAAAATTTCTTCTCGTGGGTACTGAGGAGTTATAAAGTATTCGTAACTCTGAGTACTTGGATGTATGTAGTCTAGTACACGCATTCCGCACCGAAAGAGGTGCGATATAGTAAATAGATGGAATATAGTGTATACTTAAATAAAAGTATACAAAGAAGTGAAAAACGTACTCGTTCACTCCTAAGAGTGACACTATTGCGGCAAAGAGAAAGAAAAAGAGAAAGATCGGTGTGACTCTCGGTTCCATCCCCAGGGTTTAGAGTTTGTACACGAAAATAGGAGAAAGTATATCGTAAACTCGATTTTATCTTACACTTTGTCTATTTTGAATATTTTTGAATTTTTCTCCACCCATTGTCTCTCGAAATTTTTAACTTTCAGTGAGTCTTTTGAAGCATAATTTGCTTCCATTTCGCGACAACTTTGTTGACAATTCAGTGAGTATAAAGGTAGAGCTTAAAATGAAACTATATCGGTTCACACCTTGAGCAATTTCAAAATATTATTCTATTTGAAAATATTTTTAAAATTCTAAAGGGTACTTTTATAAACAAATTTTACGACAAAGCTTTTAAATATTACATTTATTTGTGTATATAATCATTTCATATCTAGCATATTATTATTAATAATGTTGATAAATATATTTTTTATTTGCTTTTCAATAGACCTTAAAATTTAAACTTTTCAACGCATTCCTAAAATTTATCTATATCATTATAATTAAAATATAAATTAGTTAATTAATAAAAATGTGTTCTATACTTTTATGGTTTATATATATATATATATATACTGTACAGGTGGACCTGCAATAATAATGTAACATCGAAAAAAATATGTAATAACATTATTCATACCAACAAATTGCTTAGATTTTATACAAATAATTTTTGACAATCAATTGATCGTAAAATAATAAAGTATTAGTAATTTTAATTGTACGAAATTATTTAAATTTAATAATGGTATGTTCTTCACGAGTTATTTTTAAGTACACTATAGTAGTTTTGTTTATCGGTGATGTAACAATCAACTAGTGATTTTTTCTTAATTTTTAAATTGATGAAAATTTATAGTTTATAATTAAAGTCACTTTTAGATAATATTATAAAATTGGTTAAAATCACTGCTCCGAAAAACACAAATGCCACTTCAGGGATATATTTTTTTTGTATGATATAATAAAAAAGAATTTTGATTTATACATTAATCATTGATTGAATCATCTTGTTACAGTTTTGTATGTTTTGAAACTGCGATTTATTGTAAATTCTAACTATGGAGATTCCTTCAGTTCTTAATTCATTAGTTTATAACAACAACTCTACAAGTAATAGTTATTATTATTAATTTGTCGTTTTTTTATGAAATATCATAAAGTGTCATTGATATTCCTTTTCGAGATTTTTGTTTTAAGTTAAATATATCTTGGATTATACAATACATTGCCAGAAGGAAACTTACTCGAATAATCAATGTGTAAATCTTCTAAACTACCGCTGAATATCGGAATATCTTTTGAATTGAAGGAACGACCGTTGACTCTGAATAAAAAGGAAAGACAGTTCAATCTAAACTACCGATATGAAATTGACGGGATCACTAAAGGGTTCGTCTTGGCCCAAGAGTGCAAGTACAGACGTCTACTCGACTAAAAAACATGGGTGCAACTGAAGTTTACGTTGACAACGCATACTAAATTATGGCCTTATGCCATAAGCAGTAGTGCGTGTTTTGCGGAAGACTGTCTAACGAGGCGAAAGTGCTTGAGCGAGAAGAGCAAATCCCAAAATTGAAAATAATGTTAATTTAAAGCACATATATATATACACACATAAATGCATTTCTAGTTTAAACAATGATATCTAATTTCATCTGCATATTTGCTATTCCACTGAAGATATTTTGTCGTTTAAAAAAAATGTTAAACACACAATTGAATACACCAGCCAGTTAAATGTTTGAAACACATATTTATACTTATTTAAAATATATAAGTAACTATCTAAAAATCAAATAGATCTCAATTATGTTTTTACAGTAAGAGCAATGCTTTCGCATTTTTGTATTTTCTAATACACTTAATGTATTTGATTCAAATAACTCTCATAATATTTCATTATGGCAATGGAATTTTATATTTCATCGTACCTGTACTTAAAAGAAAAATAACACGTTAATACCAAAACAAGCCATTGCAATTTTCATAGTTTTTGAAATTTGATATATTTATTTCTAAAGAATCAATTTTCTGAGTGCACTCTTTAAATAGCAGCTTTTATTTTCTTTTACAACAATTTTTCAGCAATAATCACTTTCCATCAATAAGGATATATTGAGAAATAATTGATATTCCATTGTAGTACAAAATTCAACTTGGTATTAAGATTCAAGTTCATATAGTTGAACAATTTATCAACTTACAATATTTAAAATCTAAAATTATCACAATAAATGTCATAATTATAATAAGTTTATTCTATTACTAATAAAAAAAATTCAACTTTATAATTGTATTATATAAAATATTTTACAAGAATATTAATATCATATTGTAAAATTTGTACTGTTTTACAAAATATGAAACTAGTTGGTTATATTCAAAATATTCTTCTGTTAAATTATTTATGTTTAAAAACAAAAGCCTAGTTTAAATATATAAAAAACCAATTATTAACAAAAAATTTTTAAAAATTGACATATTTATAAAGTTCCTCTATTTTTGTTTTATATTATATTTTAAGCAGTAATTTTATAACGTATTAATAATATTTATCGGATTAAAAATCTGTAGTTTTTTAAAATATTACGAATACTAATAACGACATATTAGAATATTATTAAAATCATTGATCAGACATAATCACAGATTAAAAGAAATAAAAGCCAGGAAAAAATTTCTAATATTTACCAAATATAATTTTATATTTGATTTAGTCTATTATTAATTTGATCCCGTAAATATACAGAAAAATTTTTGCGATAGAAGTAATATAGTTAAATATGTTAAATTTAAACATTTTTTTGAAGTAGGTAAGATTTTTTCTCTTCTAAGTTAATTATTATGTTAAAAATTTGTTGTTTTTAATGTTTTATTTGTTTTGTAAATAAATACAAAAGAACTAATAAGGATGAAAAATAAAACATGGTCAATGTACACTAACATCTTGTGTTTTTATTTTCTTAACACCCGACTAAATAAGTGTCTATAATTATTTATTAATAAAAACTTTAGCGTTTTTACAACTTTAAATTTTAACAACTTTGTTAATTAAAAAATTAATAAAATTTTGTTACTTATTCAAAGCTTATTTTATCAGTTTGTGACAATTGAATAATAGCAGATTGTTTTGCATAATAATAATGTTTTGCAAAATAACACACCGATTCAGGTATGGAAGTTTATTATTGAAAATATAAAATATAGAATGACGAAACGCGAACAAATTTATTCAAAACATAAAAATTTAATCGCGGAATTAGAAAATCTACTAAAAGTTAATTTTTTTTTAATAACGTCTTTGAAATAATTAACTATTGCATTTTTAATTTGATCTATTCTAGCTACCAAATTTCACAAAAAATCATTAATTGCATTAGTTTCTTTCTAACTTAAATTAAACTAAAATATAAAATTTAATATTAATCAAAGCTCTCACTACCATATCATCTGTTTAACAGAATGTTTATTGAAATTTAATTTGGCATAAAAAATCTTATTATGATTATAAGAAGGGAAAAGCTGAGCATCCAAAGTAAGTTTTAATTATCAAACAGTTTGAAATTTAATTTTTATTTTAATTCTTTTGTAACTTACTTTCAACTTCCAAAGTCTGATTTTTTTTCTGGAATATCCATATTATACAATACCTCACTAAACCACTCCACTTTTCCTGTATAACATTAAAATGAAAATAAACAACAATTTTTCAACTAATTTTATAAGTATACTTGTTTAGCATTATTATTATATAAGAAAGAAATTGAACGAGTATGGAAAATGTCTTTTATTTTCTTTAATATAATTTTAAAATAACACGCTACATACTTTTTTATAATAATTACGTATTAGCAACTATTATGCATTGATTCAATATCACTTTGCATCACGTCCAAATTTAAAATTTCATAATATATCATTGAAATGTCATCAAACGATCTGAAACAATAACTCAAAACACTGGATTTTTATGAAAAAAAACACCAGTTTAATCCTCTAAATCATCTTTTCTTTAAAGGCTAACATTTGAAATAATATGAAGGTTGGTGTCGATCATGAAAAATGGAAGTAAAAAATATAAATAGAAAGAGAGAAAGAGTCAAATAATTATGAATAATTATATTCAAAAGGGAATAGATTATTGTTAGGATATAATATAACATCGTGTACAAGTAGCAAAGGAAAAAATCAACTGGTCAGTTTGAATCATCACAATTTTCGTTTATTTTATTGTTTAATTGCAAATATTATTTTATTAAATTTACCATTATATCTCTAATCTTTTGTTTTTAATTATAATTTATTTAATTTAAATTTATTCTCTTATTGAATATATTATGTATTTTAATTCAAATTTCAAATTTGAATAAGCATATTTTATGTTTGAAAAACTAAATCCGCACTTGATGATTGATATATTTTATTTTGTAGGATGATTCGATATCTTTTTCATAAAATACTTTTTCATTCAAATCACGAACACTAGCTTCTTGTTTAAGAAAGCAACTATAAAAAAACACTTGGATGTACAAGTTAGAAATCTGAGTATACATACATAATATGCGTCGCTTCTTCGTGAGTTGAAATCCAAACACATATGTGCGCAACTCATATCACGTATGTGTAGAGATCAAAGAAAACCTGGAATCATATATATTCAGGAAAAAAATGTAATATACAGAATCCAAGTAATCATTTTAATGTACACGTATATAAGAAATGCAGTGCAACGTGGACCGAAGAAGTAAAAGTGCGTCTGAATACGTCACGTACAAATAAAATGTAATATTGAAAGGTTGTGTCGTTTAGTGCTTGAATTGTCGAATGACAAGAGAGAAGAATAAATATCTGGAGGGAAAAATGGAGAAGACAGCCAAAAAAAGGTAACAGGTTCCCGTTCTTGTAGTCATAAAACAGCAAAGTATACGTATATGAAGACTAAAGACATTTACAGTAGTTTAGGCTTGCTAAAGTTTCTTTTTTCCGGGATATCCCTCGACGTTTCCAGTCTTTTTTTCATCTTAGTGTTTGTGTCGAAAATATCAAGATGCTATGCCTTTCATAAGACATAAACTTTGTTCGATATATTTCCACATCTGTGGGTTATGAGCACATAAAATTTCGTATAATAGCTAAAATACACATTTCATTATTATTCGTATTCGACTTCTCAAATTCTGCTTCAATAAACCTAAGTGATTGCGGTATATTTTTGGTTTTATACTCACGATTATATTTAAACAAATAATACTCTTTAAGAAACTCGTTTTTTATTATTTTTTTTAAACAACATTATAGACTATGTGAACACAAATCAAATTTTTCATTCCCCAATCATTTGTCAATCACCAATACACATTATAATTTTTCTAATCAAAGCATTAACAGTTCAATTCAATTTATTAAAATATTCCAAAATATTGAATGAATTTAAATAGTATGGAATACTAAATCTTAAATTAATCGAATAATTTATTAAAAGACAGCTGTGTATTAATACTTGTCTCAGTCATTCTGTCATTATTATATCTTTCATTCTGTATATTTTTCAATGCACACATTTTATTAAAATTTATAAACACAGTATGTAATGAATGTATATTCATTATTAATAATTTTTTTTTAAAACTGCACTAACCTGAAATTAAATAAAATAATTATGTATTGTTAGTTATATTTTTTTTATTATATGTATGTATATTTTGATTATTATACATTGTAACAATTTATTATTGACAAACTGTCAACATGAGGTTCACCGGTTCCATATCACTTGTACATAAACGGATGTCTTGATGATATAGGAGGCGCTGACACTCATGAACTAGACAGAGACAACAATAAGCGCGAAAGTGTATTGTATATACGTTTACATGATTAGTGCATGTGTGAGGTAATGTGAGTGCTGAAAAATTGCAGTAGTGTGTCGCCATGAAATTGCCGATAATTACAATTTATACAATTATCGACAAAAAAATAGTTTTATTGTTTTTGGTTTTAATTTAATACTGCGATTGATTAACCAATCACAGAAGGGGGATTTTGAAATAAAAAGAAAAAAGGACTATATGTGTTAATTAACCAATTATGAATTTTCTATTTGGCGTAAAGTCATAAAGGAAAATTTATAATTGGTGAAATTAATAAAGTAGTAATGGGACAAAGTGGGATTTTTCAGTTATAGAAAAATCTCATGATTAATATACAACTAGCTTTTGTAGTATAGAGATCTATATTATTACTTGGTTAATTGTTTATATTATTATATATATTAATTAATAATTATTAAATTATATCTTGTTTATTTATATTATCATTATAATTAAAGAGAGTAGTGTTGTTATATATGTATATATTTTGTTAATATCATAATATATATATAAATAATAATTTGAAGTGTAGTGTTGGAAAATTATTTATAATAAATATAAATAATTTGAGAATTAATTTATAATAATTTATTGAAATTAAATATTATTGGATTATTTGAAGGACGTAAGTAAGAATTCCAAGGATATATATAAAATATATTTAAACAAAAATAATATTGAAGAGAAGGAATTATTACCTAAATAAAATAAATTATATATCTATATATCTTTTGAAATAATCTACGATATAAGGTAAGAATTTATATTATTTAAATTTATTGAATTGATATTTTTCTTATCATTCTTAATTTGTTTAATATAAATTTATTATTAAAATAATTTCTTAGTAGTGTTGATTAATATTTTATAGTTAAAATTTATTTAATATTTTAGCGGAATTCCCTCTATGAGATTAGTTAGTGAAAATTAAATATTATTATTTGTTTCGAGTGATTTAGATATTAAAATTATTTATTTTAAAATTTTTATCATTAGAATTACCTCGTTACAGGTAATATTGAAAATCAACATTCTTAGTAAACTTTTTCGAGTAAAGTAATAAATTAATAGCGTAAGTAATAAATCAAGCCAATCTTCTAGTGTGATAGAAAATAATCAAATATTCTGTTAACAAATTATTTATAAAAAAAAACTTTCAGAGAATATTCGAATACATCTGCGATATTGCGAAATTTGATTGGAATGGATCCGAATGTTTCGAATTGTCTGTACTTAATTTCAATGGGTTGCTTTCTCACCCTATCGGCTCATGTGCGGGATGCAATGCTGGACTTAAGTTGATTAACAAGGATACCAAGAGAATGAGTAGGTAGATGCAGCCTGGTTCCTTCCTATTATTTGTGGTCTAATCAAGAATATTAGTCCATCCTCGAAACTGACCCTCAGACATCTTCTGGCTTACCCTTTTCTCCTATTTTCATTACCGTTCGTTCAGTTCAGCTACGCCCTCTTTAGACCCTCTTTATCCTGGTTTAAAATCACTCTTAGCGCTATTCTTTTGTAACTTAAATTCTGGATTTGTTTGACTCTTTGGGATATTTATTCTTTTAAAGTTGCGACACATTAACAATACTTAGTTGCTATCTTTTTCTTTTAAAGAATCATAGTATAAATTAATATTTATTGCAAACAATAAAATTAAGATTCATTTTCTCTGCTGTAATTTTGTTTATACTAATGCAGTAATAAATCAAAATATACTAATTAGCAAAGAAGTTGTTGATAAATTACACAGTATTGATAAAGGTTAAATATAATATTGTTCAAATTTTTTTTCATGAATATTCCATTTAATTAATAAACTTCTTTATAATTAAAAATAAATTAAAATAAACCAAATAATAATTCTCATTTATTTTTTAATTAATAATTTGATAATGGTAACTTTAATTAACTTAGATAAATCATACACGTGATGGCATGTTGATAAACGTAATTAATACTTTGTCAACAACAGATTTGAATTTAAAAATGAAAATGCTGTAACCGCGGTAATTGTATTTTATGTCACCTTAAAAATTTTAAAAAATTAAAATCAATGACTTGAATTTGCAAACTAGAAGCGCGAGAATATGGTCGCAATCTGATAATCATTAATCACATTTCTACAGGTTACGCTAATGTGTAAAGTAAACGCACTTGAAACTGCATCCTTGTACATAAAGAAGTTGAAAGACATGTATATGGTAATGAATGCATATTCATTACTAATAAATTAAATATTTCTTTGAAATGTAAAATGCACTAACCTAAAAAAGAAATGAAAATAAATCTATATTAATAATTTTTATTGTGAATAAATGTATATATATTTAAAATGAATAGGTTTTATAATAAAATAAATTTTTATTACTTACAGAGATAGTGATGATGATTTTGTTGTAAGGAATATTTATATTAGTTTTCACAACTTTTTGTTGACAAACTATCAACATGAGGTTCAACGGCTCCATATCACTTGTACATAAATGGATGTCTTGATGATATAGGAGGCACTGACACTCATGAATAAGATAGAGACAGCAATAGGGGCGAAAATGTATATACATTTATATGATTAATGCATGTGTGAGGTAATGTGAGTGATGAAAAATTGGAGTAGTGTGCCGCCGTGAGATTGCCGATAATTACAATTTATATAATTATCGGCAGAGAAATAGTTTTATTATTTTTGGTTTTAGTTTAGTATTGTGATTGATTAGCCAATCACAGTAAAAAAAAAAAAAAAATTTTGAAAAGGAAGACGAACTATCTGTGTAAAATAACCAATTATGAATTTTCAATTTGGCGTAAAGTCATAAAAGAAAATTTATAATTGGTGAATAAATAAAGTAGTGATATGGAAAAGTGGGATTTTTCGGTTATCGAAAATTCTCATCATCATTATTAAACTGTCTTTTGTTTGATAAAGATATATTATTATTAAATTATTATCTCTATTATTGAAAAGATTTTCTATTGTTGTGGATATATTGAATTATTAATTTTTTTAAAAATAGAAGTGAAGAAAGATATACTTAAATTAGTGTGGTGATATATATATTAAATATTTTATATATTTAATATATGTATAAATTTAATTTGGAAGTGTGGTGTTGAAAATTTATTTATATAATATATATAAATAAATTTAAATAGTTATTGATTGATATCACTATATTTACTGATTTATAATATTACTTTGGAGATAATTTAATTTTATTCCATTTGAGGTATTTAAAGAAGTAAGTAAATAATAAGGATTCATATTGGAATGAATTTAAAAAGAGAGATGATTATCAAATTAATAATATAAATATTATATGTATAAAGTCAACTAATAATAGGTAAGATTTTATATTATATTTACATATTATTTTGAAATTTAAATTTTATAAATTTAATATTATAATATTAAAATAATTGATGGTAGTGTTTGTTAGTTATATGTTTTAAATTTTTTTTTAATAATTAAATTGACCCTTTGAGATTTTTATTTTGAATTTTAGCAGAATCCCCTCTGAGTGATTTGTTAAGTAGTGAAAATTAGGGATATAATTTCTTTGTAGTGATTAGAATTTAAAATTTACATTAAATTCATCATTACAATATATATATATATATATATATATATATATATAGAGAGAGAGAGAGAGAGAGAGAGAATTTAGTGAGTGAAAACTCAATTTCATTCGTAGCTCGCCACCGCATTCATACAGCCACATCGACGGCGACGACGTAGTAGAGAAGCAAAAGCGAGAAGTGAAAGAGAATGTTCCTCACACTATCTTTGATATAATCCCTGGGGCACGCGACTGACCCGACCGAACCTAGACTAGAGTCCTGGCGAATCCACCAGCCACTCATATTGCCAATTACCAACTCCGCGCTACGTGGCAGTAGCGATGGTTTGGTACGAGCGAGAGTTTGCTTGTGATTTCACTAGGGCAAGAACTGCTACTTCCACTTCCTTCCGCGAAGCCTCCGTTTCTGTTCTCAGATCTCCCGTGCAATGTGATATTCGGCCGAGAATCTTTGTCGTACCGTTGGACCACAGCCTCCGTGCTGTTACTCAAGATACTACCAACTTGTACACAGACAATTGCATTTTATGAGCTTAGGGATACACTGCGTACTTATTGTGCCGGTGTTTGCTTTTCACAAATTTTTATGGATGATTTCGGTGGCTGTTTACTTTTTATTTTAAAATTTAATTTTTTTAAATGCTTAAAACTCTGATGAAGATATAGAAAAATCTTGTGAAAATATTGGAATAATTTATTTTCATAAGAATTCTGTTTTAATATCAATCTAAACAAAAGAATTTGTATTTAAACAAATATGTTTTTGTGAATACATGTTTATAATAGGCGCTTTTAATATTATAAATTAATTTATTTTTAAATTAAATTTAAGAAAAATAGCAATTAATTTTTATTTCAAAAATTATTATTGGAATGTATAATGTATATGTACTTATAATATTCAAAATTATTCAATTATATTTTCAGAATAATTAAAATATCTTCCACTGCATCACAAATACAAACATGAATTATAAATGATGGTATAATTGATAAAATATATAAATCAATCACTAATCAAATTTTAATTGGATTGAAGAAAAATATGTTGAAAATAAAATCGATAATTTTAATTTGTAGAAATTTTCGAATACAATTGGAATAAAACAAGAAATTATATTAGATAAAAAAAAATTCCATTTCATTAAAAATTCAGAATTAAAAGAGAAACATACATTTAATGTAACACATCAGAATTTAATTTTTTTTACAATGATATTTATTCTCTCATGATACTTAATATTCCACTTCTCGCTATTGATGATTACCAAGAATTATTAGTTTTATCATATTTATTAAGAATAGTTAAATCTTTGTTTTATAATAATTAAAAATTTGTAGTATAAAAAATAAATTTAATACAATTGTAAGTAAAACAAATTTAATTATAATTGGATAAATTCTTGTAGTAATATAATATTCGTTGTTTATATTTTATTTGGATTTGCGTACATAACAATGTGCTTGTTTTATGATTATTTATAACATTAGAAGCCAAGATTAATTTAAAATTAACTTTTTAATTTTTATATAATTCTTAATATAATATATAATACTAATAATTATAAATTTTAAATATAAAGTGTGTCTAAATATTAGTTTCTCTTTTTTTAGCATATAAAAGGAAATTAATAAAAATAAATATTTAATTAATCAATTTTTTAATAGTTTTATCAGCTAAAAAACATATAACTTAATACAAGACATTAATCGATAAAAACAACATTGACAATCAGTTCTATAATTGTGCGTTTCTAAAACTTAATCATTATTAGTATTTTCAATAATCACGAAAATTACGTGATAAAATAGAAACGAGTGGATTTAAAAAGCAAAAAGCGGCTCAATAAACACTGTGAAAAAAAAAGAAAGAGGTCGAAAGGTCGAATTCTCATCATAGTCCTGGTCTCGTTATCATCATATATTATAAGCCACGGCAATAAGTTAGAAATAGGAGCGGTTTTGCGGCTTCTCCATGACTTCTGAATCTCATTAAAACCATCGATGCGTGCTTTCGGTTTCCGCACGGCCGTCGACGTCGACTCCATTAAGATGACCACATTCCCGTGATATTACTTAGACGTTAACCGATGCCACTCGGGTTGTGCGGCATCGTCCACACCCCCTCGCTACTCCCGAAGTCAATACTATCCCTCGGTTCAAGACGGTGGACACGGAAGGGCAAGAAGAGACCCTTCACGCTCTCAAATATTACACCCAGAAAATTTGAATAATGTCCTTTATCGCGCTCCCTCCCCCAATTCTTTTTATCCCTTGCGCCCTGGAGGTCAAAGTCGATGGGGGCGGTAGAGGGTGAGAGGTGTGGATCTATACACAAATACGTAAAGAAGCATATCGTGAATATTACGGAGAAGAGCAGCGACTTTCTACTCTCCGGGGCTTTCGTATCATAAAGTTTGCGCCGTAAAGGCGATGTATTTAACAGCCTCGTCGAGAGCTTCAGCTTCTTCTTAAAGGACTTCGACTCTGCCAGCACGAGGAAGTTCACTTTTCGTAGATGTGCTGGTGATAAGCTTGACATTCACTCTATATTTTCATAGGTTCCATTGGAGGATGTGAATGTGATGTCCTCTGTCGATATTAATACCAACTTGTCGACTTTTCGTAATATCGTGTAAAGATTAACTATTGATATTCACGGATAAATTTATCTTATCGTTAGTATAAAATGACCTGAGTTTTTATCTTTTCTTTTAAACTTTTTCACTGACTTGATATCAGTTTTTTAAAACTTTTAAATTTGCTAGTCCTAATAAATGCGATACATTTATTTGTGTAAAATATAAATTTTAAATTTATAATATAAAGATATTATGAGTAACCAAAAATATTGTAAAATGTTTTTATACATTAATACAATAAAATATTTATAAAAAAGACATTCATTATAGTTTAATAATAAATAGCAAGAATTAAAATTGATGCTATGGCAGGTTATTTTTTGTAATAAGCAATCATCATTTAAAGCTATAACAATAAATACATTTTTTAATTATTTTATTATATACGTTTACAAATGTTTTATCTATTGATCATAGATAATTTTTTAAAAATTGTATTATTTTTATTTGATATACTTTTTCAAAGTTAAATCAATAATAATTAACTATAAATATAAACGATTTATATATTTAAATACCGTTTTTGAATAGTTTAAAATTTTAAAATAAAGAAATAATTGCTTAACTTGGTATGATTTTTTAATTGAAATATAATATATTGACAGGAATTAATTTAAAAGACAAATATTTTTCTCATATAATTTATAAATATACCTACTTTAATTATTCAACATCATCAAAATGTAAACAATATTGAATTTCAAAAGACATGAATTTTAATTAGTGATCATATTAAATTAAGTAATTAAATATTTTTCGTAATATACACGAAAGAGATTCCTACGAGAGTCCTGTAAACAAGAATCAACAGATCTGTAAAAGACCCACATGAACTAAATATCGAGGAGTCAATAAATTCCATTCAGTAACTTACAAACAACTTCATTTACTTTTATCTCTCCAAAAGATTTCCTTGGCCAACTCCGAAAACTGGGACTCGCCTCGCCTTACCTTCCTCCAACCTGCGAACGACTCAAGAATTGCTTAGACGCCCATCTTTTTCACGCGTCACAATTAAACTTTTCTTTTCTTTCCATACGCGCAGGGTAATTTGTGGGAGGGATTGAAAGTCGACAAAAAAGGGTTTCGCTCACTTGGCGAGAAAAGAGGCTAATATGACCCCTGAGATGCCGTCGCAAGAGTAATCTACGGTGCCTAACTCCTTAACACATTTTCACTGGGCGCGTACTCGGTTATTCCGTGCTACATCGAGACGTGATAGAGAGACAGATAAAGAAAAAGAGAGAGAGAGAGAGAATTTATCAAGAATTTTATTAAATATCAATATTTTATTTTTGCAACCGTAACTGCAACTCTGTTTTATGAAAATAATTCGAAATAAAATCTCATAAATATGATTTCCATTTTAAACTGAATTTTAGTGTACCACATGTGATTGTGTATCATAAAATAAATTAATAAAAAAAATACCTTTAATAAATAACAAATTAACTAACAGAATCTACAACTTTTATTTATTAATGGAAGATTTTTTTTATAAAGTTTAAATTATAAAAATTTGAATATTTTATAATATTTTGAATAAATGAAAACAGTAAGTATTTATACACGAAAAACTTTATATAGATTCGTGAAAAGTTTCAAAAAAGAATTGAATCTTATATAAATACAAAAAAAATAAATAAATAATCTTATCTTGAAAATAAGAAATAAAAGGATTACAATAAAACTAATTTTTTTTACTAAAAAAATACGTACCCCCATTTTTAAAATCAATCGTAAAGCTATGCAATTGACAAAAATTATTTGCCTCGAATAAATTTAAATATTGTTTGTCATTGAACTTCGCCAGGTCCCATCAGGAGGTTCACAGAATACACAAGCGAGTGAGAATTCGCGTGCGAATTAATCTACCACTAAAAATATGCAAATTAGAATAAAAAGCCGTAGAAGTTTGCTTGACAACTTTTACGTGACGTTCGCGAGATCGTCCGCCGTCCATTTTCTCGTTACGTGTACATGTGTTCAAGAGGTGAAGGTTTATAAGCTGTATTTGAGAGCACGAAACTCATTAACAAATGCAAACGAGGTAAAGTTGCGAACAAATTTAATAAAATCGTACACGCACAATTAGCTTTATCAAGATGTGATGTAAACAGGACATCCGAGAAACCTCGGAACTGATATTGATGCTGATACTAATTTTCTGACCACTTGTAATATTCCACAAGTCGCTTCGTCTAAAATTTTAACTTTTTTTACATCGTGTTCTTATGTTTAAAGGCAATAAATTATTATTTGACAAGATATTTAAAAATATTGAAAGTATTCGTTTGATAATTTGCAAATATTACGATTATTCATTTAGTCTGTAATTTTTATATTGAAACGTTGAACTTTTGAAGATAAATAATTTTATTAAAATAACTTACGTTTAATTAAAATCTTTACTATTTTTAAAATTATCTTTCAAATTATTTTATTAATTAACAAATCCAATTTAAAAATTAATTTGTAAGATGATGAGAACATTTAGGCATTGTTTAACATGAGCCTTTTTTACTTTTACTATTTTCTTGTACTTTATTATTTCATATGACTACGATCTACGACTAAACACTTCTGATTTAGTGTACAGATAACTTTTCGTAGATAGCTTGCGTAAGAAGAAAGTAGTGTAGGTGAAAACAATGAGATTAATAGTGTGTAAACAAAAACCGAAAAATGATGGAAGTGATGGATGGAAAGAGCAGAGAACTTGTAAAGCCTTTAAGTCCCAAAGACATGCATCCACCGTCTAGGATCACGTAATATAACATTAAGGTGTCCTAAAAATGGTTGGGGATTCCCCGAGGACGGTCAAGAGGTGTGGCTATTTTTCAACCGGTGCCAGGATGAAAATAGAAGAAACGCATTATTGCATTGTCCAGTTTGATAGAATCCGAAAATCCTTGAGAGGTGGCCCATTCGCGGTCGACGCGGACTGCGTAGCAATGCACGGCTTGTCCTCATCTCCCAAGGGCCCTTGGTAACCCATCAAACTTTTAGCCCCAGACTCCGGAACCCTAACTCCTTTTTTCTCTTGTATTTTACGCTCCCATCCCAATTCCACCCCAATTCCACCCGACCCTGTCTTACACTTTTTTTATTACTCCTTTATTTCTTCCACTCCCACCCCTACTCGCGCCTTATATTTTTTCCTTTTTTCTCTTTATTTATCGATAAAATAACTATCTAACGGCTTCTCTGCTCTTCTTTATTTAATCACCTCACTTGATCTTCAATTGTACTTCAGGAAAAGGTTCGAAGTATTGCACAAAAAGCTACTAAAAGTTGCTCAAAAGTTAAATGTTGACGAAAATTTATGAAAATTATGAAATTGTACTTTTGAAAGTAATTCTTAATTGAAATTCTATACCATATCGTTCGAAATATATTTTTTGATTGATTCTTACTATCTATTTCATGTGTTATGTTAATTATTCTAATAATATTTTATAGTAAATCAAAAGAAGTTATGTATTATAGGCTGTAAAGCTGAAATATTATAATATTAAGAAATGGCAATTATATAGTTTTAGCATCATTATCCTTTTCCTATCAAACTTGAAACTCATAAATTTTATCTATTTAAACTAAACTTTTGACTAAGAAGTTTTTAATCATTATTTAGGCAATTTAAAGAAACTTTTTATTTAAACATAAATGTCCCTCCTGTATTTTTAATGAAGTAATTTTACATTACACAATGTACTATTATTTTATATAATAATTGGATTCAACAATTCCACGCTTTCCCATATGCGATTAAACTCTAAACGGTATCATCTCTATACAGAATCTTATTTGTATAATAAAATTTAGTCGGTATAGTAAATTTCCAATGTTTTCCATATTTCATGTGTTCATCAATACATGTGAAAACTTCACGGACAAGATAAAAAAAAAATTGAAAGAGGAAAATCGCCGCAGGCGAAGAGATCGCGTGATGAATATTGCAGAGGGCGCTTATTGTTTCCGCTCACAAATCATTCGATGTCTCACGGGGTATTCATCTCGATGTTTTATTCTTGCACATGTCCGATATTCAGTATACGCTCACAAGGAGGGAGAAGGGGTACAAGGCGGAAAAAAGTGAATCTGCGAATATTAGTCTTTTCGACCTGAAGTTTTTGCTCCAGTCATACGGGTGAGGGATGATTTTCATTTTGTATTCTACAGTGGTCAACTTTGCACAAACGGAAAGATAAATTATGTCACTCGCTCGGTTTTCTTTTTTCAAAGACTGAAAACAATGTATTTTTCGTTAGCACGCCATTACATTGGGTCTTAAATTTTTTAGATAACCTTATCTAAAAGAATTTATTGGCTTAAAAACTATTAAAAGTTGACTTGTATTTTTATAAGATTAAATAATATACAATGATTTTTATTAATGGATAAGAATATTTTAAAAAATATATTTTAATTAAAAAGCATCTTTACCTTATACAGTTGATCTATTTTTAATTATGTTTATTCATGAAAAATTACAATTATATTTTTTCTTACTACAAGTATATTAAAAAAATAGTTTTAATAAATTATTTTGATGATGTTCTGATTATAAAAAATAAATATTTCCGTTATAAAATATAAATATATTTCTTTTTGAAATGTATGCTTTTACAATCAATAAATTTAGTTTTATAATTTATTTATAATTATGTTAATATATTTTACTTCTAAATTTCAAATTTCATGTTTTTACCAAAAAACTCTCTCTGTAATTAAGAATTATTTTTCATAATGTATAAATTTAAAACATTTTTAATTGAAATCCGATTTACCAATATATTATTTCCCCTTTATCAAACCTTAATTTAATGAACCTGTGCTGTAGTCCAACAAAAAATAGCAGTGTATTAAAATATATGGATAATTAATATCCAAGTAAATTGAGTGAAACCAAAAAATAGTAGATTAGAAAAATGAAAATTCGCTATGGGACGCTCTTATATAGAATTTATCCTCTAACCTCACGTGAATCTAAAAAAAATTTTCTAACTTTATGTACGAATTGAGTAACAGCTTTTGTGTACCTGAGGTATTTTTTCCAGTTGCCTCCTTCCTACCTTTTTTCGATCACGAGTTGCAACCCTTGAGTGCTCCCGCGTGTAAGTTCGTGTACTTTATGAGTGCGGCCGAGTCTAGATGGAGATTGAGACTAAGCGAGAAAGAGAAAGTTAGATACTCAGAGAGTGAGAGAGAGACAGAGAGAGAGAGAGAGAGAGAGAAAGAGAAGGAAAGGGGAAGAATGGAGGGGTTAAAATAGTTTATAAAAGAAAAAAACTACGTAAGTTATTTATTTAATTTTTTATGTCTTATTTACTTTTATAGAAAATTGGTTCAATTTCCTAAAAATAATATTCCTAGAAATTCATAGTCTTTAATACTAAAAAATAAATATCTTTTCATATATAAAAATATTTCATTTTCATTAGACACTGTAACTACTTTATTCACTGTGTAACATATTCAACTTGTTTTATAATGTGAATAAAAGTATTGTTAAAACAAAAGTGCGAGAATATGTTCTTAAATTCTTTGATTTTGTCAAATTTAAAGTTTGTCATTTTTTCTTTAACTTTTTAAGACTTTTAATTTTTTTTTTTATCAATAATTATACTTAAGCCTTGTTTCAATAAAATATTTGGTATCAAACCATCATATGTAGTATTTCCATATCTTTATTTAAATATTAAACTAAATTTTATGGGTAAAACTAAATATCGTTTAACATTTGAAAATGATTGTTCTTAAAAATAAATAAAATTAAAAACAAAAAATTTTTAAATATTTGAAGCACTAAAATAATACGCGACAAAATTTATACAGTATTTCTCCAGAAATAGATCAAAAATATCTCCTCTTACTCAGTACATCTTGGCATAGTACATATCAAGGATCAATTGCCCCAGGACATGTCAAGCTTCTAAAATTCCTTGATGGTCTTTGGTGCATATAAATCGTAGTTGAAACTGGCAAATCGCAACTACTTATACAGAATCAGTGACAATATGGTCGAGTGGAGCGAGTTTGAGTTCCAAACCGTACGTTAACGAATAATTGTAAATTCTCTTTCAACTCGAGAATCAGTATGCAGAGTCAATTGAAAGACAATTTTCCTATCCACTCGCCTTACTTGCACCTCTTCAAATATGAAAACTATTGTCCAGTTTATCATCTTGGGTTTCGGTTTCCTTTCTTGAGTTTCGAAAAGAGAGAGAAAGAGAATAATTCAAAGCTCCGCATTAATATTCGTCCGAAAAATTCCATAGACTCACTTCTTATCTCTTTAATAGGATAGCTACGGTGGAGGTCCACTCATCAGTAACATCAAATATCGGTACAAGAAAACGTATTCAAATACAGTTAACATCTTGTTTGCACAGGTTTTCAGTGTGCACCTACACTTAAATACACGTATGCATATGTATCACGGGGTGAGTAATTCAATTTGTACTACTCCTCAAGTTAAATAATATAATGGCCAATTTAAAATGTCCCACAGAGTATACATCTTAGATCGATGCCTGAGCCAGCGTGTGTAGATGCTTAGATGAGGCTTTTTGCAGGTGTGTAGTACGTGTTTGAGCAGGCCCGTCGCAACAAAAGTACCGTTCTCACGAGGAGGCGAAACGAGTGAACTAACTCCACGGCAATGGCGACTGTGGCCAAACCATTTAAATCCCATGGGCTACAACTTTGAATTGTACAAGGACTATTGGTTGGACGTGATCTTTCCATACGTTACAAGGCCCTGAGAATTTCTCATTCATACAAACGTTTTCGAATCTTACATACTTCCTCCCCAACCCGACTACTTTAAGAATGTAAAGATTTCTTTGCTGTAGTTTTTACCTGAACTCTACGCAACTCAAGATCCTTTATAGATTTTCCAAAGTAGATATATGTGATGCATCAGAGATATACGCTCACCATTAAAACCAAGGTGTTTTAGGTTTAAGAACAAACAATTTTTTACTGTATTACAAAAAAAAATCAATAAAATATACTCCAGCTATTCAAGTTAATTTATAAAAGAATCTATTCAATAAAAAATATACAATCCCACAAGAAATAAATAGGAAAATAAATTTTAAACAACATTTTATAAATATTTTATAAAACGGAGCGATCTAATTTAAAAATTATTTTACACTTCATCATATCATTATATACTGATGTTACAAAGGAATCAGCATTTACACAGGGATTTGTAACTGTACAATACGAAGTTCTTTCTGAAAGACAAAAAAATGAAGCTTCAGCAAATATTGAATATGATCGTTGAGGTGCACCATTGAAAAGGGTGCATATCACCTAAACTAAACAACTTCTTTTTTTAGCAAACAAAGTAAATCGTTGATTAAAGCTCTTAGTCCTTACACAGGATAAAAGGAAATATTTAAGGCCTCCATTGACTAATCTGTAAGCGTATAAGTACGGATGCAAAACTCGAATGAAAAAGGGATTTTTTGTTCACGAGAAAGTGTATGAATTTTAAAGTTAAGCTCGTATTATCGAATCCCGTGTGGCGTAATTTAGGATAAGTCTGTTGCAAAGAATACGATGAAAGCAAAAAAGAAGAGAAAGGTTGTAACTCGATTAAAAATCTCGAGATTGCATTGTTTTGTCCCTTTGTTACCTATTTTCGCTACCAAGATAGATTTAAATTATATTGTAAGCATTGAGGCAATCACAAAATCATTGTCAACGATATAATAAAAAAAATTTATTACTTTTTTTCCATAAAGTGTTATTTAACGTAAATTTTATACTTTCATTTACTTTATGATACTATTAAGTATTAAGAACTGTTTAATGTAAAAGACTAATAGATTTTTAATAAACATAGTCAATAAGAATATTAAATAAGAAATCAAATAAGTTCCTTCAACACATAATAAGTACGTATGAATCTAATGAAACGAATAACTCCGTGTGTTTTTATTGGTGAAAAATCTCTCTTCGTTATGTACTATTTATTTTTATTTTTATTTTTATTGCAACTGAAAATATTAAATGTAACATAACGTGTGTTCAAGAAAACATAAAATTTATTCTTAAATTTATTGTGATTCAATACAACAAGTATGAAGCTACGAAGACACTATTAATGAATCAAATAATAATCTAATAATAATTAATCTTGATTCACATTTAAAAGTAATCGGAAATTTGTCGGTTTCACCCGAACGAACGTCTTGTTAAAATAACGATAATTTAAACTTAGATTTTTCAGGAAAACCAGCCACATTACTCCCAAGTCAAATGTTACAACAATAACGTTTGTAAAATTGAGAAAAATAATTAAATAAAAGTCCATCTTCATTTCTCGCTTGTCCATCTCAATTTTCTTGACCTTAGTTATGTGAGAGCACCAAAACATCCGTAAAAAAACAGGACATGCAGATGAACGCGACACCGAGAAATAAAAATGGCACTGTCGCATCCTATATTAAGCGGGGTTAGGTAATAGTCTAGAAGACACCCCCGGGGTTTGGCTTCGCGGAGGACGACCAAGAGACACTCGTGCACATTTAAATAAAACATCGACTGTCCAACTGCGATTCTCCTTCCTTGTAACAACAAATTAAACTGCAGCCTGAAAGAGAGAGGTATTTCTCAAACGACAGATGTCCCGTCCACGGGGATTCCGATATACGTTCGAGGAGCAAGGAATATGATTCTGAAAGCATGTGTTTTTAAGTGAAAAAGGATAAAATCGCGAGCAATCGAGTAACAACACTACTTTAACATTACTCTGTCAATTAACGATTTTTTTTTTGACTCGATACCATTGAAAATTATGAAACACCTTTAAAAATCCACAAATTACGCTCGCTTATATATTTATTTGTGTTATACTATAGCTAAATTCATTATTTATATTTTAATTTAAATTGCATCATATTGTTTTTTCTGTGATAAGGTTTTTTAAGAGAATATTGAAATTGAAATCATTACTTTTTTAGACGATTGCAACTACCATCTTGCATACATTTATCATTTATAAGCACTTATGGAATTACATTCGGTTTTAATCACTTCGATTAAGTAGTATTTGTTAACAGACTTTATATAGAAATATAAAGAAAAATTTTATTGTATAAAAATATATATAGTTGTAGGCACTTTTTTAACTTTACAATTTCTTGTTATTACTTTATGGTAATAATATTCATGGACTTATCAAAGTTTATCGAAAACCGAATTCTTATCATTTTTAGTTAAATTTAAATAACTTCCAACAAATTTGTAATGAAAATAGTTTATTTTATCAGCAAAATTTTATTATAAATTAAATTCACAATTTTACTTTAGATAAAACCTTATTGCGGCACAATTTTTTTTCAAAAATCTAATCATCCTGTATATTATTTTAATACTTATAAATTGTGCCACATCTTATGGCATTTACAAATTGATACTTGTATGCAAGTTTATGTTAAAAACAATCAATATCGAATACTACCAAATTATATAAAATAACTCATACTTAATTGTCGATTATATATGTTTTGTCAATTATATCCGAAAAGTAATTTAAAATTATTCATTTTTATCATTTTTAATTTAAATTATTAATTCAAACCATTTTTCAACAATTTGAACATTTAAACAAAAAAAATTATTCATCGACCAGTTTTATCCTCAGAAAATTGATGGAATATTATCCAGTCAAAATGTTGAACTTAATTTTTTTATTTTAACCCAATAATTTAAAATAAATCAGTAAATAGTATTATAAATTTCAAAGAAAATTGTTAAAATAAGTACTTCACTGGTTTATTATATAGTATATAAAATTAAAAGTGGAGTCAAATTTACCATATTATAATAAGAAAAGTAAATATTTAAATTCTTCCGAGTAAATACTTTAATTCTCAGTTCCTGTGCGGCCTAATTTCCATTACAAAATATATTTCCCCACGAAAAGCACTCGATCAACGAAATCCTCCTCCTTCTCCTCCACGGCTGCCACCAACACAAAGAAATACGTAGACATTGGCTCCCGAACACCGTAAAAGTGCCTACGGAGTACTCGCCAATGCAGCAGCCAACATCTCCTCGGGTAGCAGGGGAACTTCTGGTCTCGTGATCCGCAGAAACGTATAAAAGAAGCCACCTCGATGCGTCGGGAAGAAGGTGGAGGCCTCGAGGGAAGGGTGAGGACGATTAATCAGCTGTTGGCAACCGAGCGCCTGGAGAAACGTCCCAGGGGTGGTGACTTGCCCAACCCCTGGCTCTTCTCCCCTCGACACTCCCCGCCCTGATCCTTTCTTCCGTGTTTCCTCCCCCATTCTCCATGACCGCGTACAAACGCAGAAAAATCCCGATACCTCGTTCCTGGACGACACGAGAGGGCCAGCTTGTGTGGCCGAGAACAATCACCAAGGTGACGGTGACTCAGCGAACTGTCCAAATATTTAATCCCGATAATGAACGGCAGGGGATGAAAGGTGGTGGAGTGCATCGGGTGGTTTTACAGGTACACACCTCGAGGTGCTCCCCTCGATTTTGGACAGAAAATGTTTTCTTCGAAGATGCCGCAGCTGCTCCGCATCATCAATTTCCAGCATGCTATCTTCATACTCCCAATTGTAAGATTTTAACATGCAGTCAAAACATCGGAATAGCAATCTAGAAATTCAACGAAACGTAAATTGGCACTTAATCCAATTCTAATGGTGGAATCTTCAAATTTTCATAGATACTCAATAATAAAGTAGGAGAAATATCTCGAGAATTTAAACAAAATCATTCGTTATTTAATTAAAAAAGAAAGCTATACATTTTTATTCATTTCAATATTACTTTTGAGTTTAACTATTAAATACACGAGTTATTTTTTGAAAAATTTATTCGCTTTACTATGAAAAATAATCATAAAACTTACAATGTCTCAAACGGAAATACAGAAGAGAAAAACTACTTTTACATTAAATATTTAAATAAAATTTTAATTATTTAACAAAATAACTTGAAAAATAAAATGAGAGATACTAATAATCATTTGTTTATTGCATTTATTTAATACTTCCTCATCAAATATCTATTGAAATACAATTAGTATATTAATATAAGCTTTGGTAGTGTTTAAACGTCATTGCAATTTATTGTGAGACAATTAAGTTATCAGTATTAATTATTAATTATGCTATAATACAATGATTTCAGCAATCTAAAATGACAAAATATTTCTATTAAAAAATTGGAAAAGCCCATTCAAGTGAAATTGGTAATGTATAATTGACGATAATCATTTGCAAATGAATCAAAAACAATGTTTACAGTTTGGAATTATACAAGTGATTTTGAAAATTTCAAACAAAACGATTGATATTTCATGGTTGAAAGGAAATTCACCCGAGGAAGTGATATACATATGTGTAACAAAGAAGAGCTATTTCTTCATTTTTCTTTGGAGTAGGTTGCGAGTACCAAGTTAAGATTTACGTGAGTTTTACATTCGAAATTTGCACAAGAGCAAAGGCAGACACTGGTGAACGATCCATCATTTACCCGCCTCCGGACTCCGAAAAAGTATCCACGTACCGTTCCCCCGTTTACATCTTGCTCCAAGGAACCAAAGAAAACTTTCGGAAAAACACAAGTTTTTTTTTGCTGTTTCCTCCTCGCTTTCTGTCTGTCAATTCATAAATGTTGGAAAGGCTTATTTACCTTTTCTTCTACTTTCGTCTTTACGGTTTCTTATTTTTAAGGTGTACATTTTTTGTGAATACCAAATTTTATATTCATTAAATTATGGTAATAACATTATTACAATCTAATGCCAGCTTTTGTCGTAAGTTCAAAATTATTTGAATATATTTTTGCTTTTATTATTCTCAAGTAATATCTTTCTCAGATAAATATACTATCAATTATTGCAAAACAAAATTAGTGGTTATGTTTGTTACTTATACAAAAACTTACCCTTTAATTAGATGAACAAATAGAATACTCAAATTCTCGATAACCATCTTGAATTTAATTTTATTGACTTGCTATTTTATGAAGTAAATAAAAAATTATTCAATTTAGGTATTGAATGATGTCATTTAGATTTGGAACTAAAAATACTACACATCTACTCGATACATAATACATGATAAAATTGCAATTAATTGACTGAAGATAAAATAAAATAAATTTGTTCAGTCTTAAGGAAGAAGGTTTCATTTGCTTAAACATTAATTTCATTTTATTTTGAATATTAAGAATTAAGAAAATGAAAAAAATCGTAATAGATGCAAAGAAAAATGTCGTAATGAATATTTTTCCATGGCACGGATTATCATAGGAGATGAGATTGCTCCTTGAATCATTGATGGAAGCTGTCAACCGCAACCAAGCTATAGACATGAAGAATCGGTTGCTCGCGATTTCCGTTAAGGGATGTAAACTTTCTCATCACATTAGTTTCACCCTGGTATCAACAAAGATTTGTCTATTTGAATTTTACATATATTGTTTGAGGGTAGTTTTAATACTTTTAGAATTACTCACATACCCACCAGTGATGCCATGTAATATGCCTAAGCAACACATATTGCATTTGCAATCTCTTAATAATTTAATTTTAAGAGGCTTCATTTTCAATCACAACCTTTTTCTTTGCATATATTACTACGTATGTACTTTATTTTTTTAAATAAATACATATTTTATGTAATTAGAGAACCTAATGCTCAAAACTTGTATAAACCCGTATACACTTGTATCGACTTGAAAATTTAATTTCGTGATATTTACCTTTAAAATAGTCAACATTATTAATTTAATTAATCATTATGTTAATAATACTAATGTTAATTAAATTATGTCAAAATTTACAAAGTTATTCCCAGCAAAACTTACCGTATAATTTTAGTTTTTTCAACAATTTAAAAAAATATAAGTATTGTACAATAAATCCTGTATCTTACATTTCGTATAAATATTTTGGATTGCAAAAAACATGAGGATAAATATGACCGAAAACTGCCGAGCGCGTGCAATTTATTGAGATTAATATATTATATATAACAGACTAAAATAATTTAGAATTTCCATACATGTCATTATAATATATAAAACAAAATAATTATATATACAACAAAAATATATACCAAAATTATGTATTATATAGTCATAATTGCTAATAATAAGAAACATTAATTTCTATAAATTTAATTTAATAATTTTGCCACTATTCATTTAAAAAGTATAATACTAAATCAAAATCAAAATAAATCCTATTCTTATTCTTTGTAACATTATATTTTAATAAATAAACTTTATCAGTTATTTTTTGAACACACAAACTTCTCAATCAAAAGGAATAAAAAATTGTCGACTGGATAATGAAAAAGCCAAAGTGAAATTCCAAAAAACAATTTTTCTTTTTAGAAACAGCATCCATTTCATCAGGGACAAACATGTTTCGTAGCTAACAATTATCGTTAAGTAGTGGAGTGCAACTACCGGCGGAACAATTGATACACCAAAACGACTCCAAATAAAAGACACACGCACCATAAAAATCTCGTGCATCATTTGTTCTATGTCACTCTACACAAATTTCCACCGCGAACAATCGGTGAGACGCATCGCTCTTTTCTCCCTGTGGCTCCTTCTTGCCCCTTCCTCCACCGTAATAATTTGTACCCTCCCTTGACTCCTCAGGGAATCATCGGTAAGGGGTCCAAGTTATGGCCCTGCAGATGCACGAGTTAACAATCTTTTCTACTTCCAATCGACCAACGTAATTATCTTCGCAGTTCGCATCTATTATCCGCGAGCAACGAACATCTAATATTTCGGAGGAACGTGAACTCTCTCCTGAGGTGAAGGGATGCTCGTGTTATTCATTTTTATGATTAAAACCGACACACCCGGAGGATATGCATTCATTATTAATACGACAAAAGTGCAACGGATGCTGAGATTTAATTACGATATTAATTATGCAGACGAGTTATTCGAACGACCTGTTACTCACACACTCAACACACACACACACACACACACACACAAAATCGTTAAATTAATCTCGTATTCATGTACTGTTAACTATGAATCTCTGTATCTATTTAATCATAATAATGGAATGTTTTAAAAGCAAATATCACCTGAATATATTTTTACATCGAAAATCATTGTGAACCATCTTACTACAGTGGGTTGTTATCAGATTGGCATATAATTTTATAAATTATTTGAAGATTGACTAATTTCAAATAAATTAAGAAAGTGATAATAACGGTGCAACAATATAAATTTATCTTTTGGTGTGTTAATTATTTTATGCAATGACTTCGTCGTTCCTTAAGGCACGAATGTCCACTCAAGATCAAACTCGTACCCGCAGGATCAAGAGTTCACGGATAAAGTTGAAGAAAAGCTTCGTCGTCGGCGTTAATATACATCATCCCTCCGAATTCGGCGAACAGACGTCGAGCTCTCCGGTTCCGGTAAGACGCGCCGCATCCCAAAAACTCGGGTGTGTCTGGGGAGTGGGGAAGAGACTGCAGGTGCAGCCGCGGTTGCGCGAACAGCTTCGCGGGGGCGTGTCCGGTGCGCCCGCCCTCGAAGAAACCCCCACCCCTAGGTGGGGGTCAGAGCGTGGGGGAGGTTGCCGCACCTATGCGACTCGTGTTGCACTTCGTCCGCTTTCTCAATTCGCGCGTCGGTGTGGCTTATCGTGTAACCCCAGCCTTTCTTCATTTTTCCGCGCCCAAAAGCTTCATAAATTGCTGCAAATTTTTGGTATTCGCACAAGAAAGATGCTTATCCAGTAAACCATGTTCGATGCTTTTAATTCTTGTTTCAATATTTCATTTGATCACGAGCTTTCGCATGTTTTCATTTTTCGCAACAGTTATTACTGTGATTAAACATTTTTCGTCTTTTTTCTTTAAAGTATTATGTTATTAAATCATTTACTATATTATCTAACGTTTCCCATTCTTTACGATAACGTATAACCAAATGCGTACATTAATTAAGGTTAAAAAATATATGAACAAGGACAAATATTTTTAACAAAATATTATTAATTTAATTTAATAATAAGTAATTAACAATTAAAATTCAAAATAACACAGATTTTATGGTTACAAAAATTATAAATATAAATCACTCAGAAAAAATACATTGTGAAAGAAAAGAAATCCAGCGGATAAGTAATACTCCTAATCAATACAAATATTATGAATTTACAATTTTTTTTATAAAATATTTATTTTTTTAGTAAAGTATATAAAGTATTTTGAAGTTAAAAAATATTTGCAATTCAAAAAAAATTTTTTGTAATGAACAAATAATAATTCTGTGCGATTAAGAACATTTATTATGAATGAAATAATTCTCAAATTGATTGCATTCGATTTTATATGAGAATTAATTTGAAAGTAAATACCTGTTTATAATAATTACAATGTCATTCACTTAATTAAAATGCCTCATCTAAGTAAGATAAAATTTTACATTAATTCCATAATTACCAATGTTACGAATATTATTGAAAATATTAGACTTTTTAAATAATAATATCAATCGCGTAACATTTATTAAATATTTATAATTTTCGGGATTAAAGGAATAAATTTCAAAATATTATTGTACATTACTTAAAGTTGAAGCGCGATGCATTGGGATGCATATCCCTCAGTATGTCCGTGGGGAACATAAACAAGATGCAAACGAGGTGGTATACTTTCATCTATCAGCTTGTACTTTGACTTGACTCGTAAATTTCTTGAACACAACTCATTTGAAAAACCATTCGATTTTTTTACATCATCTCGACTTTGAATACTGAAATGAATGAATATGATTTTGAATAGTAATTTACTCGCTGCAGATACAGATACTCTTTCATACCGACAACATTTGATATGATCTGGAATAATAGAGAAACATTACTCACAATTGAAAAAGAATAGGAAAATGTATACCATAAACCATCGAATATGTGTGTTGAAATCGATAATATATCTTCTCTTTCCTTAATTTTTGATTATTCATAGGCAATATATTGGGTATCTTATTATTATAAATATCATCATTATTTCATAATTAGCTCAAACCATCTAATTCATTCGGACCAGATAAACTAATTTAAAAATTACTATGATCACTGATATAAAAATTTATATATATTATATTATATTTATACTTTAGCCTCAAAATTTTATATATTTTCGTTAATCAATACAATAATTAATATGCTTCTTGGAAAGGTAAACAAAATGTCAGATATACAAAAGACGGTGTACATTAGAATTGTATGAGAGCGTAAAGAATAATTACCGCAAATACATTTTATTTATATAGTAAAAATAAATTAAATTGTACAAAATCTTTTATTTAATCAACTTTCATAAAATAAAAAAATTCAAAAACAATAGTGATTTTATGTAAATAAAATTTTAACAATTTACAGGAAGTAAAATATTGAAACTAATTGTTATAAAAATGAATTGTTAAAAAGAATAAAAGTTAAATATGAAATCGAATTCTACTAATTTTAATTTTACAAAAAACTTTTTAATTTAAAATTTAATTTTGGTTAATTTTATTTTTTAATATTTTAAACAAATATTTTATTATTATAAACGAGTTTATAATATTTTATCCATGTATGATTAACTCTTTAAGTTAGTTCCAAACAAAAAGCTATTTATTTAATTGCACATACTTGTAAAATAATATACATTGTTTTTTTTCATAAATTTTTGTTGTCGTCATTGTTGTTTTAAAGATAAATTATATCCATCAAAACGGTTAATATTAATAGCTGGTAAGAGTTGAAAAAAAAAGGAAAAAATACAAATTAATCTCGAGTAAAATCGATATTTTTTGTAGAGTGAATCAATAAAGTTGCGAAGTTGTAGAGGAGACTTTTCAAACAATAAAAATTGGTAAAAAGAAAAAAAATGAAGACAAGAAGTATGTCAATCGTATTGAAAAGAAAAGAACGTATGAGTGGCAGCTTCAATGTGATAGAAGAAGTTGCTCGCTCAAGAGATCAATAATGGAAAAATCAAAGAATACCACTCGAGGGAGCATTCATTGTTCTTGGAAGTAAAGCATCGGCCAGTTAAGTCCCCGAATGTGCAAGAAAGGAACGAGCAGAGCGTATCAGTCGAACTTTAACCCCCCTCCCCCAGCCCCTGGCACGTGGTGCAGCTATGACTTGGTACCAGTTCTCTGATTTCTCAAAGATGCTGAATTAATGGGATTGGTTGAGACCAATCAAAGTCTAAGTCAAGTGTCAAGATGGTTAAATTCGCGCAATTGAGACTGGCCTCGAAAGGTACGTTGTTGACCTCCCCCCATCCTTATACCAGTACCACACTTGCCCACCCATACCTTGGTTGGGTTTAAACTTTGAAATAAGACTGCAATCCTCAAAGCTGATAACTGTTCCATGTTTCAAGTAATGTGTATTAATAATAAATTTTCGCTTCATGAAATGTTTTGCTAATTCTAGTCAATTGAGTTAAAAATCATCTAGCAATTTCCTAATAACACTTTTTTACAAATACTTATGTATCGATCCATACATGTACAAAAGTATATTTATAAAATTCATCGCATCATGAGAAACTTTTGTTTGATTAATAATGATCGCATATTATATTTTTTAATAATGGTATTTACATTACAACTTTTACTAAACTCTTTGACTCATAAATGGTTAATCAACATAAATTACACTTTAATCAAAAATATGATTTTATTAAAAATAAATTTTAAACTATTATTGACCATCTTTATGCAGCTATTTATAATTAATTTAATGAAAAAAATATATATAAAAACAGCAATTGAATGCACAATTTTACCAAAATCAACTAATATTGTTCAAAATTCTATTCAATATTTATTTAAATTTTTTGTTTCGAATAAGTCAGTTCTCAAAAAAACTTAAATTTAAACATTAAGTATAGCTGGATCTAACTATATTGATTTTTATTCTCAGAATTCTTAACTACTTGAAGTACATGGAGAAACAACTATTTTAATATTATTTAATTATATTATTGGATACACTAAGCATTTTTCAATGAAATTTTAATTATGAATGTCTAAAAACATTATTTATCAATTTTTAAATGTTATAATTTTACAATTAAATGTAGAATAAACTTCTGATTAATTATAAATGTTGATAAAATCTATAAATATTTTTTCTATAAAAACTTTATCAAGTTTTTATATTTATATTTTTTTATATACATATTAGTATTGAGGACAATTTTATGTTTATAACATTATAAGTCTTATTTAATACAAAGGTAAAAGTTAACAGCAAGGTTAAATTTAAATTAACTAAAAATATTTTTTGGAATACATTTACCAAGAAATGAGAAATGAGTATAGAGAATTTTAATTGGACAGTATATAATTTCAGTTACTTCATTATTTTTTATAATCATAATTATATGAATAACATAACTGATACCGTTTTATGAATTACTCTAATAATTATACATTAATTATAAAATATCAATTACACTTTAATCATTACTGAAAAAGTAATACAAAAACTTTCTTTTTATACAATGATATCTTAAAGAAATAAAATAAATAATTATATAAATAAAATAAACTTGTCATATATAAATGATTTATTTAGTATACATCAGAAATATTAGAAACACATTAATCTATATTATTAAATATGTATTAATAACATATTTAGAAATTGGTTATTGAAATTTTTCGTAATTATAATCATAATATATATAATATTACGTAATTTTAATTTAATAAATATTTTTTTTTAATATTTTAAATTTATAACATTTAAAGTATTCATATTTGTAATTTTTTACTTTTATTGCAAACTTTATAATATTATGTAACAATTTTTTAAAAATGAAATTTAAATCATTTATTACATTATAAAAATTTTAATATGCTAATACATAATAAGAGTCTTCGATATATAAGCACTTTATAAAAGTTTTTTTACAAATTTTTATTAAATAAATGGAAACATTTTTTCTAAAAAATAAAATTAAACTTCAATTAAAAAGTCGAAATATTACAAAAAAAATTATGTATTTATGTTTATATCAGTATTTATTATTTTTCTAAAGTTATTGTACATCATCATAAGTATACTTTAAAACTTGTAATCAATTATGCATTTTGTTGATTCATGAAATATATTTTTTTTAAAGATTAAACAAATTTAACAACAATATTATATTATATTATGTATGATTTATAAAAGACATAAACAAAAAATTAATCCATTTTACTGACTCGGTCATTCTTAATAATCTTTTAATCCACATACGTAAACAAGAGTCAGATGAAGTACAATTCTATTTATCAAATGTACGTTTAATTTTTTCGTAGGCAGCATCGTTCATCATTCGAAGGATAGCACACGTGATCTGCACACAATCCAGGTAGACACTCATGACCCCAATGACCCTGGAGAACATAAAAACGTGGCGAGATTACGGTATCGAAGAGAATTCAGTAGGACAAATGAAAAGCCAACATATTTTTCTTTTACTTTTTATTTATAAACTCTGACAGACCAGGTGGATTTTAATTTAAGCTGTGAAATATAAGCGGTGAAATTTTTTCGAAAATTTTTTGCACTATTTTCATTTATCAGTGATATGACATTTTTTATTTGTATTTCTTTTTCAATGAATATTTAAAAGAGGCAATAATTAATATTGAAAATTTATTGAATTTAAGTGTATATATTAGATAGATAAATTATAAATTTCAGAAAAACATTAGCCATTTATTTTACAATATATACTATTGCGCCGTTTAATAAAAAAATAATAACATATCTTATAATTTAATTAGGTTTTCTTCTGTAAATATATATATAAATTGATTATCATATCTTCGGTAAAGTAAAATTTTTTACATTAAAAAATATGAAATTATAACAGTTAAAAAAAGTTCATTATAATTGAGAATACTGTATATATCATTATGATAATCAATGGAATGAATAATTTTTCTTATACGAAATTATGATAATGTAGCGTATTGAAGTTATCATATTACGAAATTTTTATTACATAATGAGTTTTCCTTCATAGGTACTTCACTCATTGATTCACTTTGGAACAAATCAAAGATTAATTAATACTAAAAAAATTTTTTTTATTGTTTTTGTTTTAGCTTACTGCTTATATTGCTTTTATTATTTTAAGCTTTCCGAATCTACAAATATTATTGTCTATGTTTGTTATATTATGTCGTTATATTGAAAGTTCCCGTTTAAAAAAAAATTTTTTTATCTGAAGTTCCTTTTCTATAAAAATCAAGTAAAATAAATTCAATCATATTGTAAAATGTTTTTTGAAAATTCTTTAAAAATTTATCATATCTAATTCCTAAAAAATGATTAAGATTTTTCTCAATTATCTAAATATATTTAGAGTTTATATGATCTAAATTATTTATGCTGTGATGTCAAATAAAAATCCAAGAGATAAGTGCACCGAGTGATTTTAATTAATCAGTATATTTAAAATACCCCACTTGATGAAGGCTGTAAGGTATATAGCATCATAACAAAGTACTATAATCATTCGTTCCAATGTTTTAAGCGAAGTTTTAACGGTGTTTTTAGCTTATGAAAGTTTTCCAGTAGCTACTAATCTTCTAGTTGGCTCTATTTACCAAGAAATAAGAAAATTTACGCAGTTAATTCGAAAGTAAGTATACGGGAAGACGACAAGGACGTCGACAGCGTGATCGAACAACCTCGTACGTACCCACACCGACTGCCTTAAAGCACAACCGAGGTACTCACGTATTATACACATACAGTTATCTTTGTTTCTTCTCTCCTCCAACCCTTACCCCTTCTCTCTCTTTCAATCTCTGGTCTCAAAAGTGAGAAGAAGAAGGTTTTACCGGCGCTACGGCTCAGCTCTGAGAAATTATGGCTCTTGTCACGGCTGTTCATTTGTAGATGGAGTTTTTGCTCCCTGAGGAGGCTGCCCCAATCACGAACCGCGGAAATTGCAGCAAACCCACCATCTCGTTCACCCCTTCCAACCTCTCCTCAGCTTTTGCGCTTCCCTCCTTACGACCCGCTCATACATCGCCCACCCCTTGCTTGCTCGCGGTTTTCGTACTTTTTCTTTTTTCCACTGTCTTTCCCTTTTTCCTTTATATGGCGTGCTTCTCATTTCCGATCATTCTACCTTACACCAGAATCCTCCCCTTTTGCTGAAGCGAGGACTCATCCCCTTTCCCAATCTGTTTTATCTTTTTACAAATCTATCAATACATCTTTCTTGTGCTTATTCTTTATTTACCTATCTACGCGTGACGCCAGATATTCTATGTCCTTTTTCGTTTATATTAGTTATGTATTGAGTTAATTTTTAATCATAAATTTATCTTACATTTATGAATAGGGATATTATAGATTTCTGTAAAAAATGAATTGAATGAATATTCCAAAATAAAATCAAATACAGTTTTATAATAACAGTTTCGGAGCAGAAAAAATCTAAAAACAATAATCTAATTATAAAAAATCTTTCTAAAAAAAAAATTACTAAAGAGATAAGAAAAGTATAAAAAATTTAGCTGGAAACATTAAAAAAAAGAGTGCAAATAAATTAAAAAATGTTTGTTTCCTTATATACAAATTAAAAATAATGCCATAAACAGACAAGAATATAGCAGGACAACTAATTATGTATAAACAATATTTTTATTTTTCTTTACGTGTATTTAAAATTTGTCACTGCGACAAATATTTTGTGAATAAGTCGAATACACATTATAATTATTTTATTCAGATCAATTTACATTTAACTTTTATGTCCTTAATATTTCCTTTTTAATTGATATTATAAATATTATACTAAAAATCTCATGAAGGAAGAAACTCTTTCGAGTGAAAACAAAACATTGATGTGCAACATGTAACTTTTTTCTTGATAATTTAAAAAAAAAAAATATTGAATTCTCTATTTTTTATGAAAATTTCATTAGCATTGAAGTTAAAGAAAAACAAAATGCTATTACTGTTCTGGCTTTTTCTGTACGGTATTTTTCTTAAAAACTCATATAAAAATATTATTCAATCAGATGATATAGAAAAATATCCCAAAAAAGATATATTATAACAATTAATTGAAAGATTCGTGTATGAAACTGTGGAAAGTTGAACAGGATTTCGATGGAAACATGGAATCAATCACTAGAAAAATAAAATAATAAAAAAATAACAAAAATAAAGGATGGACTACATCGACTAGATACAATATATTTGACCTTAAATAATAGTTTCTCTAGACGTATAGCAAATACTATTGGATAATATATGCATATGAATAGCAATTATAATTTGCGAAGAAATTTAGTATTTTCATAAATAATTTGCATCCTAGCTTACAGCTTTGTGCATGAATTTAAATAGATAAATTTAATTTAAATAAGATTATAAGATAAGTATGACTAGCCATAATGAAAAAAAAAAATTGAACCACCATAGACATTAATAGGTTCTCCATTTTTTTACATTTGAATCTTAGGTAAAGAGAGAAACTCGACCCTCAATAGATTCAAACATACTCATCCGTTAATCTATTGTTTTAATGAAAGATACGCTTTATTAAAAAAGTAAGATTTGAGGTAAAATTTGTATGACTGGAAAAAAAGATAACTGTGACAGTAAATACATTATTATTTCGTCTTTATTTGAAAAGGGACTATTTTATGCTTAGTCCCTTTTATGCTTAATTATTTTTAATAAGATCATCACGTGTTTTATCGGTTTATTAAATCATTTGAAAATATCTCTTCCCCCCTCTTCCTCAAACTATTCCACTTATTATAATAGTTATTTTTATTTTAAAATTATATGAAAGGTCACGAAAGTACTATATATGTTAATTTTATTATTATTTTATAGTTTTATCAACTTGTTTTGGTAATACTTGTAAAAATTAAAAACTAAATACTACTTCTCTTCCCGACACAAAAAAGTAAATCAATACAGTTGCAAAAATCGCCACGAAAAGTAATTACTTCCCAAGCTTTGAATTTTCATCGCCTCGTTTACCTATGTTTATCTTTGTCTCCATTCCTTCATACAACTTTCCTACCTCCATGTTTCTTTTTCGTTTTCGACGATTCGACAGATTTCCCGAGTAAAGATTTATCTTCTCATAACTGTATGAGTATAAATCCCTGTCGTGAAACGATAAATCATTATTCGGTAAAACTACCGAATTAAATATATAAGTATAAATTCTCAATATAAATGTCCTCAATCGTTTGGTTCCGTTCGTTCATTTATCATAAAACTTCATGCACTTGGCTTGTTTTGAATTTTCAGCCATAGAATGCAAAGGCATGACAGTAAAACTAAAATGTGCGAAACCGCCCTAAAATTGATGTTTGCTAGCTAGATTTTTAATCAATTGGCAATAATGGTCGCAGAATACACATTAAGTAATTCATAATTTATAATTAATAATTTTTAAACTCTCTGATTGATTATTAAAGCAGACATCGCAAAAAATTTTTGTTAGTTGATGAAACTTTTCATAATAAAATAGCTGTTAAATTCAGAAATTAAATTTCTAATTTAATAGTACTTTTATAAGCTTTTTTCAATTCTTCTAAAAATTTTATTGTGAAAGAAAAATAGACTTGGATTTTAATGATCTATATTTTTCTTGTTATGTTATTTTTATCAAACCAATATTTTAAAATTAATAAAAAAATTTAAATTCAATTGAAATGTTATTATAAATAATTTAAGATTACTAATTAACATACAAGCATATGCAAATAAATGAATAACTATAAAAACAAAAAAACAATTAAAAAAATTAATATAAAAGCAATGTTATTTTGTTTTATTTTTTAAAACTATGTACAGGGTAAAATAATCAAATATATTAGATATATTTCATTATTACCGTACGTTTCTACTCTCAATAACATTGTATTAATATATATTTTTCAAATATACGGCTGATTAAATAATTATAAAGGAATTTTCCAGGAGCACACAACACAAACAGCATAAAAGGAAACAATGAAATAAACAGAATTTTGTTATTTTGAAAAATTCACTAATAATTTATTTAATATTAAACTACATTAAATTAAACGTAGTGTTAAAATGATAATCAAGAGAAATTATTGAGTATAGGAAAATTACAAATATTTTTACGCAATGTTTAACCGACCGGTCCTAGTCACGAACTGACTACTTTTAATTGAGACGATATTGTCGGACCGGTTTACGTAGGTTTCGATATGCATTTGGTAAAGTTGGTCGCCTAAACATTATAAGACATTGTTTTTGTTCCAAGGCAAATAAACTCTAGGTATCAACAGCAACCACTAATATTTACAATATTGAGCATGTTTACGTAAGACCTATAAAGAAATTAATATAAATTACCGAAAGAGATAAATTCAAAAGAAATAAAAATAATTATTTTAAACCTTCATAATTTGATAGCTTGTTGGGTATTGCGTAAATAATAATCAGAAAAGAAGGCAAACTAAGTGAAACAAAAGTATAAAACATAAATATGAGGACAGTGCATTTTTAATAGCCTACCTAATGAGTAATAGAAAAAAGAAATTACACCTCTAAAAAATATAGAACGGAGATTGTGGTTGAATCAATCACATTCAACAGTCATAACAAGGAGATCAACTGATGACGCATTTTAATATCTTAAAAACGAGGGACTAGCAGGTGCGGGTATGTGCACGTATAAAGATGAGAACGAGGGCAGAAGATCTCTTTTCCCCTTTTTTTCTCTTTATTATTATTATCATTATCACTGCTGTTATTATGATGAGATAGCGCAGGAAATGTCTAGCGACAAAAGACTATCTTCAATATTATCTTTCATGAATTTTTTCTTTATCCCTTGCGCGGCGAAAAAGCAACGTGTTTGTTTAAAAGCAAGAGCAAGAATAAAAAAAGTAGAAGAACCAACGGTTATTTGAAGTAATTCCCCAAGTGGTGCCTGGTGTGATGATTAAGTTTTCGCATTTTAATCAAAGAATCAGAGTGAAAAGTCTTGTAAAAAGCCGGAAAAATCTGCAATAGGATTACTCTTTTGATAAATCGAATCACTTCATTCAAAGGTGTTTATAATATTGTAATGTACGTCTATTCTATTTCATTACATTTTATACTTCCATATATTTATGACTTTTGCAAAATCACAATCTTACTTGGTTTCATTCAAAAACATGAGTTCTGCGTTCTTCTGTTCGTTTTATCCTTTTATTTATTTCTGTGACTATGTAATGCTTAGTTGAGATTTTGCGATTCATGTTTTTTTTTTTGCTGATTTTACAACTCGGAAAATGATTTGCATTTATTCGGTAGACGAATCTGTATTTTATAACTTTATGCAAATAAATTGATGAGGATGTAAAGGTATTAATGAGAAAAGTTTGTCAAAATATCAGGCAATTTTTGCGTATGAATATAAAAAAAGTATTAATTTTTTTTTCACATATTCAAATAAAAATTTTATTTACACACATGATCAATTACAACTTTTTATATTTTTCGAAGCAATAAAAAATTTAATAATGCATTCATTATAATTTATTAAATATGGCACAAATATTAAAAATTGCTGGTTTTGTACATTTTTTCATTAAAACAGATTTTTTTATTTATTTATTCTTAATTTTAGAGAGATCAATGAAAAACTTTTAAATACAACAATAATAATTTGTAAAGATATCTAGGAAATATATATATATATATATTCATTCAGTGGCATAATTCTTGTTAAAAATAAGTCAGATAATTAACCGGATGTTTGTTCAAATGTTTCGAATTTTTAATTATATTAATTAAGAATTTTTTAATTATATTAATGTTAATGATTAAAGATAATTAAAATTTAAATTTTTCTGTAAATTCCTAAAAAAAAATTGCATAAAATTATTAATATACATAAAAAAATTTCAAATATTATTTATAAATTTATAGTTCTATATTATTTCACTCTACTCATAAAACTTTATTGAGAATGTAAACATTTATTTATTTATTTTCATAATTATGTATTTTTGTCAAATTATAGCGCAGTAATATTATTGATCAATCTAATTACTAACTATAATTAACGAACTAATCAGACTTTGAAAATAGACAATAACTTAAATTCTTGAAACTAACGAACGTATATCTTCGAAGAGTCATTAAAATGAAAGTCTGTGACTGCATAAATGATATTTTGCATGAAAAAAGTATTAAAATATCATTACACTAGGTTTCTATATTGTGTTACGAACCAAAAATTTTTACATATTCTATGTACAATGCAAAATATACTTTATATAATATAACATTTCAACAGTTTTAAAACTTTATTATTTTAAATAAATTCTGATTGTATTTCAAAATGATAAAGTCGAATAATGTATTGGTAACGCGAAGTTCCAAAAAGATGAATCAAAATTAGAAATAAAGTTATAATTTTTATCTACAAGCAATATAAAATATTGTGAGTACCGTCTACTCATAATAACAAATAATAGCAATGAAATTTTACGACAAAACAACAACAAAGATTATCAATCAGAGGAGAACAGCTTCTTTAACTTATCTCATCACGAGATGTGTTATGGTGAGAAAGAAAAACCAAGTAGTTATAAAATACGGCCTAAAAGAAAAAATTTTGCTTTTGCCATTACGACCGGCCATCAATCAATTTTTTATTTAAAGTATTGAAATCAAAGATCTTTAGGCCTGTATTCAAGACATACTCATAATAGCCGCTGCCGCATTAACTCAACTACTCACATCGTCCTTTCGGATTATACAGGATTCTTATAAACTTTTTATTTTACACCGAGAATATAACTAAGTACAAGTGTCAAGTAACATATATGTAACAATATATATATTATTATATTTATAAATCGTTTTGCCATACTATTATTTTTCTTAATTATTTTCAGTAATTTAAATTTAAATAATTTAAATCCAACAAAATAATTGTTGTTCATACATACAAAATATATTTTTTTTTAAATATCCAGACAATTCTTTATATGCACTTTATAAAGTTAATATTTACAGTTGACTTGGAAAACGAAAGGTCGTCCTAACTCTTAGAGAGCTAAGAAAAGAATACATAGACTTGTTTGGCAAATTATTAAAATATTAAACTAAAATATTAAATTATTAAAATTTATCAAAATAATTAATTCAAAGCTAAAGCTAGACATAAACTGAAGTACACAAAAATGCAATTTGTTATTTTTCATAAGTATTCATGAGTAAATATTTAAATTGTTATCGTTGTCTATTTCATGTATAAAAATTATTGTTCTGAATTTGATATTAATTTTAACAAAAAAAGTTTAAAAATATCAATTTCCATTAGCATTGGATAACTTGTCTGTATTAAACTTAAAATATTATGGTAATATGTTACAATCACAATCGCAATTAGAATTAGTAAACAACACGACCCGATTACTTAATGGTAATCTGTAAAAAGTTGGCGTAAGGGTAGCCGTTAAGTGTGTAATAACGCATCAGTAGTAATTAAAATCTTTCCAACGAATGTATAAAACCGAGATGAAATCGGTTAAAAAACGCAATAAAAAGTTTGCCTTTTCCGCGACTTTCCTTACGACTTTTTCTGGCCCGTTCAGGTTTTATATTACCGCGGGTGCGAAGCTCGAACTCGCGTAGGCGTAGGCAAGGCCACAGTGACCCATACATTATGCACGAACTAATACTGTTTTTATTCAAGGGTTTTTATTCTCCGGCCTCTAGGTTGTACCTGTGTAACCCCCACTGTAGAGAGGAAGGGTGCCGGGAGGGTGCTTTACGAGGGCGTAATTTAATTTTTCAAATTTAAGGAGCCCGTCATCAATTCTTCTTGGCGACGCGCTCTCGTCCTGCTTCCATACTTCATTGCGGGACAAAGATTTTTTTTCATGAACTTCAAGGATGGCAATGAGTCAAAGGATGAGAAGTTTTAGTTTTTATTTACGTAACGACTGCGTGAACATTGAAAATTGCGAATGAATTGTCTTACTGTACCTTTTTTATTCCTTTGTTCTGCCGGAATAAAACTCTTTATTTAACTTCAAAAGTAATATTATCAACGCGTTGCTTGTTTTTAAATTACGCGATTATCTGACTGTTTTTTATGCATTGCACAATACATACACATATATATTTTTTCAATCATTATTATGTTCCTAAGCTATTGATTCTTTTACATAGTTTTTGTTATTATTAATTAAAATGTATTTCTCAAATTATTTAATGTTTATGGATATTCGAAATACAGCACATGGAACTTTTTATAATTATTAAATATATTTTAATAGGATTTTAAGAGGATATCTAAAAGGTACAATGATTTAAATAAATTCAATTAATATCAAATATTATCATTTTATTTTAAATTTGGTGTATAAATTTTAAAATAATTAATGCATAATTGTATTAACTTAATGTTTTGTATTAAACTATTATTTCAATTTTATATATATGTTACCTGTATTTTCTATAAATTAAAAAATTTTTATATAATAAGTCTAATTGCGAATAAATAAAATAATCAGGGAATAAATTCAAATAGAATCATTCATGATAACAAAAGATAAATAAAAAATATGAAAACCAATTTGTAAAAAAACTTCGAAGAACATAAATTTTTTATTTAATTTTAATTGAAAATATTTAAATTTAAAAAGCGCTAATATAAAATAAAATTATTCACGATATAAGCTGATATAACATTAAATATACATTCTTTATTATATGAATATTATTTACATAGTGGAAGCCATACGTCTCTTATTATTTGTTATAATTAGTTAATTTTTTAATTAAAAGTACCTCGTAATGATGGTCCGTTGATTAAATGGAAAAATATGTTTAATTCATTAATGCGCAAAGTATACTAGTAAATCTATATTATATATTATATTATTATTTATTTCATAATATTATTTAATTTGATATATAATTTTGTAAAATTTTAATTCTTCAATATCAATAGAGTTGACTTATAATTTAAAAAATTTTTTTAATTTTATTTACATGATAATTTATAAATTTCAAAAAAAAGATTTGAAATAAGTTTATTCATTTTATTTTTTTTTTTAAATAGGCTTATGGCTATTGTATAAACGTGTAGATACAACGTCGGCTATGAAAAATTTAAAGTATAACATAAAACCTTTTTGGATAAAATATCCATCGATCAAACATAAGAGAATTTTCAATTATCAACTAAATAAAATATAATATACTATAAAATGTATTAAAAATGACAAAATGTAGATATTATAGATGCAATGCAGAGAAAATGGAAATTTCATCGTGCAATATCTATGATTTCAGTGTAAAATATCACACAAATTATTTTTTAACATCCATTATAAAGACTTTGTGTTATACAAATAATACTTTATAGAAACAATTTTTTTAGCTATTTTAAATAATTTATTGGAAATAAAAATATTATAATTCTATTTATTTTAAAGTTACAATTTCATCATTCTGTTTTATTTATGGTATCATTCTCCTGATCCAGTCAATTAGAAAACAGCTCTATTTTTCTAGTCAGGTATCATCCTTTTTTTGTACAATGTTCTCAATAAATATTACAGGTGATGTTAGTGTTAATTTTTCAAATTAGAATTCAATAGTTTAATTAAGAGAGTGAAGTTACCAACGACAATAAAAAAAATCAATATTATTTTAATTTGAGTACTACATAATTGTATCATATGTTATAAAATCGTGTAAAATACATAGAATTTTTAATTATTCTTCCAGATAGATTGGAATGCTTACATCACAGAAGGGCAGCCAGTATGCCGCCTCATCTCAACTTGCGTTACCTCGCGTACCTTCCTAAATTTATTTACTTGATGTATTCGTTTTTTGTTAAACAAAAAATAAAAGAGTATAAAGAAACTTAAGCCATACATTATCGTACTGAAAGAGAGAGAAAAGAGAAATCACGAAATTTTTTTTTATGCTCACTCATTTATGTTACCAAAAACGAATTATCTTGAATCCTAACATTTTTCCTTCTCAACCTATCTCAACTAATCTCCCTTCCGCGATCGTGGATCCCTTCTCTCTTCCTCTCTCACTCTTTCTGTTTTGCGACGATAATGGTCGTCACAGCACATAATATTAATAAAAATTATTGTAGTAAAAAAGTTTTCTGATATTATTGAAAGTATCAAAATTCGACGATATAATTATTGTTATCGCATAGTAGTAAATCTTTTTGTATTAAAATTTATCTACATTTTACTTTTCAATCTTTTGATTTACTGTGTTAATTGATTTTTTTTACTCTCTTCTTCTCAATTTTTTACATTCCATAATTATTATTGTTTTAAATTGTTTTAAATATTCCAAAAATATTATTTAATATATTTTCTATATCTTATCTTAAATAAATTTTACTTTATATTTAGTATATTTTTGAATAAAATAACAATTATCTGTTACACTTTAATCATTCTATGTAGTAAATATAGAATAGAAAAATCTATAAAAATACACTAAATACTTAGATTATGATCGAGTTAAAAATCATATGCAGTTCGAATAATAACCATAACACATAATATTAGTAGAATGTATTCAATATTGCTAAAATCAAAAAATTAAAAGTAATGTTTCTATATGCATTCATTATATAACTATATAATGTATATATTTTATATATTTATATATTTATATATTTTATATATTTATATATTTATATATTTTATATATTTATATATTTATATATTTTATATATTTATATATTTATATATTTTATATATTTTATTTTATTTATATATATATTTCATTGTATAACTATTTCTTAAAAAATGTAATAATAGTTTAGTGCTAAAAAATTATATAAAATATATATTTTTATATTTATGTTATATTTGAGTGATGCTGTATATTGAAAACACATTTAAAGTATAAAAACGTAAAAGTATAAATTTATTGATTCAATAAATTTCACTTTGATATTAGAAACAAATATGTGATAGAGAAAATATTATTAATCTAATTAGGTTGGTCCTAAAATATCGTAAAATACACTTATAATATTTAACTTATATTAGTTGAACGTATTAGCAGT
Organism: Eupristina koningsbergeri; assembly: GCA_018907245.1. NCBI lineage: Eukaryota > Metazoa > Arthropoda > Insecta > Hymenoptera > Agaonidae > Eupristina > Eupristina koningsbergeri. The sequence goes on from JACCHV010000105.1 coordinate 1,403,457, forward strand.
TAATTATCAACATTTCCTAACAATTCTTGGCAAAAAAATGAAAATAAAAACTATCCTATCACAAATAAAAAATAAATGTAAATAAATTAAAAATTTTCCCTTTTAACAATACACGAGTTGCGCTTGAATCCAAAGTTATTTCACAAAAAATTTGTCTCACAAAATTACAAACTACTTCTCAGCATCCCTTCAGTCACATATCGTTCTTTGACTTCCTTTAATTAAACAGCAGCTTTCCATTTTCCCGTCAAAGGCATCCGGAAATATGCAATTGCGGCATCCGAAGTTTTTAATACTCCTCGTGAACAAACTACGAGGACGAGCACCATCTCACCTCTGGGACGAAGTTTGAATTAGTGGAGACATATTCATACGAGGAGTTTGCATCGAGAGGGTCGTTCCTCCGAGAGCACTCCGTCATTTCGGGAGTATGTATACCTGTTATGTCTACCCCTTTGGTCCGGGGAGAGAAAAGGCGAAAAGGCGCGTGCGACATTTCTCCGAGAAAGGTGGAGTGAGAAGAACTGGAAGCCCATTAATTAAGTCTTTTTATCAGCTGCTAACCCTCACAAGTGCTACTGCTATTAAAAAATAACTTAGAGCGATAAATGTGTACGAGGGCTTGCCTAGGTCACGCAATTCGCTAACTTGAACTACTCGATAACCTCAAATAAAGCTTGAACTTGCATTAGAATTACGCAAAAATTTTCTTTGTTGTTCTTCACTTCAAAAATTAATTATCTGATTACGGCCATTATTATTGAATCACTCATGTTCAATCAATAAAGTCTCAGCGCAAAATATAAATGAGAAAAAAGTCAATTGAATTAAATTTCTTTAAAGCAATTCAGAACGATTTTTAAGCTTCGTGCGGTTAAAAGTTTGATTATTGTTTTTTTTTAGCTAAAGCAAGAATAAATAAATTTAATTCCGATATAAAATAATAATATGTAACCGAAATTTTATATTTAAATATAAAAAAAAAAATTGTTTGAATAATATTCAAGAAATTTATGTAACTTGCTTAATTATAATAGTTTTATCATGTATATCAAATAAATTTAGTAACGATTGAATAGATTTCTTCCTATAAAAATAAATAATTTACGTAAATCATTGCTTTTACGTAATTTTGAAAATATTTTCAACTGTGAGCAACAAAAAAACCAAATAGTTTCGCAAACTATATATATTTATGGATCATCGATAGTTTTAAATACTTCATTTAGACATCTCAAAATTATACATGTATCAGATGTGGTTTTATTCTTAAAATATTTCCCATTGAATTTCTTTTATTCAATTCTAATCCCAAGGACTGATCAATCTCGATTATGATATTAACAGTAGGAGGTATGATCTCGAACTCCTGAGTCCTTGTCCTATTTGCATAGTTTGAGTGCAAATGTTGGAGTGTTACACATTGGAATCATTGTAACCATGGTGTCGGTTTCTTCGGTTGCAATTTCAACAATGCCATGTTCATTACTCGTAAACTCATTCCCTTATCACTTTACGATTTTACACTCAGGTCTCAAAGACAACAAAAGAGGCAAAGGAAAAAATATGTCTATGTAACCAAACTGTCTATATTTGAAAATTCAAATTTGATATCATTTCAATCTCTTATTTGTACGCGCTTATTCGATGAGTTTGTTCTTGAATAACCAATTTCTATGAGTAGCGGATTCTATAATATGTGATAAACAAGGTATTTTAGAAAATAACCTTATAAAGTATTTTATGTATGTACAACGCGTTTTAGAATTATAAAATTGATTTACCACATTTATATTATGTAAAAGAAAAATTATTTTATTTATCAATTAATATTCAGTGGAAAAAGAAACCATATTTCTTGTATTGATAATATTAAAAAGATTATTCTTATATTATTTAATATTAACAAAAGGTTTTCATTTTTTAAATCAAAATAGTAAATAATAAATTACATAATATCTATTGAATTACTTTTTTAAAATCAATTTACTTTACTACTTTCATTTATTTATTCATTGCTTTAAAAGAATCCATAAAATATGGAAAAATTAAATTGGTAACTTTCAAAAACCGTAGAATAAATGTACAATAGCAATCTTACCATTTCGAGTTTTTATACATTTTTTTAATATCTTAATACTCGCTTCTTCGTGTAAATATTATAATACATGGTTTAATTAGAATTAAAAACAGATTATTATAATTAGAAGTATTAATAGTATGGAGTGTAGTTTATGAATTTTAAACGATTACTAATATTTACAATGGTAAGCACTTTATTTGTCAAAAAAGGTTAAGACTGTAGAATTTCAAGTTCTTTAAATTAATAAAATAAAATTGTTTCATTAGAATAGATTCAAATCAGATATATGTTTATTTCGTAAAATTACGCGAAAATCCTTACATAACCTCTCAAGAAATAAAGGAAAAACAAGAGGTCAGCGCATTCGGAATTCGAGCAATACGAATTTGGTTTTGGCTCTTGTACTCTGATACTCATGTCGACGACGTCACGCCTGGCAAACGAGACAAACAATATGTTAGCGACCCTCGACGATATTTCGAATTTGAATTTAAATAACTTGGCAGGATCGGCTATGGGACTCTGGGACTACGCACGAACGTACCAAATCGTTTTCTCTTTCTCATTCGCTCTCTTACTCCTCTCCCTCCCTCCCACCCCCTCTCTTTCTCACTCTCTCTCTCTCACTCTTTCACCTCTCTTTTGCCTGCACATACTTCAATTTTTTCTCCTTTTCTTTTCTCCATCAAATTCTTACAACTTCTTCGTTTCCTGTACATTCCCCCAACCTTAGTTTATTTTTCCCACTCGATTCCTCTCGTTTGCTTTTCTTCCTTTCTGGAGTCTCATATAGTAATGTATAGTTGCTGCATCTTTGTCTTTCGCAATATCTTCTGGTCTAGTTTAGGAAAACTGCCCACAGAATAGTAAGAGGATGGTAAAAGTATGTAAACATGTTATGCTGATATTTAAGTTTTTTCAAATAAAAAATGTGTTTAAGTTATGCTATTTCGTATTACATATAATTAGGATATTGCATATTAAATATAAAAATTATTTCACAGCTTTTATATTATTGAATTAATTACTTAAGCTATTTTATACTTATAATATTTAGTTTTACAATAAAATTGCAAAGTAGTTTTTTTTTACTATTATCCATAGTTATTAAAATTGTATTATACTTTTATACACAATTTTTTATAGAGTACAATAATTTAATTATTTAACTATTTATTTTATGAATAAAAAATGTAAGTATATTTAAAATTCATTTATCAAAATTTTATTTAATTTTATATCTTCTATAACATTCACAATAATCTCGTATGTATTCATAAATGTTACACTCTATTAAATATTAATTACACTATAATCTTATTCATAAGTTTAAATCACGAACTTTTTAATGGAATTTACTTCCTTAACTGAGTTATTAAAATAATCAAAAGCCCAAGAGAATTAAATCAGCTATGTATCTTTATTTATGGATTTAGCCCAATTATAGATTTAATTTTTTTATATTAATACTCAAAATTATTTGTCTGCATTATTAAGAAATATGATTTATAAAAAAATATTTTTCTTTTAAATTTATCATTAATTAAAATGATACAGAACATATATTATAAAATACTCGATATATATGATTTCGAGATTATACAATAATTATAAAATTTTAAATCCTATTATGTCTCAAATATTTTATTTAAAATTCACAACAGTCTTTTAAAACTTTCTCTACAAACATTATTTTTTTAAAATTTACTACCATATAAACAATTATTAAAAAGTAAAAGATTTTGTTTAGTTCTGCATAAATATTTTACGCATTGAACAATTAAATTTTTTCCGACAAAAGTATATTATTTATTAAACAATATACTATTTTAAAGAAATGAAATTTTTATTTATGATTTGCAACAAAAATATTTGTCAAAACTAAGAAAAATTTAATAAAAATTAATTTATTAGAGCGAGAGAATAATAAAGAATGAGAAAGAAAGAGAGCGAAAGAGAGAGAAAAACAGAGAGGTTCATCAAATTTAATTATTTCATTGTTGTCATTCGAAATGTTTCCAATATTATTTTTAATTTTATATTCTTTATTATTAATTCTCTTAGAAAGAATTAACAATGTTTTTCTCGACTTGCCATAGATACAGTACATGTTAATTTTTATTTTATCAAGCTTATAAAATATATAAATTTTACAGAATTTACGTATAGTAGATACAGGAAAAATTGTATTATAATTATAGTTTTATATATAATAATTAAAAAAATTTCATATAGAAACAAAATAAAAAAGATGGTGTAATTGATTTTCTTTAAATTTAGCGGTTGAAAAATGATTTGAAGGGTGCGGTAAGGAGATAAAAATCCGGGAAAAAGACAGAAACTATTTTTATGCGCATTCCAGACGGATTAGATGTAAATAAAAAAGTGTAACGATGTAATTCTAATGATAAAATTAAAATAAATAATTGAATCTCAAAAAATACTCGACACAAATAATTTTCACTATAATTTTCACTACCTATATAAAAGAGAGAGGATTCCGCTAAAATGCTAAATAAAATCTTATATAATAAATATAATTATTTAAAATTATTATAATATATAATTATTAAAATAATTATATCAATCACTACCAAATTTAAATTCAATTTATAATATAATTTGATACAAATAAATATAATAAAAACTCTTTCTCAATGATTCGATGATTTACACATATATATATATAATTTATATCCATTATATCAATAATTCTTTCTCTCAATTGATTCCAATAATTTTATTTAAATCTTTTTATTTTCTTACTTTATTAATTGATATATTCTAATTATTATTCTTCCAATAAATTATTTTAATAAATATTGAAATTATTTATTTCCTTTTTATAAATAATATTCCACACACTACCTTCAAAAATATTATTTATATATATATATAATAAATATTTAATAAAAATAAAATATATAAAATACACAATACGACGTTAATTATAAATATATACTACTACTATAAGAAATAATATTTTAATAATATATACAATTATCAATTAATAATATAGATATTAAAAAAAATTATATTAAGATTAACTATATATTTTTAATACAAAAGACAATGTTAGAATGATTATGAGACTTTTCGATAACCGAAAAATCCCACTTTTCCATCTCGCTACTTTATTTATTCACCAATTATAAATTTTCCTTTATAACTTTACGTCAAATAGAAAATTCACAATTGGTTAATTAACACTCCTTCTTTCCTTTTGACTTCAAAATCCCCTACTGTGATTGGCTAATCAATCACAATATTAAATTCAAATCAAAAGCAATAAAACTATTTCTCTGCCGATAATTATATAATCTGTAATTATCGGCAATATCGCGGAGGCAGACTTCTGCAATTTTATGTCACTCACACTACCTCACACATGCACTAATCATATAAACATATATACAATACACTTTCGCGCTTATTGTTGCCTCTCTCTAATTCATGAGTATCAGCGCCTCCTATATCATCAAGACATCCGTTTATGTACAAGTGATATGGAGCCGGTGAACCTCATGTTGACAGTTTGTCAACAATAAGTTGTGAAAATATAATTAACATTATTAACAACAACATTATCATAATATCACCTGTAAGTTAATACATTAATTTCATTACAATATATAATAATAAAAATATACATACATGTAATAAAAAAAATATAATTAACAATACATAATTATTTTATTTAATTTTAGGTTAGTATAGTTTTAAAAACAAATTATTAATAATGAATATACATTCATTATAAAACTTGTATTGAAGCTAAACAAATCAGTTTATGGATTAAAACAATCCGGCCGTTGTCCTACGCAGTCGGTATTGTAAGTAGATATTTGGATAAGCACGACGAAACGCATTGGCGAGCTGTCAAGCGAATACTTCGTTACCTTAAAGAAACCGAAAATTTCGGACTTCTTTATACACGAAATGATAGCGAAATCGTCGGTTATTCCGACGATTTCGCTATGCTGTGGATTTCGATAATCGTAGATCAACTGGTTATCTTTTCATGTTATGCGATGGTAGTATGACTTGGTGTTCGAGAAGACAAGCTACGGTTAGCGTGAGCACCACCGAAGCGGAACTAATCGCAGCAAGTGAAGCTGCAAAAGAAGCGATTTGGTTACGAAAACTGTTATCCGATGATGGTCACCCTTGTGTTAATTCTACCATTCTATATATCGACAATCAAAGTACTTTAAAATTAAGCAAAAATCCTGTATTTCATCGACGATCAAAACATATAGATATTCAATACCATTTTGTTTGCAAAAAAGTACAAAGTGGAGAAATCTCAACAAAATATGTAAAAACTGACGACCAATATGCTGATGTTTTAACAAAGGCTTTATGTACTCTAAAATTTAATATATTTCGTAATAAGATGAATGTTGTTAACCGAGTTGTAAAAACGCCCAAGTAGTGGGAGTGTTGAAAAATATGTGTATTACTTGTAGCGTTCTTTCTTTATCTTTTTTTTTACTCATAGGCTATGTTCACCTAATGGGATATAAAGAATGGGAGAAGGTTGCCTTCGAGGGCCTTTGGCCGATTCACGAAGCTCGCTTCTTCCGTAGTCCTAATTCGGGTAACGCGTCATTTATTTATTTATCATATATGTATTTATTTTTATATAAATAAATTTTTTTTTGTATTTGAAGTTATTTTTTTTATTGCGAAGAATCTAATCCCAATAGTAATTTCCTAGTAATAAAAAATTGTTACTCAATTATATCCCGATTTTATTTTTTATGTAAAATAAAATTATTTTCTAGAAAATATTTTATAAAAAAAAAATATTTATTGTGATTATATAACATATATTAATTAGTAACTAAATAATTTTCTTAAAATTTCGACTGTTTAGGTATAATTATCAAAAATATAAATACCATGTGTCATTTTTGCAATTAAAAATGGATTAACTTACGAATTGCATTGCCACATAAATGATCGTTTAAAAATTATTTTCATTACAAACATTGCCTTTCAAACATCTTTTGAATTTTATTTTCGTACTTATTTTTTAATATATCCTCTGTCTCTGTATGTCTGACTGTCTCTCTCTCTCTCTCTCTCTCTCTCTCTCTCTCTCTCTCTCTCTCTCTCTCTCTCTCTCTCTCTCTCTCTCTCTCTCTTTCGCTTTACAGTAAAAATAAAATATGTATTGAGTTCACATTGATTATTCGATGCATTATTTAAAATATTATATGAAATTTTAGATAATTGTAAAAACTAAATACATGAAACACTATGCTATTCTTTTAAGTAAGTCATTAAAATTATTATGTGTGAATAGTTGATTCAATTAAGATTTTACATGGAAATAATTGTTTTATACATTGGATATATTTACAGACCTATAAGTTTAAATCTTTCAATCAATGATAAGTAATTTTATGAATTACTCTATAAATATTAAATAAAATATTAAAATGTTAATAGTAAAGTACAACAATTTAAAAAATATAAAATTATTTGTTGCTATGTTTAAATAAACAAAATAGACAATTATTTTATTACAAAAAATAGTTATATATTTATTGAAAAAGAAACAATATAAATATAAATATGAAGCAAATAAAGTTGCTTATACAAAATATCTACTTCGATATCTAGCAGATAAAAACTTAATATAAAGAAATTTTTCTACACGCGGAATATCAGTCAATTACTGATTTAAACCTTAATGTTATTAGATTGCTATTTATAGAGCTATAAATAATAAAAATGGTTAACTTAATAATATAAAATAAATTTTTTATAAAAATTATAACTTTTGGTTAGATTTTTTTCAGATTTCTTAAATATTCTTGCCTATTTTTATGAGGTTATGCTAATGAATATAATACATGTATCTTGATTAAAACAATTTATTTATTTTTCACTTTTTTTTTTAAATACTATTATTAATATAGTTTTAAAAAATGTTAAATTTGAAATAGTAAAATTTGAAACTAATATGTTAATAAAAATGTTTTCAAAAACCAATATGATCAGGAATTGCAATTAGTTAACGTAAAGAATAATTAAAAATAAGTATTACGTATAAAATTTACAATAGCTTTGGCCATTCAAATCGTAAAAATAAACCAATACATATAATACTTTTGCACACACAGAAAAGTCGAGGGTCGAGCGATAGGAACATTAAAGGACAAAAATAAAAGTGGGGATGAAAGAGTAAAAGATGCCTTTACGCTGAGGGCATAGCTCATTTAATTACAAATTCCATTAAAATAAATGCCAGTTCAGAAACAAACTCCACATATCTGCATTAAAGTACGCAAGCACTCGTACTTGGTAACATGTCTTAATCAGTTTAATATAAATATGAAATATACAGAGAAAATGGGACGATGAGAAAATGTTACGTTATGTATTTGTTGTATCTCCTTCACATTGCGAGGTTAAAGGGTTCGCGGGCGTCCGTTCTCTTTTTTCATTCTCTCCCCTTTTGCTTCCCTTTTCTCATTATTTTGCTAACGTTTAAATGCACACTCTACGCAAAATATGTATTCGTAAACATCTTTTATCCAGTAGTAACACTCAAAGTATAATAAAGAGAAAGAAAGAGAGAGAGAGAGAGATTCACATATAATCGTTCTCTCTCTCTCTCTCTCTCTTTCTCTCTCTCTTTCTTTTCACCACCTTACGACTCCTGGGGGTATGCCTTCATATTAACCTTTTATATTATCCGAAAAGATAACTGGGTTCTCTAATATTAATTTTCTAACTGAACTGTCCCCTATCTTAACTCTTGTTTGTATATCAATGCATCAAGAGTTTTCCAATTTCTATGACTAAATTACTTCACAATATTTGCACATTAGTAACTCTATTTTCATTTTAAAATATTCAATCACTAGTGATATAATGTAATTATATATCATATATTGTCATTATAAAAACACATCTTGTATAAAATAAATAAATCGATGAATTTTGTTAATCTTTCTGTATAACTAATATGTTCAATATAGTTTAATAAAGTTATAGAAATGACAAAATTTTCATAACTTTGAACTTGTATCAAGTATTCTAGTTTCTAAAATTAAAATAATTTTCTATATAAACTTATTCGTATGCTAAGAAATATAAGAATTATAAAGAAAAAGTACGAAGAAGAAAACGAAAACAACAAAAACTATAGAGTGATATTTTTTTAATAATTAACAGTACACAAATTGTCGGTGGTATTTGGTTATCTGTGGAAATTTTTGACGAACTCTCCTTCTGTATTTTTATTATTTGCCTTTGCTCTTTTCCTTTTCATTCAATTTTGTCTTGCATTTACCATAATTTCAAAAACATTATATTAATTAAAAAAAACCAAGATCCCTCAGGAATGGAGTTGCTAGATAGTTGACTACTTTTCGAAAATATATTTCAATATTGCTTTGCTTTTTCTCCAACCTTATATATTCTTATAGGTGCCGTAATAATTTTATGGGCTCTTCGGTTATATACGCATGAATATTTATGCAAAAATTAGAGTATCCCCTTATAACGATGAATATATCTGGTATTCTATTGGAAATATTTTGAAAACAATTTTTTTAAAGAAATTTTGAAAACAATTTACAGATTAAAATTTTTAAATATTACGCTTAAATCTTTCCAGTAACACTATTTGGCGGTGTAACAGCCCTTAGATTCAGCTCTCACGCACTCAGGCCCAGCCTCTTCTCCAATGGCGATCTTTGTCCTTATCTCTCCTAGGCTTGTGTATATAACACTCTGTTTTCACCTCTGGAACTCTCTTGCTTAACTATCATTGAAAGTTTATTTCTCTGTCGCTGTTGGCCTGAATAGAAGCTGAGCTTCCAAGTATTAAAAATAAAACATTTTTAGGATTAAATAGTTTGCAATATTCAATGAAATATGTGTTGAGTTTAGCAGTTTTATTATTTTAACAACAAATTAATTGTTAAAAGTTGGAAGAGATGTATCGTATTAAATTATGTAATTTTATAATTAATTTAAAAATATATTTTAAATTAATATATATAAAATAAATAAACACAGAATAAATAATTTAATATTTAAATTATGCTACTAATATATGTCCTGTTCAACAGTTTTTACGAGCAATTTAACTAATATGTTAAATATCTATATCTATTCATACACTTATATTTAGTTATAGTTTATGAAATTAAAGTAACAATATTAATAATGCAAGTTTATTTTTATTTATTTTAAATGTATGTAAATTCGTAAAAAATATCTCTTTTAAAATCGTAATCCCGAAATGTATTGATTAGATATTCGATCATTCCGATAATTCCATAATTAACGTGAATGAAATAATAAATATTAAAAAATGGTCTAGCCATTTAAAAAGCTAATGTCTTTTATAAAAATTGTATTAATTTAAAAGCCAATGTTGTTGGATCATTTTGAATGATAAAAAATCTTGGCTCCTCTAGTTATTTATCTTATCTGCTGAAGTAATATCAACAATGTTTGCGAAAGATTTCGATAGAGTCTCAACATAAAAGAAATACTCTATGTTTAAGATACTTGAGTGAAATATAATACACAGATAAAAAGAAAAAGAAAAGGGTCATCAGGCTTTTGACGTATGTTTTTCTCGGATTGTCCGTGAGGAGGAGGAGAAACGCGTGGATTGAAATCTCTCCTGTACTTGGAAGCTCAGCTTCTATTCAGGCCAACAGCGACAGAGAAATAAACTTTCAATGATAGTTAAGCAAGAGAGTTCCAGAGGTGAAAACAGAGTGTTATATACACAAGCCTAGGAGAGATAAGGACAAAGATCGCCATTGGAGAAGAGGCTGGGCCTGAATGCGTGAGAGCTGAATCTAAGGGCTGTTACACCGCCAAACGAGCCATGATTATCGCTTCCCGCCGGCTTTCCGCATCAAACTTTCCCGATTAATCAACAGTACTCACTATCCTCGTCCGCGTTGTCATCTTCCTGGAACCCCCCTCCCCATCCCGGCGACGATGGCCCGTTGTAATATAAACTAATTAAACTGGAGCTTGGGTTCTAATGCGTCCATTATGCCGGTCCGCCCTTTTTCACTGCTGGACGTGTCTTGGCGTGTCTCTTATAGGGCTGACGGCTTTACGTCTATTCCTCGACTCTTCCATCAATTCCTGAGAGCTTTCTTTAGGGCAAAGAGAGAGAAAGAGAGAGAGAGAGAGAAACGGCCAACTCCTTCACACCTGCTCATCCCTTAAAGCCTTTTGTTCTCGATGATCCGATCAATAACTAATGTAAATCTGTAAAACTTAATCTGTAATACTTTAAGAATACTTGGCAATTTTTAACTCACTTTAATTGAACTTGATTATTCAATTTCAAAAGCACGGCAGATATTAAAATCTCCAGTATATCTTGCATACCGTAATCTAATTAATAACAACATCAGCAAAAATTTATTTTAATTCAAATTATCATTGTGAAAACAGAATAAAGAAAGACGTTTATGAGGAAGCTGATATTCATAAATAGATTGTGTACACATGTAAATCCTTATATTTAAAATTTCAAATGCAAATTTTTAGACTGGCCTTTACAAAGATTCAATAAATATGTTAGTCTTTCGTCTGGCATGGCAATCGATCGATTTTTAAAAAATTTAAAACTCGTATATCCCTTTTACCATTAAAATTATTATTTCTGATGTCCTTTCATTATTAAAATAACTTTAATTTTTCAAACTATAATGAAATGAATAACTGAAATAAGCATTATTTTTCATGAGTTGGACACCAAAGATAAAAATAACAATTTATACTTGACTTTATCATTCTATTTAAAAAGAATAAATTAATAAATACATCTATTGATCATCACTTTTCAAATAAAATCACTAGAAGTATAATATATAATACAACACTTCTTGTACTGCTTGTAAATCTAATATTTTATTACATTTTATTATAAAACTTTTTTTTGTACTCTATTTTTTTAAATATATCACTAGGTAAGAATTACTTTACCAATAACTGCAGTATTTATTTTCTCCATTTTAAAATTCATTTAAATTTTACTTGAAAATAATATTGATAATGTCGATATTGATTTAATTAATAAAACGTTTCAGAAATCAACAATTAACAAACAAATAAAAAATTGTGCCATATATATTTAAAAATGTGTATCAATCAGAACACGAAAGAACGCAACAGTCGTGCACCCGTTTGATCTGAATATTTTAAGCGTAAAGGTCAAAACGATCGGGTTGCTCGCGTAAATCAATTTACGAGCAACGCATTCAGTTAGTTCCTACAGTATTCTGTTACTTTTACAGCAACCGAAAAAAACAAGGTGAAAAAATAGAAAAGAAAGAATGCGAACGCACCCTTATTCCTCCCCGAGTACATAACAACCCCTGCATCTTGGTCTGAAGGACAGAAAAGTATCAACTATAGGGGCGCGACTATCAATTATTAACACTTCCATCTGTTGGTATATCTAACCAGCTCTGTCTCCCTTGCACTCATTACTTTTAACCAACATACGTAACATCTCTGGCAGTCTTTCTCGGTCTTGCTCGTGCTATGCAATACAATGAGTTAGTACGTCATATTACATGCAGCAGAAAAGCCTTATGTCGAGGTTAAACCAACATTCGGACTCGAATGCTTTGGGCTAAATCAACTTTGCACTTTTCGATTCTCTGCCCGTTGAAAAATGACTGTAACAAACGAACAATATTTGACAGCATTGTTGTCTCTACTTCAAAATTCAATGGATAACGCTTATGTTACATCAGTCAAATTTGTAGCTATTTCTTTTGCTCAAACTCTTTTTGTAAGGTGTACAAAACAATTGAATCATTAAATAATAAATACTTGTACATAATCTTAAATATTTTTAAAGTAATGTAATGATATTACAGAGAACAGTAATTCATTTTAACAATAGATTATCAGCTTTGTAATCATAATATATCACAGACAGCAAGTAACTAGATTTTTTATTTGCATCGTCAATTCTAAGAGTAAGAATCTGTATTTTGAGATGATATTATTAAAGGATATTTTCAAATTATTCCGTAATATTAGTAATAACTAATAATTCATAGTTAATTTATAAATTGATTTTTGTGGTTAATAACATTATTCATCAATATTATCTAATTTTTTTAAATTATAAAAAAGTATCCCTGCATTTATTCATCAAGAAAACACAAGTGAAGGTAATTTCCAGTTTCAAGATTGAAGATTGAGCAGCAGAGAAATGAGACAATGAACTTTTGAAGCCCATGTTACAGTAGGAAACATAAAATACGGGCTCAACATTGAAACGCGATGATAATAAAATATTCCACTCTGCAACAAGGACAGATAATTTTAGTGCTCCCTGTATGAATTGATATTGCAAATAGTGGCCCTCAAGCACAATCACATAATCGCTCATGAAGGTACTCAACCTTACACACATGAGCTCCGCAGTCACCTTGCACAGCTACCAACTATACCAACTATAACCAACTCCCGCTTGAGGGGATTTCATCATATTCGAATGGAAATAAGCGTCACCGAGCGATCGAGCGAGCGAGAGAGAAAAAAAATTTAGCCCAGCGTTTTAATCAAGTGTCATAGCATATTGCGTGCTCGAACCAAACTAAACGCACTCGTACATATCGCTCGCTCGGTATGGGGGCACTTACAAATTGGAAATCGCTCACCCCCCGTGGCTCCACGTCAATGATCCAAAGGGCTCGCCTTCCTTCTCGTCTAGCTGTCATAAGAAAAGTACATAAATTAGCTCTGCCCAATAAACTCCGAAAAAGACTACTATCGTTTCAATTCGCGCTTATGCTATCGCATCTATCGCATTTTTTATTTTTAAACTGCAAGCTATATAAACACTTTTACATAGGCCATTCACTGGCTTTACCTATCTCGTTGCTGCAGACCAATATCATTGGAATAAACAATAAACAAAATTTCGGAGGATACACATGGGTTTGGTAAACTTCGTGCACCAATCATCGTGGCACTCTAGTAATTGATAAATTATTCACAAATTTTATGCACTATTTGATTATTAATTTTATATTTTTTATTCTTTTATTCCACAATTCAATTATCAAATCAATTACAATAACGATTGTATTTTTCTACCTTCTCAGAAAACTTTTATGTTATTTATAAAATTATACTTAAATCAACTATGCTTATTAATTAACTTTTTATATCTGCAAGTATAAGTTTGATATAATTAATGCAAGCTAGAGGTTTTTACAACAAACGCATCTATTACAATTTTCATATTTTTTAATTATGAATTGATGAATGAATTGATTTGAAAAGTTTCTAAAATAATGAGAATATTGAAATAATAGAAAATGCGAAAAATATAAATTTCGAAATTTACAACAAAATCTATTAGATTTTAACATATCCGCGCGTGTGCGCACATTCGTATATAGTAAATTCATACGATTCAAATTTTTTAATGCACATGTAGCTAGTATTCATATTTGGTATACAAAAAATACGAATACTACATCTAAATAATAATAAGAAATACAAAATACTAATAAATAAACAGTTATCGTACGTGTTAAAAACTGTGCGTATTAATACAGGTAGAATTGAAAGGTTCCCTTGTTAATAGGTAACCCGGATTTTTATTACCTTAAAAGTATCGAGAATTATACAAAAATAATATTTGTCAGTTCGAAATAAGATTTCGAAATAGAGAATATTCACATATTTTGCAATTTTTCGTAGAATCGTGTATTGTTCACGTGTATATTTTATAATAAAAAAAATTAATAAATATTAAATACAATTTACAACTTCCTAATTAACCAACATTTATTTTTTTTTTGTTTTTGCTTTGGAAATGTTTACATTAGTAATACACTTAGTATTCTAATTAAAAGAAAAAATAATATAAATTCTTCACCTCATATAACTTTAGTTAATTAAACACCAATATATTTATATGTATATTTATTTTTGATTTTATGCTTCTTGTCAATTTATTAGCAAGACGGGATACTGAAATAAATACCTGTCTTGTGTCTTATCTCCTTTATTTGTAATTTATTTATTTTGAAAGTGCTTTCTATTATTTAAATAATAATTTAATTGTGATGACATCACAAATAATCTATAATATTGTACGTAGCTTAAATACAAACTAAAAATTAAACGATAAGGGATAAATTTCGTTTGAAATTTATTTTTTTTGTGTATATTAGTGTTTTATAAATGATTGAAAACTATTATTAATCATAATATTAAATAATAATTTTAAATTCTTATAAAGTAATATCTAGTTTTTATAAAAAAAATAAAATGAAAATTAAATTTAGTAGTATCTAAATTTTTTTTGTAGTATACAAAATATATATTTTGAATAGACAAATTAATACCTTTAACATCGATTGTAATCATAATATATTATTATGTATACTCTTAAATATCTTAGCACTGATAATTATTTTGGTACAAATTTATTATTTACAGAAAACAAATAATTGTATTCAATTTCATTTTTGCTTTTCAAGTTTCGATGAATCGATTAATAATTACATTGCAAATGTTTCAAAGGTATTGCATTGAGGGAGTCAAAAAATATGTTTTTGTACAAAACATCATAAATTAAATAAAAAACCTAATCTAGTTACACTTCAAAAAGGATATTTATTCAAATGACAATCAAAAAGCACGAAAAAATTATTTATAATATCGATAATTTTTCTGTTAAAATTAACTATACTAACCATCAATATCTATTTATGAAATAAAATATTCTTATAAAGTACACATACATAATAAATTTACAATATTAAAAGAAATTATAACAAAGTTTTATGAATAAATACACAATTAATAAAAATTAAATTATTTCGACTTGAGTTACAGTTTTTTTTACTTATTTATTTTTTAATAATTATAACACTAATAAATAATAAGTAATAAGTAATAAAAATAGGAAAAAATTGCATTTAATATCTGAATAACAACTATTATGATATA
The DNA here is from genome assembly GCA_018907245.1 of Eupristina koningsbergeri. Taxonomy (NCBI): domain Eukaryota; kingdom Metazoa; phylum Arthropoda; class Insecta; order Hymenoptera; family Agaonidae; genus Eupristina; species Eupristina koningsbergeri. Next base: position 1,419,526 of record JACCHV010000105.1, read on the forward strand.
AAATTATCATTCGTAAGTACTATTATTTTTAATGACCACGTTACATAAATTAAAATGCATAAGTCATTATTTTAAAATACATATCACTTTATAATTATTGTATTTTCATTTTAATCTTGACTACGTTCACATGTTTTAATGATCAAGTGAAAATCGTAATATAATGGTCGAAAAAATCAATAGACCTTTAAACGCGTACACGTGATTATTAAATCAGAATTCACATTAAGGCTCCATTCACCTGATTCCAAATTTTCCCATCCACGCCCGGTGGCGACATTGTACTTGGATCGCTTTCTTTTCTGTCTCAATCATCCCTTAAATTACAGGGCGAGAATTGCATTATCGGCTTTCACAAAGCGGAAGTACGTGAGACGCAGTCCGTGAAATCGAGTTACTCTCGGGGTGAAGCTGGGCTCCGAGTCCTTCCGATCAAAGTTACTAACCAAAATGGTCCAGCAGCACCAAATGCCAAAATGGTCATTATACTTTTACGCGCCAACTGTCGCAATAGCTCGTGCTAGTGTTTATAGGCGTAAAACAATTTTCAGCATAGAAAATCACGCGTTATGGTTTAGTTTTGTCTATTCAATTTGGAAAGTGTGGGGCTGCATTCGTTACGAGGTATTCATAAACCATCATAACTTTAAGCGCATATCTTGCTTTTGGGTGCGAGCAAGAGCAAGTGCGTGAACGAAACACAAGTCTTTCTCCTTCTATTTCATTCTCTTATTTTATATTTTTATCTTTCCTTGTGTATTATTTGATGGGAGGGTAGGGGTCGGCTTTTCGATTGCTCACTCAGTGCTCATTTGAAATTCTCAATTGCAACGACTTACGTCGTTTTTTTATTTTGGTTCATTCTTTGTTGTTATCAATTGAAAAGTTTACTTTTGACAGCATATAAATGTTTGCAAAAAATAGGGAAAATTTATGGTTGTGCAATGGCTGTGTATACGTATTGTCGAGCCTACATCGTTAATACTTATTTAAATACACATTAATATACCAATTTTTATACTCTTTGGATCTTAAAGAATATTAATCCGATAAATATTGTATCACTGCACTTTAATGTTTTTGGGTGTATTGACAATTACAATATTGAAAATAGATTAATTATTACTATTAAGTACTCAAAGAGTGATGCAAAGTAAATAGTAATTAATTGGTAATGGATTAGTCTGATAATAGAAATTTTTTTCGTATTTCTGAATTAGGAAACTTAAATCATACGGATTAATTCAACTTGGATTACAATAAACCAGACGAATCGTAGTTCGAACTAGATTTTACTGAATTATGAGATATCAATGCACAATCTAAACTTCAAAATTTGGAGATGGACACAAAAAGAACTTTATGTGTACATTCAAGTGGAGTCTAGCATTTATTAAATCATAAAGACAATCATAAAATAATGTATAAATCTTTAATCAACATTTAATTAATAATGCTTTATAACGAGAAATAAAAAAGTTCTATAATATAAATATTTAAATTGTTATGAAACTGTTATAAAAATTTATTTATCTACAATCAACTATGATTAAATACATAATTTTAAGTAATCCACATCAATTTTGAATAATTTTAATGTAATAAACAAGTAGTATTGATGAATAATTATTTTTTATACTTAATAATTCCTATTCTTATCAAATTAAACTACACCCTACAAGTTCACATAAAAAACCTCAATTTTTACTTTCCACTTTTCCTCAAGTATGATGGCAACACCCCTGAAAAGCGACTATATTCCAAAAAATAAATGTACAGTGGAAAACGATTGGAAAGCAAGAGAAAATATACCATCAGCTCTCACACACATAGATTCATTTCTGAGAAAAGCTCTCTCGATTCATTCGGAAGTACCATAAGGGCACCTAAAGTCGTAATGTTCTAACGGAAAGCTCCTCCAACTCTCCTCGCCCACACTCATTTTCATCTACATCCATATATCCCCTGTGCTTTCCCACTGTTTACCTCGAGGACCTTAATCAAGTACATCCCGAAATGATGCATATACACCGTCAAAGTCGTATACACGTTTTCCATTTTCCCGCCGCTCGTTACTGAAGCTTAATAACTTCAAACTTGTCGCGTGCGATTCATACAAGATTTATGAGTTCGCTCTCAAATCTCTCGCTCCGTTACCCAACATGCTAAAATTTTATACGACGTGAATTTCATTTAAAGAACGCACACTCCCGCAGAAGAGTTTAAATATTTGAAACAATTTACTCGGCGACATTCTGAAGTGACGGTCTTATTTACATTTCTAAAAATATACTCGGCATACTCACTATTTTCCTGCAAATTTTATATGTAAAATTAAACAAAATGAAAGAAAAATTTTTCTCGAGAAACCTAGTAATTTTATTTTCTTTGCTTATAAACTTATATTTATATTATAAAAAATAATTTAAAAAAAACTATTCAAGTTAAAGGTCTGGAAGAGTCACTTGTAGCTTCCAAAATTATTCTTATTATACGGAAGCCACGGTATTACAAATAGATAAAGATCAGTTTGTAATACCTTGTACCAAAAATACCAAATTTAAAATGGTGCAATTGCTTAAGAGAAAATTTTGAACTTTATTAAACTGAAACAGAGAATTATAAAATTAAATAGATTATCGGTACATTGAAATGCTTCAACAATCAATACAAAACCAAACAAGTCCTTTTTGTCCAAACAAAGAAAAGAAGAACGAGTGATTTAATTTTGTTAGACCCCGTACCTGCACATTCAAACTAAAATAACTAAGACTGTCGCCAATTAGTTGGAGCGGACTCTGATGAGTCACAGCAATAAAGTCCTCAAGGATTTACAAAGTCGTTTGCCCAACTGGTCAGTGTACCCTTGAGATATCATGAGCAGCACCAGTGACCACTGTTTTTGATAAGAATATTAATAAACTTGGAGTAGAGTATCTCGGGGGCTGCTGAGACATCTGAATATTAGCGAGAAAGTGGTCGAAAGCAGAGCTACCCATCCGAATAAGACCAAACTTCCATTGGACGTGTACTGTTGTACATACTGATGCACATCTAATGTAGCACTGAACGTATAAATACGAATTTACAAATTTATTAATTTGAAGTTTGATACACTAACTAAATATGCATACATTGGCTTAGAAACCCGATTATTTTACGAAAAATAGATCATATTGTTATTGTTAATTTATAAAATTTGTAAAATTTATAAAATTTGTTTAATTGGTAGTCATAGTTTTGTAACATTAATAATCAGTAACAATTTTATTTTTATTACTATATTATTATTATTGTTATTGTTACTATTGTCGTTATTAATACTATATCTTTATTTAGAAGTACATTAAAAATAATATTCAATCACTGTAATAAATTGTCTTTTAGAAGACTAATAGAAACTTTTTTTTACACATTTGCAAATATGTAAAATATTTATGGTTTGATGTAATAATTATTACTTAAAAAATACTATTTATAAAAAATAAGACTATCAAAATTTACTCCTTTATTTTATTATAAAAATCAGTACAAAGCTTTCACTAAAATTTAGAATCCCAACTTGGACAACCAAATCCGTATTTATACGTGAGATAAAGTAAATCGTCGATTGCTGTAAAAGCGATTTCGAATTCGTCCTCGAGAATAAGCTTAAGTACCTTTCAGCAAATTCGGCAATGTGAATTCAAGAGTTGTGAACTCGCGGAATACGTGGACTCGGAACGAATTTACCTTTGTGGCCCCCACAGGGGCAGTGCGGGACAATATTCGCTAATCCGAGGGTGTAAAGTCCTCAAGCCAACTTATCCTCCCAATCTTCAGCAAGTGGAAAATGTACCTTTATTCCACTTTCGTATTGATACGTTGTTCTGAAAATCGGGTTTTCTCTTTTTTCATTTCATTTCAAATATTGACGGTACGGAAATGTAGTAATGATTATTTGATTGATCGACTATCCATGAAAAATGCGTCAATGAAATAAATTTATGAATAGCAGTTTTGAATATAACTTATTAATATTATAACAATATTGGCTTTAACTCCTTTTGGTTTATTATTATTGAGTTAAAATATTGTATAATTATTGTTTTATCAATCTCTAAACTATAATACATATAATTAAATTCATAATTCCTCGATATTGAAATTGTAGACGGAAATCTTTAGGTAATTTTACTTTAATTTAATACTACTTCTCCATTAGTAAATAATCTCTCTAAATCCATATTAGTAAAATCTAGAGTACCGTTAAATTTTTTAAAATCTATATTGAAGAATTCTACGTAAAATGGTAATAGGAAAATGGATATTTTCGTCAAATATGTTGTAGGTTAATACGTAGTTATCTCTAGTCTAAAAAGTATGTAAATTACGATTTAATTGATCTCTCTCCTATAAATAAAGCTTATAAATATACGATATATCTGTACACCGATTTAGATTTCTCTTATTTTAAAAATAAATATACATAAATTGACAATTACTGATTATATAAAAGTATGTAATCTTGAACAACGAAAAATTTACACATATCATGAGCATCTTAAAAAGATAATCTTTCAAATTATTTGATAAAACAATACATTTTTTACGATTTTATGATTATAATGTACTATTTATTAATGTAATAATATAAATTAAGAACAGAGACATTCGTATTTCCTTTAATACAAAAATATTTGTGTTGTTATCAAAAAATTTATTTGGTATTTTAATTAATATAGGATTTTATTGGAAGATACGTATGCCAAAATAAGCTTATTCATGAAATCCGTGGAAAGACAAAAAAACAAGAAGAGGCATTCGACGGTTGGCATGCAATTCAAAACTCTCCTGTATCTTTTTATCTCACTTCAGTTCTTTCGTATCTCCCACTCCATTAATTTGAACGACAATATAGTAGTAAAATTGTCCCTAAAGTCTCCTAATTTCTGGTCCTTTATCTCACTCTCATGGCATGAAAAAATAAAACCCCGTTTTATGGTCGGTCAAACCAAGTTGAAGCATGGCTACCGTTGGGAGATGCATAACAGACTCTAAGACCTCGCGGATTCATTAAATTTCTTATTTGTTTATAGTGTAACAGACCGGAATTTTAATTGTTGGATTATGCAGAGAAGCTCGTTGACGACGATCGTCTCGGGCTCAATTTAAGAAAATAAAAAACACCACCGTACATTCAATGTGTCAAAGAGTTGGAATCGCTTTCGTTGATCGCTTGTATTTCAGATTACTTACTATTTAAAATAATTATTTATTCAAAATTTGTATTCACACGCATTACAGAAAACTTAATAAGATAATCTAAATAGTACATTATTCAAAATTTAAGATTTTTTGAAATTATACAATTATATAATTAAGCCAAAAGTAAATTGTTTTAAACCTTATAGAAATAAAGATTTTATTTATAAATATAACTTTAAATGTATAGATAATAGATGTAATTTCATATTCAGTGATAAGTTCATATTCACCAATGTAATAGTTAATTTCAAGAAATTATATAAAAATATAAATTTAAATATTTATCTTTATTCAATAAGAAGACTAAAATTTGTTGAACAGATATTTTATTAATAATACTTACAAGTATTGAATTTTGTTTCTAAAAAAAATTTAATTAGTAGCCATACAATGTCAAAATTATATTTTAAAGTAGAAATATTAAAAGATTTAAAGTATATATATAAAAAAATACATATTATTGTATTCATATAAAACGAGAGGTTTTTCAAAATTCAATATTACAAAAGTTACGCACAATGTTGATATTTACTATTTTTAATAATTCTAAAATCAAACTAAAATTATATTATCATTAATTTTAAGTGTATTTAGTATTTAAAAGATAAAATATAACAAAAGGAATATTAATCTAAAATGATTTTGCAATTGCAGTTATTTAGTAACAAAAGTTATTTGGTAGCAAACATAACTTTTACCTTACGCTAATTTATTATTTTTAAAATAATTATTGAAATTTTAATTCCGTTGTAATAAATAAATTACTAGTCCAATGACTACTGATAATTTATCAAAGAAAAGTGTACTTATAATTGTATAATAAATATATATAATTCGCTGCATAAATAAATCGAGTTTAAATACAATGTGGGCGTCGAACAAACCTAACTAATTATTTGAATCAATCTCGTGTAATCCGCTCGTTCGTCACAATAAAGATGACTTGAATACAATAATACAAGGACTTAATACCTCGAAAATACCCAGACAATGGTGCATCACCGACACAAGAGTGAAGTTGTTCGGAGTGACTGTATGAAAAATCATTGAAACGTCCTTACCCAAATCCTCTAACAGCCTAATAATCTCTTTCGTTTAACTCCTGACGTCGATGTGTAATCCCCAAATTTAACTAGTTGCCCCCCCTTGCTCAAGCTTGCTAGACCAACGGTAACCATGATTCGTTCCATCCTGCACCTCCTCCAAATTTTTCAAGAATAATTTTTCTAAAGTTGTAAAGGCATCAGGATGCATTATTGGAATGCATTGTCGAAACAACGCATTACATTATTTGACTCTTACCAATTGGTCATTCAACCAATCCTGAAGCTGTAATTGATTTATGGATTTATTTTCTGTCAAATGCTTCCCATACTTTCGCCATTTTGTTTGAAAAGGCTGATTTTCTATGAAAGATGTTTTTTGCTTTCCACGTACTATTTTTGTTTGTATCAATATAAAATTGTTTTGTGAATATCTCGGAAAATGTATTTTTTCTCAAAAACTTCAGATTTTGGTAAAATTTCTTTTAAATTTTTGCAGACTAATAATATTCGTTATCTAATTTTTTAATTGTCTTTATTTCAAACGTATCAGAGTTACAAACCAAGAATTTAGCTCACATGAAACTATATATAAATTATTGTTTTAAGAATTATTAAAATACCTTGTGGATAATCGTTATAATTGATATGATTTTATTATTTTTTCTGCTTTCAAATATAAATATGGGAATTTAAATTTTTTTTTTGAATTACATATAAAATAATATGACTAGATAATACAAGTATTGATTTTTAATTCATGATATAATATATTTTTATTTATACAGTATAATGAGCATTAATACTTTTCAAATTTAGATTTAAATAATAGATATTGTACATTGTATAAACTTTCATTATTTTGTAATAATTTTTCAAGTATTAAAAAAAATAAACAATAATTTAAGTAAATGTATATATTTAAAATATATAATAAAAAAAATTATTACATAACTTCATAATCATCAGATGAAATATTGATATTGCCATGCTTCGCCACAAATAATGTAATTTAATAAATAAAATATTATTAAGTTACTTATTAACAATTTATTATAAATTTAATTTTTTTTTTAAAAATTGAAGAAAATTTATTTAAAATGTAATTAAAGCGACTTTCAGAAATTGTTAAATTTTATTAAATGCATAAAAACTACTATTTTTGTAAATATTATTTGTTGCAGTATCAAAATACAATAAAAAAAGAAAAATAAATAAAAAATATTTGTAATATAAAATAAAAAAAATTGTACATACGATTGGATTAATAATTTATAAAATTATTTTAGAATAAAATAAATTTTAGAATTTGAAGAGATTGTTTTATTTACAGTTAAATTTTTGATAGTTTAACATTAACTGTTTACCGTATAAATTTTATGTAATAATATTTACAATAAAAATAATTAATATTAAATATATATTTAAAAATATATTAAAAATAAATTAAAAATATATTATATAAATTTTAAATTAATTTTAAAATGCCTGTAAGAAAATTTAAAAATGAAAACTACACCTTAACAATTTAAATATAATATAATTTATAATATAACAATTATGCATGAAAAATCATCCACCATTTATCAATTCTTGATGGCTCGATTTTTAATTCGGAAAATTCATCGATAAAAATGACAAAACTAAACTAGATGAGATGTAAAAGAAAGCATTGAGGATGTGGGCGTTTACGTTCAATCGGAGTGTAGGAACGAGTGGGGGACGTTCCTACAGCGAGAAACGTTCAATGAAAAATAATCCAGCGAATATGCATCATCCAATTACTGGGCAAGTGATTCTGGCATCATTCGTATTCTCCTATCCTTTTCCAATTCACCATGCTATTACCGATTTTTCCTTACTACCCACCTATCTATGAATTAGGTTTTAACTATTAAAATTAATTTTTCCTTATTTACTACTTGCTTGCAAGTTTTAATTTCATGTATCAGTTAATTGTTAAATATGCATAGGAGATTCGTAGCAGATATTCGACAATATTATTATATTTTATAATATGTGGTATAATTTGGAAAATTCTTCATTTCTTTTTTTAAATTTAAATGTTTTTACGATAGTCGGAGATTACAACAATACTCAAAATTATAATAGACATTAACGAAAATTAAAACAAACTTGAGTGTTTGAATTTAAACAAAGTCAATTCCTAGAAATTATTTTTATCTGTATAAAAAAAGTAAAAAATAGAAAGTAAATAAATTGAACAGCATAAAAATGTGTGTGATATAATGGTCGATATATAAGCAGACGCACCATACACAGAATTTAATTTTCTAAACTGCCTTCTCGGAGTTAATTCATCATTCCTTTTCCTTTTCCCCTTTAGGCTTTCACGTCCTTATCCTCATACTGTCTGTTCCTCTCCAGATCTTTCATTCGAAATATTTCTCCCTGGTGAGAGATTATCCGCGCGAGTCTTAAACAAAGACTTATAACCGAGACTTAGAAGCCGAGATTTTGACAAAAATTCAGTCGGTTTATCGTCGCTTTATACTCCTGACAAGAACTCTGCAATTAATTTAGAACTCATTAACTATCTGACCACCTGATCGTGTTACAACCGTGTTCCCTACTTGGCTCATGTATCAATCATTTACTTACTTTGCCACGCTTTTTATCCAATAGTCAGCTTTCGCTCTACTAATATACCTAACTAGATACCTTAAACTTAGGGAATCTGTATTTTACAAACGCTTTTTTGGTAAATAAGGCATTAATTTTAGCAACACAAGACTAAATTTAATACTATTTTTTAATTTTAAATAATTATAAAGCTAGACTAGCTCTTTCTTAAATGATTCCAAACTTTGAATAAATTTACTCGCAAAATAAACAAAAGCATTGAATCTTCACTTTTACTAAAATGCATGAATTCTTTAAAAATTCACAACGAAAATAAATAATTCAATAGGCTTAATGGAAATAACGGTAAACAGGCCGAACTTCATAGGAGCTCAAGCTACAAAACAAGCAAATGTTCAACGAATTTCAAAGTTGCCCCAACTAAAAAATGGTAATTTACAAGAAAATTCTATTAAAGCTCTGTCGAAAATTATAATGTAATAAAAAAAGGAGAGGGATGAGGAGCTCATCATCCTCCAGGTGCCAATGGAGCGCATGCGATGATCTCTTCACGGTTCGTTAATCGACCAAAAGTGATGTGACGTCGAAAGAGACGGATAGTCATTAGGGCGCGATCGACTTGTGCTCGTAATGGGGGTTGGGGGTGGCAGTACTTTTCTGGAAGCAACCGATCTACTGCTGTGAATGGACGGTAAAGAGACCGGGCATCTCCTGTGATATCCTTTACAAATTTGACCTCGAATTTTCGGTTGTGGGATCTTTGGTAGATCATGGATTATCGACAAGCTCATTGATTTTTGAAAATCTTGATCTCATTTGACATCATTCAATAAGAGACAAATTAATACTAAACAAATGGATCAACTCACTCTTATGATGTTTAATTCGATTATAAAATTGTAAAGATTATTTTTAGATAATGACTTGGGAATTATCCAGGAATGATTTATTCATTAATTTCAGATTAAACATTGATTAATTACTATATTGAAAAATTCTGTGAAAAATCTTTTTGTAAATTTCAACCATTTCATAATTTTTTTTTTTTTAAATATGGCTAGTTTACTAAAAATTTACGTTAACTCATAGCTGAAATGAATAATATTTTTGGAAAATTTATTATTTAAAGTATTATTAGTGTTTTCATTTTTTTCTTAATTACAATTATATGTTTATTAATATGTTTGCGTTTCAACGAAGCGAGTAAAATTAATAAAACCAAAGTCGCAAAATAGAAAAAAAATGAAACAAGTTTACCTAATGACGTAATGGGTAAAACTTATAAAGCAAACGCATTTCACTAATTTAAAAAAGACAAATCGAAAGAGAAGACAGAGTATGAAATATCGAAAAAAGTGACAGATGAAAAGAATTTGAAGGATAACCTTTGGAGATGTAGGGGTGCGTCGTTTGATCCAGTATATGTTTGTCTCGTTCTCCTGCCTCGCATCACATCCAGGATAATAGAGAAGAGAAGAGCAGAGGGTTCAAAGTTCCGCGACTCAAGCATACATCGGCACATCTGTTTGCAATTGAAACGAGTGGTACGATTCTCCTGGTTTTATGGGTTTAGCGGTTAACGCGTCGAAGAGACACCACCGACCAAATGACTATGGCAGGGACGTGACTAGGTCGTTTTGTGAAGGAGCGACAAGGACAAACTTGGGATGAAACGACGATGGGCTCTCGAAATGCAATTAAGAGGTTATGTAGCCATTTGCCTTGACGGCGTGGCTGGAGTCACACTTTCCAATCGCAGTCGCAGTTGAATTTCATTCTCAAGTCGCTCACCATTGAAAGTAAAGGATAATAAAAGATAGTTGACAATATTAATTTAAATATATATAAATTCTGGAGCTCTCAATTGGTAATACGATAATGCGTGCTTACATGCACGTGTTTGTTTGTAATATAAATTTTATCCCTCGACAAAAAAACGGTGACAATCTACTCACTTTCTGTGATAAATAATAATTTCTTTTATCTTAGAGACATAGCAAAGTAACGGATTTAATATTTGTTTACCACAACAAATTGAACTAAATAAAATATTTTTAAATTTTAAAAAAAGAAACAAATTATTAAAAAAAAATATATATATAATTAAATATCCTATCAAATCAAATAAAAATGGATAATATTTTTCAATTAATGAAATGCACAAATCTTTACTAATGGTCATTCAAAAAGTTCTAGCAATGAAAATTGCACTACAATGAAATATGTAAAATAGGTATTTTAAAAAGATTTTATAGTAAGAGCATGATTAAACTAAAAAAAAAAAAAACAACATCAAAAATCAATTTTCCGAAAGAATAATTTAATAATATTTTTCTATGTAGAATTTGTGGTGTACGTGACTCACCGAGCAAACCTGAAGCAAGATACTAAGTATCTGAACTCGGGTCCGTATAATTCGAGAAAATTTATTTCAGAAAATTAGGATTTTTATAGATTTATGTTTATATGTTTATGACTACCCTTGTTCGTCAGAAATGTAAATGCAAAAAGGATTCATTCTCTTGCGCCTCGTCGTCTTGAATAGTTATGCTCGCTTGTAGAAAATAAAATAAAATCTTTTCCGCTGCAAATTCATATTTCTTTATTGTATATACCCCGTACCCACACATTTAATATTTCAGCTATATATATTGAAGAATTAGATGGTAATTATTAAAAATGTTATTTACATAATCTATTCTTAGTTTTTTCATTAACATAAAGAATGAAATTTCTATTTCTCAAACTTTTAGACGAAATCAAATATTCTTAAAGATAGATTTAATTAAAATACAGTTTATTTTAATTAAAAAAAAACTAGTACCATCACCAAACTCAATATATCGTTTATAATTGAATTGTAACTGGTGAAACAAGTATTTTGGATTCACAAAGTCAATAGTACGAGGGAAAATGAGTTTCAAACTATTGCCGAATATTCCCATCAGAAAATAAAAATTTCTCTTTGAGTCATTGTTACAGTAGAGCGTAGACTTGAACAATTACAGAGGGGCAACAACTCCATATGAGATTATCATTCTGGAAAAATACGAAGACAATGGAAGATTGAAAAAGATAATTCGTATTATAGATAATCGGTGCAAAAGTTGGCAAGCAGAGGTGATGTTTCAATACAAGTTGGCAATTTTCAGCCTCTAACGTGTGTTTAGGAGCGCATATTATCCGCGTGTAAATGTACATCTCTCAATGGCTTCCGACCCCTTACCATATCTCATATCAGAATCGTTCATTTGCTATAACGTGCTATAATGTTTTGGAGAAAGGTCGTTTCCATAGAACAAACAGCTTTTTCTTATCAACGTCATCGAAGAAGTAAAAGCTGCTCTTCTATGCACGTGAGATGAACTTTTTATTATTGGAAGTTTTGCGATATCTTCTTAAAAGTTTCATGACTTATGTCATGGTGATATGATCTGCTAATATATAGTTACATTACGTTTTTGTTGTGTGTGTGTGTGTGATACTGATCACTGAAAACGAATACTAATACTAATGTTCCTTAAATGATTATAGTGTAAATTATATTTCATTCGTATTGTTCATAAGATTAAATATGTAGTACTGCTTTTGTTTTTGGTAGATGTCAGAAGATGCTAGATGTTAGAATTCGTAAATACAGTTGTTAAGTTTAAGTAAATTACTTTCATAAATATTTATAATTTTATGAAGTAAATTATTATATCAATATACATTTAACAAAGTTTTTTTTATAATAAAACTATAATATAAAACTATATATGTAATCTTCAAATTGAGACAAAAAAAATATAAAGATATAATCAAACGAACACTTAGTTTTAAGTAAAGTTGGATAAAAAAAAATTTCGTTTGAAAACATTTCGTCCGTCCAATTTTCTAATTATCTAGATTCGAAATTAAAATTTAAACAAGTTTTTAAAATATGAATTTGAATATGTGACAAATGTTTGAAACACACAATCAGCCTAAAAAACTAATAAAATGTTTAAATATATTTACCTATAATAACAATAAAGAGTAAAAAATCTAAAAATGTAATCTTATGAATGAGGCGAAGCAGATATACTTAAGATCGAACTTTATCTTCACGCAATTTCATTTAATCACATAATTCTATTTAAACATCCTAATTTCATTTTTATATAATACTAAGGTTTTTGTTTTATTATTTTTGGTAGTCATTTATTTTGTGCTAATTTTTGTTTGTAACATAAATATATTTATCAGAATAATTTATTAAATTACATAAACTTAGTTTAATTATTTCAATCGACATTTCAATGTTTCAAGATCAACTGATACTGTACGAAATAATTATCTCTCAATTAACCATTGTGTGATATATTTTTGATTATTATCGATATACTTTTAAATAATATACATGAGAAATACATTTATTCTAAAGTTATATATTTTCACAAATGAAAGAATTTTTAAAGATCAGTATTAGAATTTATTTAAAAAAATAAAAGTTAATAAACCAAAGAGACGTTGAAACCTGCTTACAGTAGTTAAATCATGACTAAATCCTTTGTGTAACTCAGGAGAAATGATCCATAGTTAGGGGTAACTATTAAATGGCAGTGTTGTAGCGCCTCGTTTGACAGTATAAAATAAAGTATCCCATTCTTTTTTTCTTTCTTTATTCCTTTCTTCTCTCGACCTGTCATAGCGACCGCAAGCCAGTGCGTCTCCTCTATTCAATTTTGTACTACTCCTCTTTTACCTTCGCTCCTACTGTCTATATCTTGATTTTGTTTTCCTCTCCTTTTCTATCCTCATAGCTCTGTTCCCAGCTTCGACTTTCTTTCGCCATCTCGCTCTCTCCATTTTTCCATACACTGAGCTCATAATCCAAACAGAGGGTGCACATACACGAGTGCACCAGCCGTAACCATACGCCACATGTTGTTCGCAAATACTCAGCCGCCTACATTCATACATGTATGTGCAAATATAGTGTTTTATACCATCAAACCAAAAAAGACGAGTACACGGCAAGTCGCCAAAATTCCAAGTAACTTATGACTTATTTTCTAGTTTCCACAACAGTTTCAACTTAATTTTGTGGAATCTCGAACTTAGATTCATAAATTTCTAATCGATACGACTTGGACTCACTTTTTACTTTCTTGAACTCCTTTAATAGATAAAATTTCCCAGAATTTTTTAAGATATTGACCAACTGTAATTATAGTTTCATTTTTTTTTATATAAATATCGCCCCTGGCTACCATGGATTTAATTCGTGTATAATTTACTTTACTTTCTTATTGACAGCACCTGCATTTTATCCTATTTCATGTCTTACAAAAAGGTTATTTCCTCGATATAAAAAACCGTATACTTTCGGTTGAAAAAACCAACCAATTGTACTAAATAAACTCATCCATACTTTTACAGTTTATACTTGGCCTTGAGGCCTTTAATGCATCTGTTTGCATTTTTTCAGTCAGTCTCAACCATTGGAGCCTCGACCAGAGGACTTGTGCACAATTTCTAATTTATAATTTTCAAATCTATTTTGATTTTATCGATGAATAAGTACGAAAGTAATCCCTAATCATACTCGATTCAGTATTAAATAGTTAATATCGATAAGTAAAAACAACTGAAAATGTAATTAATTCGTATAAATGATGGGCAATTCGAGAAGCTTTGCTGGCTCAAGAAATTAAAAAGAAATTCAAAGTCAATCAATTTAAGTTGTCGATTCCGTAAGTCCAAGCAAGTATTCAACTTCATGTATTCAGCTGCTTTTGATTAGCATTCATTATCAAATAAATTTAGTATCTTGTCGAACGTGATTTTTTTTTAATTTATCCCGCTTATTTCCATTTAATATTTTTATTAAATAATTTATTACATTTTAAACATTTCTTATTTAAATTAATTTAATATTTTACTATTTTTTTTCTATATCTTTAATGTTTAATAAAAAATAAAATATAAAAAAGATACTAGAAATTTTCAAATTCACTACAAGTTAAGAAAAACTTTATATCATTTACATAATATTTCTAAGTAAATAGTTCTAAGGAAACTTACGAGTAAAATTTACCTAAATATATTAGTTTTTAATTGTACGTTTATCTAATAATGGAAAGTGGATTAGAATAAATAATATATTAAATCACGAATTATTTTGTATTTTTCAATAATATTTTTTATAATTTTTATCATCCACTTTATTTTTAATAATTATGATATCCACGTCGCTCATTGATAATCGCCTATTATTTAAATATTTCATATTTTCAACAAATGTATATAAAATTTCTTTTAAATTAAAAAACTTAATATATAACAACAAATTTTAAAGTAATTTTTAAAAAGTAAAAATTTCGATTATTCATAAATAATTGTGTTTATTTTATTTTATATTTATTATAAACAACTAATAATCAGTAATAATTCCGAAACTTCCAGTAAAAATCTAAACGCCTTAACTCAATATTTATACCGAAACAAATATTTTATATTATTCTATTGAAATATAAAATATCAAAGACCAATGTTGCATTTCACAAAATAATCACTGGTATGAATTCATTAAATATATATGTGAATTTTTATTTGTGATTTTGAGTGTTAATGCGAAAACTATAAAAGTAAAAAGGCACCCTTGGAAAAAAAATTTATTTATTCGTAGGAAGTCTTTCTTTTGCCGATTTTTCGGATAATCTAAAATAACCTGAGATTTTAAATTTCAATTACCCAAGCAAGTTAATTGTTAGGCATGTGACAAGATTAAAAATACAACATCCAATCTCCATAACCGCATATGGTCGTAGGGTTATTAGGTTTCCTCTTTTACTCTGACGTTAATCCCTCGTAAGCTTGCTTCAGGTTACTGTGTGGAATAAATCTCATACAATAACTTTAATCGGACGTGGATAAAAAAGTGAAATGAACGAGGTAACAATGCTGCGTGATAAGTACAGACAACGAATGATATAGATCGGACAAAAATCTTAAATTTTACCTCGCCCCAATATTTAGAAATCTAAAAATGACGATCAATTTTTATTACATGCATGGAGATGTATGTAGGTGTAAGATTTACAGTGATTATGCAAGAAAAGAAGGTGATTTCACATTATTCTTCTTT
Organism: Eupristina koningsbergeri; assembly: GCA_018907245.1. Classification (NCBI taxonomy): domain Eukaryota; kingdom Metazoa; phylum Arthropoda; class Insecta; order Hymenoptera; family Agaonidae; genus Eupristina; species Eupristina koningsbergeri. The sequence continues at coordinate 1,435,531 of JACCHV010000105.1, forward strand.
TTTGTCTTGTCTTTATATTTCACATAGATTGCTACAGAATTTAAAAAAAAATCCTTTGCATTCCCTCTCATACTTTAATAATCTTTTGGGAACTTCCTTCTTTTGCTTGCTATTTTTATTTTTTATGTATTTATTTGTTTTATAATTGAAGTGCTGAAAGACAAATTAGTCTTAGTAGAGAATGAAATATTTTGAAAAGGTTTGTAAGTTTATAAAAAGTACACAGTAGTTATGAATTTTTTGTAATGTTTAAAATGTAAATAGTTCAAATAATCGAAGACTTTAATATTGATAATGTGATTAACGAATGTTCTCTAATATAAAGGGCTGTATTCGACTGTTCAAAAAAAAAGTAAAGTGATCGTAAATGAACTCACCAACTATAAAATTGTAAGTTAATTGAAGAAAATTACTGCACTTCAATAAAAATTATAAATAGAGTTTACAATTCAATATAACACCCACTCGAAAATTCAACCTCTTGACATTAGCGTTTGAAATTTCAATAGCCTTATGTCTTAACAGCCGAATAACCCATAAACCCTTTTGAGTGCATGTCGTTGAGCCTTCGCTCTCGTATTCTCACTCTTTCTCTCCTTCTCGTTTGATCAGAACGCTAATTCAAGTTCGGTGGCATCTCGTTACCTCCGTTATAAGTACCATTGCAATCTCTTTATCTCTCTCTTTCTCTCTCTCTCTCTCTCTCTCTCTCTCACTCTCTGTTTCTCTTGACCTTTTGTCGGATTTGAACCCCTTATGGACACCTGGTAAAAATACTGCATCGCGCAATTGCCATCGATCTCAGAGTCACTCGCCCGTGCTCAAAATCTCCGGATGCTACTCGTATATTATATACTTGTGTATTATACTCACACAAACAGAAACACATGAAGCCCTGATTGTTTGTTTGGAAACATGACTCCTGTGCAATTGACTCGAATTTCTGGAGGTGAAAACAGTTGAATAATCCAACATTTAGTTACTCAATTGGTTCTCAATGCGCTATATTTTTGCGCTCTCAAAAGCAGTCTCTAGTCTAAAAATTGTGGTGCTTCTTAGAAAAATACAGTTAATTTTCTTTGCTTAAGATCTTGTATTTTCGTAGTTTTGATTTTTGATTTCTAAGTTCCGAAAAATACAATAAAATCAAAAGTTTAACAATAAAATGATGTATCCATTTTTTTTTTATTCTTTCATGAATTTATTTGTTAATTTACTCTTTAATATCCTTTTTAGTTTTACAAATTATTATCAAAAAAATATTATTAATCATAAATTAAAATTTCCAATCAAATTCTTTTATATAATATATTTATCTTGTAATTATAATATTAATACGCTATTAAAAAATAGAAAAAAAATTTCTAAAAAAAACCTATGTTCATACGTAAAACAGAATGATCTTACAAACCTATCTAGTTTCTTTGCAAACAGATCATATTTTCAACCTTATTACCAAAAACTTTATAGTTAGTTTAAAAATAAAAAAATGAGTTGTTTTTATATATATAAATTAATCATACACGTTCAACTATAATAATACTGTTTTGTTTGGCATACCTAATATTACTACTTTTCACTTATGTGATTGAAATAGTGAAAGTGAAGAAGTAAATTACTGTTATGTCCAATCAGGTTGTGCCTTTTTACGCCTACACCAATATAATGCACTAGCGTGAGATAGGCAGATAAGCGGGGAGTGATTTCCAACGGTTATCTATGTTGATAGTTAAGAACGTGTGTGTGTGTTTGTGGTAAAAAATTGGTGACTTTTGTAGAAAAAGGGGTTAAAGAAATAAAGAGGTATATGTAAATTAATAGTTGGTTTATTTTTGCTTACTTTTTTATCCGGATAATATTGCGCAGGAACGGATCTCTCAGCCCTACGGGTCGTCGTGATGAATTTGTATCTTCTCAAAAATGACACAGTTTTACTTATTTAAAATTTGACAAGAGTCGAAGATACTGACTTTCAAAAGCGAACAACATTTCAGTCGAAAAAATCCTCCGTTTTTATACATGTTTTAAGATAAGGGATGCATTCATCCCTTCTCTTACGGTTTGTTGTTTTCTAGGAAGGGCTGAGTCATGTGATAAAGAATAGCGCAAATCATTCCACTAATAATTGTTATTTATCGGTGTTGTTTGTGTCATCATTGTACCCTGTTCTATTGTCGTTATTTGTTGTGATATCTTATCGTGTTATACAATTACATTTTCTTAAATATTAGAGATGCATAACATAAAAATATTTACTCGTGTGATTTCACTTTCTATTCATGTGATGAATCAGTTGACGGTACGGTTCTTACAACAAGGCTGAGTCACATGATAATGAATGGTGCAAAACATTTTATTAGTAATTGTTGTTTTTAGTGATAATCGTTTATCGGTGTTGTTTACGTCGTCGTGTGTTATTAGTGTTTGTATGGAAGTCTCTTATTTGGTATAGTATCTTATCGTATATATATATAATCGAATATACTTGCATAATAGTATAACGTAAAACTATTTACTTATGTGACTTCGACATTTATTTATGTGATGAGTCAGATGACGGTATGGCCGTCACATTACATTACGTACGATCATTTTTTCTATGATGCAAAACAATTTGACTTATTAATAATTTAAGAAAAATTAATATAGCATCCATTCAATATCAATAATTCTGATTTCAGTCTACGTTCGACTTTTTAATGATTTATAAATTTACTTAATAACGTAATTTATGTTTATAAGTATATTTTTTATTTCTAAGTTTATTTAATGTACGTTGTATAATTTTTGCCAAGAGGCTTACTTGTATTAAAATCAAATTTCAAATATTTAAAGAGGACAACGTTATAAAAATTTAGCTTTAAAATATAAAAATCTTTATTCAACAGTTTAGATATATCTTATTTAAAATTATATTTTTTAAAATTAACTGTACTTCTAGCTACAAATAAATTAGCCACTAAAATTTTAATTACATAAATCTAATTTGCTTTTTACGTTTTCCAGGATTTTTTGATTTTTATAAAAGTACTGATTTAGCAGAGAAAAAATTGTACTTGTGATACATTTTTGGAAAACAGGGTGAATGGTATACAAAAATAATTGATGATGTATATAAGCAAGTTAATAATTTATTGCACAAAAATACAGTGCATTAATTATAATCAGATAAAAGATATGAGCAAGACATAGGTCGCAGATCGAGTAATCGCCCAGTATCTGATGATGTTTCAGGTTTCGGGAAAAATTGACGGCGCATGCAGTTGACGCTATTGTGTTTTTCCTCTCATAATAGCGACAAGTGATTATTTGGGAAATGTAAGTTCTTACAGACACAGGATGTTCCTTACCATGCGGCAAACAAAAATTTCGTTACCATGCCCACTACAAATTTAATTTTATTTTCAAAATAACGCCATTTTATCAATTTTTAATACTTTTAAAAGATTCCAGGTATTGACAAAATTTTATCTAGTTTAAAATAAATAATATTTTTGTATATCAACCATCCAATATATTTTTAAAAGTGCGCGGTTTAACATTTTTAAAAGAAATTTTATAAATATTGAGATTAGATGTTAGTTTCTTAAAGAAGCACTTTCAAATAACAACAGATAAAATAGTTAAATTTTACTCAATACATAAATATATTATATATATACAAAAATTAGGAATACAGAAAAATAAGTAACGCACTGCACCTGTGATTTTTTTAATCTAAATTCAAATTTATAAATTAAATTAATAAATTAAATGACGTTTCAACTTTATTGACATACATGATCTGTCCAAAAAATGTCGATGTTTTTTTTGAAACCATTATTTGTCATAGCGTTTTAGAAAAAGTCGGAAAATGAGTGGACAGTTTTTTCTCTTTGTCTCTTTGAATTTGCATTCGCGCGAAGGATATTTTTTAGTTTTGTCGACGCGCTGGAACAGAAAAATGAAACAGCTTTACATTATCAAAATTTGTTTGCGACTTTGTAAATTACTATAGAGACTTTTTAAAAAATGTCTTTAAGGATAAAATTACGTATAAATCGCAATTAAAAAATCGTATAAGACTTTCAATGAAGTTATTAATTATCCTCGTTTTTAGCACCCAAAAACAATCTAAATCGATTTTAATACTCAATGTGTGTACAAAATTTTGAATTTAAATCGTGATTTAAGGAAGGTAATAGATGAAACTCTGAATTTAACAACACTTGCATACATACTCCTAAAAACCTTTTTTAAGATTTAATTTCTTTTTTTTAAAACTCTATAATATTTTTGATATCTTGCAAACAGAATTTTAAAATGTAATGATGTTCCTATAATAGCTCCAACGTCCTATATTACAAAATTTCAAAACACGCTTTCTGCGAAGAAAAATCCTTCCACTGCTAATAATCGAAAAAAAAAAGAAATACAAAAAACTCCCCCGCACATTTTCCGAATTTTCCGAAATCGCTACGACAAACAGTGATTTCAAAAAAAAGAACATGGATACTTTTAGGACAGATCATGTGTGTAGATGCAAAACTATTAAGATAAAATATATTTTAGCAATTAAAATATATCTCGAATTGGAGAGACAACGATAAAGTGACCAATAAGAATTTCATTTTATCAAACGGTTCTCCAAATTATATTCAAAGAATTCAATAATAAAAAAACAAATGAAAAGTATTTAAATATATGTTGAAAATTTTGAAAGACTTTGTTAATTGTTGGATTGATGGAGATGGAAAGATAGTCGAAATGCAGAAGCTTCTTTTTTGGCAAGCCACGAATTGAACACTTTATTTCACCAACATGCACAGATTTCACAATCGCGGTGTCAGAGTATCTGCCTCACAAAAATTTTTCTCGCGCAATTAGGCCTTACCAATTGGCCCCGCCCTTCGCGACTCGATTTTCGTTTGTTCTTTCTCGGAATTAAAGGACGGTTAGTTCCGTATTCTCAATTATTACAGCTTCTCGAATCTTCCGATCGTGCAATTTTCCCCTGCGCCCGCACACACACACTTCACTCATTTCCCTAGGCATAAAAATCTTCCGGCTTGCTGGCGGAAGAAAAAGCCAAGACATACTAAGCGCATCACTCTCGAGATTCTATATAATATGTATTAAAAACGGCGGTACGTTTTCGTCTCCGGAAAATTCTAGCAAAGTCAAAGGATAGATTTCATGCAGCGTGAATGCGAGAGAGAGAGAGAGAGAGATAGGATATGGAGACGTCCACGAGTACGCCTTTCCGCTCATACACACACATTTTCATACACATACCAACCCCCTCCCCGCTCACACAACCTCCGAAACTACGCGTATGGCCTTGTGGGCTTCCAGCCCTACATGGTCAAGCGCCCTGAAAAAATCGCGCTCTTTACTGATCCAAAATGTCCATTGCGGGCGTCCCCGCATCCTGGACACACGCCTAACCGGGATCAACCTCCCGGTTCCATCCCTAACAGACTTATTTGTTATAAATCCCAAAAAGTATTATACATTTTACACCCAAAAAATTAGATATGCTCCTTAAGAAGCTTACCCAGTTTTGCACTTTAAAAAATCGATATTTTTTAATATTTTCATATTTTATTATTTCAAAAATATTTTCCTAAAATATTATAGTGATATCATTAATATTTATAAATTGACAACCTAATAACCCAAGCCAAGACGGTCCACCGTGAGGATTTTCTAGCCAGACAATTTTTTTAATTGTATTGGTCTGATGTCTTTCTAAATCATGAAATTATAAAAATTAGAAATATAAATCTATAAATGAGTAACATAAGGGATATATGCATCCGAAATTAGTAAATTAATAAATTATTAAAGGTAGACAAATTAAACAAAGTTTATCAAGTATAGAGCGATTATTTCATTTCATTTTGAGCAGTTTATGAAAACTCATAATAAATTTTATACAAATGATAAAATAAATATTACAAATAAATAAATATAGAAAAGTAAAATACAAGTGAAATATTAAATTTTTCTAAAATTTCTAAACTATAATTTCTCAGATGCTCAATACTTTTCGAAAGAAAATAGAAAATCACTGTTTATTCACAGTTATTGGTATAATGGACGAGATCGGAATTTGGATGAATATTGGCAAGCTTAGCCAATCAACTCAGCATTATGCAATAACGAAAAGTCGCTCTATATAACGGTAAACAGACATAATTAGTGAAGTATCGCCTCGATAGTCACGAACAAACAACCAATAAGACTGATAGAACAACGCGCCAATTCCGAATTTCGTTCCGATAACCTTGTGTGCAAAGTGTTTGTCGTTTGTTAATATCGAAAACCCTGTATCAATGTCCCGCTATACGAGTCGGTATGCAAAGTAAATGTATCATATTGTTCCCCAGGGCTGCATTACAAATCCCCATCATACCGTCTATTTATAAGTATTAATGTGCCAGATAAAAATATCTATGCGAGAGAAGATATACAAATGCGCGGAAACGTCTAGTTGATTTCATTTAAAAGTTTTCAAGGTGTTTTTGCTTGTCTTCTCCGTTTTAATTTTCTTTTTATGCGAATTAGTGAACGCTAATGAAAACTTTATTCATTCGCTTATTGCGAATACCTTATTTTTCAATGACCAAGTCGTTATCAGATTTCTCAAGCTAATTCAATCTGATTCGATCAATTCTTTTCACGTGTTTCAATAAAATTACGTACGTAGCTCACGCAACATAAATATCAATATCTTTTTTATTTTTATAAATTGAATATTCCAAATTTAAATTGGTGTAAATATATTACGTAATCTTAATGAAGCGAGTTATTGTAGATAAAAAATAAAATAACTTTTTGTTATTTATTAAATAGGTGATTACATGTTTACGCGCGCGCGCGCGCGTTTGTGTGTATTGAGACCCTGCGTAGGCGCATATACATGTATATGTGTATAATTATCCAGCACTAAAGTGTTCAACCAGCAGATAATCATGAACGCATGTATATGAAATTTATATTAATCACTCTTCTAAATATTATTTTTTTCTATCTCACAACTGTGGTAAAATCTACTATGTTACAGGTTTCATCTAATTTTCAACTTATAATTTGTAAATACTATGGTGACCGAAATAAATATTGGTTTAAATTTATCGATTTCGTTGTTGCTTGAAGCCGAAAAGGTGAAATATTAGAAAAAGTGCTGGTGTTGCTCATCATGTGAATAGGTAAATGCATATATCGCAAATAATTATGATAAAACAGAAAAAATTAATAATATAGATAAATTGAGATATGGTAACCACTAAAAAAGTTATATATAGCTCAATAAAATCAAAATATATCGAACGAAGGCCGAATCATTTTAAGTAATTTTCGCGAATTCTTTTTCTGTTATTTACTGACAATTGCATAATTAATACAACTTATTTCACATTCTTCTTACAGGTAACCTTAACCTTAAAAATGCATTTTTTTTTATTTTCCAATTTCATTTTTTAAAAAAAATTTACTTTCTCGATATAAAAAGCCGCAAGCTTCGAATCGAAAAAACCTATACGTATTAACTAAACTCACTCACACTTTTACACGATTAGTACTTTATACTTGGCTGTCAGGTTTTTGATGTGCCTATTTCTATTTTTTTCTTCAACCTCATACTGGTTAGATAGAACTTTTAAGATGAAAGTTGCACGCTGTGAAAGTTAATTAGACGTGGTCTATTTCGCTGATAACCACCAGGTCCATCTGGATTGCCATATTGAAGTCCTAGATTAGTTCACAATCCCTAATTTATAATTTTTCGATTTACTAATTTTATCAGTAAGTGATAATAATAAATTTTTTTGTCATAAGCAGACAAGAGACAGAGCGAGAGAGAGAGAGAGAGAGAATGAGAGTAAAATATATAATATTCATTTGAAACATGCAAATAATATAAAGTTTCTAAATAATTGGAAAGAAAACATGCACTGCATGAAAAAACAAATACTTGTTTATAATAAAACATTTAATACAAGATGTCTTTCGAAATTTAAGACTAATTAAATACACCGTATAAATAAATGTAGGATTACCAATTGAATTTTATTCCTTTTTTACTGACAAATTTAAAATTATTAAAGTGTATTAAATACAAAAAATTAAAATTTTTCCAAACACCAATAAAGTCAACGTTAACTTTATTCAAGTGTGACAAAGTATTCTACCCTCTGAGATTCCAAATGAGGCGCACCCTTCAAATTGAAGAAAACTTTTTATTCAAGAAAATTCAACGAGAAATATGATTTATAACTGTTAATTTATTCTTGATTAAACTTTTTTTTCGTTCACTACTTTCTGTATATTATTCTAAATAAACTAATTTAATTCAGATTTTACATTTTATTCTTAATTCATAGTTTTCTTTAAATAAATAATAATTTTTGATACAGATTAAAGATTTGTGATGCATATTATAATAATTGCCAAAGAATATTAATTTAAAAAAAAAAATTAAAAATCTAATGAATTGTAATCTTAACACTAACTAGTATAATGCCTTTATATTTGAGAGAGAAGTTAATTATGCAAAGATAATTATTGTAGAAATTTTGTACAAATCCTCAATCGGTAAGAAGGCACTGAATAATTAAATGTAATATATAAACAACTATTGCATAAGATAACATAACGGTCAAGGTAACATTTAAGCTCGAATTTCAATTCAATTATAGTATTAAATTTACTCCACAACGACGTATCAAGGCTTGTCAAAATCGATAAAATATTATTTAATATGTAAATTTAAATTTTCTATAATTATGTAAGATTTGCTCTTGTTTAAATTTTTGTTACTGGTTTATTCATTTTAATGAATAAACATTAAGATCTAATGAAGATTGGAAATACATCTCATCGAAAGTTTCGACATCCACTAAAAATCTGTGTTTTTATATATTCAACGCCCGAATAAAAAAAGAATTCAAATAATTAATCTATTAAACAAATCTTCATACAGATCTCTATTTTGAGATTATTATACATTATCAATTAAAAAGTATACAAATTATGTTGTTGAACTATCTTTAAAACTGCGATTAAAAATGTTTCCACATTTAAATGCAGAATAAAAATAATATCTTTTAAACTTTTTCTCTAAAAAAAAAAAAAATTATTCCTAACAAGTAACACACTCATATGTATTTATTTTAATTAATTCAACCAACTATGAAAATTTTTGATAACCGGAATTAATCGTAAGAATATTAAATTTACGAGAACCAAAGGCTGATTAAGATATGAGAAATCGCAGAAAAGAGTTGATTGTTCGTTGGTCTCCAATTCTGTAAATCTACAATTACATTAATAATTTACAGACTGGGGAAGTTTGGGTTTTATTGGGATGGGGACAATGTGATGCTTGTTATGGAAGAAAAGCAAGAGAAAAATAAGGAAAAGTTCGTCAGAAGGCGAAGACGACCGACCGTCACGTCGTAAAAAAAACGTTTTTTTATCGTCTGCGAAACAATGAAGCTGCCCTTGGCCACCACTCAACAAAAAAAAGAATAAAAAAAGAAAAGAACTTTTTTACACCGTCGTATCCGCAATACTGGCTTGTTGAGCTTTTATTATCACTTTGAGGCTTCCCTTTAAAAAATCGAGTCTCTGTGGTGAATCATATACGTGCATTTCCATAAGTGACAAAAGGCTTTCCAGAAAATTTTACAAAAGACGACTGAGTACCTATACACGGATTTATATTTAATTCCAGGAAGGAGTTTAGAAGTTGACCAGAATTCCTAATACGCAGAGTGAGAGAATTAATTTCTTCAAGTTTTTGGTTGCATCTCTCCATCACGTTTTTGGAGATTCATTTGACCAGTATATTTCTCTCTCTCTTTCTTAATTTTACTTTCCCACTTCTATCTTTTTTACAATAAAATTAATTTGCCAACAAAATTTACTACAATAATAAGTTAATACAAATTATTAGGATTAGGTAATGATTTGGAGAAGATCAAGTGTTGAAGTTATTAAATGATTAAGCGATAAATCCTTAGGACTTTCGGTATTTTAATTTTAATTACATAACAAGAATTTTTATCTGCAAATAAAATTTAATATTATAAGTCTTTTTATTTAATAAATCACAATAAATTTATTTCAAATTACCTTCATGTTTTTTTCTTTAAATCCCACAATAGAAATGAATTATATTGATATCTCAATTTTTTTATAAAGATAATAAGAAGTTAGTTCAATTTGACATTTCCTGAAATTCCTATGATTTGCTACTAAATCTTTGTATTTATTCTAAAAATCGACAATGCCATTATTAACTTTATTTCATTCCATCCCTGATCGCACGCCCAGGACATAATTACGTTCTCGCAGGACAATAAATTCAGAAAGGAAACGTAACAGTACGAAAGAATGAACGAATGAATCATCGGGTCAATGTAAATAAGAGGATATTGCATTAGATTGCATCCAATGTGACAATTTTAGTCCTGCCTCCGGAAAACGAGACTTGAGTAAACACACGTTAATGTGACAAATGCACACATCAAATCCAACATGGCGAGAGAGAACATTTTGAAAAAATATTTTCCGAGACTAAATGGGAAACAGAAGACGAATAAATGTGCCACAGTAAGTTGCGTTGCATAGATGAAGTTACACAGATTTTGTTGAGAAAAGCAATAGTGGAAGTCAAGCGCTGAGACTGATGAGCCGATTTGTCTGCCGAATGAAGGCATTATACTCCAAAATGAGATATATGAATAAGCATGTCATATGGCTACTTTCAAGATTTATGACATAAATATATGCTTAAATCACATAATTTGACGATATACGTGGTGCTGATTATTTTTTTGTTTGTAATTCACACAGTTTTTGTTTGCTGATGTAAATAATTAAATAGTATGTATCGATCGATTAAAAGTTTAATTATTTAAAATCACAAAAGAAAGACATTATTGCAGTAGACTCAAATATTAGGGTACATATTGATTTGATAAAATTCTATTGATTCATTGTAAATGCTATAATTTTTTTTATGTAAAATTTCGTAGTTGCGCATATCTAAAAATGAAAATGAAGTAATTTTTGGTTTTACTTAATTAAGCTCATAATTGATTTTAAATAAAATGTTTGTAGTTTATTTTTATATTACCAGAGATTATTGTCAAATGATTGAGTCTTTAGTTATTGACATTATTGTGTATCTGAGTAATTATTTATATTTTAAAAATTTGTAATCACATAAAAAAAAATTTATAATAAGTTAACTATAGTATATTTTATACTCGATTCAATTTAATTATTACATACCTCATTAAATAGTATAATATAAATTTTAATATTAATAGCTTAACATTTACTTTAGTTTATTGAAATTTATTATAGATTAAGAATTTTTATAACTGTATTATTATTCAAATATCAAATTTAAAGAAAATTATTTTATTGATAATTGTGCGTGTGTGAATTATTAAAAAAAATCTTAATTAAATCATTCTCATAATCAAAACCAAACTCTTTAATTTGTTTATTCAAATCAATAAATTTATTTTTATTTTTACTCTTTTTATAAAATACGTATTTATAAATATAGATAAATAGTCAAAAAAATTTTACGTAAATGTAACTGTAAATATAAATGTAATTGTGAATAAACTAAAATATTATAATAAATAAATGATATGATATTGTAAATTATTACTACTTACTTTAGAGTTAGGTTGAAATATAATTACCAGAATAATTTAATATTACGGGAACAAATCATCATTACATTATTATTGCCACTTATTTTTGATAATGTATTTTCTAATAAATAACAATTCAAAATTATTCTGAGCATACTAAAACCTTTCCGCAATGATCTAAAAGTAATTTAGTAAATTGTAATAACACTGACATATATTTCTATATTATTGTAGCTCATTAATACTAATAAAATATTCATGATTTGAATTTATCATAAAGACTAAATTATATACGAGCATATATCAAAGAATGTAAATATTTCAACGATAAAGTCTGATTTTTTTATTTTTATTTTTAAATACAATCGAAAATTAAGCATATTTATAAAAAATGTAATAAAATAACTTTTTAAATGTAAAATTAAATATATAATTCTTCATTAGGAAATTTCAGGTCAAATCTAAAAATGACTGTAATGCACACCGCAAAAACAGTATTAATGAATGCATCAAGATATGAAATATAACATGTACACCACTCCAATACTACTATCATCACTCCTAGTAAAATTTGGCGTCCCGAATTTGTTCAACTTTATTCTTATATTTTAACAAAGCCGAAATATTTCAATGAAATGTAAGATACAGGATTTCTTATACAACAATTATATTTTGTAAAACCGTTGAAAAAAACTAAAATCGTCAGGTGCATTGAGCTGGAAATATGTTTCGCGTAATTTTAGTATAATTTAATTAACATTGATATTATTCAAAAACTAATAATCCGATAAAGCTAAAATTTTGTACAAATAATTTACATATTAATCATTTTAATTTTCAAAAACAAGAGTTCTATATATTAAAAAATAAAAAAAAATTTCTCTACTTCTAATTTTCCGATCGATTTATGTAAAAATGAATTTTCTTTGCTATTTTATTAGCTAAAAATCGTCTATTGACACTATTCTGTTAAAATTATGAATTTTCATTTTATAATAAAAAAAGTTTAAAAAATGCATTTTTTTAAAAATATTGTAACTAAAAAAAATTCTGAACTTCTAAATGGTATTTTAGAAAATAAGAATCTACTGATTTTTTTACGAATTTTGGGATACATCACTAGCTGTTTTTTTATGACCTTAAATTTACTCTATTGATTAGTCTATAAGTAAAATCTCTAGATTAATTTACTGGTTCCCTCAAAAAAATTGCAAACTACATTTGCTTGTGTATAGAAACAAGCTTGCCATCGGCCATCACTGACACGTTAGGTTGCAAAAGATCGTGTAAAAAAATTTGGTAGGACGTAAGCTGTTACTTCTAATGTTAGTACCAACAAAATACAAAAATAAAAGTAACACCGAATATAAATAGATTATGATACAATATGTTTTAAAATGTAAAATTGATAAAAACTTTTTTTAGCAAAAAGTGGTAATAAATGTTTGTAATAATTTTAAAAAACAAAATCTTAATTCAAATAGATGATAATATATATATTTTATGGAATTGCAACAAACAATTTCTTTGTTAATTCTCGACTGCATTTTCAGAAATAATGGTAAAAGAAGCAATTGACGAATACGAGATAAATAAAGATAAACGCAGTTATAATAGTAGTTGAGCAAAGCAGAAGTAAGAAGCAAAGTAAAAGGAGGAAAAGAGAAAATGTAGTCGAAAAGTGAAGTATTGAAAAGGTAGGAAGGTGAAGCAGCAACATGGCGTCACCCCTGGAGATTTCCTGAACGAGACCGCAATCCAACGAATACATGTCCTGTCGACGACACAAGCTGGTTTCCTTCCGCTTTTCTTTCCAATGATCCACTCTTTCTCTTTTTCCTAAGCCACATTCTTTCTTCTTTTGTCACCTTCATTGTTTTCTTTTCTTCTTTTTAGTTTTTTCTTTTTTTTCTCTTCAAAGTCTGCACATTTATTTATGATGTTTTAAGAAGAATCAAGTATTTACACTTTTTTAATACCCTTTGATGTTACAATTTTTCTTTATTTCTATCTTTTTTTTTTTATTTTATCTTTTAAAATAATTTTAAAAACCAAATTTTTATGTATTGGTAGTTTTAAAATGCAGAGAATAGTGATGATTAATATTGTTTCATGCGATAAGATTTTCTGATTGGGATGAGATTTAAAAATAATAATATTTTTCAAACATTTGTTATATATATTTATTAATTAAAGGTAATAATAAATAAAAATTCATCATCATCACACTTTACAAAAGGTTTATATTTCTCAAAATAACCTACACGTTAAAAACCATACTAAATGCCTATATATTTTAATTATAATTCATTATACTGTCTGATCCAACGCTTACTTGACATTTACATTTAAATCCAACAAGCCAACAACTGTCCTTCCACCTAAAAAGATAGAATCAACATTTGATCTGGAAAACATGCGAATGATACTATCTCTTACAACATGGATTATAGATGGAAACATCGGCACCTTTCAGCAGATATTAGTAACTGTTTTCAAATCCAATCAAGTCATTAGTCGAGTTGAGTACTGGTCACATGCTAGAGACTGTCACTCACTAGTATGGCTCACTCCTTAAATAAGCAATTGACTTCTCAATATCAGATTACGTCGATCAAAAGTCAGTCCATTCTCGTACACTCAATATTGTCCTAATAATTTAGATCTCCAAGTGGTGTACTAACACATTTCAAAATCATTTTGTATAGTGACTGCTACATAGAGTGCTATAAATAAAATTATTGAAGTTAATTACATGGAGCCTAAGTTGTAGTTTATGTATTTACCGACGTTTATTTTTTCTAATTATTTCTAGACTCAAACTTGTCACATTACCAAAAATAAATTTGAATAATTCAATCAAATCTTGAAATTGCATTTTCTATTATTCAGTTACTGATTTATACATTATTGATATTAATATTAAATTATATCTATAATTTTTTTTATTATGGCGCTGCATGCGTTTCTAAAAAATTTATAAATTATAATAAATAATAAATCTAGGTAAATATTACTGCACGAGAGTAATCGTTTAAATTAAAGATAATAAAAAATCCAAATAAAAGAATTGTAAAGGTAGATGAATATAAAAATAACATTCCAAAGTAATAAAAAGTACCGCAAATATATTTCCATTGGAGCATGCTCACCTTCTACTTATTTTCGAGGTCCGAAATCTCCTCCGGAAATCTTATACCTCTATAACTCAGGATCAGAGAAGTAGAAAACTCATAAATTTTCTAAAAAGAATGAGAAGAGCAACACCGAGTTGTTCACGTTTTCACCCGCTCATTAGTCGATAGCTTTTCTGAGGAAAAACTAAACTGGCTATTGATGAAAGCGGCCGAGTTCAGACAGTTAACCAAAGTGTAACAATGCATCGTTTTCGTCCGAAACATGAAATGTGATACCTTTCCTTGCTCTTTACCTTGTCAAAAAAAAGCGTGGAGGTACTGGGGTGCGTCATGTGATAGGACACCCTTGAGGGCAGTAGCGTGATGTGCAGGACTACTGGACCTCCAGTTCTAGCACGCAATCACCGGAAAAACTGATCAGACTATTTGAAGTATGCCCTAGAAAAGTTGGTTTTTCCATTTTCCTTGACACGAGAAAGTACCGAGGCTTCTCTTGAGAGACAATAACTTACATCAAATAAGTGCGCCTTTTCTATTACATTACACCAATAGAATTTTGTCTCAGATACTGAATGTAATCGGATTTTATCTTAATTTCTACATAATTCACCACGATAATTTGAATTATTAGGATGAGCACTGAATCTCAATATTCTCGAAGAATATTAAAATAATTTGAAGAAACATGTTAAATATTTCTAACTTATTACGCAAGATACAACAAGTCATCCTGGATTTTATATCATAAATCTAATTTAAAAAGTTGTAAGCAAAACGTTAAAATGAGTTGAATATAAAAGATTTTAAAAATACATGCAAAATTTTTTAAAATTATATTCCATATTATGTTCAATGTTAATTTAAATGTATGCCTCGAAATTTTATCTTACGTAGAGTTTCTTGATACATTTAAATCTGACTACGTGACAACATAAGTTGTACGAAAATTCCACACATAGTACCAAGGTAATATTTATTATTGTATTTTAATTTAACTGTATTAATTTGTAAAATAATTTAATAAAAGCCTGAAGAAAACAAAAGAAATTTTGTCGAAACGTCGCCGACGCCAAAAATAGTGTTTTATTTTCACCCATCAGCAACCTTTTCCTAGATTTTTAATGTAACAAAATTACATTACATAATCAATAGTATCAAAATATTAAATAATTTTTAGGAGATAAGATAATAACATTTTATTTAATTAATTTTAATATATGTTATATAAATATTTTTTTTTATTTTAAACTATTACTTTTTAATTTCATTTTTTTTAATGATACAATATGAAGTGAATGAAAATTAAGTATATGATTAAAAAACTGTGACATAAAAAAAAGTATTGTAAGCACTTTTGGAATAATTCTAAAGATCTACTAGAAATTTATTTCTCTTTTCAAATTCTGAATCATTTAAAGCTACCAAGGCTCTTAATACCGTTAAAATAATATATGCCGTAATAACAAAAAATTCCCAACTTATAAAATTCCCAAGAGTAAAAATTAATCTATCTCCAACATACGTATCAGTCAAGTTGGAAAATATGATTATGTTTTATACAAAAATCAAGTAGCGAAAAACAAATAAATAGAGATGATTGAAGATGCCAGTATGATTGTCCATCTAGGACAATCATAATAAATTTCACTTACCGTACGTTATGAACATAGATCAAAGAGATTTCGAAGTTAAATCTCATCTATCCACGCAATTATCATAACGACTCGGTTAACATTGAGTATTTTTAAAGACCAAAGCTTACTGTGTGAGCCTGTAAAGCTCAGAACAAGAATGAACTAATCATTAATTTACGCTTATATATGTGGGGAGTAAAGAAATAATTTGCACTATGAAATAAGACATATCCTATTCTTTTTCTACTAGACTGTCTCCATGAGAATGTATCGTTATCAAAATCGAATGTTGCATATACATGAATCATAAGCTCTTTCAGAACTAATAGAAAATAAATTATACATCTTATTAGTTGTTATTAATATATATGTAACTTTCTTAGTGGTTAAATATCAATATACTTTTTGTATAAGGTACATAAAATAAATGAAAAATGTTATTTCTAAGAAAATTTTTCTATATTAAACAATTTTTTATACGATTAATTTATATTATTAATAAGTATTCGTATATACTGCATTAAATGACTTTCGATATTAATAATTTCGTGAACTAAGATATATTTTATTACCTAACTATAAAATATTCTCGTGCTAGTAGAAATATAGTAAGTATATATGTAGATTTTTTTAAATATAAAAATTGTATGTTATATATAATATTAGTTATGGATATATATTGATATAATTGTTTAAATTTATAATAGAATCTCCATTATTAAAAATATTTTAATATTATATCTACTGTGAATTGAAAAGATAGTGAAATAATTTTCAGCAACAAAGTGCAAAAGAAAAACATAAATACAAAAACTTAGTAGAATCGTTAGAAGTTGAAAGAACAAATATAACGGTAATTCTTAAATTTTATAAAAATTTAACTTGTTTAAACTTGAAATTATTAATCTAATAATATTATGTACATTTTTATACTAGAAGAAATATTATGAAATAAAGTCTATACTTTGAAAATTTCGGTTTCTCGAATAAAATTTGTGGAACATTTATTAACTTCTTGTATTTACCTATTCATATAAATATGTATTTGCAAATATTTCACCTAATAAAAATTTGCAATAGTGAAATTTGACAGTGTTCTCAGTGAATAGTGTTCTCAAAGCTCTCCAATATAAAAAGTAATAAAAACAATCTTACACAAAAATCAAAGTTAAGCATTGTTATTCATCAATGTGTTCACATGTTTATACGATTAACATATCATCTTACATTATCGAAAATAATTCAAGATAGAAGACACCTGATATATACCTTTTCCAAGTTTTTTAATTAAAAATTATTGTATTTATTTTTCTTACTACTTCAACATTTATAAATTTATTTTAAACAACAATTGTTTAAGTACTTACCAAAAATGTTACCATGAAATTCTTGACCAGTAAATAAATGTTGAACAAACAGAGTTGTGCATTAATCTGTTAATATATATTTAATGCTGGAGGCTGCTTATGATAACCATCATGTGATTATCATAGAAGCATGGTTCTAACACTTTCTATATACGCTAATTACAGGATAAAATACCCACACAATATATATATAAAGTATATATCTGACTACAAAAGAGGACAGAGGGTTTTACAGTCCTATACTTATAACCCATAACAGGTTTTTGTTCTTAAGATGTTGTACGACTTCGAGCGGTCAAATCTATAGTCAACACTTTTTGTATGAGCTCTATAAACTTTTGATACAATAAAGTTTTGGTTCTAAATACTTTAACAATGGAGTATAATATTTGTCATTCTTTGCAGACATAGCTACAAATAATTAAAAATATTGAATATAAAAAAAAAAATAGAATAAAGTAAAATATTTTAATGGAACATTAAAAAATAAAACTAACAATTTTTTTGTATATATATTGGAATGAGGATTCGAATTAAGTATAGAGAAAAAATAATTTTTACTTTTTTTTAATTTTTTTGACATCTGATATATCGTGCATTTCATTTATTAAAAATTATAAAATTATACAACAAATTATTTTTTTATTATTTATATTAAAAATTAATGGGATATTTTATTATAGAAGACGATGTGTGTTATTTCATCAATATTACACTACTAATGGACATTGCAGTTATGATTTCGCTAATGAATAAATAATAATCTATTATATTTGAAATTTGCTTAATTGATAGGCGTATTTAAAAAAAAAAAACTTGTAGAAAAAAATCAAAGGAATAGTAGTATAATGTCTAATAAATAGTATAATTATATTCGATATAATTTTTTTAATGTAATTATAAATATTGCTTCCTGATTTTTATTATTTATTGATACAATTCTTAATAAAGAATTATACATAATAATAAAAATAAATAAATATTCTATGATTAAATAGGATGACACGAATGTTGTGTAAAAAATTAATTCTATATATTTCTCTACTACCTAAATTTCTTAATCAAGGTGCAATTTAATAAAAAGAAAGAACGAATTTAAAATATATATATATATATATATAATATCTTCTTGTCTCTCATTCTTGTTATATATTTTAATTAAAAAAAAAGAATGATATTGGAAATTATATACATCATAATAAATAATAATACTGTCTATTAAGATTAGTTTTGTCCACAAATAAAAAAAAATTATTTTACTGATATTTATTTACAGCAAAGGCGTAATGATAAAAATAGAGTTGAGGATTACTAAAATTTCAGACTGAAAAAAATTAAAGGGTTGAATACTGTTACTATCTTAAAAATATATCTGAAGGGAATTTTGGTGATCAGACATAAATTAATTTTATAAAGTAACCTTTGTATATAAATAATACGATTTATTTTAAGAAAAAAGTAATAAAAAATACGATTTTGAATCTCTGTTAAAAATATAATTTAAATAACGTGGACTTAAGAATTAGTTTTTGTATCATAAAATTTGTTTACGGTATAAAAGTGATGTATCGAATACAAACCTATAAATTTTAAATAATAAAATACGTTTCATTTTGAATATATTAAAAGCTTGATAGTGGATCAAATTCTACTATAAAAGAAAACGTAAAAGAGTTCTCATCAAATTTCATTTAGTCTGCAAAGGAAAATTTATTTTTCTCATGTTCTGCGGCGAAAGAAAGCACAGATGATTCCCGAGCAGACAAAATCTGGAAAAACCTCCAAAAATAAAGAATATCCATTGAACCAAAGAACCTCCGATGCATCGAGTCATCCCCCGGGATTGGTGGTTCACGCGGAGAACAACTGCAACATCTCTCTCCTCTTCTCGACTCTCATATCA
Source organism: Eupristina koningsbergeri (assembly GCA_018907245.1). Taxonomy (NCBI): domain Eukaryota; kingdom Metazoa; phylum Arthropoda; class Insecta; order Hymenoptera; family Agaonidae; genus Eupristina; species Eupristina koningsbergeri. The sequence continues at coordinate 1,455,232 of JACCHV010000105.1, forward strand.
TCTCGGCGTCAAGATCTCTGCACCAGCTAATAACGCGGACACGCGGAGCTGCAACCTGTTGTGTTATCCGTGTGCGGTACATTTTCAATGGTTCTCGTCCTCCCCCCGGAGTGGCATCTTTACTTTGCTCGTGCTATCCATCTGTAGAGCGAGATAGCTGGAGGGATGGAGATTTGCTCGCAGCAGGAGGCCTATCACGACTCCCGCCCGCACGCGCCCTTAACAGCAAAAGGGGCGGCTGCCATTATCATTATAATCGAGCAGTCGGGCCGATGATGCGCCTTGCTGATCAACGTATTGTTCTGCCAAATGCCACGAGGCAATTCATCCTATGCCAGGACTATCTCCGCTGATCCTGTTCCTTGTGATCCATTACGCTTGGTTTCTCGTGCACTAGCTTTAGGAGTCGTGGCCACGGGGATAATTAATGGGGCAGGTGGACTCGCTATGGAGTTGTGGATCAAAGGGGACATTTGCACTCTTTCTCGAGAGCAACACCCTGATGCATGGCTTTGGTTATTCTTCTTCGAAATTGTAGTTGTTGGAGTGCGGTTGCTTTCACATTGGGTTACCAACCTCACCGACGGGTGCCAACCTTCTTCAACATTAACTATTTAACAACTTTGAAACATTTAAGGCTAAAAATAACTTTTAAGCTCGCAAAACATGTGGTTGGGCTCATTATCGATGGTTGAAATGATTTTACAAGAGATTTACATGGTTAAATAATCATGTGAGTTTATAAACGTAAAAAGTAAATAATATAAATTAATCTTCGAAAAAATATTATACTTTTCCTACTTCATCTGTATTTTTTGACTATCAATAAAGACTAATAATTTTTCTGAATACTATTTCGAATTAATTCACATGTCGTTTTTTATATAATTACATTTCACAAAAATTCAAGATTTAATGTCTATAATTATAAAAAATGTTTTCAAAATAATACAATTTAAACTTGGTCAAAGGATGTATATGAACACTCAGTTATTCATGGCGATTGAAGACCACCAAATATCCTCTTAAAATAACAAAAATAATCAAATAGAGGTCTCTTTACTTCATGAGTACAAGTGCAAACAAATGTAGTCCATAGAATTCGAGATACTTCTATTTCTCGCACATGTTATAGTTGAGGCAAAATGAAAGAGACCGAGTGATGAAGACAAAGAAAGAAAGTAGCGAAGCGTATGGGGATGCTCTTCCCCATAAGTATCGTATATGTCTGGTCCCCCATCAAGATGCCCTCTTCTCTATCCCCTATCACCATCCTCGTATTTTTATATCGTGACTCTATAGAAAAAGAGAGATGGAGGAAAAGTAAATGTGAATGTGGAGCGAAATATGGCATTTGGTATAAAAACGAAAAGTAGTGTAAAATTACCAAAAATATGTTATAAAATATCAAGAAATTTAAAACAATTTGATAAATAATAATAAAATACTAAACGTTCAATAATCATATATTATTCTGTTGTTTTAATAAAATTAACTTTTAATGTATTTTGCAGTAAAATTGGGATGAATCAAATTATTAAATAAGTTGAAAATCAAAAAGATATACATGTTTTTAAAAGTTTTTTGTTTTATTTAAATGACTTATATTTTAAATTATAATAAGTGTGAAATAAATATTAGTATGTTAATTTGTACATAAAAGCACTATACTATATCATACACGCCCAAACACACATACGTGCACACCCATATATATAATAATCTACTCACCCGCGTTAAATTAAAGATATACGTGTATACCAATTTCTTCATATATAAATTCTGGATTTTAAAGTCATATATTAATGTATTATATTAATATATTAATGTTCGCGTACATTTTATATAATAAAATATTCAAATAATAATATATTACTTTAATACAAATTAATAAGTAAATTCAATTTTCATTAAATTTACTCTCGTGACAATCAAATTTGTGCCCTAATACGTCAAATTAATTAGTTTTTCAGACTAAGATAAAACATACGATTAGCAGATGTTTATTAATTTAGTATCTAAAATCATTCAACCGTGACTTTTTTCTTTCAGGTTAATTAGTTGTATAAATAAAAAATCAATTTTCTAATTTAATGACTATTGGTGTTCCACATTTTTTTTAAATAACTTTATCTATGTACTTCAACTGATTTACAATTTATAATTGCTTTTTATTTCTATTCTTTACCAAATAATGTTTAATTTTTTAATTTTGTCAATGGTTTTTACGGGAAAACTTTACAAAAAATGAAATACAGTTTTTATAATTCATCAATTTTAAATGTTTAACATCGATGCAATGTCAATGCATAAATTTGTTAATATTCATTAAACTATTACCTACTGGAAATATTTCGATAAAAAAATGTAATTACAAACGGAATAATAAATTATAAATTAATAGTAAGCTTTCCACAACTTCGTAAATACGTAAATACAAAAAAAATTATACTGGTTATATAAGTGGCATATTTGCATGAAGTAGAAAGAGAAAAGTTGAAAAGAGGGATTATACAAAAGTATTAGGACAGAAAACTAGGGGTAAGAGGGTTATAGTGGTACACAATACAGTGGGTGCAACCCTTTAATGGTGGTTGCAAATTTCGACGGAGGGGACAAGTACGACGCAACGATCGCAATGCAACTAACAAAACACCACGCCCGCCCCATTTTCTGGGATAAAGAATCGATGGAAGGATGTATTAGTTTTGGATTTACTTTATGTTCGACGATTATTTTTATTTATTAATGATTCACCTCCGCAATTCCTTTTCTAATTATGCATTTGCACACGTAGAATTTTTAGATAAACGAAATTACTTCAAGTATTTATATATATATATATATATATATATATATATATCTCCTTCTTTCTCGGTATGTTTTTACCCCAAAGTAATCAAATATGTACACATTTATTATGAATCTGTATTGACTCTTTTGCTGATAAAAATTTTTGCTGATAAAATACATCAGTTGTTTTAAAGCTTTGCAAACAAATTATTATTATTTAATCTATTATTTTTATTCGTTAAAATTAGTTGAAAATATTATTGTTATTTACAAGCTACTTTAAGAATTAATTACCAATAATGTTACATAGCAAATGATAAAAGAAAAATTAAAGTGAATAAAATAATAGGTAAATTTTGTTTTTAAATTGAAATTTTATTCTTGATTATACATTAAACTCTTAAATTTTAAAGCAAGAAATTTGATAAGTATAAATTTTCAATCTGTATAAGCTTAGTTTCCAAAATTAAAATAATATTTTTAAAAATTAATAAAACATATTCATGATTTTTCCAATAATTTAGAAATTAACATAAAATTTAAGTTAACCTAGTTAAAAAATTGCGTAAGGGAATGCTATTAACAATATTTTATATTTTGAAATTTTATGTCAATTAAAAGAAAATTAAACAATTAAAAGAACGCGCGCGCGTGTGTGTGCATGTGTGTGTGCATGTGCATGTATGTGTGTATGTGCATGTGTGTGTATCATTATTTTATAACAAAATATGTTAATTTGATTGTCAACATGTTGAATAAAATTGATGTTACATAAAATAAACACGATAAAATGAATGTATGAAACTATTACCGTGTTATATTTTTAAAAAAATTTCATCTTTAAAATACATTAATTAACTGAAATTTTATTTACCTAGTTTTAATATACAGCTTATTTTAGTAAAAAAAAACACCTTATAAAAATTATAACAAGCATAAAAAGCTTGTACAAAAAAAAAACGAAAAACTCAAAATTTTTAACCTGCTCAATCCAAAACAATGATAAATTACATTTATTTAAAATTATATATGATTATATATTCTATAATATTTGCATTATGGACTAAAAAGATATTCACTTAAATCATTTAACAGATCTATGTAGAGATTTATAAATTTTTAAAATACATGTTTATAAAAAAGTCCTTTCGAAGATACGATATATTCATTTATATTTATTTCAACTCCACACGGTAACGAAAACTGTTATATTTTTACAGTTTTCTAAAAAAAAAATAATTTTTTAATTTTATAAGCTTGAAAATATGGTTTTGATTTTTATTAGCTCGATTGAATCGATTATATTTATGTATTAAACTTGCAACCCTTATTTATATTCTGTATTGTATCTAATAATTTATATATTAACCTTTCAACGTGAATATTATTCACAAATGAATAATTATTAAGATAAAATAAATTATAATGCAATATGCCACTTTTGTAAACTTTTATAATTATGAAAAAATTGAATATAAAAAATCATATTTTTATCTTTGAAGCATAAAGTAAAACAACTTAAATTACTTTTCTATTTATTACGACCTCGAGTAATAAATATTATTATTGTATTATTGTAAAAATATATAAAATAATCTAATTTCACGAATGCAAATATGAACAATCCTTCAAAAATGCTAAATATGTTTTCTTAAACAACTCTTGAGTAAAATGACAATGGAAAGAAGGATTGTAATTAAATTTGATCAAACCACATTATCACGTCGCCACTTCTAGTCTCATCCAACACAAATAAGGTCTTTAAGCCAACATATGCAAGGTCGTGAAAAAAGTAGTATAAACATTCAGACATACAAGGAAAAGAAAAGCTACTGCCAAAAATATTTTTATTGGTCGGTAATAGGCTTAGCCTGCTGCTGATGTAACACCTCACTGCAGAATATATTCGGAATGAATCGTGTAAATACGAACAACATTGACAGAGAATCAAAGAGAGAGAAAGAGATAGTGTGTGTAGGGTAGATATGCAAGGTTCCTTTCCCTTCCCTGGTGTACAGCAGATAATTGGATTTGACCGGCGTGATGTTCATTTGACATTATTAGAACATTAGGAGCTCTATGGCTACGTGGGCTTAGATTACTTATATATTTAAGGAACTTGAATATAACACACCTGACTGAATGAAATTTAACGGTTTAGAAATGTTTGATAAGCGCCGTAAGCAAGTTTTAGTCTTTAATTTTAATCGAAATTTATCTTTGTTTGATCAATTACACTTTCATTAATAATTTTTTAAATCGTGTATAGACCACTATTCATTTTACATTATTAACATTATAGCTAAATATATGATTTAAACAAGCTTTGGAACTAGTGATCTATTAATTTGTTTGGAAAATCTAAATGTTTTAAAATAACATAATAAATTCATCTATATAATTTTACTTAAATTATCATCAATTTTTATTAGATTACTTCCAAATTTTATATTATTTCTCAGTAATAGATTATTGTTTTAGTGTTAATACAACTTAAAAAATTATAGTTAAAAAGCATAATATGTTGAGAAATAAAATTACAACAAAGTTTTGTTTTATTGGAATTTTATTTAAATTAAAGACAATAGTTTAAGAATATAATTATACAATTAGTTGTAAACTTACAACCTTACTAGGGCAACCCAAAATCGAACTAACACCTAATTTAAGTTTTAACAACTGATTACTCCTTCGTATAGTCACAGGTACACACAACAAAAATTACCTACCATAACACCTAACCGTTATAAATATTACTCTATGAAAATATGATTTGTTTCATCTGATCATTAAATTGCAGGAATACACTTATTCGTTTTATATTAAGTCTAACAAGTTATATTCGCAGAAATATAAAATTGAAATTAACCAGTTACATATAAATCCAACACAATTATTCTCAAAATTTACTTTTAGGATTTTTTGGAAACTCTTAGTGTATGTAGTTACACACAAAAGCAATATTACAGATCATTAGGTAAACGTAAAAAGTTTCATAAATCATTACTACGCCTAAAGTATATCGAAGCATAGCAAAATGAAGAGAGATGGACTTTTACAAAAATTGAAGCCGGTTTGATAGGAGTCTTAAACATGGCACTATAATAGACTGTACGTTTTGTTCAATCAAGTTAAAGAAATAAAAAAATAAAAAATAAAGTTAAAGGTAATGTAGTCACAATTATTTTAATTAGAGCTCGGTTATTTAAATTGTTTCCTTTGATCAACCCTGGAAACAATTATAAATTAATTTAGAGAAATTAAAGATTTAGGTGAGGTACAATATGAATAAAATTAATTGTTTCAATTATTTTACCAACGTTTTGACAAGGTATCCCTTGTTATTGTAAAGACTATTTATTACAAAAATTATTACAATTATAATACATATATTCAATGGATATAAATTTTTTTTTTAATTTCGAATATAATTACTTAATACTTCGTAGCAGGAATAAGTCGGTATTATACAATTTGTTAATTGTAACATCACAATTTAAATATAAACATTATTTAATTTCACCTTAATTTATATGATTCAAATACGTCATGACCTACGTCAAAATAATTGAAATAACTCGTTTTATTTATATTACACTTCACTTGGATCTTTAATATTTTTAAATAAACAAGATGGAAAGTGTTTTGAATCAAATTTTACAAAATTATAAATTAAATGTAAGTGCGATAAGTGTATTGGTATCATTTTCTCTTAAACTTTTTAATTATGTTAAATTACTTATGATTATATTTAATGTTATTCTATTTTCCTTAAAAAGTAAATTCAACATTTAAATCTCTCATAAGTATTGCAAATACTTTTATTTTTTACAATTATTTTGTGACATGATATAATTTTATAATTTTTGATCCTTTGCTTAATTGTTACTTCCCCGAATTTAATCACAAAATTTGTATAACTTAATCTATGATAAAATTCACTTTTGCAATCATAGAAAAATGGCAATATTTATTTCACAATATAAGATTGAATTCCTAATTCACCGGTTATATTGAAGCAAAATTTTTATCTGCTATATAAAAGTAATATTTTAATAAATAAAAAAAAATTGTTTTAGTTATTAAAAAATTGAAAGAAAGTTTTAGTAATATTGAAATTATAGATAAAGATCTCTTATAAATGCATTAGTTCTAATAAAGTAAATTTATAAAAAAGAAAAAGAAAAGAATGTGGTATAGTATCATAGAACATAAATTTGCAGTAGCAAAAAGAACTGCGCTTATTTTCTCTGCCAAAAAAAAGTACCTATTTAAATTGTTTGAATAAAAAAAAATGTGGGGCGAGGGGGTCTTGGCAATTACGAAGTTAGGAAAGATAAAATAAAAACGTTTGAACAGAATTTCTCAACTTTTCTCTTATTCACAAGAAGAATAACATTTCATTTCAAAGATATTTCACTGTACACGTTTATTTTATTTTTCACAATATTGAAATTAGTAAAACATCATATAAAATTAACCAACATTAGCAAAATAAATTTTTTATACAAAAAGTATTTTTTTATTTTTTTTAATTATTATATTACATACACGACAAATAATCAATTATTAATCAATTTATTTAGGTAATTAGGGAAATCTGTTTTATTAAAAAAAGTATTTAATTTAAAAAATTGAACTAATACAACTATATCACCCACGCTACTGCGAGCAAAAATACTTTATTCACACATTGTTTTCAAGCTCAAGTCTTGGCTAGTAACGTATACCCAACCCGACCTCATCCCCTTATGAAAGCTTTATAAAAGTGAGTTCCCACAGCTAAGAAAAGGTCGAAGGGGCGGATTTTGTGATTGAGCACCGATATACGCAGGGTAAAAAGTCTATCAAGTAGAGATAATACACTCGGTGTCGGGTAATTTGATACTTCCCTCTCTTTCTGAGTAACTAACTCACAGAAGGAAAATACCTCCTCCACATGATATCTCATTTCTATTTTGACATTTTTTTTTTCTCAACCACTTTGCATTCGCAAATAACCGCGTGAACAAAGTACCAAAAGCTTGAAAGTGATTCTTTCTTTATCCCAGTTTTACGCTAAACTTACCTCGTACGAGTGTGCCAGTAATCAAACAATAAATAAATAAATAAATAAATGTAGGGGAGTTTTTCAATTGTAACCAAGTGTTGAGGTAATTAATTAATACGTTTATCTACTAAATCGACTAGTCAATAGTAGAAAATAATAGCATTTGTTTAAATAAAAATTGAAATAAGAAAAATCATGTTGGAGATATTTAGTTTGATCAATAATTAATAATATTAAAACAAGTATATCATAGCTATAAACGTATTTTAAATGTATTGTTAACATTAAGCAATATCTAATTAATTAAAATAGATATTTATCTATGACTCATTAACTATTGCAATTTATTTGTTAAAATCATTGAAGTTTAAACTTCATGTAGAATTACGTTTAATCAATTAATGGTAAAAATAAATGGTTCAACTGTCACAATCTATTTGCAATTAAATTTTCACTAAAATATAATTAACTCATAAGCTGACGTAAAATACTAATCGTTTTATTAAAAATTTTAAATAATAATAATAACATTTATAAGGTATATTTTATAATGGAATCGAAAAACAATCATTAAAATAATTAAAATATTTATAATTTTATTAAAATAAATAAATTTATGAATTATTTATAATATCTAAAGGCTTATAAAATAAATACTCATGAATATAAATAAATATTTTATGCATTCACGTATTTTATGAAAAATTATCGATACTTCATAACAGAATTACGTATTACGTTTTAAATGTCTATGATTATATTTCTTCTAAAAAAACATAAAAATTTAAATTAAAGATTCCTCATTAATATGCAGTAAATTAATTTTTTTTACCACAAAATTTGATTATTTGAATATTTTAGTTTACTCTCCAACAGTTTCACAATAAATCTTCATTTAAACAACTTTTTACTCGAATCAAACTTTGGTTCTTTATTTCAAATTCTTTAATTATCCTTACATATGTATTAATATTTCGAATGACAACTAAAACTAAATTTCCTCGCAAAGGATAATCTTATTCGAAATGCTCGTTTTATCATTTCAAGTTATTGCACCGGTTACGATATCGGTTACTATACTCAAGAATAATGTTCTCGTGAATTCCTCAAACTTAGTTCGGATTTGTGCGAAAACAGCTAGCACCAGAATTCACCACTGCGGATCTGAATGTGCAGAATGTCACGCGGTGCAGTGTTTTCATTTATACGATCCAGGAGAAGGCTATGTAAACGGCTTCATAAACTTTGAAGAGGACCATCTTAAAGACAGATTTTCCCGATATACATAATGAGAGCGAGTGCCGCCCCGTGTTGGGGGTTTGGAGAGTCCCCAAACGACCCTGCGACCGCTCCCAGAAGATGTTTCGCGTACCAAAAACTCCGATCCATCACTTACTTGTCTCCCTCTCATATGCTTCTCTCTTTCTCTGTTTTCCGTGGGCGTATTACCGAGTTATTCACACGGGTGGGGATGGCAACATGATGCCGTTGTATCGGGTTTGCGTTTGCGCTCTCGCTCGTGAAGATAGGTATCGGTGAATATCGGTCATTGGCAAATTACGCGTTACATGACTCTTTATTCCGAAATTGGTCTATTTAAAAAGAATGAATGAATAAATAAACGGAAACAAAAGCCTTTTTCCCCGATCGAATCATTCTTTATTAACTAGTTGGAGTAATTAAGGTCACATGAGATCCTAAACAGATAACAATGAGGCATTCAGCATTTTTTGAAATATTTTTGGTTAGAAATATTGCCATTTTTAGTTCTCATTTCATCCCCAATATAATAAAAATTCATTCAAAACATTGATTAAAATTGTTTTTAATAAATTTAAGCACTGCATTATAAAATAAACGGAATTTAGTAAATTAATAATTCACAATATATAGACTTATATTTTAGATATTAATACCCTGCGTTAAAAGACAAATACGTAATTTATGGTTGAAAATTTTTATTTCAAATAAATAAATAATATCAAAAAATAAAAAATTCTATAAGCAATAATTAATATATTAAAAAATTTGTAAAACAGCGTTGTTCGTTAAAAATATAACGACCTAACAATATTTGTAAATGTTGTTATAAAATTAAATATATAAATTTAAAAAGAAATTGACTACATTATTAGAAATAATTACAAAAACTTGAACGTGAAATAAGTGAATTTCAAAATTTTAAAAAATTGCTAATATATACTTGTAAATAACAGGCCAAGTAATTTAATTGTTTAATATATTAGTTAGATAACATATGGATATAAAAAATATATATTATAATTATTTTTTGTCGCTTTTCAATAAGAATCAGTATTAAAATCATAAATTTTAAAATATCGAAGAGTGTCTAACAACATGAAAACTCTTTTCTTTCAATTAGAGTACAAAATCAGTTAGCCATCATCACTACATTGGTGACTATGCAAGGGATTAAATCGCGTATTAAATCCCTACATTTGGTGACGTCAGGTAAACCGATTGTAAAAGTAAAAGAAAGGGCAGGAAGAAAATTGTAAGACGCACTATAATTGCCACCTTGATTTATTTAAACCTGTGAAGAGCTTGGCCCGGTGCTCTGGAGGGAGAAATCGCTCATAGAGATTTCAAGTGTTTTTCTTTATCTTCACATGATGTTTGGTGGCACGATTACAGCTACGCCTGGGAGACGCAAAATGCTAACTGTTGATGAGGTTTTTTACATTGACAAGTCGATACACCTGCATCACCAACTTTGCGTAGATGGTTTTTAAATTTTCGAGCGTTGACCTCTCTTCTTTCGCAGAATCATTCTGAGAATATTCATTAGTAATGCACTTACATTGGCATTTAGATTCTTGCAGAACTGAATGTATGTGACATCGATAAAATTAAAACAAATGCACATCAAAATCTTGTAACTATATTTTGATATTACTGATAATTGATTTATAACAATATTTATATCGATATTTATTTTTATTTGATATTTCAAATTCGACGTATTAAAAATATGTTGTATCTGGAGTATAATAAGTATTTTGAAATTAAGATTAATAAATTAATATCATTCTGTGTATAATAGAGAGTCAATATCGTTGTGAATATTTGATATAGATTAGTTCATTTCCAAACGACATAAATTGTAAGCATTCATATTTGGAAAACAATTATTAAAACTAAAGAACAAAACACTTTAAAAAATCTTAGGAATTACTCTTTAAAATAAAATTAAAGAAAACAATATCTATGTATCGAAATGATATTTACCCTTTTCATTTAAAAATTCACGCTTTGAAAAATAATATTCTTCATTTATACTTACGTGATTTGAAACGTGTAAATATACAAAGTAAAAAATAATAAAACAGTTAATTTGATGGAAAACTTAAATAAAAAAATTTGCGAATAATCACTTCTATTCGGGTTCTTGTTCACAGCTCCCAATTAAATGTACTATATTATTTCTATCTTTTTTAAAATAGAAAAAAGATTAGGGTTATTATTTGTCAATGCGAGATCAACTTTTCTGTAAGTTACAAAAGAACGCATTCTCGATTTCTTGTTGATCCACGTTTTGCCGCTAATGATTGCGTAATTATGAACCGTTTTCATGTCTACGCTTGCGAGAAGTTATCGACCCCGAGATATTTTCTCAGAAATAAATAAGAATAAAAGTTTTGCGCGATTGACAAAAAGACGGAAAGTATATGAACCAATGGACGTACTAATTTCAATACGAGTTAAAGCCACATTTGGTTGTAATTTGAGTTGCCAACGATCAACGCAATTTTTTGCGAACTTTTTAACAATAATTTGTAATGCACTACGGCAAAGCATTGATAAGGCACTCTTTTTCATATATCCATTTTTTTTATTAGTGCAAGGTCATTTGCTTACATTCACAGAATTTTAATGGATTTCTATGAAACATCCGTTGCCAATAGATCGAAGTTGTACTTTCGAGTCGCAAAATTTTTTATTTATTTAAAAATACATGTATTAATGTTTATGGCTAATTTCAAAATAATAATTTTATTATGATTTGTTTTGGAAAATTAAAAAAAAAAATTCATTTTTATTAAAACTTTGAGGAACCTTTAAGAAAGCCAAAAAATTATGATGGTTTAAATAAACATTCAGGGATAGTTCCATCATTTTATTTTTTCTATAGCTTAGATTATTAATTTTACAAATCATATTTTGAATATTATATCATGATACGAGATTTTGTTATTACTTTAAGAAAAAATTCTAAATTTTTTCCTAAAGTATTATATTATTCACATAAACTAAAAAGTCTTTTAAAATAAAAAGAAATTAAAATTATGCGAGATCTTGGACGTGTTTGGTATTGCAATTATCGTGTAAAAAGAATGGATCAGCATATATATAGTAGACCTAAATTATCCCCGAGAGGATACTTTTTGAAGGGAAATTTAAAAATGGGAATGCAATTGAATGGACTTTTTCGAATTACTCGAAATAAACCGCCGATCGAGAACATACAACGAAGTTCCTACTCTAACATAACGCTCCGCGCGCCCCGACGGCGCGACACGCAATGCCCTAGAGCCTTCACTAGAAGCCTCGGTGCGGCGCCACGCGCCTCGTCAGTCCAACGCGTACCCCTTCCTCGTGGATATGGGCTGGATTCGTGGGGGGCGTGACCGCGTCTCTGGCCAGTTGTTGTCGAATTCCAAACTCATTGGCCGACACTGTACAGGGATCCGCCCCCGCCATTTCGCGCCGAAGCACAACTTCCTGGCGACGCCCAGGTCGGAGCGGAACGCCACGGACGACCCGTGGGACCCTAGGGCGCACCGGCCGCGAGCCCGTCATACATTCTACAAGCGGCGCCGTAACGGGAAGCAACGCGCGACTGGGGACTTCCACGGCCGAAGAGCAGTGCGTCAACACAAACGCACACAAGCTTACGCAGTCAGAAAACAGCACGTGTACACGCCTGGAGCGACTCTTCCTCAGGGTTAATTGCTCCTCTTCAACTTTCTCGTGTACGTGTGACAACCACGTGCGGTAACAGAAAGTCGAGTGCCCCATGAAGTGAGTACACCCGGGCGTCCTGTGGTGGGTGAGAGTGCGCACGAAGGACAGGTTGGCATGGTGCAGAGCCTCCGCGACGGCGCAGCGGCCTCATAGCGCTCGCGACTGGCAGCACAGGAGCGCGCACCAATTCCAAGAGCCGAGTTCGTTCGAGGGGTTCGCAAACGGCCTCACGACGCGGTCCGACGAGTGGAACAGCCTCCTGCCCAGCTCCACCATCGTGGGTGCTGGGGGGTCGCCATGGCTGGGCCTTGGTGCAGCAGCTGGTGGTCCCGCAACGACCGGAGCAGGCGGCAGTCCGGTCGAGCTCGAAGGTCACTGGGGCAGGAAGCTGTATGGAGCCAGTGTGGCACCCCCACCTCCTCCGCCCCATCATCACCCGAGGGCGCCGCTTGTGTTCGCCCCCCAAGATATGAGGCAAATTTTAAAGGAAGAACCAGTACCAAGAGCTTGGCCACAACCCACCTTGGCCGACAACGGATCGTAAGTCTTATTTTATTGTTATTATTATGAGCGTGCAAATCAAGACTCCCAATTTTTTTTAAGTAGTCGGAGTCAAGTACTTCAATACCTTACACTTATTCACATTTTATAAATAGATAATTTTTAGAATAAAATTTGTTCTCTTCTTTTTTTAGGATTAATGCTGTTGATAAATTCCATTAACTGTTAAAATATTGAATAATTCTTATATGAATAAATTAGCAATTTCTGTAACCCATTTTATTAATATCGACAATAATTATTCGTACTCTCTATTTAAATATTATTACATTGTTATCAACATTAATCAACGTGTCATTTAATAAAGTTTTTTACAACTTCAATATGACACTCTTTGATTTTAATATTATAAGTTATAAAATTTAAAAGTCGATAACATGATAAAGCTTAAAGTCATTGATTGGATTGGACAATATAATTATTAAAATCCTGCTGATAATTAATACGTCAATTCAATATTAGTAACCTCATGTATTGATATTTTTTTAATAATGCAAAAATAAAAATAGACAGCTAGTGCTGTGTAGCAATGGTCTTATTTGGAATGTACGTATCTTCATTCATATATTTCATAAAAAAAAGTGTCTAAATACAGATTTAAGTTAAAGATTGAAAGTATACAGAAATGCAATAAAATATAAAATAACTATTTTGCTAAATTTACGACTACTATAATATTTATTTTATGTTAAATAAAAGTCACTGACAGAAAATGGTGAATTTGCTAATGCTATGTTGTAAGCGGAAAAATTAAATTGCAATATGAAAATATCTATACACTACTCAGAATAAGTAAATAGAAAGAATAGTAAATTCCTTCATTATTATTTACTTTATTAATCAAAAATGATAATTTCTGAGCTGAAAGTTCCAGACATTATATTATTATTTATTTTATTGTTTTAATTATCGTTGGATAAGTACAGATTAGCTTTCAAAATACATGTGCATTCTATTCTATACTGTAATGAATTTTTTTTATATTTAAAAATACTTAAAATTACTATGTGAATTACAAAATATATATTAAAATATTGTTGAAAAGCATATCTAAGATTACTTTTAAAAATTATAAAACACATTTAAAAAATATACATATGTATATGAATGTTTAAATTTTTTTAAAAAATTAAATGCGTGAATGTTAAATGATTTTTAAGAAAATATTGGAATGTAATTTTTTGTATAATTAATTAGTAATAAATTTATTAATAAAAATATGAAATTTCTTTTTTTATATTTTTTTACAATATTATTTCTGTTAATTGAATATATTAGAATATATAAGAAATAAATGTTGAAATGAAATTAACTCTTACAGTACATTAATAATTATCCAAATAAACCCTTCTCATTTTTTTATTTGTAAAAGAACATTGTTACTCATTACCAATAAATGAATAAATTCAAGAACAAATCTCTTGCTAAAAATAAAATTCCTCTTAACAACGACAACTTCATATTATGCATATACACTAATTACTACCATTTTATAAGAATAATGCTATAAAGAAACCGACGGAACAATTTTTCTTTCAATCGATTCACCAACAAATCAAATCGCAAAATTAGCAAAATTTAAACTTTTTCCATTTAGTAACACCTTTAGCGAAAAATAAAATTGAAATAAAATTAAATTTTTTATTAATTATTTATTAACGATTTTCGCAATTACCACAGACCTGGCTCGAAGGATCAATATTTCTTGCCGTATGTTCTTAAATTTTTTATTTTATAAATATTTTACAGCTGTAAAAAATTCTGTCAGATGAAATTATGAAAAAAAAAAGAAGTGGTAAAAACAAAAATTAATATAAATTTTTAAGGTTTCTAAAAATGTAAACAAACCTCAATTTTATCTAATACAAGTTTATATTGTTACAGGGAAGAAAATCAGATTCACTTAATATTTCTTAAACTTTATTTAGTATGTGTAATTAGAATTACTTAGGATGGCTGAATTACTTCCAGTTTAATTATATTTATACATAAAATACAAAATATATACAAGTTAAATCTTAAAATTAATTTGTAATAAAAATTCTTTAAAATTAAACCTTAAGTAACTTATAGTTTTTTTAAACAAATTAAATAAACAAACCTGTATGATGTATGAACAAACATTATATGATGTATATTTATAGAAAATAAAAACAAATGTATTTATTTTTAAATTTGTTACTTTAATATCACGCACATATATTTTCTTATAATTTTTATAAAACATATGTTTATCTATTGATAAATATTCGTATAATTTATACCAGAAAAATTAAATATTAAAAATAGCAATATGTGAAATTATTATAATGAATAATCAAAAGATCATTCTGTTTTTATTTACGATATTGGAAAGAATTATTATCAATAGAATATAATAAATGATACTTGATTGTAAATTTTTGTTTTCTTATGAGTAAAGCAAAAAAAAATTACTAAAGCGCCAAGGAAAAAGTCGAAAGAGGCAAAGAACGAAAACTCGCATTGCAAAAACTTCTAAAGTATTTTAAAATGGCTTCCTTGCTCTCACACGATAAACTCGGTCGTACTTTTAAAAACCCGTGAAAATGTTATACATCTAATAGAACGTAACACAAGTTATAGTTTACTCTCTCAACTTATTAGGAGTTGAAACATCAATAGTATACCCTTGTCTAAAACGTTCATATTTTTTCTTAAAGCAAGCTTGAGGGATCGTTTACTTGTATAAAATGCATTCATCTATTAATTTGCTCCTATCGATTATACTTAAAGTATTTCCTATTAAAATAAAAATTTTTTAGTGGAGGTTTTATGAATTAAAAAATAAAAGAATGAAATAAGAATACAAAAAACTTATTTATTCACAACTATATGGAAAATCAGTGAGTCCTTCGTCTTACAAGCTACAAGATACAAACATAAAAAAAACCAGACAGAACTTACAGCTAAAATATTTCATAAAATTATAATCCGTTCAAATTTGAACAAGTACAGTACAAACATCTGAGCAGTATTTGACAGAGTTATATGATTTATTGGGAAAAACTTCAATGACCCATACAGTAGGTGATTTTGAGTTTTAAGACAAGTATATCTTAATAAAATTAAATCTTTAATGAATCAACCTTTAATAATAAATTTACGTGTTATTTTTGCGGGTGATAATTATGCAATAATTCCTGCTGTCTTTATTTCTGGAGTTTGATCTATATATGAGTTGACAGTGTGCACTTGTTGCTTTATCACAAAGAACTCAATTGAATTAGGCTAAATCAATATTGAATATCTTTAATTTAAATATTACAAAATATTTTATGCAAAATATTTACAACCTTACTTGATTTACCAATAAGAAAAAAAATAAGTTTTAAAATGCAGGCATGTTATAGACTTGATCGCTTGATTTGGCATGAACACCTAATTATTTCCAAAACTAAGGCAATGTACCTTCGTAATTTCCGTTTAACCCTATATATTAAAAATTGCATGTATTCAAATTAAATAATTCAAATGTTTAAACCTTTCTTTTACCATTTCGTATATTAAATTATACAATTTTAATTTAATTTATTAAATTATACAAAATAAATGGATTTTTTCCAAATATATACCTGCAAAATTTGTCTAGGTGCAAACATCCGCCTACAACAGATATAATTGATTCAGGTACAGGTATGCGCAACCAAATATCCTTCCTCTCCCTTGAACAGATATTGTTCAATTGCATTAATATTAATTTTTATCATTCTTATTATTTATATAAAAAGATATCATATTGTTTTTCAACAATATGCATTGTGCAAATTTTTCTTATGTTTTAAATCGCTTAATTGATAGTTATGCAACTAAAATTATTATACAAGATATACTATTTTTATTTTTCTACTTCAAAAGGCAGTGGTGCCATTTGTTTCATGCATCGTAAATATTCTCTGATCGCAATTTACACTGTGATAGTCTACATAATGTCATCATCTCCACGATGAATTTTGGCAATTCGCCCAAGATTCTACAGCAGTAGGGGTATATTAGCATCTTTCAGAATAACTACGAATGCAATTTTTATTTCATCAACTTATTTAAATTGCTATTTAATTATTGTAAATATTTTTTATTCCAGCTGTTCTAACAGTGTTGTTTTACCTATCTGTTGCCATCTTAACCATTTATTAGTTTTAATATTTTTGGAATAATATTCAGGCGTTAAACTGATGTTTAAGCATTCATTTAGAGAAATTTCTAAATTAGTTTTTACGTAATTTTGCATCTAACACAATTTTTCCTGAATTTTATTGTTTTTCTTGAATTCTTTATTACTGTGTAATGCAACATAAAAAAATCTTTCATCACTAATTGTCTATGAATTTTTCGTCATATCTTCAATTGTAACTTACTCGTTCATGAATTTATCATGTTCTAGCTTTACAGATGAAGTTTTACTCAGTTTCTTTTCAAAGAACTCAAAACCTTTGTCAAATTTACATTAAACGACAAACTCACTACATCCCCATACGAATCTCCGAATTTTTTAATATAATTATCTTCCACCTGCTACTTCTTATCAAATAACACTTATTTCACTCATGTTCTCTACTTTCCAAAATCTTTTTATTTATTCATGAATTTCGAAAAAACAATTTTTCGATTCCTGATTCTTGACGCCACCTGTAGGTACAAAAATTACCCATTTAAACCTAATTTAGTTTTAGTTAATTTTGTACTGCACCTATTTAAAATAATTGACCTACATCAATCAAGTCAAAGAATAGTTTCGACCCAATAAATAAATTTTAATAAAAAAACGAATTTATGAAATCTCAGATTTGCGAATTTTGCAGTTTTTTTTTATATATTACTGTTTCTTTTTTAATGAATTTGCTGAGAAGATAAAAACAAATTTTCGATAGTATAAAAAATTTAAATTCATATAGAAATTACCATGTCGTGATCTAATCATTGTAGTTAATGAATTTTGCTTTCTCGTTAAAAGTTTATTTAAATAATTGATTGTTACATCTGATTTTTATATAGAATTTCGAGCAATTTTTTCAATTTCTTGTATATTAAACGCAATCATGATATATACCGATGAGAGCTAGAGCTGTAGGTAAAAAATCTTCATTGCTCATTATCATGCTTGGAGTGCATTTAATAGTGATGCATGAAGCTTTTGCTTCAAAAATTTCATACTTTTGGAATCTTTATATGTGTTTACGTCTGAATGATTATTGGGAAGAAGGGAATTATTTTTTTCGTCACAATATTTACAGCTCTTCCATTTACATTTGCGAGATGTTCGACTATTAAGCAATGAAAATATAATTAATTGTTTATTATGAAATTACTTTTAATAAATTGGTATCAAATTGTTGATTTAAAATTTTTTTACATAACGATTGTGATTTTCTTTAAATATCAGATCAATAATTAAGCTATTCATTACAGTAAAAACTTTTAACGTTTTAATTGTATATTTTGAATTGGTCTATTAGTATTATTAACAATATATTGTTCGATTTTGTTGGATATCGATTACAATTTTTTCTTTGCGTTTTTTTGGAAAATTTGAATCAATTCATTAAGTTTTAATGTATGTTTTATTTTAAGTTTTATTTTATGATAGTCTAAAATGAATTCTTCCATTTTTAAACGTATTTTTATCAAATCTCACAAGATTTTCCAACAAAAAAAATCATTTTTAAACTACAGATGTGTTATCTAGTGCCAAGTGTATTAAATATAACAAATTTGATAATGCTTCGATTTGAAATTAAAAAAGTATTGATATTATATGTTTGCAATAAATAATTATTCAAAGGTTCAAACAAGCTAGGTAAACAATAGTGCAAGAGTCAGCAATAAATTAATGCTACGAGTATTAATTGCTATCGGTGGCTCTAAATAAAGTACGGAGGACAAATTATGTTCGGATACATTGCAAATTGTTCATTATCTCTCTCACGGTTGATATTCGTATTGTATGAATCATAACGGCCTACCGCATAAATATAGACTGCATCCTCTATCTCTATCTCAGGTTCAGTGTCGCGTATTAGTACCACAATTTATTGCGATTTTCCCCAGCTGATTGCTTTGTGTCGTCTTCCTCATAGTCGGCACAAAATCACTTTTTTTGTTGGTGTAGAAAAATGCACATCTTTGGTAAGAAGTTTCTGGTTTATTGTATTAACAAAATTTTTTTCGCTACAACAAAAAAAGAGAATTTTTTCAACTTGCATATTCTTTTTGAGGAAAATTTATAGTTAATGCTACATAAGGTAAAAATAATTATATGTATTCACCTAGTTGGTATCAACTCCAAAAATTAATATCGCAACTAAAAGTTAAAAGTATATGCTATATCGAGTAGTTGCAGGTGAATATTTATACCTAATTCTCGTTGTGATATCGTAACAAATAATATATTTTCATCTTGCTTTCTGCTATATACATCTCATTGAATATAGTAGATTATTTTCTCACTAAGAAATTTGAATCATTTTGATTAAAAGCAATTTTTATCTATTACATCGTTGGTCAGCGACACTTTTGATTTTATAACACTCACTCATTCATTCAATGTCTTATTTACTTGTCTTTAGCATTTTCTTTTTACGTTTGTTCCCATTTGTTTTACATTTGTAGTATCTGGTATTATCTGGTATTATTCACGTTCCGAAAAATAACGATGTAGTCGTTCTTTTCATCCCTGCAATCACTATCGCATTCTTGAACACATCAAAATATCAAAATTAATATTAATTTTTTTAAATCACTCGTGAATAACCGACATATCCTTTTATCATTCCGTGAAAATTAAATTAATCGGCCATTTATGAATGTTAAGAAAAATATCAAAATATGATGTATATTTATAAATTCCAATTTTTAATAACTAATGTTTAGTTATGAAATCATTTTATAATTGTAAAAACAGATCTTCTGGATTATTTGAGTAAGCTTGTAAATTTAAAGCATAAAAAATTGTGATATATTACGGAAAATTTATATTTTTTTAAGTAAATGCTAAAAAATTAAAAAGTATCTTTTAACTATTTATGTAATTATAAATATATAATAATTGAAAATTATAAAAATAACTACAACAAAGTATTCAAACAAAAAATACTCGACGAAATCTCTATAAATCTGAGGCAAAAGCGTATAAACAACCGCAAATAAAAAGAAAAATACATGCCTCTATACATCATATAATTTTCGGATCAAATCACAGCTTACAGATATATAAAAAAAGGATATAAACAAACTCCGTGAGCACTGAAATATGAATCACTCATTTATTTACGCAAAAAGCGATTACATCGAACAATTGCTCGCGTGCGATTTAAAGTTGAAAATCGCATATCAGGTCGCCTTTACCCAGAGTAAACAAAAAAAAAAAAAAAAAACGGAAACGAGAGGAGTCGCGAAAATGAATAGTAGCAGTTTTGCAATGCATTTACAAAATAAACGATGGTATCAGCGATGTGTTTGCCATGGTTCGGAATATACGGAGTGCGAATAAACCTTCTCTATAAATTTATGTGAGCAACGATTAATGCGACATCGATATGTTTCTTTTAGCGGTGATCAATTTTCTTCTACCAGGTAGATATTGGATTTTTTTATTTGTCGAATTGATCAATTATAATTTTTATTTTTTCCCTGTTTTTTTTACTCCAACATTAGTTATAATTTCATGAGTTCAACTCGACTACAATCACTGATAAAATTATTTCTGTTTGCTATTTATATTTGTATTGTTTAAATGTATAATTTGCGTATTACTGATTTTGGTAAAGAATAATATGTAACCAATAGTAAATGTGGTATTGGAGACTTGATGAACGTTATAAAAAATTCTCTTATGAAAAAGCTTTGTTATATACGACTTATATACAAACTTAAAAAAAAAACTTGTATATAAGATTCAATAAAAAAATATACTAATGAAATAAAACAAAGAATGGAAAATCTTAAAGCAAATGTAAATAACAAAATATATTTAAAAATTAAAAAAGTATATGTGGAAATACATGTTCCAAAATTTTGTCACTTACAAAATATAAAATTAATATCATTTTTTAATAAAAAAAGTTTACAACATACGAGAGATAAAAGTAGAATGTAGCATTTATGAGATTACGATAAATTATTGTTAAATAATTAATAATGTTTAGAATTAAATTTAACTCTTTTATGCTTGATACACTGTAATTTAAGTGCGTGAAGATTGTTGTAATCGTTTTATACTTGGTATTACTTTTCATAAAGTCGGTTATGCAGAAATATATGCGGTAAACTAGGATCATAAGCGTAATTACCACCTATAGTCTAGCATCCATACGTATTTTGGCAAAATTTAGAAACATCAATAGAGAGAACTTTGGAATTGCACATAACAGTTTCTGTTTTTTTTTGTTTTTATTTTGTATTTTTCACAGTATTATTGACTCTCATGAATTATGAAATTTGAGTATAAATATAAAACTTTTTTTATAATTTTCTATTCGTTTATATTAAAAAGAAAAAAAATGAAAGTATTGGAATAAAAAAAAGTTAAAGTAAAGTTTAATTCTATAAAATTTGGTCTAATAAAAAACAAAATCCGTTTTTAAACATAATAAATATAATAATAAAAAAAATAATTAAAATCAATTTTAATTGATCTTTTCAAGGAATCACACTCTAAAGTAAGTAATATTCATGAAAATTTAAAAGAAAATAATAAAAAAATAAATGCAAACATAAAAATAAAGGCAGCATCGTTAGGAGCATATACATGTATTATTTACTCTTTGCTCTGTTAGTCCGTTTAATTACAGGGAATTAATGATCTAATCAAAGTAATTAATCACACACGAGCTGATCACGCGTAGGATGCAGCCAGCAAAATCTTGCGCCCAGCGTGACGGGAAGCTTGAAATGCTTATGTACACCCCAACAACCCCCGGATCTACTTCCATACGGTCAGTGTCGAGGGTGGTGGCAAAATAATTGGATGTCAAGAATTATGGAATGCGAACCACCAACCGGTTAATCAACCACCGATAATTATCGACATTGTTGATACATCACGCATCCCTTTCTCGGCTTTCCTCCGATGACAATGATTTTTCTCCTATATTCGTATACGCGTACTCAATTAAACTTTTTTTTTAATGTTTCATGCTCTTTTTTGAAAATGAATGACACATTATCATCATCGAAAAAACTTTGTTTACTATTGTTTTATATTAACCAGTAATAATCAATATTTGTATGTATGATACCGAATATCTGTGTAGAAACTTGATAGCAACCCCACGATTAATTATATATCAAATATTTTTCTTCATTGCTATACATGTATCAAATCAAAAAATTATATCATCAAATTTATAATTATGACAAATAGTATTGTCTCATTAAATTCGATGTAAGTAGTATTTATATCTGTAAACATTTTGACTTTTTAAATTTGTGAGTTGCTGAAAAAGATGATAGTTTGTTCTTATAATAATAAAATTATTTTATGATTAAAAATTTTCATCAATAAAAATATTTCATACTTTGATGTTGTTCTTAAGATTTAGAAATGTCAGATTATTTTGATTTCTTTAAAATTCAGTTTATAAAAAAAATTTTAAGAGTTCCAATTAAATTCTCGTTATAATAAAGTAAATATAGAATTTGAAATCAAGAAAATTTATAATTTTAATAAATGTATTTGACTTGTTTTAATCGTACACGTTATTACAAATATAATTTCAAACATTTCGAGTGACGACGTTTGATTCAACTAGAAAAGAAAGCTTAATTCACAATATAATGATAGAAATAGAATAATAAACGATACAACAATACGATTGCATTGTTACACAAAATTTTGGAAAGTCCTCTCAACCACAGGAACAAATGTGTTTCTGTATGTGCGACACTATCATCTCATTGAATTTTCGAGATGAAAACTCGTATTTGGAAACTCAGCCAATTTAGTCTGGACCAGAATAATTATAATTATAATGGCACTGCGGCAGCAACACACCAGAGACCACTTGCCAATACTGCCACTTTCTATTAAACGACTATTTTTTCTGTTATTTCGAGCAATTCTAAAAGCATTGGCGCGGCTTATTATTGTAATTGTAGTATAATCGTACGCAAATATCCTGCTTATTCACTGAAATGAAGTACGATTCATAAAAAAAAAATACAAATTTATTTTAATGCTTTGACTTTTCTTTTGCTTATTGATGTTTAGTGTCAATTTGCATTTTAACGTTATTATTTTTTCAGCCCATATTGTTTGATAATATTTAACAAATATCATATTTGGAAAATAACACCTGAATAATAAATAAATATCTGTAAACTGAAGCTCAATGCTACGAGGCAGTTTAAAGAGAACTTTTTTTTTATCCCATTATTCAGAGGTGGAAACTAAAGTCCAATGGCATTGGACGTCTAATCTCAGCATATGAGACACCCTTAATGGAATTTTAAGGGGCAAGAACCATCTGCGCCCAAACTACCCCATGCGCTCAAACTTCCCTCTGCGATTATTTTTCAGATCTTTCGGATGTTGTGATCATTAGAAAATTCAGGATTTAAAATCGTATTTTTGAGATTGTGATCAAAGGATACTTAAAATATTCATAATTCATAGATATATACTCGTATAATTCATATTTACAAAATTTATTCAAATTTTAATATAGTTCTAGCGGAAAAACTATTCACTTTACTTAATCTAGCTCTTATTCTCAATAAATTTATATTTATATTAACCTCTCAAAAATTGAAACCTGTGTACAATCTGATTTGTAATATAATATAATATAGATTATTGTAAACAATATAACTTTCCAATTTAAATTTTGTAATAAATATTGTGTTACATCTATTCTGCCACAATTTTGTACTTTAATAAATTAGATAAAAATTATATTTATTCTATATAAATTCATAAAATGTGCACACTGACTGATTTAACAAGCAGTGTATATTTTGGATTTCATAACAAATAATAAACAAGTTCTTAGTAGAGATAGCTTTAATGATATCTATAATATATAGAGGTTAAATATTTTTTAGTTGAATTTTCAAACGTGATTTACAAAAATATTATTCTTATTTACTACATTGATGGAAACTACGTTATAATTTTCATGTCTAAATTTGTGCAGACAAAAACTTTCTATCTATATCATTTTTACAAGTCTAAGAGTTTTTCTTGATATTATATATTATATACATATATATATATATATATATATTATATACGCATAAAATTCGATAACTAAATAACTATGGATATACATCCCTAATAAGCAGTAGTATTGCTTCGATGAATTTAGTCAATATCACTATTACAAGTGACTTGTAATAGTGATATTGACTCTCGACACTAGACAACTTATATCTGCAGGTAGACGCTCAAACAATATTAATTATATGTTTCTTTTAAAACAATTAAATATAAAAAACAAATTTATTTATTTATTTAATAAATTTATTTACGTGTTGATTTATAATTAATAAACAAATGAAAATAGCTACATATATATATATAACGTTTTAAAGATTTATATTTAATATATTTTTTTACCAAAAAAATTCCTTCTGTTTATACATTACAGAAGTGTGGTTGGAAGGGCACATTTTGAGAAACAACCACCCAGTAATCTAAGAAAAAGTAACTTTTTTCATTTCGTTATCGCCCTCTACGATCGATCGGGGCAGCCAATAGAAATCGAAAGAACAGCATTCATTGGGTTCGTTGAAAAGGATCAGGTAAGTTATAAATTTTAACTTTTTATATAACTATGTTATATTTTTTAAATACACAGATAGAAAAATTGTGACATAATGTGAAAATAATAAGTTTAGTGATAGATCATTAAATAATATGAAAATATTGCTTTATTACTCGTATATGCATATATCCGTGTAGTCAATTACACTTTATTGTCAAACTAAGTACGTAATCAATTTACTTTCTTTGGAATTGGAATTATAAAACAATAATAGAAGCAATACACTTAATTGATTGGGAAACTAAACATTGCCTTAATTGAGATGATTTATATATATATATATATATATATATATATATATATCAATCATGTGAAATGTATCGTGTATGCAATTAGTCATTAAATCTAGACCAATCAAAAAGTAAAATTTCGCAGTGCGTTATAAAATCTTATGCAACATTAGATTGAAGTATTACTTAAAAACTTAAATAATCGTTTATAATTTTGTAATTATGATGCCATTAATTGTATTAAATAAATTAAATTTTTAAAGAATGTTTAAAGTATTTTTTAAAATACAATTATTGAACAAAAATTATTGAAAGATTAAATTTACTATTTTTCATGTTGTCCAAAAAATAAAAGTAGTTATCTAATAATGTGTAAATGTAATCTGAATTTGTTTCCGTGTAGAAGATAAAAATACAGTTTTTAATTATTTGTAAAGATGGCAAACTGAAATGACATTCAAATATATATTCACATTTATTAGAAAGCACACGCGTGATCTAAACTAAACTGAACTCACCCCTGCACCCACGACTAGCGAAAAAATGATTAACAATGAACAATAACAACAACCACGTACTGATGTTTAAAAAATACTCATAATCTTTTCAATAATCAAATACGCATCTTTTTCACTCCAGTTGGTATATAATGTTGTATAATTTATACCATAGTGGACAGTCATACCAACGTGGCTTCCCTATTAATTAAGGTCATGCACCGCAGATATAC
Source organism: Eupristina koningsbergeri (assembly GCA_018907245.1). Taxonomy (NCBI): domain Eukaryota; kingdom Metazoa; phylum Arthropoda; class Insecta; order Hymenoptera; family Agaonidae; genus Eupristina; species Eupristina koningsbergeri. The sequence goes on from JACCHV010000105.1 coordinate 1,481,362, forward strand.
ATCACCCCCTTTATCTCTATACACCCCAACATACAAGAAATGTTATTTCTGACAGAAACTGTAACTATCTTTAGGTGGGGACTCTAGAGATGCGACGAAAATACTTGACTGTCTATGCGACTCGATCACCTAAGAATACCTAAGGAAATGTCTTATTACGATTACTGTTCGCATTTTTAATAATGGGAAAGGAAATTAAAACTTAAATACTTTCAACTAGAAAACAGTCAATCTTACAATAATTAAATTAGAATCGAATGATACATCCGATGCCTTGGATATGGATTTACCAAAATATTTGTATTTTCCAATCAAATACTCATCATTTATTATTTACTATCATCTCAACTGTGAATAACTGTTTAAGATCATATTATAAATATTATTAAAAATTGAAATTATATATAAGTTTTAATTGGAGATTGAAATTATATTTTTTCAATAAGTTAATGAATATCTCTATCTTGTAATCGATAAATAAAAAAAATAATAATAATAATTTCATTTTTGCATAAAACAAACGAGAACTTTTAAGTTTAAATATCAAGTTTCAATAAAATTCTTTTAAGAAATATATCAATACCATAAGCAACATTTGTACAATTAATATAATAATTTTGTCAAAGGTCAAATCTGCTTAAATATAATTCTACTTGTGTTATTTTATTTAAAATTTAATACATTTTCAAATTTATACATATATTTAATACTATTTTTAAAAATATTTATAACTATTAAATTTTTCTTAAATAGCAACACGGTAAAATATCATATTTGTTAATAATACATAAAATTCAAAATTCGTTTCAATGTTAAAGTTAGTTATTCATTTTATTGTGAACTTTTCTTTATGGCTGAGTAAGAGTGAGTTGTAAAATAAAGGTCAGTAGCAGAATTTACATACTTCCATATCATTAAATTATTTAAAGTAAGAATTAAGAATGAAATCTCGTAGATTAACTTAGCCAGTTTTCCCTGCGGAAAATACATGTGAAAATATACCGAGAGAAACAATCGCTTATCATGGCTATAAATTGCATCATGGACTAGGTACTTTGAAATACATCTAAAAAACAGATTCTCACTCTTTTTGTGTATCTTTCTTTGACTTTCTTTCATTTTGAATATTACGCTTCTTACTTCCCAACTTTTCTTGAACAAGTATAGCTATTTCCGTATTTATTTAATACACAGCTTAAATATTTGTTGCTGTTTTTCTTAATACTAATTACTAACTTCGAAGCTGTGAATATTGGATTACACATTTTCTTTCTATATATTTTACAAAATTATTTTTATTTAATCTTAAAGTTATAGTTGATCTTACCAATATCTCTATTTAATTTAATTTAGTAATATAATTTGAATGAATTTTTTATGATTTTTTAAAAGGAAAACTAAAGTTACGTGGATCATAGAAATTTGAATAACAATTAAGAAAGATGTTTAAGTATTTGAATCATTGTGTTTATGAATTTCAAATAATATGATAAGTAATTTTCGTCCAACCAATGATTATTATTGCATTTTAATATTATTCCAAGCTTTAGTGAAAAAAGCAGCTAGTGATGCATATCAAAATTCATTAAAAAAATCAGTAGATACTTATTTTTTAAAATGCCTCTCATAATATTCAGAGGTTTTTTTACTAACAATTTTAAAGAAAAATGCATTTTTTTTTTATTTTTTTTATTATAAAATAAAAGATCTTAATTTTGACACTATAGTATCATTTTTTTCATAAACCGATGGGATATTTAGAAGTCGAGAAATTTACGAAAAATCGAAAAAATTTTTAATTAATTAAAAAATTTGTATCTTTTTTTTTTTAATATTTAGAACTATAAAATTAAAGTTATTAATATGCATTTAATTTGTACATTTTAGCTTGATAGGATTATTAGTTTTCAAGTAATACTAATGCTAATTAAATTATGCGAAAATTTACAAAGTTATTTCCAGTTCAACTTAATTTACGATTTTAGTTTATTTCAATACTTTTAAAAATATAATTATTGTATAATAAATCATGTATTTTACATTTTGTTTAAATCTTTGGGATGATTTAAAATATGAAGATTAATATGACCAAAAACAACCGAGCGCGTGAATTTGATGACGAGTAGGGAGAGTAAGATTCGAAAAATTGTAATATGTAGTAATAGAAGTAAAATCCGCGTTAACTAATCCCTCATTTTTTCTTCTCCCACTCCTTCTCAAATTGCACATGCTCAACCGTTTTTGATCATTTTTATCTTCGTATTTTATGCAATCCGAAAGATTTAAACGAAATGTAAGATACAGAATTTATTTTACAACAATTATATTTTTTAAAACCATTGTAAAAAAATAAAATAAAAAAAGTAAAATAACTTGAGCTGGAAATAACTGTAAATTTTTACATAATTTAATTAACATTAGAATTACTCGAAAACTAATAATCCGCTTTTGATAAAATTTTAAAAAATTCAAGTAAATGCATATTGATCACTTTCATTTCCCAAAACTAGAGTGTTAGATATTAAAAAATATAAAAATCTACTGATTTTTTAACGAATGTTGATATGTATCACTAGCTGCTTTGTTTGCATGATCTAAAAGTGCTCTATTGTTTAGACAATATGTTTAAATGTCATAATTCATAATATTTAATATTATATTAATTAAATTTGTTTTTAAAAATTAAAAAAAAATTATATTTCATTTATATTAAAAATATTGCATACGTTGTTGTTTTTATGAATTCAAAAAGTATCAAATCTGAGGAATTCCACACTTTATCTCTTTAGGATAGAGAACTTTGAATTTACACTTATTTTTCAATCGTTACCATGACTTGTCAAAACTCTTGAACAATTCGCTTAAAATTCAAATGATTATTGCCAAATATTTATAAAATTTCTCGAATTGAATGATAATATCAACCGAGTGCATAAGTTTTTAATCTAAAATTAGAGAAGCGGATATTCTCGTGAGGGAATTTGTTGAAAATGCATTATATAGAGATGAAGGGAACGAGGCATGTTCTTAAACTTAGTCATATGGCGATGCATAAGTCATGCATGACTCGTCAAAAAATATAATTATGCACGCGATGTGTAATGTCACGCAGGCAGGAGCATCAATAAATTAATATTTAGTAGGAGATAAAGTGACTACGTGTATTCGTATCATTCTTTCTAATTAATCAAGGAGGGAATAGGTGTTTGTTGTAATAAACACATATAAATAAAACCACTTTACGAGTGTGCATTAATGGCAATTTTTCTTGAAGGAAAGAGAATTTCGTGATTCGGGGTGAATGTATATCAACTAATTAATTGAGTTGGTGACATAATATTTTAATTCTTGTTGCGGGTAAATGCTAGGTATATATTCGAATTACGATTATTCAATAAATTTTAATTTTTTTTATTTGTCCCTGAAACACATTTCTTTACTCTAATTAAATTAAATAATAGTTGTATTTAAATGCTTATATAAAATTAGAGAGGCAATGACAAATTATAAGCTTATAATGCTTTATCATTACAAACTTTTTAATTATGGATGTGTGCGTTTTTCACCTCAATAAATTCATGAGAAGTGCAGTTAATTTAAAAAATGTATCACTTTTCGTATCATCATTATAATTATGTATTCAGGCTGTAATATAACTATTTCCTTAATTTGTTTTAGGAAACAGAGGGTCAAAAAACAAATAATGGAATACAATATCGTCTTCAACTTTTATATTCCAATGGTAAGTAATACTTTTTATGCACTATTGTGTATTAAAATTAAATTAATAGTTTTCAAACAAATTAATATATAAAGACAAGGAATCATTGTTTGTTCTTATATTCGGAAGATTTTACAACTAAATAGTGAATAACAAAAATATGTAAAAATATAACCAATTTTTATGTATATTCTGAAAAACAAAATAAAGTATTTAAGTAGTTTTGTATAGGTTATTTAATTTTTCCTATTATCAGTTTTATCAGTTTATTCACCCGTTGTATATAAATGTATTATTATTATTATTATTATTATTATTATTATTATTATTATTATTATTATTATTATTATTATTATTATTATTATTATTGTTATTATTATTATTATTATTATTATTAGTATGCTCCATAATATCTTGATTTATAAAGATGCTTTTCTGCATTGTACAGAAGTAATACACGTATATTTATGATAGCAAAATTTTGATTATATTGCAATTTTAACAATTATTGTTTAAATTAAAATACAACATAGGAGAAAAAAGTCACTTATTGATTGCCACAAACCATTGAATAAAGAGTTGCATTATAAGTTGAGTTTATTCCATTTTTCCCTAAAAATTGCTTGAAAGAGCTTTTAAAAAACTCATATAATCTCGAAAAGTCTCTTCTAGTCGAGTTGAGTGAATCGATCGCGGGCAATTACACGTGGAATGTCCGCAGTGCTTCGGTCTCTCTCTCTCTCTATCTATTTTAATTCTCTCAGAAACCCAATGGAACATTTACGTCAAAACCTCCTGCTCCCTCTCCTTTTCTGTTCACCTTCCTCCTCAAAAGCATCAAACCCTGACGAAGACGACGCGATGATGGACCATCAACATTCCACAACTTGGACTAAAAACTTTCCTTTGGCCAAAGAGGCGCATCGAGAATTTTTCTCCATCAACAGAGACATATTTTACGCTGGTCCAGGTCCTCGAAAATTTCAGGCTATTTTGCGAAATTCTGTGCTGGAGTGCCGAAGACATAACTGAATTCGTACCAACACGAACAAAAGCGCGTGCGACGCTTTTTAGTTATTTTTTTCTATTACCTTCATTCACGATGGAAGAGTTTTGTACTTTTTATGCACATGTCGTAATTTATTCTGCGTGACATTTCAGTTTCAAGTGTCGAATTCTTGATGCCAACTTTCTTATTTCAAGCCACTTGCTGATAAATGGGTTTAATTTCACTCTTATCATACCAATCATACTCTTACCATAATCAATGGAATATATTCATCCACGTATTTAAAGTTCTATTGTCCGGTGTTTACCATATTTATTACTATTAATATTTAAAAATGAAAATAAATTGTACTTGGAACTATATTTCTTTAATAATTATTTCATATCGCTAATCAATTTTTTTTTATTCTTTTATAAATTAAATTTAATATTTGATTCAAACTGGAAAACTATAAAAATATACTTATGTTATTTCTTTAATTATACTCCCTCGATGAATCCGAATTTTATATCAACCTCGGAAATGAATTGTACATTTATAAAATAAAATAAAAACAAATTAAATCATAAATAAATTTAAAATCAGTTAACTTTATTATAATTATTTGAGAATTTATTGTTTATTATCATTTTATTATAAAGAATATTCAAGTGAATTAAATCGATTAGCTTTAATTACACTTAATTAGCAAATGCACTTACAATACAATACAATACCAAAAAGAAAATGTTAATTCAAAATTTTATACTTCATAACGCTTTTTCCTAAAATGAACCTCTTCCCTCCCCCTCTCAGTGCCTGCGCACATGGTCTATCAAATTCATCCACGAAATTCAAATATTGAATCGATCTCCTTTATTATGCTACCTTAAATTTATATTTTTATTACACACGATCGTTGTTCACAAATCATTTACCTGGCATAAATATCTCTTGTTGAATATCGAAAAGAAAGAATCTTACATTTTAAACATTACGTAATTTTACAAATATTTTATTTATAATGGAAAAAAATTTTCTAATATAAGCTCTACATTTAATTTTAATGATTTATATGTATAAATCCTTAGGATTTTTTGGAATTACATTTCTTTTTTATCTTTATTATAATTTTCATTCATTTTATATTGAATCGTTTGCCATGCGTGCGTTCTCTTCTTCAAAATAGTAAGTCACACTAGAATTTTTTTAAATATCTACATGAATTCGATATAAAGCGATGCCTATCAATACCAACCCCTACCTTATATATCTTATCATCACAGTATTCATAAACTACGTAGTTATAAAAATTAAAATTAGATTGAACTCGCGATGTAGCAAATTTGGTTATAAACTAGTAATAGATAAGGATTTATGTATAAAAGTGTGATAAAAAGAGATAAAAATAAAAATATGGAAAGAATATGAAACTTAACGGTAATAACTCGGCATGACCCACACATACGCCATCATTACTATAATAAGCCGTAAGGAATTATTTTATAATTAATGCATCTGTAACAACTTGTATTTAAAAATGAATGATCTTGAAAAAAATACTGACAGTCTTAAAGGAAAATATTGCACAATTTCAACAATTATTATTCTTACTTAGAATTATATAATATAATTTTTCATTATATTTTTATGCATTCTATTTTACATGAAATAAATACTGTACAAATTTGTTGAAAATGAGCAGTATACCTGCAAGTATACTTTTAATCCTTTCATCACGTCAATAGGATTTGGAAAAACCCATATCGCGGATCCGTCTTAATGAGTATAAATTCTACGTAACCTTAATTATTATTTTTCCTTAGCTATTATATGGGTTTTTCCATTATTGTACAAGCTGCAATATTTGATCTGCATGTGCAATTTTGTTTCAGATTAGAACAACTTGACTACGTTACAACTTGTCTTGTTAATATTTACACTTGCATATTTTTATTTTATAAATAAATATTTTTTATAACCTGCAAGAATTATTTTACTAATATTACCAACAATAAAATTATTATTAATGTATTTGAATAAATAAATAAAAATGAAAATAAATGTTGAATAATAATAATGATGATATTATTAATTATTAAATTGTGTAAATTATGTTATAATTATTTTGATAAGTCAATTAAATATAAATGTTATTAATAAAATTTCATACTGTGAAACATATTCTAGCATTTCCATGCAAAAAGTTTAAATAATGTTTGTTTTTTTCTTAATACGGATGTGATCTATTAAAATAATTATTTCTAATCACTTTCAAAATAATTGTATATTATTGAAATTCAAATTTTTACTTTGTATTTGTTAATATTGCATTTTTCAAATACACATAAGCGTAATCTATTTATGTTAGCTTTCAATAAGGAAACAATTGCTATCAACGTTTTTGCTTTCATTTAAGAAGATTCTTATACACCTTTTAAGCTTTCATAATTAGCAACTTGACCATTTATGAACATTATAAAAGACTTCATAGTTGGTAATGTAAGAACTAATTAACCAATATATGAGACCACAGTTTCATAATATTAAACATGAATTCCTTTCTAATTTCATAATTTTTTCTAATCTTTTCTTGGGTCCGGAGTTCTACACACAATTATCTTCTATTAAATGGTCATGTCGTCGATATAAAAAAAATCTATAATTATAAATAATAAATAATTCTTGCCCAGTTTATTTTCGATTCTGAGGGAATTAATGTGCTGCACAAAGACACTCCATATTTGGTTGTGGTGTTTTTTCGGAAGTAAACCTCTTTTTACCTCTTCATTTGGGTTCTCGTGAATCTTTTGCTTTTGTACTTTAGTTCGGGAGTCAGTCTCGAAAATGCGAAGGCCTTCAGATGAATCAAGAGAGATAGAAATTTTGTTTTTATTGATAATTCTCTTACTCTGATTGGATGGTTTGAGAAAATAAGTATCATAAACTTATTGTGACTCGGGTGTTACACATACTGAGAATATAAAATATTTTTGTGACAAGATATGCTACAAAAATAGTTTTTTTTAAAAATCAACTTGAAATTATTAAAAAAATAGTGAACAGCTCTTTCATTTCTATCTATGATAATAATTATTAGTAATATTTAAGCAATAATTACTTAAAATTAAATTCGTTTGTGAGATTCTATAAGTAACCTTTTGATTATTTTTAAAAATTAATATTAAATATTTACTGTGTCAAATAATTACAAATAAATTCGAATAATGAATTTATGAAAATAATAAATAAATCATAATATTGATGTAAAAATACGAAAATTTGCAATTCAATAATAAAATTAAATAATATACTCTAAAGTTTAATATATATTCATTATAAATGTTTAATTTATAATTCTCTTAAGGACTAGTAGCAATATTTTTTTGACATGAACATTCCATATAAATACTATATGTTAGCATATATAATATATAAATTTTAAAAATTCTAGGCATAGCAGTTATAAGAAAAATTGTATTATAATTATAGTTTTATATATATAAATTAAACATTTTTTGCGTAGTGAAAAAATAAAAAAAGATGGCGTAACTAATTTTCTTTATCGGTTAAAATTGTTCAAGGGGCGCACTAAGGAGGTAAAATTACAGAAAAAAAATTGAAATAAAATATTACAAATCAAACTTTTCAAATAACTTTTGTTCAATATTAAACATTTCATATTTAATTTATTTTTTAATGATAGTTTATGATTTTTTTTCTTAAGGATGATGTAATAATAAATTTTTGTATATATACTTTATAAATTATAAATTTTCAACAGTATTTTAATGTTCACCAATAGTCTTCTCTTGGATTTTACCATGAAAACTTGAAGTTAATAGATAAAATAATCCGTGTTAAGAACATAAACATAAAAAATCGAATGCAAAAAAATTGTAAAAGTAGCAGAAAAGTTATTCGCGTGTCGGTTCGGCTGCTACGTAAAATTTAATCTTCATTGACCGAAACATGAACACTTTCGGTAATTTGCAGTCACGTAGGTAGGCCGCAAAAGCGAAACTGCTCCTTTGCTCAGGGAATGGAAAGGGTAAACCACTGCTATTTCTCGGGGTAATTTTCTGAGATAGATGGTAGCGATGGTGTAAGTCCAGTAGTATCATAATCCACAATATAAGCCCGGTAATCCGTCCGAAACTTCAGAAGTACTTGTAACTTCTCAAAAACCTCTTGTGCTACCAGATGCGTCGATACATTTTCAAAATATCTTTCGACTACATCTTTTGTATTAATTTGTTTATTATTATTAATCTGTTTATGTATTATGCATATGGTAGTTAAAGCAAATATGTGATCAGTACAATCTATCGCCTCTACGCTAAGTAATCGATCATTTGGTTTACTAAATATAGACATAAGTATGAAAGAAACTTGCAAAAATATTTTTTACATTTGTAAGACGTAATTCTAAATTTTATACTGATTTTTAATTGATTCCAAAAATTATACGATAATGATACAAAATTAAACAAATATTTATCAAATTTTTTGATGTAACAATGATAAAAAACTAATTTTGTGTTAATTTATCATCAATAAAAAAAATTTTTTTATTTTTTATCAACATATTAAATATTTTATTACTCTTAAAATTGTTTAACAATATATTAATATCTATTATTAACTGCAATTATTTAATAATAAAATATATATTAAAAAACCTAAGTTTTTCTATATAGAGCATAAGGGTATATTAATGTTATATTCTTTATATATAGAATGTTACATTATGTGCATTTAACACAATTGTATTTGAATTCTTAAAATAATTAGTTCACTAGAAACTTACTGTTGTTTTTATGTTTTTAAATGTATATATTTATTATTACAATATTTACAAGCACTAGATTTTAGAGTACAATGATATAATGATATTGCAACGTGTAAAAATGTGTATGAAACAGAATAATTTACTCTATGAAAGTTTTCATAATACTAAAGTTCATTAGTGTTCTTGAATGCATCAGTAGTCCGCCCTTTCGTACTCAAGTAAATACTAATTGAAAAATGTGATACTGGGATATGATAATAAAAGTTGTATACATAAATATTGTTACATTTCAACAGTTACTTTACAAGTATTTTAATACATAATATTTCTAAATTGCTTTCAGGTATAATTATATATTTTTATTATTTTTATGTAGCCATTATCTTATAAATATTACATTAAAAAAAAAAAATATTCATTTTAGTGAAGAATTAAAATGAAATAATTTTTAATTATTTTTAAAGTAAATATTTTTAATTTGTATATTAAAATAATATTAAACTTATTAAATCAGTAGTAATAATATGATATTATTCAGTGTTTACATACTTGATAATAAAATTCATTTAATTTCTTATAATAATATTGTAATGAATAATATCATTAATAACTAACGCATAAAGTTCATTGACAATTACCGAATTATAAATTTTTATTATTTATTTTTATATAATAATTAATAATAATAATATTTATCGGTATTATTATGAATTTTATTGACATAAATTTATCGATTTACTAATTGATAACTTTGACAAACTATTAGACAGTTTTCTATAGTTTAAATGTAGAATCTTAGTTATAACAGTAATTTAGATAAAAGTTAAAAATTGAATTCATGAACTCACTAAAATAATTTATGATACAACTTAGTGAATTATATTGTAACTAAAAACGCGTGAAAACACCACTAATTAAGATTTATCTCTGTATAACCATATTACGCCTATAAAACTTTTATAAAAATCATCAATTGCTTTTAGATTTATATAAACATTCACTGAGAATAATATTAAAGTCAAAGAAAAGATGTGATAATGCCTTCCTTCTCTCTCTCTCTCTCTTTCTTTCTCTATTAGTTTGGCAAAAAAAATGTCGTGCGATGCTAACGACATGCATCACACGCAAATAGCTGACACGAAATTACAGATATTTTAATTAGCACAGGAAGCGGCAGAAAAGCCACGAATGATCCAAATAAAAATTCCTCAAAAATTCTCACCGATTAATTATATGTGAAACAAAGTTCGCGCACGCGCACTTAATTTGGCGTTCACGCGCTCAGGATTCGGCTGTTTTTCCTTCGTTGTTGCCATGTTATTGTGTACATAAGAGGTAGTGATATTGAAGAAAAAACTGAGTAGTCACCGCGCCTTATGCGAAAACGAGACAACAAGTCGCTTATAGGCTTTCGCACTTTTTAATAAGCGGTTTTTTGGGCGAGAGTTCGGTGGTGGTTTAAACGCACACACAAGTCCCCATTCGAATTTTTGTCAAATTTTGGTCAAATTTGGGGATTAATTGTAATCAAAAGCCTCCGATTTCGACGTTGACTTGCAAAAGATTGATTGAAAAGACATCATTATCGATACTTTGAAAAATCATCAACATTTCGCCGGTTGCAATTGAGTAATAGAAATTCATGAGTGGTAATTGATGTAGATATGAGTATATTATAACTTACTTTCCGATTGAGGAAAAAATAAGGTAATTTGGAATCACAATAGAATTGAGTACAAAGCTCATGTAGTATGTATCGATAAAATCGATTTTACCAAATTCGCAATAATCTAATTATTTCGTTCTGTTTTTTAGGTGTCAGGCAGGAGCAGGATATCTTCGTTAGATTGATCGACTCCGTTACAAAACAGGTACGAATATCATTGTTTTTATATGAATTTATATTTAGTCAAATTTAATTGTTATTCGATAATATTAAGTTTCTGTTAACAAATTTAGTTAATGTTCGAAACGTTAAAAAATATTTATTTCTTTGAAATACGTAATATTAGAAATTTAGTTTTAATGTTTTATATTAAAAATTATTAAAAAATTACACCTGGTACAAATATAATAAATAAAAATTAAAAATATGTGATAAAATAATAGAAATAATGATAAATTATTTATTATAAATGATTTTGTGAAATATATGAAATTGAAAAAATAATAGTTTAACGAAATATAAAGTTGTAGAATATTTATTTGGTAACAAAATATTAAATTTATTTAAATAAATTTCAAATCCAGGTGCGGTGTGAATAAAACTAATTTATTCAAATATTTTACCCCGACGTTTTGACAATTAGATTTTTTTATTTTTATCCCTGAATTTAAATATTTTTTTGTATTTTTCAGGATTCATATTAAAAAAAAAATTATTATATCATATTCTCTAATTGATTGTTAGATCTAAAAATACATAAATTATTGAATTAAAAGAATAAAAAAAAATATTTGAAATTGGAAAAATATTTAATAGACATAAGTAAAATGTGATGTATTTCATTGCTCATAATGGACTTAATGTGTAGACGATAATTTATTCGTCGATAATGATCAAACTGTTATTTTTATAATGAATTATTTTATTGCATTACGCCTATTCATATAGTATCATTGTTTCCAATAATATTTGATGATTTTTTATTTACATATTTATTTTCAACGGATGACCGACTATTCGTCCTCGTAATATTATTATGTATTATTCATATTTAATTTACGTAAATACACTTTGAAAAGTAAAAGACACTTTTGCAATTTTTTAACTTTTTATAATAGTAAAATTGAAATTATTTTTCGCGATTGTATATTAAAATATTTCATAATGAAATAAAATGAGTTGGTGATTTCTTTCATCCGTGGTTGGATTTTTGTTAAATAAGAACTGTGTAAAATTTTTAAATTAAAATGAAAAAACAGGAAATTTGTTAATTAGTGGTAATATTAATAATTTTTCCACAGTATTTTGCACGTAGTATATCAATATTCCTTTTCTACATATCGTTATCAACCAATTACAAAAAAAGTCTTGCTCAATTCAGAAAATTTTGGTTTTCCAATTAAATGACTGAACTTTGGAACATTAACTGCGAATCCTGTGCTCTGAATTAATACTTTCTCAGATTTGACATGCATTTTAATTCTCAATGTGGGTCTGGTTATTTCGCTCAGATATATATGTATAGAGGAATATATTTCCTAGATACGTCGAACTCGTTATCGTTGGAAGTATAAGCGTATAATTTTCCAAGAGTGCGCTCCAGCTCTATGATAGCTAGGTATCTGGATGCGTGTGTGTATATGTACATGCATAAAATGAATGTATGTATTGACAAAGTCTGTGTAAAATCATTCTGTTTCTTATCTTTACCACGTGGTTATTTTACTGGTACATATAAGAAATTTTTCAATTTATGCTCATTTATTTTCATTTTAACGAATTCAGTAAGATTATATTTATAATTTGCATTTTAAAGTTCATTTTAAAGTTTAATGATACTTCAATTTGTAGAAATATATTCAACTACATCACTATTATGAAAAAACATTATCTCCAATTACTTTTCTATGAAACTGATAACTTTATAATGGTTGAATAATAATTAAAAATTTTTTTCATTTTGCGTATTAAAATAAAGCTTCATTTTAAATTCAAGTTGCCTTATCTGAAAAAAATTTATTCCATCGATGAATAATGTTTTTAAAATCATTATATTAATGAAAATCTTTTTTTAATTATCCATTTATGTAAGTACCGACAAAATCAATCATTTGTAATTGTGTTTCGTCTTTTTAACGTTAAAAATACATATTTTTCTAAATAAATGAAGTAATATTGTGTCTTGGCATAAAAGTAGATGTGAGAGAGACAGTTTGATAAGCGATGGATTCAACAATAGTTTCACAGTATCGGCATCCCTAAAAAGAATCATAATCTACCAGCAAATACAAATACACGTGCACTGACACAGAATACATAGAATACACAGAAGAAGATCGGATAAGAGCACGAATGCGTGAGTGGGAAGCAAAAATAGAATGATATAAAGAAAAGAAGCTTTACACCTGAAAAAATGTGGTTTGATGCTCTACTTTTTTAAACTTACGCCTTTATGACATCGACATCTGAAATTCGCACTTATTGAAATAGGAATAATATACAACAGTCACTGTTGTCTATGTTTTTTTTTATGGAAATTATACTATTTTTATTGAAAACAAGTAGTGAAATAAATTTTTATACGTGCATTAAGTAATGTAATATTATTTTATAGATTTACTTTTATTCGATAAACACGATTTCATTTTCAACCGAAAGAATAGTAATAAAAAAAGCAATTGTCTTTGCATTGATAAGGACCCAAATCATTAAATGAAACCTTGTGGAACCTCCGCATTCTTAATCTTATATATTTATAACTTTTTTCTTTGACATTTTTTGATTTTCGTAAGCTCATGTTTGTTAAAGCCTTATTTCTTTTAATGATTCCAAGCATAGCGAATATTTCAGATTTTCAGGAGATTCATTTAATGTTTCAGTTTGGAACAAATTTATATGCGAATTATCGGGATAGTTTTTTATTGCTGAATAACGAAACGCGATCCGCATTCTCTCCTGTAATTAATACTTAAATGAATAATGAGTATAAAAAATTAATTCCTAAAATGCCAACAGGGAAGTAAAGGATGTGCAAGAAAAAGAAAAGCCATCGTTTATAACGGAGTAATCACTTCATGTCAAGTCCTTGTCGATCAAATTATTTAGTGCACATCGCGTTGCTTGTCACGTGAAAACGCCCTTATATACCAAATATCGTCGAGGTCTTTGTAACGGCGAGCAAAGAAAGAATGGAAATAATGGAAACAAAAGGAGGGCGAAGGAATAAGAGCAGTGTACGACCATTTTAGTGAGATTAAATCATCTCGGGATTGGTCGCTGGTACTACAGTCACGGTAACAGATAGATAGATAGGTAGATAAATAGAGAAAAGAGAGAGAAAGAGAAAAGGAGAGCCTATGTTAGTTTTAGCTGATTAAATTACCAAGTCACCTTGGACTCGCACATCAACCCAAGATTTGCAATCCATTCTTTATATTAATCGACTTGAATGCTACTGGAATTCTTTTCTTCTATCTTTGTTTTTTTGCCTTCTTTACTTTTTCGACCGAGATACCCTTCCGATATTATCATCGCATCTTTTCCATTTGATAACAACTTATTATTTAAAACCGATGGAAATTCTTCGTCGATTTATCTTTTTTCACAACTATTTGAAAGGAACTACTATTGTTTAAATATTAACTAAAATTTTATTTTGTAAATTGAATTTATTTTCATTTTTTAAATTACAGACGTACGATCAATTTCATAATAATTGATAAAACAATTTTGTAAATATATGTATTTATTTAATTTATATTTGCTAAAATACATAAATTAATTTTTAGACATGATTAAAAAATAAAACATTCGTTATAGGAGATTTAAGATTTATTAAATAAACTTTTGTTTATATAATAATAGATAATTAAAAACAATATAAATTTATGATTTTTATAAAAGTTAATGTGAAAATATATAATAAATTGTAAAAATAAATGCTATTTATATAAAATTATTTAGACTTGAGACTCAGCTATAATTTTCGGAACAAAGTCGTATTTTGAATTTAAAGCTTCCATGTTTTCAATTTTTTTTTTTTTTTTAGAAATTTTGATAATTTACGCATTGCTACAATGATAGTATTTTTTTATTTTTATGTTCATTATTGCATGTATTTAAACAACGTTTTATTTCAGAAATGTATAAAATATAAAATTTTTTTTGTATATAAAATTAAATTATATGTTATCTTTTATACAGTATTTATGCTACAAAAATGACTTCCTTATTATCTAATTATCTAATTATTAATAAAAAAAAACTATGATTGTTGTTAATGTTAAATTAGCGTATATAATTGAAATAAATGACCTCCTTGTTTTTAAAATATAATTTTATTGCTATTTCTTATTCAATTATTGTATCGAGTTCTTTTTTAAAAAAGTGAACGTGAATTAAATTGTCTTAAACGCATGTAGCCATTTTTCAAAGAATTATTTCAGTCCACGTCATCAAATAAGGTCAACCTCTACGCTGTAATTACAAGCAACTTTCCCATAAGTTTTTGGCGATAAACTGCTACTTTCATCCCTTTTAACTACGTACATATTGTGCGCGAACTTGTAATCGCGATCGCAAAATAAGAAAGGATGAAGAAGGAAATTTTACGAGTGAAGCGCCACGTTATAACAGCATGCAAATCCCGATTCTCCTGATTTGGAGAGTCGTTGCAGTTGTAAATTCGCAATAATTGGCTCGACGATGCACGATTTTGAAATTTTAACTCGTAATGTATGTTTTTTTAATTTTCTGTCAAAAGAGTTTTTCCTTTTTTTTATCGGTATTGTTTTATTGCTTCCGGATGGAATGGATACTCCACCTATTATATCTCTTAGCAGCTATTATAAATTTTCAAAAGATTACTGTGGTTTCACTTGTTACAATTCAACGATAGCTCGGTATGAACAAATCACATAATTGTACATTAGAAATAATTGAATTTACAGATCATTCTATTTGTTTCTGATAACTTTATAGTTTTGTGCAGTATTATTCATATATTACATAATGTCTATAAAAAGAAAAATGATTTACTAGGAAGTGAAATACACTAAACCGTTTAATCTCTAGTAAAGTTTATTTCTAAATATTGTATATATGATTACAAAATTCATTATATTGTATTTATATAGAAACAAAGTTAAACAAAATTTACTTTTTAAATAAATATAAGATAATTTAAAAAAAAAATAAAAAATGGAAAATATAAAGCAGTGATCTAAACTAGGTGGAATTATCATATCATAGATACTTTTATTTGAATAAATTTTACTCTGAGCAAGGTTCCCGACTTCTTTCGCATAAAAAATGCAAATTATAGTGCCTCTTTAATTACAAAAATTAATTTAAGCAACCCTTATCGCAAAACTTTTTAATCGTTTCCTCAAAAAAATGGAACCAAATCCCGAATACGACGGCAATGGGGATTCTTTTGGATTAAAAATGCTAAATGCTAATTAGTTTTGGAAAAAACTATGATGAGCGTAATTCGATACATATGGATGTCGAAGCCGAAAGTAGTTCACGCTTATGCTATATAAAACCTTACTTTTTTTTTATTTTTTTCCCTTCTTTTTCTTAAATAGTTCAACGACATGAAATTGCTTGGTATGAATTTGCGCAGATAACGCCGATAAGCTCTTTGCGCTTCGTAATTTACTTGTTAACGATATCAAGCGTGACAATTTGCTCCAAAAATCCTTCCACAACTAGTCCTATTAATTTATAATGTAAAAAATCTTAATTTATTTAAATTATGAAAGCAAAATTATTGTACTAAATAATTAAATCAATTTAAAAAAGAAATATGTTGATGGAGCAATGTTCGTAAACAGAGTTATCTGTTTTTATTAAAACGCTGCGTTTATTACAAACGTTAAAAAACTTTATAGTAAAAAAATATGAAAATTTAAAAAAATTATTGTAAATTGTTGACAAATATACGAACATCATTTATTTTTAAATTTGATGATTTTAAAACTGTTTGAATAATCTGCATAAATAGGAAACATCATCAACATTTTATCTTTTTGTTAATCATGATCATCATTCTCGAGACAACACACATTATTCTTTTAAAAATAAAATCTACCTTTCATTTATTCAAAAAAAGTGAGCTACTACAACTATACCTATATTGATTACAACTGTAACGATTGTTCTCCTGTCCATCTTTCTCGTACGGTAAGAAAGTAATATCCAGATGCAAAGAATATCTCCCGTCCCATGCATACGTCGCTCTTAATACTAAAATATGAGTATTTAACCATAGATTAAGGAAATAATAAGTCTGAGATAAGTTAATCCTCTCCAGGAGATAAGAACCAAGCGCCTCCCTAACCCCTATATCAAACGGAGGGGTGCACATTTTGGATGCATGTTCAGATGGGGTCGTAATAGAGAAAATCAGAAGCATACGAAATAGTAAGAGAACAACGCGCAGTGAAGATTCCCAGGGGATTTTTGGAAATAAATTTGGCCAAAAAATCATTACTGGCAGATTTGAATAACTATCTTCGAATTTATCTTCAAGCGCGTCAGCATCCAATTTCTTTCTTTAACTCGAAAGTGTAGTGTCTTTTTGTAATCTTTCATCCTTTATCTCTATCCTTGTATACTATTAGACCAACGAAAGTAACGCCTAGATTTGTTTTACTGACGAACCTCGCTTTCTCTTCTTTTTCACGCAATTATTTTTTCCTTCCCCTCCTGATCTTGTTCTATTTTCTCTTACTTCATATAAAGAATTTTCGATCGTCAGTTTTCATTGCTCTGTAGACCTTTTTTTTAGTTCTAGTCTCTCAATCTCCTTGCATTTTCAGTTTTATCGCATCCGCTTTCATTTGTAAGCTATACTACACTTCTTTGTTTCAAATCCTTTTATTACACCCAATTTCGTGTTGCTTACTTATACATGTATATCCACGTAAAATTGCAAGATATTTTTCATACGCGTGCGTTACATAAATGGAGGAAAACATAGGATATAATGTGAAATATTGTGAAAAATCAAAAATATAGAAAAATATCTTTTCTTGTTTTATAGCTTTCGAAAATGTAGCTCTTCGGATATTTTATTATAGGGAGAAAGGTTTTCTATAAATTAATTTACGTAATATTTTGCTTTCAAAAAGTATGCATCTAAAAATAAATTTAACAATAACTTTAAGAATGAAATAAATCAGCCGTAAGTTTAATATTTTTGGATGCTTTTCAAAGAATTGATAAAAGATGAACGAAATCTAAAAAAGAAAAATTTCGTTATACCAACGCTATGAAATCTTATAAGTATATTTATATTCCTTGCTTTTTTATTAGACTTGTAGATTTTCAATTAATTGTGATAAAATCTTCAATAAAAAATAAAAAAGTATTTCTAAAAAATACATTTTTTATTTTACGAAAATGTTATGATAGCATTTAAAACAGTATGTTGTCTTACGGTGCAAAATAAAAAGCCAAGTTTGACTGCCAAACTGCTACGTTTACAAAATGAACAATTAGGCAATAAATTGAATTCATTAATTAATATTTTCTTGATTGAAATATCTATTTCCGATTGAAATGTTGATCCAATAAGCTATTGATCATTTGAAATCACCCGTCGATGTTGATCTAACTCAAACCAAACGATACTCAACAAAACTCTATATCGCACTCGATAAAAGGGTACATCCTGAGATAATTTAATGCAAAACTTGGATAATTTAAATCAGTTATATATACAGTGATGAACTCAGATGAAGACGAAGCTCGTATAACGAACGAAAAAGTAATAAAAAGGGGTCAAACTGCACCAGCGGTAACCAGATTTCTATCAGAGTTTTTGCACTCACAATGCCTCGTCTCTTTCAATTTTATTCACCCTTCCGTGAAGATTTCCCGTGAATTTCGCAGAAAAAACGCATCCTTATCGAATAATTATTACTTCTTGTGTGAGTCATTTTTTTGCCCTTGGCACAGAAGCTCACATGCATTGGGTTCTAAAGGAAAAAAGTTTTAAAGCTCCTTGTGTGAGTGGAGATTTTTTATTTCTTGTGAAAACTTTCAGTTATAAAGTTAACTACAAATTTACACTAAAAATTATTTCACTTGTGAAATTTATCCGATCAACTGTAATTACCAAATTTGTGCTTAATATCTGGGTTGTTATCAGAAAAAAAGATGTTTGACAAAGAGAAAACAGTAGTCTTCAATTTTAAAATAAATACTTGCAATAATTTTATGAAAAACATTGAAGAACTGTTTATCTCTCAGAAAAGACATTTTACTATAATATAATTTTACCGTTCAGAAAAACGAGTCTTATTGTAAATAAAATACAATGTAAATTCATCAATGGAGGGGCAGCAATTATTTTTAATACGTAAACAATAATTTGATTACAAACTTAGCTTCTTTTTATAAATTAACTTTCATAAAGAAATCAATGAATAATTATTATAATTTACATGATCATAATTTATGGGAATAATAAATTTAAAACAATTTGGGAATTAGTTTAATCCTATTGAGATGAGATCTAAAAACTTAAAAATATACGTATATAAAATAGATATTTTATTGTAAATATATTCTATGAATAATAATTTCAAAAAAATATAAAATGTTCCTTATTAAATATGACAAAAAAAACATACACATATAGTACTTAAAATTCAAACGAATGAATATAAAAGACGATTTTTTGTGTTGCAATACTCAACCAATTAAACTAATGTGATATAAGTCATCATCAAAATATTCTTATATTTAATCTGTTCTCAGATACTTTGAAAGAAGTTCTTCATCTATTAAGATATATTTACAAACATTTTATCCAAATATCATAAAATAAAGACATAATTGATTACAGTGCTTGATGAAATATTTATCAATCACAAATTTGTTGATAATATTTTCTGTAAAATAAAAAGATCATTAAAATCTCCCAACTATTTATATATCAGTTATATATAATAGTTATAAATAGTTATTCCAAATCAGTTATATGGCTTAAAGTTAAAAAGCAGGAACTAAGATAGCAGGTAGTTCATTATTAGTACTTAGCAAGTAATTCCCGTGGGAATTGATGGAACGTTGTCTTCGTGGAAGTCGTCGTTCGCTTAGTATACTCCTGATGACAGTATCCTGGGAGCTCTTAGCTCGGAGAAGACCCCCCCCCCGGGATATGTTGGGCTGAATGCTCGCATTCCCTCAGGGTACCACACGAAATCGAAACCTCCTGGGTTGTTTGTAACTTAAAATGTTGGGGTCTATTCAAGATGAGGAATAAGATCTTGAGATCCTTTAATGCAGTTGTATCCGATAAGTATACAACAATTGATTTTGATGAATTTTTCTATCATCTTTTTAAAATAACTCGTTGGCATAAATCCATAAAAATTCTTAAAAATTGACAACTGTAATTGTATTTAAAATATAAGCTAATATGCGTGTAAATATGTACATACTTGTCACCACAAATTTTATATTCGTTCAAAAATTATACAAAATAATGGTTTGATTGAGCTTTTTTAACATATGAACACAGCAAAATAATAATATAACTATAAGTTTTTGTACATTTGCATCTAATATTTGTTACGTCTTCATCTTATTGTATTGATTCGAAAATTTAGTCATTGATGAAACATCAAAATATTAAAACAAACAGAATATTTACGATTCACGATAGTAGTTATTTAAATAATGAGTCATACGACCTCGATAGTTCCACACCTCAGCTGCATATACGTATACCGCGAACTTATCGACTGCACTTATTACTCATACACGTATAACTGATCATTATCATCTGCAAGCTATGTAATTTGAAGACGTGCACGGCATCACGAAAATTTTGCAACTTACCCACTCAAATGTACTGTTCGAGAATAATTTTTTTTTTCAGAGTAAAGAGAAAAGCATTAAGTAATTGATAAGCAAATATAAAAGAGGGAAATGATGGCACTAATAATTCGTAGTTTTATATTTTTTGTATTATTTTACTATAAATCGATAAAATATTTTTATTTCATTTGAACTGTTGTCTACTCTTCTTTTAACACAAATTTTTGCATTAATTTCTATAATAATTTTTAGTAGGTAGCCAATTGTTCATTTTTTCATTTTAAAAATGCTTAAATGTTATTTTTCATTGGAACATATTGTTTTCAACATATTAAATAAACATATTAAAAATTTATTGCTTTGATTAATCGTATTGTTTTACATTAATCGTCAAAAATTATCGAATGATTAAGTACAACAAATCTTTATACATCAAGTTAAAAGAAAAGTGAAAGAACGATTACTCTAAATATCAACGATCATAAAATGAAGAACAATTAATTGTATTAAAAGTATCTGCACACGCCCGCAACACTGTAATTGATCTTTACACTTTTCCTAATTATTTTCCTAACGGACAAACTAGGAGGGACTTACCTCTTACCTCTTACCCATGAATCGTAACTCATTCGGTTTATTAATTGGGAAATTGCGCATAAATACTTATGCTAATTACAATCCCATTAACATTGCATGACTTTTGACATTAAGTTAATACTCTTGCAATTTAGTTAAAAAAATTTTTAATAAGTTGGGGAAGAATGATTATAAAGAGGTAGATGAGATTTTCAAGAATATTTTTATTTATTTAATTAGGATTTTTTACTTATCCGAAAACTTATTTATTTTTTTTTTTTTTTGTAAATCTAATCAATTTAATTTTAGCTTGTATTTTTTTTTTACTTTTATTTTTTTACAAATCATTTTATTTAGTATATCATATATTGAGTAATGGAATTATTCAATTTTTAAACACTATACTTTTTTATATTGATCGCTATTTAAAGTTTTTCATTTTACAAAGAACGAAAAAAACGAAGGGATGTTTATTCTTTAAAATACGA
Source organism: Eupristina koningsbergeri (assembly GCA_018907245.1). Classification (NCBI taxonomy): domain Eukaryota; kingdom Metazoa; phylum Arthropoda; class Insecta; order Hymenoptera; family Agaonidae; genus Eupristina; species Eupristina koningsbergeri. Next base: position 1,503,427 of record JACCHV010000105.1, read on the forward strand.
ATATTTTTATTATGAAACGTTGAAAATTTATTTTTTTCAACAGAAGAAAATGAGAACTATGAGTACATAATAATTTAAAACTTAATTTTTAAATTTAAATTCATAGAGCTTGGACAGAGATACTCGAATAAACTCAAGCAGTTATACTGCACTGGTTCAAAGTCTAAATATTCCTATTACATCTATTTACGTAGTTTCTATGTGGATTGGAAGGATTTTAAAGGACAGATTCATCCCCATTAATTGATGTAGCAGCAACACCACGACAATGAAAACTCCATAATCATGAGAAGTTACCCACCCCCTGAAAGGTGGAGTTGGTTTCTTAATTATGTACTACACATACTACATTCAACCGACAAGAGGCTGCCCCCCTCCTTGTTGTAGGCGTTACTGATCATATTCTCTCTCTTTCTCTCTCCCCAGATCAAAGAAAAGATCTCCAGCCTACTTTGGTGCGCCTCCCTTGCTACTTCAACCCGCCAACAGACATCGGGCTTTATTATTCTGCGAGCTAAGCCATTCCATCCCGCCGCATGCCCTTCTATACATATATGAATGGCTCGGTGTTGTCATTAAATAAAAATCAATCAGGAGGTTGTAAAGGAGACTTAACGGATTTGCTTTCACTATCCACAAGTTACGTATCTACCGCCATACATATTCGGATAGATAGATGGGTGGATAGATGGACAAATAGATAAATATATAAATAGATAAATAAATAGATAAATGGATAGATGATTTATGGAAGGATGGATGGATGGATGGATGGATGGATGGAGAAAAAAGTGGGAGGAGAGAAGAGAAAAATGTTACATTGAAGGAGAGTCGAAGAATACCGAGTTCTTGTATTGTTCGTTATATTCGACTAGTATTAAGTTACCTTTCAAGTTTTTGGCCGAAATCCCTCGAGCACCAGTACCATTTGATTTTCTTTTCCTTCCATCTCCCTCCAGCCTTCTCTCTCTCTCTCTCTCTCTCTCTCTCTCTCTCTCTGTATTTCTGTCTCTCTCACTTGTACACTCACTCCATTGTTAGATAGTTATCAAAAGTGGATTTTAGAATGAATTGTTCTTACACTTTAACGTGACACTTTTTAACCTTCGAACTTATATTCATGCTTAAGAGTAAATAGACTATAAACGGTACACAAATAACGGATGTTATTGCATCTGTATTACATATATTCATTTAAAATTAAAGTTAAGTTATTTAAAATTTTTAAATGATTTAAAAATATATTTTTGATAAAAATATTAAATTATAAAAAATTTATTAAATATTAATAAAAATTGTTTACAAAATATGGAAAATTGCTTACGTCGTTTTTGTTTCAGGCCATTATGTACGAAGGACAGGATAAAAATCCAGAAATGTGCAGAGTCTTACTTACACACGAAGTCATGTGCAGGTACATCAATTCCTCATAAATTATAAAATAATAAAAAATAAATTCAATTTAAAAAATTTATTTATGATTATGTTCTATAAAAATTAAATTTTGAAAGGAATTGCATTAAAATATTTTTTGTATACATCAACATTTCATATAATAAAAGTGAATGTAAAACTCATGTTGTCAAAAACGGTTTCATTTACGAGTTCGAGATTTTTCTAGTATTTTTCTGTTGTAATTCTTAATTGCTACTTTAATTGTTGAAATTGCGTGGATTTTTCCATAAGTTTCTACTATTCATAAAATATTGAACCTATTAGTGATAATTATTTGCTTGTTGAAAGTATATTTTAAAATTAAAATACACTAAAATTCATAATCATTAAAATGTCCATTAAATTAACATTAAAGAATATATAATAAGAAATTGCAAGCATAATGAACTCATTACTTATAATATAATATATATTTTGATTCAATTAACCATTAATAATTCAAATTCGGAATTTCTAATTCCATTTTTATATAAAATTATTGGGGGTATATCATTACATAGTAAAACCATTATATAGTGTATATTCACGTGATATATATATATATATATATATATATATATATATATATATCGATTATACAGAATACATGTATAATTATTAATTGTTACGTAGTAAATATTACTCAACTAATTGTTATTACTTTTGTAAATTTTATTAAGATATCGGGTAATTAAAATTAATGAACATTAAATACGAGCGATCAAGTGATTTTTCTTTCAGTTCATTATTTGTTTATTTGCAGACTAAAGTTGTAATTTATTTATATATATAAATTATGGAAAGTTAGTCTTTCAGAAAAGCTTGCTTCGATAAGATAACACGAATATGTTCGCCGTGCTTGAATATTTTAAAGATTAGATCGAAAATAATGCAAAGGTTTAGTGAATGGTGGATATATGCATATTAACAATATTTTGCAAACGAAAATGTCAGTTTGCACTGATCACGGGTCATAAACAGAAACAATGTACATTTTAATAATCACCCTATATTTAAGCATTTTTCAACAATAACCCCACCAACACACATTGGTACTTATACAAAAAAAGAGTGGGGCGGATAATTACTTGGATTTTCTGGGGGATTTTCATAGCTCAACTGTATCACTTTCATACCTTCTTTAATCCGTTTATCACGTATAAGACTGGACCTGTATTTTACCTTCCAATATTATAATATTATTTCGAATATTACAAGCGTAAAAACATCTTTCATTGTATTTCCTTGTTTCATATATAGGTTCATAATACTTGTAAGAAAGTACTTTAATAATTATGTTTAACTGGTAAATAGTCGAGGATTGTAAAAACAATGTTAAATATATGTGCACTGAAAATGCATCTTTATAGCACAGATATCATGATTTATCAGTATATTTATCGCAAATAAAACATTGATTTAATTCCTGAAAGAGTAAACGTAAAGCACTTGCTGAAAAGTTGTTTTTTAGTTTTTTTTTTTTTTTTTTTTTTAAAGATTGATGAAATGAAAGTATGAAGGAATTAGGCTTAATACCAAAAAGAAACACACAAGGCTCGCGATACACACATTTAATTAACCGAGATACATCAAGGATCACTCGCGTGATTTTATTTTTATTTTCCTCAAAATCAAAATTTTCAGATTTAAAAAGAAGTTTTTAGTCCAAGTTCCATCGAAATCATTTAATTTTTACTTTCATAACTCGCAAGCTCCCCTTTCTCATGTAAAAATTCTGTTAAACGCCTGTATAAACAATTACAGCTATTAAACAATTAGGCCATTATTTGCATGAGTAATTTCTAATTTACGAATGATAATCAACTGACATTTTGTATGTTTGTTATAGCCGATGTTGCGACAAGAAGAGCTGCGGGAATAGAAACGAGACGCCCAGTGATCCAGTCATCATTGACCGGTGAGTTTATTTCTCTTTCTATCCTTTCGATTAAAATTAATATACTTTCATTCCATATTTCTGCATATGATAGTATATTATTAAAGGTCGTTTTAACAAAAACTTTTTTGCGTTTTCACTATGTAGAACGTAAATTAAAAACTAATTCATTTTTTCGATATTATACGATAATAAGGACACTTTTTATATTCACGCTTGAATATATATATATGTATTGCACTGTAAAGTTCGTAATTATTTTATATCAAAAATATAAAAATATAGTTATTATATGTAAACTTATTTGTTTTAATTGTTGTAAATTACATCGCAATTTAAAAATATCTGTATTTTCTACACTGAAATAAATTAATTAATCATCACAAATTTAATATATTTGTATTTCACCATTAATTTTTATAATTAATTTGACATAAAATTAATAAAAATACATAAAAGTTTTTCTTGTAAGAAACGTATAAATAAACACGCAGTAGTTGTACTCGCGGCGATTATGAGGACATGGTAATGCAATAATACACGCAAGAATTAATATAATAATGCAGGCAAAAGCATTTATTCTATTATTCCTCAGTGCAGAAGTGGCGATGCCGACGACAAGAGAATAAATGACTCGCCTCCCCCGCGTCGAGAAGCATCATTCCCGGCCCCTCGGGGTTCACTTTCTCTTTTGGGCCTGCTTCTTAAAGTTATAACCCTTAAAGTCGGTCTCGGGAAAATCGTCGCTTACATTCTACTATATTATTTTATTTAATTTTTTTTTTTTGAAAGTTTTTTTGTTTTAAACGAGAACATAAGAAACGCCTTTTTTCAATCTTGTTGTTTATTCAATACAATATGTATTTAAATTTGTAATAAATAATAACTTATTAAGTATTCAAAGAAATTATCATAAAAGATGACTAATTATGCAGGAATTAAATATTGCTGAATGTAATGTTAGTAAAGGAATAATTTAATGAATAACTATTTAAACTGCTACATTTTCAATGTGCTTACCACGAGAACTACCTGATTTCTTTATAGACCAGGTAATAGAGCACATTTTAGGTAATGAAAAAAGTATCTAGTAATATATCTCAAAATTAATAAAAAAAATTAGTAGATTCTAATTTTCTAAAATGCCACTTAAAAGATTTCGGGATTTTTTTATTATCAATTTCAATGAAAAAATACATTTTTTTTCCTTTTCTATTATAAAATCAAAAATTGTAATTTTAAAACTATATTGCTTATACACGAATTATAGCTATTAAAATTATGAAGAAAATTCATTTTTTCATAAACCGATCGCAAAATTAGAAGTTGAGAAATTTTCCAAGAATCGGAAAATTTTTAAATTAATTAAAAAATTTGTAACTTCATTCCTTTTTAATATTTAGAACTCTAATTTTGGGAAATTGAAGTAATTAATGTGTACTGTATTTGTAAATAATTTCAGCTCAACCAGATAACTGATTTTAGAAAAATATTATTTTTAATTAAAATCTGCGAAAATGTACTAAATTGTTTTTAGCTCACTTTATTTGACATTAGTTTTTTCAACGCCTTTGAAAAATATAATTATTATAGGAAGAAAAATCCTGTATATTATATTTTGTAAAAATCTGTTCAGCGAATTGGGAAAACCTCTGAATATTATGAGTGGTATTTTAGAAAATAAGAATCTAAAAATTTATTTACAATTGTTTATTTTGTTGACTAATTATTTTTTTTTCATTATCTAAAATGTGGTATATTGATTGGTCTATTGGTTAATAAATAAATTTCGATCCGCATCTTCTAGAAAATTCTAAAAATGAGAAAACCACCTCGACCTGCGGAAATTTTCGTATTTTCATTCACCCTTGAGAGGGATAGAAGAACTCCCTAAGGACGTTGCGCTTCCACACAAGATATTTAGGCCCGCGAGCTGCATTGTTTAGTCCGAGATACACCTGCAACTTGTATCTGAATGGGAAACATGCGGAGCATAGCGAAATCGTGACATCCCGAGAGATAGGGATAATCTTCCCGTGGGATTCATCCGCTCCTAAGGAGATAGTCTTCAGTGGTATAACTTGCCCTACTGGATCTAGATTGGTTGACGCTGAAGGGGGTGGGGGTGGAGAGTGATATTGCACGTTGAATATCTGGTGATACCATGTGGCGAGGTGATTAATTTTTATCTAATCAGGGAATGAATCTGAGGTTTCTTCGCCTTCGAGTGGGGTTACTGTTTTGGTTTGTGTTGGCCAAGATATAATTCAAGGTCATCGAGTTGCAAGATGGTTAATACTAATTATCCTAAGAAGCCCTACATATAGTTAAAATTACCCAGTGTTTATCGAGGTCTTAAGTGATTACTAATAATCAGGTGCATTTTGGACTATTTTGTTTCATCAATGAATCTGCAATTATGTTTATTAATGATCTTACTTTTATTTAATAAAATTTGCACTGCTAATTCATTATATAAGTGATAGTTATTTTGTATTAAAATACATTTCAGATAATATAAAACTTATACTTTAATAAACAAATTATATGTGGATAGAATTATGTATATAAATATTAAATCATTTAAATTTATATTTATTATAATATGTATATATCAAACAAAATTATTAAAACACTGAATAAATTTAAAAAAATATGATAAAATATACAGTTTTCGATGATTTTTAATCATATAAAGATAGGATTAATTTTAATCTTGTGTACAATAATAACCTTTAACGATTCATATTCTTTTTTAAAATAATCAATTATATTTTATTCTTGTTGAATATGGAAGCTTAAAATATATTATTTTATCGACCTTAATATTAACTATTTGTTAATTCTGCTGAAAATCCTTCTGAAAATCTTACTACTAACCAGGTAAATTGCTTATCAACTTGCCCAAATGTTAATTCCAACAGATTTTCTTCGCACAGATTTTCTTTTAATGCTATATATGTAGATAGAACTTTTGTAAATATTATGTTTTGAATACTTGTAAGTTAGTCTACACCTAACCTTTCAATTCAACTATCATTATTATTCTAAATAAATTATTATATAAATAAATCTGCTTTTATTTAACAATTATTTCAATAGAGAAATCCTACTACATATGATACTATCTAATCGTAATACTTGCCAATTATTTAGCATTCAAATTTATTTGATATTTTTTAAATTTTGAGATTAAAAGAATCAATAAAGTAAGTAAATAAGTTAAATGTAGAACTTATTGAGATCAGTATTGTGAATTAAGAAACAAATTTTATTTTATTTTCAGAAATTGATTTTGTTTGTATTCAAAACAGGCCTGTAACTTGAGTGCATATCTTAACAATATTTCATTATAGAAAATAACACTTTAATCGTGAAGAAAACGCACGTTACATGATAAAGATTATAATTAAATTTCTTTCCTCATTATTCTCTATGAAAACCCCAGATATAAAATAAAAGGATAATTGCTTTAACTTTTGGTGGAAAAGAGTCGAGTCCATTCATCTTGTCCTCAATAATAAAGACAAAACACCCAACCTAATATGCATTCGATGGTCACACGAGAAGACGCTCGTAAAATGATTGTCCCGGCGATATAGAAAAACTAATTTTGAAAATGTCCGATTAGGCTGCGGTTCCCTGAACTATGAATCCCCAACAACGAGAACCCCGTGGTAAAGGGCGTAGTTCATATTTTCGGTCGCGTGTCGCGAGCTGCGACCCTTAGCTCAATTTGGTCGAGATTCTTGTTCGAACGTCATCTTCTCGAAGTTGTTCATGTTATGGCTTTCACACACGTCCGGCCAACATAAAGAAAACATTATTCCGGCTTATTACGCGAAGGTTAAAGGGAGAAAATTGAACTGAGCTACTTTTTTGGCTTCGCACGCGCCCTAGTAAAACTCAATGATTATGGTTCTAAAGATAAAACGTTGCTCAATTTGTATTTTATTGGCTTATGAAAATCTCTTTATTTAATTGTAATATCGTTGCTGTTGATGCTTTGTTGTCACCATTGTAATGTTAATTTAAGAATAATAAGCTAAAAATTGCATTTTTTATTTTAATTATTAATTTTGTTTATATGTTCTGTTGTTGATTAGCTCCAATCTTAAGAAATGGAATTTATTTTAAAATTAAGTTAGTAATTTTAATTTATATAAAAATTGTTGTAGTAACAACACACAATAGTACATTATCAAAGTATAATCTGAACAGTTATGATACCAGTAATTAAAATAAAACGTAATTAGTATAGAAAATACTAATTTTAAAAAGGCTACACATTAACTGTATAGATTGGAAGTTAAGTGGTGATTCTTTTTTTGAGAAAGATTATTTAAAAAAATTTTTTTAATACCGATTAATACTAGATCGCAATGATTACTAATGCAATGGATAATGAAAGATGTGAGATGTTTCTTTGATATTCAAACGTTTTTAACTATTTCTTTGCTTAAACAATATCAGCAATCATATATAAGTTTTATCAAGCTTTTGATTAAATTGAAAATCATAATTTTCTTTTATTAGATCATATGAATATAAGTGAAATTTTAAAATATGTTGGAATATGTAAATTTTTGGTAGTAATTAGCAATTATTTTTTTTTAAAGATGATAATATAATATAATATAATAATGATAAATCAATTGATTATTTAAATTTGGATTTCGTGTTTAAGTTTTAGATGAAAAAATACTTATTGAAAACTGTAAAAATAAAACTAAAATTTTTATGTGTATAAAGTAGACTATTATTTAATAAATCATTTACGTATGTTTTCAAATACTATTTAATTTTCATACAATTGGTGATGCTTTGAATTAATTTTTTTGTGAAAATTATGTAGTATTTTTTATTAGTCTTTAACTTAAATATTATAATATTATAATAAAGTGAGTTCATCATCATGAAAACTGTATATTATCGTTATTTAAGTATCAGGGGAATCAATGATACCCTAAATTTGAATATAAATATTGATATTTATCAACATTTGTATTCGAATCAATTTTTTACTCTGACTACATTATATAATTTCACTAAAGTTAAATACAATAATGTTTTTTAATTGAAACGTATCATCATTATCATCATCATCTATATAATCATTATCACCGATATTATTAGGTATTTTTCAGATATAATTTTTAACAATATAAATCCAAATTCTATGAAAAATTATTATTGTAAATTCCATTGCATCGATGAAATCGAAGCGCATTACCAAATATAGTTTAAATTCAATTGATCGAACATCCGAATAATCAGTTAAATGAGTATTTCAAATTATGAAGAATGAGATTATTTTAGTGTAATAATTCTCATTTACGTGTATTTATTGTAAAGAAAGAGGAAACTCTGCCTGAAGATTACAAGTATTAAGCAAAAACTCGATAAATTTGACCATCGGGAAAGCAATTATTTATCTATCTTCGAGCATATAACATATAGACGTGCACATAATCATAAACGTGTACTTCGCAGATGCGCGCGTGCGCCAAAGTATCTCACTAAATCATTTTCGTCCATGTCAACTACCCCTAGTAGTATCCTTAACAAGGGCTGCCCCCCAAAAAAACCCTTTGTGGTTTACGCACACATACACATACCCACACAGACAATCTACAATTGCAGCCAACAGTAACATTGGTCTGTTAATAAATTTTTGGCGGCATCATTGTGAAAAGGAAAAAAATGTCGGACAATGGAGTGGGGCTCGCAGGTATTAATGACACTTTGATTGAGTCGTGCTCATTCATCTGTACGACTGGAACAATAACGAGTGGTGAAAAATGTTGTGGCCCATGTGTTGTGCGGGAGCGATGGGCCAGTTTGTGCCTGCGATTCCCGTGGGCTTTTTCAACAAATTCACAATACCTCTTTTACCGACAATTAGTTGACTTTGCTTTTATTTCGGCTCTGCGATTCTTCATCCTTTGAATAAATTTCAATACATGATTCTTTCTGGTTAGTCTAACAAACTCGGAATTAGTACTTAGATAGTTTGTTAAAAAGAGAATTCTTTTTGTCTCATTTTCAAAATGCTATGATATGAATCTTTTTTTTATTAAACACTTATCATTTGCACTGTAATTTTGAAAGCTGGTTAATGAATTTGAATTTAATTGTAATTATAATTTTATAAAATTATACATATTTTCTTATTAACTAATTTTTAATGCAAATGGCGGCACGTTTACTGAACATCATAAATTCCGGTATTATTAAAAAATCAATCCTCCTAGTCATTTTAAATATTTATAATCAACTTGTAATAATATCATTATAATGTTTGTTTACATATAAGTTACTTATGTATATTACCATCTCGCTCTCTGTGATATTATTGGGTTATACATTGTGTTGCATATGGTATTTTACAATATGATACGTAGCAGAGAGGAAAATTGTTTGACTTGGTTGCGCTTGTCAGACAATCCTTTAATTTTGGCATAGACCATAAATTTACATATACAGTGTACTACTCGCTTTAACTTTTAATCTTTTTCCATCTTTTTTATTGTTTCAGTGCTTTTTTTTAATAAAGTTTATGGTTGATTTATTAGTGAGTTTTCAAATATTCTTTTATTTTATAATTTTGAATTTAAAACATAGAGTTATTAAGTGATAATTAATGTTTAAGATAAAAAGGTCGTCATTATTAATATTTATTAATAAAATTTTTTAAATTTTTCAAAAAAAGAAAAGTATGATAAGTTGTATTGACATTCGCTTTTCATCTCTTAAATCATGGAATGAAGTTTAAATTCTCTTCCATACACATGCGATGTACAAATACTCAAATATGATTACTTTGGAGAAGAACCCAGTATTCAAACGTCCAACATTTTGCAACAATTCATCATTATATCATAATTGGTGTGAAATTTGTAGGGTCGAAACAGTCGATAGACTGACAATGACATAACAATGACATACGGATTGACAATCAGTTCTCCTTGTGGTGATAATGCATGTAAATTTGAAAATGTAATTACTCAAAATGTTGACCATCCATATGCACATTGGATGTTCAATAACAATCGAATCGTTACTCAAAATCAGTTTAGGCAAATTGTCCGATTTGCGAGTCAAGTTTCATGGAATTTTTATTAATTACAATTGTTGGGTGTAAATTTGTCTTAGAATTGGAAAGATTGGTAATTCAATTACTGTCAATTAAGTGGTGGCAACATCATTATCTATTTATTTTATTTTTTATTTTTTTTTCAATATTAATATGGATATTAAAGTAGTCATTATATAAATGTAGACCATGATAACAAAATTTTTTCTCAAACAATAATTATTTGTTTATCTAATAAAAAAATTAAAATAACACATATATGTAAAAATGTTTGGGTAATGATATTATAGTATAAAATATAATGGAATATTGAAAGTGGTAAAATAAAAAAATTAAAAAAAAAAGATAATTAAAAAATTGTTTTAAGAAATTTTAAAATACTTTTAAAAAAATAAAATTACATTTTTTAACTTTTAAGACTTTTATTATTATTCAGATAAGAATAAAAATTTACATTTAAAAAATTTCCCAAAGATAAGTTAATATTAATAATAATTTATCCGCGGATAAATTTAAATAAAAAAATGATTCAAATTTATGTATTAAAACTCGGGGATTACTACTTATTTTTAAATTTATTGTATTATAACTATTTTTATAAAAAATTGATATTTTTTTAATATTATAATTATTATTTTTAACGATTAGATATACTTGATTATTTGTATATTAAACATTTAATCTTTTCTCGAATTAAAAAATCCGTTTGTTTTATAAAATTTTACGATTGAATTTTAAATAAATATGTTAACAAATATTATATCCGTCATATTATAAATTAAATCTGTGCATTCAAAACTAATTTTGTAGATGGTAATGGGTATTTGGGATAAACAATAGAAAAACAATACAAAATATATATGTGTATGGCAAAATTCAAATGATCGTATAATAATCAGCATCACTTGTTTTACCAATATTTTTTTGCATATTAAAATGAATTATTCTACCTTTTTTTCGACTCCGTATATGTCAACACACTTTATTAACGCGTTTTAACATATTCATTGTTACTTATTAAAGTAAAAATGGATGTTTTTAACCAATAGAACAATATTATTTCTTAAATTTGCGTTTTTATTTAATATTAAAAAAACAACTGATTATTCATCAAAGCTAAAGAAAAATTAAATCACGGGCTCTCTTTTAGAACTCAATCGTAGCCCAGTTTCCGCTGTTACTGTAGTTCTATTAGGGAGATCAAAACGCACTAGAACCTCTCGTGCAGTATCGAAGAACATATGAGATTTGACAGTCGTTCATAGAGTCGGATCGGAATCGGAGTTTCGCCTTTGACCGTTACCTTAGGAAAATAAATGCCCTGTGCCGATTATCGTCCCGGGGTCAAATTGTGGACCAGTCGATATGATAGCTCGAGCGAGAAATAGCCGGATGAATACTGTTTAAATATGTTTGGTAATTATTTTTGATTTTCGCTCACATTATTCCAAATCACTTCAATGTTATAACGATTGACAATTGGACGAGTACCTAAATGACGACAACGATCAACATCTGATTATTATGATGGAGACTATCCAATGCGTCATTTTATTTTTTGACAGCTTCATAATAATTAATTTTTGTGGTCGGATCTAGTTAATGACTATTTTAACAGTACGAAATTAAGTATTTGTATTTCTTTTTTATTTTCCAAATTTTCATTTTTGAGTTTATAACAAGGACGTTCTTAAAAAAATTATAATCCATAATAAATGATATTGTGCAATTGTAGCAATTGGCAATTTTTTTATGATTATGCAAATTATAATTTAGTATTTAAATTCACTGAGATAAGTTATAAAAAAATTTATTAATGAAAAGTAAGTTACAAAAGCAACCAACTGGTTGCGGGGAATGTATAATATATAATTACATCGGTTGTTTTTCCAATCTTTAAATTATACTGATCAGAGTAAGAGAAATCAAATCGCAATCGCAAACTCTCAAATTAATGGCTCTTACTCTTACATAAATCAATTCATTCAAGCGAATAAATGTCCTCTCTCCCGAAAAAGGCAAACATCGCAAGAAAAACATCGTCATAAAGGCTGGTTCAAAAAGAATTTATAGAGTACCTTCGGTCGTTCGAAATCATTTCTTGCACTCGGCATATTGTTTCTCGCACAAACCTAAAGATTATACAAGTTCACTTTGATATTAAATCCATATTAAAGAATGATGTGCCTCAACCCCATCAGTTGCCTTGTAAATCTGCCCAATTAGGAGCCAACTCGCCAAAAAATCGAAATCTTCTTTATACTTCTTCCAAAAAAACAAATGAATCGCTAAAAGGAGAATGAAGAAGATATAAGTAGATCGTGGAAAGAAAGAAAAAGCGAGGGGTTTTAATAAAAATGATAATGTGTAGGGATCAAAGTCGATACGAATGCAGCTTCAGCTTCCGAGATTCATCTATACGGTATAATGAACATTATCAATATTTCGATCTGTAAATCTCTTCTTGTTTGCTTCATAATAGAAAATTTATGTTAAACTGGAACCAAGTACAAAGTAGTAACAAAAACCCGAATCTATTATGCATTTTCAAGAGAATCATCAATCTATTAGATTATCTTTGTTACATAATGAAGCAGTAGAAAATATACAGGTTGTTTCTTTTTATTCGGTAGTTATAAAGAAAAATATTGATTAATCTGTAATATAAATATTGCAAAATCATTTTTAATATTTCATGAATATTTTCTTGAATTAATGCATGTGACGTACTTTTATAAATAGATTATTTATTAACTTATATTAAACTTTCAAAAATTATAAAAAAACATAGAACTACAGTTAATAGCATATATATTATTTTATAATTTTATTAAGTCCATTATTTAAACGCCTACTTACCGAGAAATTCACTCATTAAAATAACTAAAATAATGTATTACAAGTATTTAGGCTTACTTCAAACATAATTTACCATTAATATAAGTCTGCAATAGTAATAAAAATAAAAATAGTTCGGTAAAAGATCTTGGACGAATTTTCAATTACTCAAGAGCACAATACTCCTAAAAAAGGTGAAAAGATATTTACAAGTTATTCTTGAAACAAGTTCCATAAACATATTTTATAATTGCCATTTGGAAGTCAAGTCCACACGGGTGATTTCATTTCTAATTGCTTTTATCGTGTGAATGCTGTCGCTATCCCCGAGATCTTTGTGGCGTGTATTTACTTATGATGGTCTTCTTCGAAAAATAAGAACAGTATCTGGCCCTCCATATTGCGAGTAATTCTCGACAGATGAAATAACTGTAAGAAAAGGTCAAATATTCTCCGAGCGCAACTAAGATTTCACGACGGCGGATGAGGCTCCAGGGTGCCCTTTGAAATGTACTCTATATACTATCTCTCCCTCTCTCTCTCTTTCTTTCTCTCTCTTAGTCACGAAGGTATCGTATCGTTTCTAGTATATTAGCGTATGAATAGACCTTGTAGTTGTGAAAGAAGGAGAAGATATCAAATCAAGACTTAACTGAAATTAAACAGAATCAAAAGAACGATTTAATGGAAAAATATTGTTAAAAAATTCTAAATTGTTAGACTTTTTAGTATTACGTAAAAATTATTATTTTTGTTGAAATTATTCATTGTATTTCGTGATATATCGGAATTAAATGATATTGATTGTCTCTTTTATAGCTGTAAAACCATTTTTTTCTTATTCCAAAATTTTCTTTATTCCAAAAAATTTAAAATTATATCACGGTAAATTTTTTAAATAGTTTTTTCTTTTTTATAAGTGTATTATAATTAAAATAATTTTTTAAACATGAATTTTTAGGAAGCTAAAAATATATTTTTAATTTCATTTCTATTCAAATTTTTACATTTATAATAATTATAATACTGTTTAACTTTTCTCTTTTATTATTCAAATAAAATTTTGTACAATATTGTTAAATAATCCATATGCTTAAATAACTTCTTAAAAATTTGATCAATAATGCAATAATGATTAATAATGATGCAAATAAATATATTATTTTACAAATAAAATATATATATATATATATATATATATATATAATATTAAGATCATTGAAGATTAAAAGAATATTTAGGCCTCAATTAGTTAAAAAAAATGAAATAAATCTCTGTATAATATCATTAAAATAAAAATTAAAAACTAATTTTAAGTTTATTTTAAAACTCTTTTCTTCTTCCTCTCTCTGTCAGCCTCTCATTTTCTTTTTTATTTTCTCTATAATAATACAAAATAAAATCAACTGTATTTTCATTTTTTTCCTCTTTCCAATTTTTTTTTTTTTATTTCTTTTCCTTTTTTTATTTTCTTCTCATTTTATAGAATCCAATTGAACTTTGGATTCTTGTGTATATAACACAACATTAGCTTCTATAGATATTCCTACACAAAAATTAAGAAAAGACAAGTTTTCAATTTTCGTATTGTACATTAATCGCTCATCGAATTATTTTTGGAGAAATTGAATTTTAAGAACTGACGTTTATACAACGTTTTCTACACCATACTTTTTTTAAAAAATATATATAATTTATAATTTTAATTTCTATTTCTATATTGTTCATTCTGATATAACATAAAACTAAAAAAATATTTGTTTAATCTTTAAAATTTATTAAAAATTATCTTAGTTTATTTTGTAATATAAAAAAAAAAAAATTTTTACTACTAATTAATGAACAATATATTTTAGGTTATACTAAAATACTAATGACGCTATTTCATTCACTAGTTTTCAATTTATAATGAAATTGAGTGAAAACAAGAATGAACTTAGTTTATCCATAAGGCACAAAATAAAATATCCGTAAGTAATAATCATTTTACGAAAACCAAATGAAAATCAAAAAAAGTGGCAATGGACGCCTCGACTTTTTCTCGACAAACCTTTCGTGATAAGAGGCAATATGTTTACAAAACGTAAAATAAATGTAAGAAGATTGATTTTAAGCAGCACCAACTCTGAGTAATGTAAAGAAAAAGGAAATGAGATCGGGAGAAAGAGAAGAGAAAATAAATATCGTTTGGAGTCATCCACCGTGTCTCAATTCAGATTCGAGAGCCAGCAAAATTTGCCTTTTCAACCACCGACGAGCCGTGACGCTTGACATCTGCTGCCTCCCTAAAGCAGCACCGCGAAACCCTTGTGACTGGCTTGAAAAAAACTTGGAAGAGAAGGAAAATGATTGTCGAAAATTTTCTTTTATATTTTCATACATTGAGAAGTTTTTTGCAATTAACAGGATACGTCCCTGGTGTTCAATTTTAGTGTGCGAAGAGAATTAATTTTGCGATTGGAATTGCTTTACAGTTGTTCACAATTACTTTGGTTGTTCTATAGTATTTTTTTTTTTTTTTATTTCAAAAATGAATGATGTCGAGTTTTGAAGAACTATTCTTAATGTACAATTATTATTTGTTTTATTTCATCATTATCTTGAGTGAATGTTTTTTTAGTTTTTACCTTAAATGTTTTCTAAATGCTTAGTGATTATAAATATGAAAAAAACAGGAATATAATAATTTATTCTTTTAAAAAATACTATGTATATTTAGAAAAAATCGATTATATATGTTAACTAGTTATAATAAATATAATTAAATGTTTAAATGTTAGAATTAAATAAAGTGTGGAAAACTTAAAGTTACGTGATTTGTTAATGCATTTTCAAACAAAATTATTAATTTTGAAACATTAAATTAATTCAATGTTTTTCCTCAGCATTTGAATTTTATTTAGAATAATTTAAAGATTTATAGTAAGAGTAAAAATATAAAATATTCCCTAACATTTGTTCCAATAACACATATGTTTTATCTACTCTACTATTCAAAAACTTGCACCTCGTTATACGGGTATTAATAATCTTGAAACTCGAAAGTTCAAGTATATTTAGGAAAGGAAAAAGATTTTTACTATTTTCCGAGCGATTTCTCCTGGTAATCGGTTGGAAGTGTATTATTGTTATTATCTTTTCTCATTACCTCAAACTATTTTGGCAGAAACGTCGCACAGTGACTTAATCCAAACTTTTTAAAAACAATATATTTAAAAAAATTACGAATAATCGTCTTAAAAATATCTTAATCAACAAGCATTGGAATTTTTTAGATACATGTATATCAAATTTTGAAATTTTAGAAAAATTTTTTATTTTCTCTTGAAAAATGTTATTTTATTACATTATTCGCCTACAGTTTCTATTATATGTAATATATTTTTGATTAAAAAATTTCTGTGTTATAATGTATTAAATTTGTTTGTATATTTTAGTAAAAACTAGTAGGATATAATTTATATTTTTAATACAATTATAAAATATTTATAAGTAAACAATATTTAGACTTTTTAGTGGTCTTTTTATAATTAAAAAAAATAAAATAAATGTAAACTGTTTTTTTAGCACAAGGTGTCGCAAAATATTATGAATAAATATAATAATTAAAATATAATATTATAATAAAAAATATCCAAATTTACATTTACGCATGTAACAAAAAAACACTAATTACATCAAATAATAGTATGAAGGGATTTATTTCAATTAATAATATGAGCTAATATTTATAAGGGAGTGATTTGATTATCCAATTCGGTTTTTTTCGATATTCTCACACTACTGGCCATTAGCATAACACGAAAAGCAGAAGAATAAATTATATAAATAGACAAATTGCAAATGGTCACGTGAATCGTATTAACGAAGGCAAAAAGTGCACACGAGCGCACGAAATGGACTGATTATTGGGATAAAAAAGAAACTCAAGCAGATGCATCGAGGGTGAATTTATTTGTGAGCTTGTCCCTGACGTTGGTTATGGTACCCGGCATTGCATATGTTTCAATGGATTCAAGATATGAATGACACGCTTATGGGAATTTACATTCAAAAATTGAATTTCGCCATTAATACCCATGAGCAATATGCTGCAACGAGTAGTCGTTTTTTTCTTTTACCATTTAATCATGAATTTGACTAAGCCTTGTAACAACTTATAGTGTTTATCAGTGGGATTGATTATAATTTCTTAAACCTTCTGTTGATTTTTAAAAAATTATTAAAGCGATACGTATTAAACATTAGTATAGCTAAACAAAAGGCTGAATAATTTACATCAATTTATATTTTATACTGAAAACAAAACAAATCCCTTTTATATTTTATTTATACACTTTTATTAATTATTATTAATACTCATATGCAGGATATCGTTTAATATATTGTAATTAAACTAAATTTTTTTTATAATTATGAAAGACGTAAAGAAAATAGAATAATTAAATAATTAAACTAATTAAAAAAAATTATCCAAATAATATCTGTAATTTATAATTTTACATTTGTCTAGCAGCAGAAATGATTGTAATTTTAATATATTTTATAAACATTGTGTAATTATAAGTGATAAAGCAATGGACGTACATTTGTCAAATCGGGTTAACCTTTTCCTGAAGATAAAGAAGAAAAGAACAAGGAGAGGGAGGGAATACGGCCCCCGAGCAGAACAGGTGGTTACTAGAACGAAGTAAGGTCGCCTAGGGATATGAGAGCCGGAGGCCACTTGAAGAGTCGCGTGCCCAACTCAATTACTTTCTAGGGTCTGCTGGAGCACAACACGCGTATTCGCTTACCCATACACGCACGCACAACACAAGTGGATAACGCGTGCCGAGTTTAGAGCCATTGTTCAGCGTTGTTCGAGGTTGTTCGAACTCACCGGTCGCCATTTATTTACATGCTCAAAGCCTGAATCGGACGACGGCACATATCACTCTCGTGCTTGCCTTCCATAAAATTTCTTTGTAAATATTCGGGTAATCTACGTCGGTTGACAACGATATTGTTTGGTATTCCCAATTCGATTAGTAAATTGATGCACACCGACATGATTCTCTCTTTCTTTAAATTGTATTTGGGTGCATCACGCTTCGAGTGTCTCGGGAACATTCATTACATTTACGCATTTAAATTTATTACTCTTGCATCAATTATCAATTTGAGCAAACATGTTCGAGTTATCATAAATCTCGTGTTCATCCAAATTTGTGACACTGAGCTATGATCAGTTGATGACATTACGCTTTCGAGTAAAATACCACTGCTATGGCGATTATGCCTGTGATTGCTTGAGAATTGTACAAATTTTTATCTATTGAATTAATTTTCATAATCGATATTTTATCACGTTATATTTTAAATGTCTAAGTATTGATTTTTCTGTTTGAAAATTAATTTTTTGGACATTAAATCTGAACCACATAAGAACAGGAGGAAGTACAGGAACTGGACTTTAACGACTTGCTTCTCACTTACTTGAATATCGAAATAATTCTGTGATTTCCCGAATACTAATTGTTTCGATTATCAAACACTTTTAATTCTGTAAACCTTTAAAAACAAATTAATTATGGATTACGTATAAATAACAAAATTAAGTGTTCACTTAAATTTTTTTTTTTAAGGTTTTCAAACATTCAAAATCATCCAAACAATTTATGATAATTATCACTAAATTGCTTTCATTCATTATTTTACACTTTGTAATAGAACAATCATTTAATTTATTGAATAAATTCACTATAAGTAACCAACAGTGGTAAGTTGAAAATTCATTACTAGAAAATACTACAAATAGATAAAAATATTCAAGTAATTATAGAGTTGTGCTTATCCTAGATATAAACGGTTGATTCTTGTTAATCGAATTAATAATATTTACTGATTTTTCCGTAAAGAATAGAGAAAAATAAAAAAAATGTGAAGAATTCGATTTGATAAGAATGAAAGTACTCTAGGAATGGAAAGAAAGAAGAAATTGGCAATGACATAATTTAAATACATGATATTTACTTCCTGAAGACTTTTGCTATCCCATTCTTTCGATTGACACCTCGGAATTCTCAACAATTATTGGTGAAACTCAAAAGAGCTGCCCACAACTGCTCAAATTGTAACGTATGCATATCTGAACCAACACCAGGAAGCATCCATAAATGTCCCGAACAAGATCGTAAAATAAAAGTCGAAATAGTTGTCGACACTCCAACAGCTATTCTATGTTTGGTTTTTATGGCTACATTTGACTTGTTAACTTACACTTGTTTTTCAAGATGAAAAAATAAATGTAGACTTCTTTCGACATCAACTTGCTTGATTATATCAGTATTCGAGTTTGTCGGAACCGTGAATGAATTCTTGGCTATACACGCATCATGAATTGAATCTTTCTGTTTGGATGATTTCATTTCATGAATTTTCCAATTTTTATATTATAGGCAAAGAAATGTGGATGTCATAAAAATATAGGAGAAAACAAAGAATTGGACAAAAAACCAAAGATTTAATGTGGTTGATTAAGCATGTCATAATTTTACTTGTGGATAAATGTCAATCGGATTGTTTTTCATGGAGTAAAATTGTAGATTAAATAAAGCAAATTTACTGCGTAGATGCCTGTATAAACTTTATGATGAATAATATCTTTATCACAGCGATTAATAAAATATTTAGTTTAAATGATTATTTAGTAAACAAAAATGCTGTGAAATTATATTATGTGAATTTTTTAAGCAAATGATTTAAAAACATATCATGGAATTGTAAAATATAATTTAAAATTTCGTTATTTTGTAGAATAAAAAATGACAAGTTGACCGTTTAATAAATCACCATATAAATTTATATTCAAATAAATGCCCGTGGACCGTATTGCCACGGGGAGCAACAGGCTTTCCTGTCAAATCTATTATAAACAAATAACATAAACGTAAGCTAACAAGAAAAAAGATTTAATCATAATGAGCGTCAACAGCTAAAACAGTAAATATTTTATTTCTCCTTACTCCTTTAACAGCCATCGCTCAGATAAGCTTCGAAGATTCCTCGAATGTGGTACTCATCTCACCTCGATCTCACCTCATGTCCCATAAATACCGAAATCCTAATAGTCTGTTTATCTTTAAGCACTCCCAATGAAAGATAAGATATTGTTACCAAAAGCTATAAAACAAACGATTCCTTATTAATCCTCAATCATACCGGTTTTTGTCCTTTAGCGTCACCGAAAATAAACAATTGCAACTTTAACATTCCCGCTGCGGAATGACTGCGTTACTTACTCCCGTTCTGCTGGCTCTTTCTCGCATTCCCCGCGTCGTTTTCCACGTACCATACGAGGCTGTCAAAGGACCTGTCCTTGGCTCCGTGACTCCTGGAACTGGGTACTTTCATGGTTTAGGAAAAACGTAAGTGCCCGGCTCAGTAGAAGCTGTCAATCAGAGCCGTAGTAGGCGCGTTCTCGGTTTTGCCCCGAGCACGGGTTAATGACGATCCACCGCTGCTGCCCCCTTCGTCGCCACCCCCGCCCCTAACCCTTTTCGACAAAGTTTTCGACCTTGCTTCAATCTCCCTCATACACAAGGTAATTACTTAGTCGTATCACATCGAATTTATGGAATTCCTCGCTTTGTGTTACTTTTGCCCGCTTCCCCTAGCTAATAGACAAGAACGAAGAAAAGGACACTACTCTTATTTCTCTTATTTCAATTTCTTTCTGTAATTTTTTTAGAATCGGGCCTTTTTCTAAAATTCAAAATGGAAATACTAAAAGCAAGTCAGCCTTATCTTTGAGAGTTTTACTTTTGCTGTTTAGCATATAATTTATCACACAATATTTGTTTTTACTATCATTTTGAGTGACTATCATTGTCGCATTTCGCATGGGAACATCGCTATTAATTAACTACACTAGTTAATATTTTATTCATGTGATTTCTTTACTCTCTTTCCCTGTGATTTCTCAAATTAAAAATGATTAATATTCGAGTATCATTAAGATGGTTTATTAACTTGGATAAGAGAATTGCTTAACGACATAATGTGCACATGTACAAACACACAATTGACATAAATTTAATTAAATTATGTGAATCAAACGTAATATTTACTACAGTTATTTGAAAAAGCTTGTGAATATTTTAAGTAATGAGTTTCATTTCTTTTGACATGGGATAAGAATGAATATTATATCTATTGATTAGATTTAATAAACATTGATTCTCGATAACTTAATTAATTGGTAGATTAAATAATAATCTAACATTCTAATTGGAATATAGATCAATTTAGATTATCTTTTTTTTATAAAATTTTATGCATTTATTTTTTAAACTAAATTTGAATTCATTCGGATGTATAATTAAACAAAATAATAAATTGGTATATTTAAATAAAAAATAGGCTACGAAATTAGGAAAAATTACTTTATGCACAATCAAGCTATAAACACTTCTTGATTCTTTCATGCGAATCTTGATAATAGTTGGTAAGTTGACTGAGAAAATATATTCCCTACCCGGATATCGTTATATTTGCAAAGGTACGCTGCTGTTGAAACAAGTAAGAATAAGGTCTCGGGAGTGTATAATGTTAACTACCTCCATTGGACTTTTCTTTTTATATATTGTGTGACGCAAGTTAGCGATCGAAGCCTTGAGATTTATACGATTGATCGTGTAAGAGAGGTAGAGCAAATGCAAGAGATAGAGATATATAACAAAGTGGAGTGACAGTACAAGGAAGCGCTCTTAGTCCTAGCGACTGTAACTACATACATGTGCATGTGTATACTTCCCTTGAGGATAGAAAAGGCGTACTGCTCTCCCCTCCAACTGTACTTTCTCTTTCTCTCTCTCTCTCTCTCTTTTTCTCTCTGACCAAGAAGGATCTATAAATTTGCATCTAGAATGCTCCTGCTACATTCGGTTTACGACTTGAGTTTCCCGCTAAGAACATAAGAGTTAATACACAGAAAATTTTATATAAAAGACAAAATCACATTCCTACTCCTTACTTTTATCAATGAATCCTTAATTTATACTCTTATTAGCTTGTATATTTTCGATAATATAGATTTTTTATCTTCGCTTGATATATGACAAATATTTACCATTGTAACTACATCCAGGTATTCCTCATTAAACAAAACGAGATAATTAAAACAGTATAAATTACATAACATTCTAGTTCACATTTGGATTTGTATAAAATTAGGAAAAAAAACACTTAAAATATATATATTACTATAATATATATTAATTGTTTAAAATATAGATCGATGCCCGATTTTTCTCGAACTCTATACAACAACGCGCAAACAACTGCGGTGGAATTTCGTGAAATTATTAACTTGGACGAATTAAAAGTTTATTTATTTCTCGTTGTTTTTGTGAGTATGTTCACACTTTGGACGAGTCAATCGAGTATTTGCACTTCGTTACCGTGAATTCACACGCTTTCGTTAGAACCAGAAGGTAAAGCTAACAACAACACTATGGACAAATGTGCGAAAGCAAACAAATGCATCACGTTCTAATGGATGTGAAGGTGCACTAAGTTAGTAAAGCGGGAAATACGAAAAAGTCACTTTTGGTTATTGGTGAGCTTTCCTTTTATTTAAAAGCCAACGTAGGTTATTTGTTTCACTACTATTACAGCTTTTTAATATATTAGACTAAAAGTATTCGGAATAATTAAAGTAGACATCATCACTGCAAATATGATATTCATGAAAATTTTCAAATTATAAAGAAAATTGTAATTTGCAATTAAATTTATTTGAATCAAAGTATTATGTAGGATCTATTAACATTAAAAAATATATATATATAAATCAGCATTACAATTTTATTTTAATTTAAATTTGATTTACAAAAAATTTATACAAGTAAAATAATACAAAATACTTGTAAATATTACATCAAGTTCATAAATTATACATTTGGAGTGTTAATTATTATGATTATAATTAATAAGACTGAATCATAAATTACGAATAACAATTTTAAATGTCAAAAATTTAAGAATTAAATATGATTCTTAATACTAAAAAATTTGTATAATTAAGCAGAGTTAAATATTTTAATAATAATACGAATAATTCTAAATTAAAATTAATATAAATACTTTTATAAACAATTTGCAATTTATATATCATAACACACAGAAATTACCTTTTACTTTCTCTATTGGATTATTTAATAGTCGGTATCTTGCCCTTTCTAATACACTTACACTTACACACACACACGCGCGTGCGCGCGCATGCACACACTCACTCACTCACACACAAACATTCTTTGAAGAGATTTAAGTTAGAAGGTGGACACGATAACGAAAATCCGGTGGT
Organism: Eupristina koningsbergeri; assembly: GCA_018907245.1. Taxonomy (NCBI): domain Eukaryota; kingdom Metazoa; phylum Arthropoda; class Insecta; order Hymenoptera; family Agaonidae; genus Eupristina; species Eupristina koningsbergeri. The sequence continues at coordinate 1,527,043 of JACCHV010000105.1, forward strand.
CGTCGAGCCGTTTCCATGGTGATCATATGGATTGATCCGAACAAATATCATCTTCCAAGAAGACGTCCGAAAGAATTGCTGGATTTCGTGGAGAATAACTCGACGAGGGGAGGTAAATTTCGACTCATACGAGAGACTCAAAAAAGAAGAATGGCAAGATACGGAAGAAAAAAGAAAAAAAAGAGGATTGTAGAATTGATATAGAAAAGTATGACAACGAGAATGTACGAGATAGTTTGCAAAAAAAATTTCGAATTATTCCTGCTATTATTAGCATTGGCAAATATAATCGTACAACAGGTTTTTTTTCTTAAAAATTTTACGATTTAACAAGTACTACTCTTTTCATTAATCTGAAAAAGTCAATTCTCGATAATCATGAAAATTATTATACACTTTGTGTTAAAAAAAATTTAAGAATCATTCAGGTAATAATGACAAACACTTGATACAAATACTGGTCAATTCGAGTGAGCTAAAATTATTCAAATCGAATATCTATGGTGACAAATCAATTCTTATACGTTGTGATGATGATAATGTGATGTGAATGAGATAAAAGAACAAAAATAAATAAAGGAAAGTTTTTGAAAATGGATAAAACTATGAAGCTTTTAAAACTGTATCGAAACTTATGATGCTTGACTTGATAAAAGTTAAAAGAAAAGGAGAATGAATTTCGCAAAATAGAGAGAGCGAGGGAATGAAATTAGAACCGCTTAGTGTGTTCAGTCAGAAGTTCGATAAATAAATTACCAGTGAATCGATCATCGGATTTGAGAGAGGAACGATTAATCGTACATCCCGATGATCGGTGTATCACACTTTATGATCGGACAATTACTCAAGCATATGTGAGCCAATGGCTTCTTTTCTTTTCAATATGTCTGTGAATTACTTTACAAATCTCAAATTAAATACAATTGGACGTCGTAATAAGTTATTTACTTGTTTTATTTATTTATTGGCTTCCTTTTTTCTTTCTATTTTGTTTCCAGACTTTTTTATGTACTTTCGATTGTTTTTTAAAATCTTTTGGTCTCAAATAATTACAAAAACAAAATATCTAATTGAGTTAAACCTTATTGATTATTAATTATTTAATGCAATAATATGTAAATTTAAGTTTAAACATCTAGTATAATATGTACAACTGTTTAATTATTTATTTTTAATGCAAGAATAAAAATAAAATTACAGCAGTTTTTACACTGATTTTAATAAAAATAAATAAATATACATATGAACTAATATTTTTTTTAATAAATTTGTAAATATTCGTTTTAAATATATTATACATTTGAAATGCTTCCACGAGGCCAAGTTTGTTTTTTAAATTTAAAAATAATTTAAAGATAATATTTATTTAATTCTAGTAAATACGTCGTAAATTTATAGATATAAGAACTTAAAAGAAATTCAATAAACGTATAAACAATATTGAGTGTGAGTTATTGTATATGTAATTTCCAACGTTCTTTACTACGTTAATTGTTATGTAGCTAACAGTATTAAATCAAACCGATCGAATTATTAACTAAATATTGAATAAAAATATACTCTTATATTTACATCACTTTTGACTAAATTTTAGCTAACGTAATCAATCTAATACATCCTTAATAAAAAATAATCAATTCAATTACATATTTGGCAATTTTTAAATGCAATTTCTATTGTGAACTATTGTTTATAATAATTTTATAACTCAATTAAGAACGATGAATATCATAGACGTGTGTTGTATACTTATGAGACACGTTTTAATTGATCTGTAATGAAAATTGACATTAAGGTTTATTTTTATTTAACAATAAATATTGACGATTATTTTTATGATGGAGGCGCGAAGGACAAAAAATCGGTCATGTCTGTGCTTAGATCTGAAATGATTCATTATATCGTTAGCTGCACTTACCAACACACATGCATATAATAATCCTAAAACAAGTTACCATAGATGACGTATTTGGTCCTGATCAATCCATAGATCGTTGTGAGTAGGTTTGTTTATAGGTTTCTGACACACAAGTATTTGTATCTTCGTCAGTCAGCGAGTCGGGCAAAGGTGGCTTAGTGAATAAAGTAACCTTGTCGTGGCACTTAATAGGAAGCCTATGAAGAACACTCATATCAATAACCAATGTTAGAGTGCAGATCCGAAGGCGAAGAGAGAATGGGACGTAAACATGAACACGGGGAGCAAAATGAAGAGGAGGAAGACGAGGATGAAGGCGAGGTCGTCGGTGAAGGAGACGGCGATGAGTGATTCAGTGCTCATCATTGTCTTTCTCTCTCTTTCTCTCTCTCTCTCTTTCTCTCTCTCTCTCTCTCTCTCTCTCTCTCTCTCTCTCTCTACCTTTCTACTTTCTTCTTTCCTTTTTTCTACCTCCTGATTTCAGCGAGGTAGAAACGCAGTAGCTGCTTCTCTTGCGCTCCTCCAAATTTAGCCGAACGAACAGGCATCCATCGATCGATTGATTATAAGAGAAAAAGACAAAGAAATGGATAAATAGATATCCAAAAACAGAAAGAGATCATTTCTGTTTTTTGGTCGATTTCGTTATATAACTGGATGATTTCTTTGGTCGCTGGCGAGTGTTTTGCACAATGCATTTATTTTGTCTTCTGAGGATTGATGCCTTTTTCGCGTCGGTAAAATGGACACGTAAAAAGACTTTTTAGTGACAGAGAAGGATATATTAAATGTCTTATTCGATTGGATACCAAATTGAAAAGTCTGATTCTTAAGAACAATTATACCTTGCATTGCGCTCACTTTCGGAATTGCATTTGATGAGTTGCCAATGACTTTGCAAAGAAGCATTAATTTTTAAGATTCTATTGGATTAATTAATTTAAATATTTAAAAATCTCGAAAAATTATCTTTTAACCATTGTACCAAGTAACAAACCACAAAATTTTATTGAAAAATACAATTATTGCTCATTTAGACTATAACCACATATAATAATTGCAATAATTCATCAAATTAATTATCAAAAATAATATTAAAAGCAGATATTAATACGTACCAAGCACGCTAATATAATCATGCCAATTTTAGGAATGAGCAACATTTGCTGGCTGGGTATTAGCATATATGAAATAGAGGCAAAAAACAATCCCATTAAACAACATACTCCAATTATGTAAAAGAAGAAAAAAGAGATCTTGCAATCTTCGCGAAGCTGCGATCTAGCACTGTTACCAGATTAAGTGCAAAAAAGGTATCCCTCATCGGGTTGGCAATTCCAAATAGCTCTAAGCTCTAATCAGTGATTCGATTATAAGGAGGAGTGCAGATGCGGATCAAAAAGCAAAAGTAGAAGCTGCTTGCTAATTAGATCGGTGAATGACGGAGAACGCGTGGTGACACTAAGCCAATTAATAATCTCGCGATCAATGATGACGTCAGAGTGAAAACTATGTCGAGGTGCGTTTTTACGAGGTCATTCGCAAGAGGAACACCACCAATCACGGAAACAGAATACGACATCCAGGCGCGTGTCGTGTACCAGTCTCATTCCCCCTCTCACCCTTGACATTTCTGATCACGAGTCGATCCAGAGACTTTCAAGCACTGGTTGACGCTGTTTTTAAGGGGTTTTTAAGTCAATCTAATTCAAAAGATTTTCATAAAATGCCATTTACACCTTTAACCTGTAAACACTTATTAACTTTCTTTACATAACGTAAGAATTACACAGCGACTTAACCCAAACACTTCGTCACCTATCAACTAACATTTGTTAACATTCTTGCATTAAATTAAATTATTTGTAATAAATTATATTATTTAGAGATTATATACACATGTATGCACACAGTTTTTATGTAAAAGCTGACAAAAACTAGTATGTTCTCAATTTCCATTTAATGTAACAAAAATGAAATAACAGTAAAAACATCAATTACAAAATAAAAATATTGTATAAAAAATTGATGGAAATATGATTAATCTTCAAGAAAACACGAAATTTATGTAGTTAATAAATGCCTATTTTTAGAAATATTATTCAGATTAATTTATAAAAAAAGGTATAAATGGACATTTCCTTCATTATTTATTTATTTTTTATACCAATATTAGGATTTTTATTAGTTGTAGATTCATACATTGAGGTGTTGCTAAATAATTTAAATACAATTTTATTACACATAAATTAACAATTATATTTTTGAATCTATAACATCTTGAGCATTTCCAAATATATTTTACAATCATTAAATAAATTATAATCAGTTAATCATAAAAATTTAATTACTCAATATCTGTGCCATCATTGAATATTTAAACTTATATTTACTTACATCAATAATGCTCTTAAATTCATTTATTTCGTGTGAATGATAATGACAATATTGTATATATGTCAAGTATTAAATATTAAAGTCGAAAAATTATGTTATAAAACCTATATTATAGTGGTTATCTATTTAAACAATTTCTAATGAAACAATTATAGTAATTTTTTTATATTAAAAAATAACAGTAATAATATTTAATAAAACTATAATTTTTCGAAAGGATAAAGGATCACTCAGTTTAATAATTTAATAAATACGAAAGGAGATCTATTATAATATTTGAATTCAAAATTTAACAAAATTCAATTGTAATCAAACAATACTTTTATATTTCTTATGAACTAAGAATATTGAATCGACTTTTAAAATCTAATCTATTATACATTCTAGTTTTTTGAACAATACAATATTAATGTCTTAAGCAGTAAACAATGAATTTTATTTCGTTTTAAAGTTATCTTATTTGTATTAATGTCCTTATATTTTTAAAAATTCTGTAACATGTAGATCGTATTCGAATACAATATAAATTCAAATTTTTTGTTTACTATCAATCTTTAGTTAGAACGTAGTTTTTCATTCTCATCGCGCACAGATTGTACACAACAGCTCACATGAATTAAAATTTATAAATTACGAACGTCTATTATTACTCCAACCGTCGTTATGAATTCAAATATATCCAAGGGGACAAAGTACATAAGAATTAAATAATGAATTTAATAGAGTACTTTAACGAGAAAATCACTTATTTGATATTTAGAGTAAAAAGTTAAATGAATAATAATAAAAAAAAGCTCGTGCAATCTCGAGAGGTGAAAATGACGTAAAGCAAAATTAATTCAAGCTAAATGTTTCTCGCACCTGACCGACCTATTCCCACAGAAATTCGCGTCGAAACATCCAGATATTCGAAAGATTTAGTAGTGCCGACAATCGTTTCAGCACAGTGGAATCGTATCAGATCAAATTAGCTTAGGCGAAAGATTTAAGTTCGTATAATGCGGGAGAGCGTTTGGAAAACACAAAAACTAGTCGCGGGCGCATGATAATCAATTTTCCGACTTAGGAAGCTACGAGTGACAAGTGCGTCACTGCGTGCGCATGCCTAGACATCGCGAACGAGAGAGATCAGTCTTACTTTGCTGGACCACCCATCGCATCTAGACACTCCATATAAAGTTGCACCTGCGTGTGCGAGTGTATTCCAACTGCAGTTTCACTTGTTCGTCTCGTTTATTTCTTCGTCTTTTTGTTGTTGTTGTTCTTTTTCTTCTTCTTCTTCTTCTACTTCTTCTTCTTCTTTATCATGTATTTCCTCGGGACCTTATTCGAGCTTATCCATTTTTTCTCGAGATTGTCCAATTCTCTGAGAAAAAACGTGGATTTATTTCTTTTCCCGATTTTTTTCAATATGTGTCAGAATTATAAATTAAGTTATTAAACGCTTGTTCGACTCTTTTTGCACTCGAGACGTATTGTCAAATAAAAATTGATGGAAAAACTCACTAGCTCGTTTAAGTAACGAACAGTCTCTCAAATTGTAGAAATCTTTGGCTAAAATATAAAAATCGAAAAACCTTTTATATGTATTAAAAAGAATTACCGAGGTTCTGATCAATTTTCTGTGGACCAAGATCATTGGGTACTGCTGTATGCAGTTGCTATTTATCAGTAACGTGGCGAAAATAATGAAAGTTTATATTTTCTCAAACACTGAATCTCCATTTTATCAGCTTATCGATATTCAAATCAAATTAATTGAGATCAACTGAATAAAGCAAGTGTTTAATACTTTATTCTTACATAAAAATACTGGTTCAAGTATTTTTATCAATTTTTATAATATATAATTATATTAAACGTACATATTATCATCTTCTTCATGCTAAAATTAAATTATGAATGATACATGAAATATTTGATTTTATAAGATGAAAATAAGTAATAATGTAAAAGTAATTCGGAGGATTAGAAATTATACAAAATTAACTGCAATATCAATTAAACTAAAAATTAATGATTTTTCGAAAATTTATCTCGGAATATTAACCGCTTTATTTTTTTTTGGAAAAAAATAATATTGTTTCAAACTGGCAAGAATTTCAATTTCTTGTATTAAAAACTTCTTAAAGTTTCTAAGAAAATTAAATTATTATGAAAAAATTTCTCATTGAAGTAAATATCATAATAACAAAACATTTATTGTAAAAATAATACTGTAATTTAAACAATAAATGTGAAAAATGTTTTCAGATTTTCAAAGTGTAATTCAAGTTATTTATTGGATTCGGAATATAGTAAAAGATTGGTGAATTATTTAGATGTGACATCTAAAAAAAATTGATATAATTTACAATATTTCGATAAGATCTTTTTTGTATTTTTCAAGGGTTATTTGAATCAAATTAATTGAATTACATGTTGCATTAGAACATTTCAGAATTCTCATCAAAAATTCTATGTAACATATTTATATAAAATAGTTGGTTTTCTCCTTTTTTTAAAAATCGATCTCGCAATGTTTCACCGTCTCCATGACTCGAGCGTACTTGTAAATATAAAATTATTGACGACTCCAGCAAAGTTGATGACAAAAATCAGACACCAAATGAGAACATAAGTTGCATTAATCTTTCGATCGATTTATTGACAGAGAAATAAGGGAGAGACATGAGCAGTTGACTAAGGGGACTGTCTATGAAAAGCAGTAACTTCCGGTTAAGTCAAACAGGGAGTAAAGTCACCCTCTTCCACCCCCCTCCTCACTCACCCGCTTCCGCCCCCTCCCCAGAACTTCAGACTTGGAAAGTCCCAATGAGGCGTGTAATGCCATTAAAGGGAATCTTATTACGCCCTTAACGCGCCCTCCGTTTGTGTGGCGAAGTCGACAGGAGTAGCTCCTTCAACCTTGTCTGCCTTTCTCTCTGCAACAAGTACCAGCATTCTCTCTCACTACCGTTTCACTTCCACTCGTTTCATCTCGTTTCATCGTAATTAAGTCTCGATTAATTCTCCGCTTACTTTGCCCAACAAATGGTGCACAGAACGCGCACCAACAAATTCGCCTCGGCCTCTAGCAACATTAATGTTCAAAACTACAAATAACGTCAATTTGTTTGTATACCCACTAGAAGTACGTTAACTCGGAAGGATTATGAACAAAAATTTACAGATTCACGTAATGTGTGAAAATATGTTTTCCGAATTACATATAATTGTCTCTTAAATTTAGGCTACAAGTTGAAATAGGTCGGAATTCAGTCGAGATTGTTTTAAGGCTTCTTTTGATCCTCAACTATTTATTCATTCAAGCTTATACGATTAAAATAATAAACGCTTAAAATTACACTAGTCTCATAGTCTCATAAAGAATTATATCACCATACTGTATTAGCTACTGATATAACTATGATTAGATTTATTTAACACGTTCCGATTTTTATATTGAATTTAAAATTAGCAATAAAATAATTTTAAACTCCAAACTTGAAAAATAATAAGTCCCAAATTTTCAGTAATTGTAATTCTTTTTAATGAATAGACTATTAAGCGTAATACAAATTCATATTACTTAGATACAATTGATAACAAATCTATAATTCATAAATATATAATTAACATATTGTATTATCAATAGATAACGCAAAACCAATAATATTCAATATAATTGTTTATCAAATAATTCAATATATTTATTTTATGAATTAGTCTAACATCTTAAAATAAATGATATTACTTAATATACACAAGAAACATAATTATAATATTTATACAATGTTATAATTAACAACATTAATATTATTATTTCAATGGAACGCATTAGGCATACATTTTTGAAAACAAATAAAAAATGAATGAGCTTTTAATCCATAGTACGCTACAAAATTTAGAGATCAATAATGAATATTAAATTTATTCACAGAAACTATATTAAACGTACATAATACCATTATAGTTAATGATATTACTGAAATATATGATTAATTATAATTTGATGATTGTCATAAATAACTACTAATCGATTATGCATATAAATTTGAAAATATAATATAATAAGATTTGGTTGTTATTGATGTTTCACAACAAATAATATCCTGTACATTTATATTAAAATGATATTTTGTTTTATTTTTGGTGTATAATTTTTTTAAAGATTCATAAGAAGAATAGAAGAATAATTAATGATTTAAATTTAAGAAAATGAACAAAAGTAATGAAATTTTAATCTCAAGTTTCTAAGATGCACATATAAACAAACAATAATTACGTCTCATTAATTCATCAGTATTTTTCGTTTGTTTTATAAATAAACTAAAGCAATAAATAAAAATTTATAAAATAAAATGCTGGAAATACATTATAAAATCATTCCCATAAATCAGTGGTAATTTAAAAATAACCGAGACCAGTAAGTTTTTCCACCACGGTAATGTTTCTCTTTGGTTTTCCCTTTATTTTTCAACTGCGTGAGAAATTTAAAATAAATCAAACTTATCTACCGGCTGCATCACTTACTTTCACGATGCTCTAGTACACACAGATACAAAAGATACTGAACAGAACACTTAAGAGTATTGTGTTTGTGTGGATAGAACTCGCGCGCTTTTATTTCGTTTCTGTCAACTATTTTTTGCTCGACTTTCTTGCTAGCCTCAATTAATTTAATATTATATTAATCAGATTTGTTTATTAATCATAACTATTTAAATGGATAAATATAATTTACAAATAAAAATTCAATACATTATTGATGAACTGGTATGTAACATAACTTTTGTGTCAGAAAAAATTAATTTTCCATTAAAATAAACTAATATAGGTGAAATACAGGTGAATCTAAGAATTAGTACAAAAAAATTTTTACGCTAGCTTTTTACTTATAATATAAAAAGGTATAAAGAAAAAAAAATTTCCTCTAAATATATATACAAACAAAATTAAATTATATTTTTAAATAATTAATAAAAATATTTTGTTTCAATGGTAACATTTAAAACATGTATATAAATATTGGTTATAAGCACATTATATTTTTTTATAAAAATAAAGAAGTTCATATGGATTCGATACAGCTACAATTTGAATAAAAACAAATACACAAAATTCACAAGACTTGATTTTATAATTATTTTTTGGCAATATTTTAACAAGGAAACCCTTGCCCTTCAAGGCTATTACAAATTTTTTCTTAATTAACAAACACATAACAAAGCAAATTAAAAAAGTATTTTATTAATGAACAAAAAATAATTTTTTAACCAATACTGTAAATGAATTTAAATAACACAATAAACAATAATCATTCAATCCAATAATCTCTGTTGTTTACATAAATACCTTTAATCAATTTTTACTCTCACTCATTTTATAAAATATTTTTTATTAAAAACAACTTTAATTTGAGCTTACACATGTACATGAACGATACTCAACTCAAACCATGGTCCAATTAATAATAAATACTTTTTATCACTACGATTTTAAATTAAAATAAATTTATAGTATTGATCAAATCTACTATATCGGTGTATAAAAGCAAAAAGGAGTTTTCATCCTACGTTTGCCAAAATTATACACTATGTTCCTCGAATTAAGTTTGTTTGCAGAGAATCCTGATCTCAGTAACAACATTTACAAACTACACAAAAATTTTCAGACTTATAATGTACATCGATCACATTAATACATCCGTACACCTCACTGAGCCATACAATAACATCCATTAACAAACGAACACTAGAAAAAAATCTTTATCCCCTCAGCACCCCTTATCAAAAAAATCCGGATAGGTTATGCTTCCTCAAGCAATCGAATTCGTGAATAAATATAGTTAGTGGTCGGCTGAGCATCTACCCCCAGAAGCCAAGGACCGGGTGTCTATGTAAGTACCCCAGGTCTACCATCTGTGCCCCTCATATACAACAGCACTGCCACGTGGACTACATTATCGTTTACGCGCGCAACGTAAGATCATAGACTAGGGGTTGATTGGTCTGAGGAGAGGGAGAAGGAGACATCTTATTAGCGACCAGACGCGTCTAGAATTTTCTTTTCGATAGATAAAACAAAACGAAGACTCTTGGTGCTTTGAATCATTAAAATATAAACATTAGAACTTAAGATGCACACTTGTGCTTACTGTCTAGTAAATAAGGCTAGCGATATATATATTCAAAAAGACTTTATTCCTTCGCTTGATAGTCATATTCAACATATGAAATCTTGAATATACTTAAAATACTGTAATATTACGTTAGATAAGTAAATTAACTTTAAAATAGTTTTATACCAAATTTATGATTATTTTAAATTGAATATTTTAAGTTATTAATTATATGAACTTACTTAGATAATAATTTTTAAAACATAAATTTAATAATCTGATTTACTCAACAAAATAAGTTCTTACGTTGAAATTTTGTAATTGAAGAACGAAAATGATTGCCAATATTTCTAATAATCTTAATAATTTATTTGTAATTGTTCAAGATCCAATTCTCCAGGAACAATTATTTAAAAAAAAAATAATTCTTAACTATTCTTTCTCCAGTGAATATTTAAAATTTGTCTCATCTGATACCATCCATGTAACTAATTTTGTTAAGATAAGTAATGTACACTTAATAAATATTTATGTATTTTACATATTTATTTGTGATACAATATTTCTTAATTCTTCGATTATGGACACTTTTGAACTCTACATATTGTCATTAAATGAACAGTCACGTGCTCTATTTGTTTTCACTTTCCATCTCACTCTCTCCTTTAAATACAAAGATAACTTTTTCTCCGATTTCTCATTTTCTTTTATCCATTGTCTTTCTCTCTCTATTACATCCCCTATTGCTTTATTATCGTCCCCTAAACCGTTTATTCACCTCAAATTGCTATTTTTTTTTGTTAATACTTATATTGTAATTCTATCGAGATAATATAATACAAATTTGCTAAATTTTTCCTTCCATTATTAAAAAAGGAACGTACTTACCAATTTAATGAAACTAAAAATTCATTATTCTGAAATAAAAAATAGTACACTCTAAGAATATTAATATTTTTAACATTGTATATTCTGCGTAAAAAATAAATTGATTAGATTTACTTCATGTTTAATGTATGAATAAGTATGTTGGAATTTGAATTGGTAGAATTGTAAATTGATTTTAAAATTTTAAACTTTTATAAATAAAAGTATTTTTTCATTGTGAAAAAATAATTATTACATTTTATTTGTATATACAAAGATATTTTAATAGTAATCGTTTTGTATTGTTAAATTTTTAATATACTTATCATTTATAATAATAAATTCCTAATATAGACTTTTTGTTGTAAAGAATAAAAAATAAATTTTTCAATAGAATCATAATATAATGCCATTTATTTTAGTATACTCTCAGAATATTTACGAAAAATATTTAACAGAAAAATTTGCTCTCTATAAAAAATATATCTACATCGAGTCTGGCATTGTAAATTTTTTTATACTTGAATTTTGGGTATAGTATAAGATAATGTAAAATTGTTTTGCTGTAATACATAAATCTGGATATATGTAGCAAAATTGACAAAATTGCTTATCCGTAAAAGGCAACAGCTAAAATAATTTATTTAATACGGACACTACTATCTTTAGATTTACTTACACAAAAAGAGAATTTCAAATTTAGAAGTTTATTAGAAAACATAATGACGGTAAAAAAACTAGCAACGAGAATAATAAGATGATAATGGAGAACAAAGGATTAATCAAAAAAAAGTTGCCAACCTAATGATAGCAATGAAGAATCTGCTCATTTAGAGATCGTAGAGAAGCGAAAAGCGCCCCCTATGAAATTCATTGACAGCATTAATTCCTAGTTAACTAGTATTATCTCATTCGACTCGATGAGCTTGAATTTCCCTTTATAGTATCGAGGCATAAAATTGTAACAGATGGTAAAAATTTGTCAGAAGGCCATTGTCGTGCTCGCGTTCACCTTGCGGGGATTTCCGTTAAAGTTGAAGTTTTTGAAGAAACATGGATCAATTCCCTGCCTCCAGTTCACATTGGGGAATCGCTCAAATCTCAAAATTTATTGGCATCCCAAGTGCGCATCAAATGTCACTCTATACACCATAAATTTTAGTAGCAAGACATAATTGCAATATCACGAATTCATGGAATAAACAGTTTTTCCGGTTACCATTCAATAGAGAACTAACTTTTAACTGCTCATTTTCACTGTATATACTGAGCATATTTACTAATGCTTAAATTTTCAAATGAAAATCTGTGCGCCAAAATATTAATTAGAAAAGTTGAATTTACCTTTATGCATATTTTTTAAATTCAATATGATCTTTATTACTCTAATTTTGTCTTTTTTTTAAGAAACAATCAAGTTTTACAACTATTAATTACACTATGAATAAATTTTTATTTACTATCGTTATTGTAGCTTAAGATTGTCTTCAATTATTACTACAAATATTTAGATTCTTAACTCAGAGTCAGATTAACTTAAAAAAGAGAAAATAAGTTTAATAGATGTTCGAAAATTAAATTTTTACTATCATATGAGCTATTTGCTTTTTAATTATATTGACCTTAGATTCTGTTGTAAAAAGGAATTGATATCTTTCCATGTTTAAATATCGATTCATCAAATTCAATTTCAAATGGTATTACGATTAATTCTTATCATAAACCTTTGATCTACCAGCGAGAGTGTTAAAGTATTCACGCCTGTTTCCATCCTCTATTTCCATGGCCAAAAGCACATGTGAAAAGTGGGAAGATAGTAAAATCCAAACACACCTGATGCGTGGCCTTAAACCATCAGGAAGTACTTAACCACGTAAACACCTCCCAAGCCCTATCATAATTGTAAATCCCTTAGTAATTTTAAGCACCCGTTTAAGGGGTTCAACTGTCCTATTAACATTAACATATCCTCTCATGAACCACTTTTTCCCATTAGTCCTGGTGAATGTAATAATATCCCACTTTTAATCCTAAAATCTTGATCAATTCGTTCGTTTTGGAGGAAAAAAACAAAAGTTCAGTGGTCCGACGTTCTCTAACAGTAAATATTTGCATCCTGGACGACGTTTCTAATTAAATTATTAAATTTAATAACAATTCGTTATGAGCATCGGCACTATTGTTTGAATAATTATTGATACTCGTATGGAAATGTGGTATGTGAATATATTGACAGATATCTAAGATAGAAATACTTTGCTGGTATTTTCAATGATGTATTTATTTCTTTATTTTTATATTTTTTTATTTCTGATAAAATGTTTTCTCGTAATTTTATTAACATTTAATTTCATGATAAATAAAAAAAAAGATTAATTATTAAAAAAATCTAGTTAACATCAATTAATTTTTCATCTAATCGTATCTAATTTATTTACAAAATAATAATTTTTAAAAAATGTTTTATATTTTTTATTCAACATATTTATGACTTTTACAAATATATTTTAAGCTTGGAATTTAGAATATCCGGGAATACTTGGAAATTGATAGCTAATTTGTTCTCACTTTGTTATCTTTAATTTGTTATCTGATAATTAAATTAAATATAACAATTATTACAAATAAAGTCTGCATTGTTTAAATTAATTCTTTTAAATTAATAACATTTTTTTATACACTTAAATTACTTAAAAATTTGAACAACAGTTTATTAACTATTTTGAAAAAAGTTTGAAATACAAAATATACTATAGATATTCGTGCAATTATTGTACATATCATCGAATAGATAAACCAGTAGAAATATTTTTTAATGAATAATTAAATTAAATTCAGGATTACGTAAGTAAGTCACAAAAAATCATAAAAGAATGATCAAGTTTTAGGGAAAATAAAACTGACTTTCTTATAGGATTCTATGTTTAGCAAAAACAAAACCTATTTAGTTGTAGATCCATTCTTACGTTGGCCACACCCGAGTTGCAATATCGTCGTGTGACACGCATGATGCGCCAGCTTGCATACGATTTAACTAGAAAAAGCATACGAACATATAAGAGAGCAACTGTTTAGCTTTTGCTCATATCAAATTATGAACGATATCACGATAACTTTCTTCGCCGAATGAATTTCGACGGTAAAAGAAAAATGAAATGGTATGGATCACTTTATTTGCCCTTTAAATTTAGATGTATGTAAATATGGATTCAATGGGAACAAAGCTGTTAATGAAAATATGGTTTATTTCAACAGAATAAAATTACAAATCATTGAAAAAATAAGGACAAATTGTATTTGTTTTGTTTGTCAAGGGGAACAAATTATTAAGCCATACCAAATTTCTAATTTACCTAAATTATCAATAACATTGATAATTCACTTATTATTTGATTATTAAAATTTAGAACTTTGAAAATCAACAGTCAAATAAAAAATAACTTTGTTCGTGATAAAATCTTTGTGATCGGAAATTTGATGTTTTAGAATTAATTTTCTTTTTTGTAAACCACGATTTCAGATTATACTTCACTTTACAATATTAATTTTCCTTTAATACCCGGCCATTAATAGGATCAAAATATCAACACGAAATAACATTCCCAGCCACTGCTGTATAATTAAAGCAATGAATTTCATGCTTGGAACATGTGTAATGATCTTTAATTCAATCGTAAACAAGATAAATGCTTTTACCGCTACAATAAATGCGTTATTCTTATTAAGTGTCGCAGCTTTTGGATCGATCGACGATTCGATTCTCGGACTTGTGATATCCAGCTCATGGATCGACAAATTCCACGCAATTTCATGCTGTTACCTCATTCACGACAGCATTTCAAAGCGACGAATTACCCACATATTTTCAGAGTGGTGGACAGGGGGAGGGGACATTCGGACGAAGCCACACAAGCGAACCAAAAATTGCCTCATCGAATTGCCAAGCGAAAAAAAAGTGAGAGGACACGCGGTTTTGTAGCTCTAAAACCGGTCGGTAGTGCTGGTCGGACGAATTATTCGATTCGGTGTCGCGTTCACGCGAGCGAGACGAGAGAAGAGAGCAAAGCAAATCTAATATCGCCCCGCAGCAGAGCAGCGCCAGGGTCAAATGTCACCCTCGCTCCTGCGGATATTGTAGTTTCCAATTGACTAATCCAACCTAATCTTATCAGCAACACCCGCCGATGCCCCGCGGAAGATTTGCAATCGGACGAGATCGAAAGAAATGATGACGGCTGTCCTTTTAAAGTAATGCTCAAATGAAATACGATTACGCTCGCGATTTTTCCGATGATGCTCTTCCCCTTTCGCCCCTGTACTTTTGTAGCCGGAATTCAGCTTATCTTTACGGTGGCCTTTAGTCGTAAGTTCCCTCAGGCTACATGAAACTCTTTTTGTAATGGCTAGACGTGTGCATTATGTATATTCAAATTGTGTGTTCAGAGTTTTTTAGTTTAATTAATAAATAATCAAGGCTGTATTAAATTAGCCATTACAATGATTCTACCAAATTTAGTTGCAGCCAATTATTAGTTATTCTTTATCAGTGCAAAAACAACTATTTGACATTTTACATTTTACTTAAAACTGCTATTAAATATCTACGTGAATGTTGAATGCGAGTCCTGCTTCAAAAACCTTTTTGCTATTTTTATGTAACTATATTTATTTTTTTAACAATACTGTCCATTTTTCCACTTTTAATATTTATAACCTACTTCATAAACCTATTTTATATTTGTATTTACTTATTTGTATTTATTTATATATTTCTGAACTCTATTCATTAAATCAATACAGATTTTACACTCCATCCATATTCTTTTTAAATATAACTGAACAGGAATATTTTAAGGACGTAAAATAATATACACTAATATATACTATTTTATTGTTTCAAGTATGTATCCTAATGGAATGACTTTCATTAGATCTTTACCCTTAGATAGCATATTATGCCAGGTAAATTATTCGATTAGAATATCTTTAATATTGATAATCCTGAATATTGCAAAGAAACAGAGAAAGGACACTGTACTGCAGGATAGTGCAGGAGTAAAAATATTCTAATATCGGCACCATGAATATTAGATTTAAGGAAAGGCAGTTCTCGGTACATGCGATGTGACGCGCTCTAAAACTATCCACCGAATTTTCCGTATTCCATACGAGCGTCTGCGAGTGATAATTTCACTAGGGGCTCAAGTCGCCTTACCCTGTTCTCTTGTAAATACACATATCTACGTATGCAAACATATACCAAACGAACGGAGATGTGGATAGTCTCGTCGTATACGAGATTATAGATGTCCGACAGACCCCTTAGACTCTGAAGATGAGAAGCAAGGAGAGGAATATGGAGATATCTGAGAACCAGGGGCAACTTGGTTGCACACACGAGGGTGCATACATTGTATTCCAACACCCATTTGTCTCCTTCTCTTTCTTTCTCTCCCTTTTGCCCACAATAACTACGAACTTTTAATTCGTCTGTCTTGCTTTTACTTTTGAGGCATTTTCGTTTGCTCTTTCTTTGTCCTAATATTTTTCTTGTTTATTTATTCCTGATCAAATTTCAACATTCCTTTTCTTTTACCATATAATAATTCAAAAAGAATAATTCAAAATTGTTTATACTTTTTTTTCAAATAACGATATATTATTTAATTATTATGCATTGGTGTTTCTACGCCAATTTTTATAAACAATAAACAATAATTGCAATAATAAATTGAATAGAAATATGAATAATCAAATCATTAAATTTTGTTTTCCATAAAATTAAAAACTTCTAGGTTATAACATTACAAACATAGTTCCAATTCCAATTCAATAATCCATCCAAATATTCTTGTTATGGTAACAAATTCAAAATTATTTCTTTTTTAAAGATTTCATTCCAGAAATGAGCTTGTCAAGCAATCCATTGAATGTAAAAATCAATAAAAATAGATATTAGATTATTAACGACACATCTTTCTCTTTTGTCAACTTTGTTTCTGCCCCCCCTTTTCATTTCCGGCCAGTGCGTCCTTGCGTTTCCTGACCCTTGCCCTTTTTGTTTTCTGAGTCCACGGATTCGACATTGGTAACGCCCTCGAACAAGATCCAGTAATACCAGACCAACAGGGCTGGCTTATTATTTTCTTTCGACTCATCGAGCTCGATATCAATACCTCCATAGCTAACCTTCGTACGCGCCACTATCAATTACAGGACACTTGGACGTGAATTCCAGTCACGGTTGGATTCACATATGTGCATAATGCAGATGTGAGAGTGAATGTTAACTAAGTTGCGGTATACCTACAGAAGGATCATCTTTACCTAAATCATATCTGCACTGGTCCAGGTCGGTTTTGGATTGCGCAAGACCAGTGTAATGAGCTTCATAAACTAAGGATTAAGTTTGACTCTTTTCAATTAATTTACTGCTCTGATGATTATTTTATTCTATGATTTGAGCTTCTTCTTACATTTGTCAACTTAGCACTTATTTAATTTTATATTTTGCATATTACTGTAAATGAAAATAATTTCCTTCACATCACCAATTTCAATTTGAATTATTATCATGTACTGGAGTCTAATATAAAATCTAAATATATGGTCTGTCCCCGAAGTAGTGAGTTTTATTTTTATTTTGCGACTATTGGTCGTAGCGATTTGGCAGAGGTCTTCAAATGAGATTTTTTCATTTTTTTTGTCCATTATCTTTTTTTAAGATTAGTGAAAAAATGCTACGCGAAAATGATTCATTTAAAGATTCTAAAAAAAAAATATATCTTTTTTAATGAAATATTATCTATTATTGAACTTATAAACAATTTGAAATAAAAATTTTAAATTGTTCAAAAGAATTTCCTTCTGCATCAACGCATATATGAAGACGAGTTCCAGCTCTCAAAAGCAGTTTGAATCTCCTCAACTTTAATATTTACGCAAACTTTTCACATTTCTAAATATTTTTGCACTATATTGTATACTATAGATCGCGTTAAATTCAGTTTTTCTACGATCTCTAATCGTTAATTGACGGTCTGAATTTAAAATTTTTATAACGCGGCGAGTGTTTGTAGCGATTCGAATGCTTTTTAAACATCCAGATCGAGACTCGTTGATGATCTTTTCCCGATTCTCTATAAAAGCTCTGTGTCATTTCACACATTGCGATTTTGACATACAATTATCTTTATAAGCCTCTTTTAACATTTTAAAAGTTTCCACGCTATTTTTTTGAAGTTGCAAACAAAATTTTGCCACTAATCGCTTCAGCGTACCGTATCAAAAAATCGAAAACACCGTTCGTGCGAAGTAAAATCCTGCCTCTTCAAATTATCGAAAAAACAAAAAAAAAGAGACAAATTCAAAAAGGCTTTCTCTGCATTTTAAGATCCCACCCAAGTTTCTACAATCAATAGTCACAAAATACTTCGGGACAGACCATGTATATTGAGTTAATGTTGATCAAATCGTTTAATTTATTATCCCAATTTAACTAAGTTATGCTACGTATATTACTATTTTTTTTTTTTTTTTTAATAAAAATCTTGCTTGTTCTTTTTTAACCCAATAAAAGAACTTGGTTCACCTTAGCGACTTTACAATAACTTTGACAAAAAGAATTAACCTATCGTCAAACATTCAACTACTTTTCCTTATCCAGTAATTCTGTATTTGAGACTGCGCCTAGTGCCGATGAGTTATCATCCGGTTTTCAAAAATTTTTTCACTGGAGCATAGGCCTTTACACTTCATTTCATCACGACACTTTTCGAAGGTGAACCATCTATTTAAATCGACGTTTACATTAGTATATGTCTTTAAAATTACGTGCGAAGGTTAGAAACAATATACTTTGGAACAATAATGCAGTTCTGAAGTGGCCCGCAACATCAATAAGTGACGTTAACGAGAAAAATCCGAATATTTGACGTAAAAATCTAGATCAACAAGACATAGTTGATCCATATCGGATCCGCCTTTACCTGTCTCACACCATAAGATCGTTGACCAGATACGAATGCTAATTACTAATACAGTCAGATTTAACAGTTCACGCATACAGTTAAACATACCGCATAGTTAAAGATGTTAAATTTTTTATGTGATTTTGAATTGAGAGCTCTATATCAAGACACAAATAGAAAGTTAGAAGTTATCATTTACCACCATTTTACTTACGTAATGTGAGCGAAAAAATCCCTATAATTGTCAAATATATTGTCAGTACAAGTGCACATTTTCAGTTATGATCAAATTATAAAATTTAATACCATAGGATGGATCATATAAGGACAAAGTATCTACTAGATCTAGGTGTATGCGTTTGCGGGGGAGACACGTTGTCAAGTCGGAGTATGGGTGAAATAGTCCGAGACTGGTTTACTTATCAATTAGTCATCAATTCCTCTTTTTATCTTCAACGCGATCCGTAGCCACGTAAGAAAAAGACGAAGACAGCAGGAAAGTAAAAAGGATCAAGGAGGCAAGGAAATAAATAGGGACAGCCTGCGAGGGAAAAACTTATAGTCCGAGAGAGAGAGAGAGAGAGAGAGAGAGAGAGAGAGAGAGAGAGAGAGAGAGAGAGAGTTGAGGATGTTGAGAACATGTTGAGGGAGTCATTCCGAGTTTGTGCGGATTTCCAGTTTTTCTCTTGTGTAGAGACGCAAACAGCAACCTCTCAACCTCTCATAATTTTTGCCGTGGGCTCAATACTCTTTCAAAATATATCGATAGGCATTAGCTTTCGCATATAAATGCTCAATCTTTATCATTTTATTTCCCTTATATTCACTAAATACTAAAAAAATAAACATCGCATCTCGCATAGATAGGCTATTCGGTATCAAATTAGATGACAATGTTCTGTTTTTAAATAATAACGATGTATGAAGAATAAGCTTTTTTTACGAAACACACAAGATATTCCTTCGATATCTGTTTGAGTTAAGATTTTGATGAAAAAGATAATAAAGGACGATTCATGACTTGTATAATGCTTTACAATTACTCAATATTGTCTTATGTATTTAATTCATAATAGCATTCTATCCGAACGACAACACATTATAAAAACATAACTACCCCTAGTATGATTACGCCAAACTTAACTGTCTACTTTTATTTAAATTTCTATTTTAAAAAAGAAATATTACCAACGGAAAAAATTTAAGACAAAATTATACACGATAAATAAATATTTTTTCACGGTCTAATGAAGTAATTTGAAGTACATTTATGGACTTTTGAATAACGAAGACCACAACACATACATGTATGTACTAGTACAATATATTCTTTAATACAATTAAAACCTACAAGAAATAATGAAATATTTTATTGAAAAAAATATTAATTTTTATCGAATTTTTAAATATTATGATATTTATGATCAATTCGCCAATTGAACTTTATGATAATCAACGATATGGTAATCCAAATTTCCAGTCTAATTCGTCGACTCGCGTAGCTAAAAAAACCAAAAGCACCCTTGAAACATTTAACAAGGATTTCTTCGATGCTGTTTTTGGTATTAAAATATCAAAGCCTGGATCTTTGGACTTCCGGGGAGTAATTCCGTAATTTCTCATCCTCGTATTCTGGCCCGAGCGTCGAGCAACCGAGGCAAAAAGCGTCGGTTCCACTCGGCGATTTCACCATCTCTCGCTTGACATCGTGAACGCTTCCTCGTGCAAGGCCTTTCATTGGGGCCGAGGAGAGCTTTGCTTTATGCGGTAAACGCGATTAAGTGACTTTAAATCTAATGAGGATAATTCCTGCATTGATTGGCCGCGGTATGGAGGAACTCGATACTGCTTCGGTAAATCATTCTTAATTAAACGATAGATATTTAATCAATCGGAGGCTGCGGCTGGTTAGTTATGAGTCATTTAACCGAGCACATACTCGTTTATTCTTCCTGCTCTGGTTTCTTGATCTCCATTATGCACGTGCGTGGATACAAACACAGCATCCGTTATCTCACGGTGGGCGACTCCGAGATGGCATCTGGACGACTGGTTGGGCGATTATGAGATTTTTTTATCAGTCCGATGGTTTTGGCTCTCTTTTGTCGGCAGTTGTCCGCTATTGAACAAAAAGCCGTGTACGTGAGGATTCCTGGAGCAAGTGTCGCTATTGAGCTGAAAGTTGGAGGATGTGAAATAAAAATTAACGTGGCGAAAATAATGTAGTTACAAATTATCAGCGCGATGAGCCGTGCTTTTGGATGCTGTCAAATGCGAATGAGGCTCGAATATCCTACGGAATTTTCGAAAAAACGCTCTAAAAGCAAGTTTTTATTTCCATTCAATTAAGAATGATGTATTCAATTAACTTTCTGTGTCGTTTAATTAGAGCATCGCAATTAATTATTTTCGATAACTACGTTGTTTAGCGTAATGCTCGACGTAATAACGTTGCATTATGATAAACTTGTCTTTAAAAAATTAAGTAAAAATTAATGAGTTAATTAAAATTTTTAAACAAGCGTCTTCTTCGTTTAAAAATTTCGAATATAGCTAGCTGGATATTATTATCATTTTTTATTTTTTTCCAGTATGGACGCATTATTAACTAATTATAATTAAACAAAAAATCATTATCATTTTATCGATAACATTGTTAAATGTATTATTCATTTTAGCCACAGATTAATCAATCGATTTATTTATTTTAAACATTTTATTTATGTTGTTTTTGAAAATTTATTAATATTAATTTGATTTTCATAATCAGCGTAAATTAATAACTCTATCGATCATTATTAATAATTTTAAAATTAAAATATTTTCTAAAGTATGTTTGTTTTTATAATTGAATGCCATTAAAATATATATTTTTAAAATGAAAAATTTTTATTTACATAAATACAATAATATGAAAATTTACAAATTTAAATGATAAAAAATGAATTAAATTAAATTTTCTTATAATTTAAAAAATTTTTCAGTAATGATGGCAGACAATAATAATAATTATACGAATAAATCCACCGATTACTACTTCAAAGAATTTATGTGTGTGGAAAAATGATATAATATTGAATTACAAAAAATTAATCGGTCCATCTCAAACAAATATCGTGAAGATTAGACATTGAGAACTATTGTTCAAGCTCTAATTGGAGAGTAAGTTTTCTCGATTGCCAGGGGAAAACATTTGTTTTGAAATATAAAGAAGAAGAGAGGAAGCCTCTCGATATAGAGATCGTAACGAGGCGAGTAAGTTTTGTTTAATGGTCTCGTTTACGCTCCAGAAGCAGCGATTGACGTGTGCGCATTGACATGAGTCAGAGATAACGTCGGTCTCGCCTTTTCTCACTTGACCAACGTTTCTTCACACATCCATCAGGCGTCACTAAAAAGTCAATCCCTCCAAATGAAAAATTCTTTGATGGATACGAGTAAGAGCAGGAAATTTGTGGAAAATCAAAATAGTAAGCAAACCCATAATTGCAATAACGTGGTGGTTTCCATTGTTTAAGTTTGTTTAAGCGGTGGTGTGGTAGACGTATGTACACAAATAATCGGACAGCTGCCGACAATCAGGTCGTTACAATTGCGAAGTTGTTCACGTGCTACATATAGTTTTGACTATTGAGTTTTAATCTTCGAGATTTCCCGTGAAATACTTTTCGCTTGACAGACTTTTTGAATTGATGAAGTCTGTGTTTCTGGAACACCTACCTTTCTTCTATTTGATTGATAAAAAATTTGGACTACGTTTGAGATGATTTAGCGATATCTGCAGAAATTTTATATTTGCATCACGTATTGATAAAATATGAGAGACATGAATAATTTTTAAATCTAATCATTTTCATATCACAAATAGTACAATTATTGTTAAACTATTTCACTTAAATTATTGCATGTATAGATGTGAAGTTACAATACCATTATTATTGCTATTATTATCGTTTTATTATTTTTTTTGTCGGTGGTGTTATTATTAAATACTTCTAAAATAGATTTGCAAGATTTCATTTCTAAATATTTAAGTTATAATATTATTCAACAATTAAGCGACAAATTTTTTTACAAAATCTTTACCATCACATTTGACAATCTACAACAAAATAAATAGTTGTGAAAATTTTTATTTATCGGTTTAAAGTTTTCTATAATTTTAAGATAATAACTTCATTACTAAAAATTTAACGCATAATTATAAAAGTAAGAAAAAGACCATCGTATAATTGAACACGAGCGAGTCATTACTCATATTACTACCGCGTTGACATGCACTTTCTATATCCTGTGACAAGTTGACACCAAGGATCTCAACTCTAAATGCTCCATTTCCGCGTCCCACTCTCTTTAATTGCTAGTAAAATTTGTAACGTGAGTAAAGAAGGAAAGAAGAATTGGGAGAAGATGAAAATTCATGTCGATCTTCAGAAAAAGCGCGCACTCGCCTTCAGAGAAAAAGTTCGAAAATTTTCGAAGACAAAAAACAGATCATCGCCTTCATCCTCATCTTTCTCCTCGCTTCCGATCATATATCACATGCACTCGCTCTCGAACTCAAACGCCTGGCGTTTTCTTCTCAATCTTCTCGATTGGGAAAGAAAAACGAGCCATCAAGTGAGATTGAGAGAGAGAGAGAGAGAGAGACTATGATGTATTTGTCAAGGGAAACACACATCGGGTACGCACTTAGCACGTGTAAACGGACACACCCACCTGGAAATTAGCCGTCAAGTGTTTACGTGTGCGGGCGTCATTACCATGTGTCGTTGATCGTAATCCTCGCATACGTCAACGTGGCTCCTCGACTAAAAAAGTTCTTCCTAAAAAATTATTCTGGGTACCGACGGTCATGAGCTTCCTCGATTCTCATTGACGTAATGTGCTGTATTTCAGATCATTTTTTTTCTTGAGCACCTTTACGTTTACATCTTCTCAGATGTTGTGCCACATCGATTAACACATTCAGTATTTGTGAGCTTATTGTTCTTGAGTGATTTATTAAATTAAAGTTCAACAAATAAATAATTAGCTTATGTTTACTTTCATTTACCAAAAATGTGATGCATACGTAGAAAAATTTAAAATTGCATTATACACTTTATCAATTCTATAAACACATATTATCGATGTACTCACTTACAATTTAAGATATAAATACACAAATTAAACATCTTTTAATTATTACATGATTTTGACTTTTCTCAAAAATATTAAAAATAAAAATATCAAAAATAATATTTGATCCATTTTACACAATAAAATTTCAGTAATACCCAAATATTATTTCTACATGATGTTCTTAGATTATTATTACATAAATAAATAAATGAAAAAAAGTTTTAATTCGGATCCAACTCTGAGTAAAACAAGATTTTCAATCAAAAAATATAATTAACTTGAAATTCGTGATTCGTATTCAGTATAAGATGAAAGGTATTACTTCGCTATCGAGTTGTCGATTTTAGAAAATCTTGTTGAATCTTTTCGACCGCACATTTTCCAACAGATTTATTTCCTGATACTTATTGCCACTATTATAATTCAAGCCAATAAAGTGGAGTCCGATCGAGCCGTGAAAAGATCGAAAAGAGACACGATCCCGATACAAAATTTTTTTCAAAGAGCTCGAGAAGGTTAAAGAAAAATTGCGAGTCTCAGCACTTGAATTTTTTCTTCATTTTACGTCCATGGCTCTTTATGACGCAGACATGGGCAGCGTTTTTGGCTCTCAGATGCATTTGAGATTGCCATGTAAGATCGAAGAAAGATCGAAGACGGATCGCACCGTCGGTTTGAAGTGAGGCGAATTCTCTTTTTTTCAAGATCCACAATGTTGTTAATGGTCGCACTGTCCTTAAAACGAGAACACGTGACGTCGACATCGAAGTACGCAAGCGCACGGAGCAAAAGTCGGATAGCAAAAACTAAATCGCATCGACTTAAAATGAACGGCGCGCGGTGCCGATTCGAGTTTTCTTTTTTATTCCTTTGCTGGAAAATGAATCTTTACGGATGATTTTTTTCATTATTGTAAAGCGAGTGTGCTTAATTACGTGTAATTTGTACATTAAACTATCAGGGCTTGCTTTATTTTCTTGCTCGTAAAACACACATTCTCCATTATTTTGTCTTATTTTTATCTTCCAAATAATGTACTGATGAATCGGTAAATAATTCTAATTACAATGTTATAACTTAAACTTTGCACGTGGATCTTTAACAAATCTTTCAAACAATGCAAATTTTCTTTTTGGTTCAATCACATTTCCTTATCGAAATCGTCACGATCTATCATCGAATTTGCGTATAAGACTACATAAAAACCTATTATATCGCATTAAAATATGTAAATATTTTAATTTTTACACGCAAGTTTGCTTACGCAACAGAAGAGTGACTGTCGGAATTATTCCGTTATCAATTAAAAATGTTTCTGCTCTTCTACTTTCGATGAAGCGATAAAGAGCTAAAGAAGTAATAAAGTTATGTATTTTGTAATAAAGGGGACAGTCCTAGTCACGTGATGCTCTATTTAACAAAATTGTGAATTATTAACTAGGGTTTTACTTCAATCATACTAATTTATAACAAATAGACAAATTTATTTTCCATAATACTAAACCTTTTTCAATATAATTTATAATAATATAATTTATAAATATAATTAAATGTTACATTTTTATAGTTATAAATATCAATTAATATTAAAGCTAATTGAAATAATAATTTAAATATATTAATATATAAATAAATAATAGCAAATAAATGTATATTACTATATCATTATATTCATAATTCATATATTATTATAAAATAATATATGAATATATTGAAAGGGATAATTAATAAAATTTATTAAAGTAAGATACACAGAGAATTATTAAACTGTTGAAAATTTTAATTACAAGAAGGTTATAACATAAAAATTAAAAATTTAATTATCAAATTTGTTTATGAAAATAGTTAATTCATTTAAATATTTAATTTGTTTAATTTATTTATTTGTTTATACAGCAATAATAATTAATCTTATTGTGACTTATTGATAATTTGATTAATTAAATGTGTATCATAAATATGCAAAATCATTTTAATTATAAAGAAATACATATAATTAATGAGTTTACAGCTAAGTTTTTCTTAAATCATATGTGAAAACCTTCTAATATAATATTTTACATATTTTCTCTTTACTTCAATTTTTTTTTTTTTTTTGTTATTATTTAATTTAGTGCCTCTGTAAAAAATATTATTTGAACAGATAACAAAAATTTATAATTTAATTTTTACAGCCATCACATAAAGTAAATAATAAATGTTGTAATCTAAGTGGTTATAAAATTTAATTGTAATAAATAACTAGGAATGTCAGAAATGATTATTATTGATTTAAAATTTACATCGTTAAAACTTTACATCAACATTATAAATTAAAGAACTAAATAATTTGGATATAATGATATTTGAATAAAAGTAAATTAAAAAATTACTTTTGTTAGTAGTTGGTGGTTTTACTGAAACATAAAATTCTTCATTGCTTTATTCTTCATATATTAGTTAATGATAAACTTAGCCATGTTTTAATCCTACATTTGTTTTCACAATTTTAATCAATCAATGACTAGAACTTAACCAAATTAAATATTCTAAAAATATAAAAAATATAAAAAATAATTAAAATAAATAATATTTAGTAAGTGAATTTTTGTACATCGAGAAATTGATGGAAAATAACGTCCCATTCAACTGAAGCGTAAAAGTATCCGTTTTACGTTCGACACACAGGTCAACAAAAGACATTACTAGCAGCGGCTCTTAACCCCGTGGTACCTTTAAGGTCAAGACGACATGGTCCAGGATATCGAAGATTTACGGGGATGGTTATAAAACACAAAAGTCGACGAGTGTCAGAGGTAGTTTCTTCGATAGCCTAAGTGAACAGTCGCATCACCGGTCAAACAGACATCACTGTATTTATGGCGACCATAAAAGTTAAAAGTTAATTGAATGTGTGATCTGTTTAGTTTATATGGGGCAGGCCTCCTCGAAAATGAAGTTAGGAAGACGAAGACAAACACGGGGAAGCGCAAATTCGTGGACGGCACACTTGGAGGTTACGAGATTTACCTGAAATCCGTTCCTAAATTCCAATCAACTAGGACTTTTTACTAGCGGGCTAAATGTAAGAAAACGCAGCAAAAAAAGAACATAAAATGATTCTTTATTGTTCATACAACTTTTATTGGCTTGGAACATTTACAGATTCACAATTTGGCGATTGATGGTTTAGTAAGCCGGAATTAATTATTCTTTATTTCATAAAAAACGATAACAACATATTCGCATATCACATTTAGACGTGATATATATTTTAAAAATATTATTTAGTTAAATTTAATTTTAGATGTTATAATCAAAATTTTATACTTAATCTATTTCATTTTATTAATATTCAAAGAAAAAAAATAATGTTTAATTAATATTATTTTTAATTATTTTTAATATACATTACAATTTTAGTCAATTATTTTAACAAGAATTAATTATAATAATTTCGCTATTTATAAAACAAGCAATATTTATACTATTTTTATACAATTTAAATATACAATCATTTATATATAATTAAATATATATGATAATAATATAAATGTAAATGTACGTTAAATTAAAATATAATTATATAATTAAAATAAAAATATAAATGTACAATTAATGTACTTGTCATGATAAGAAAAAATTGGTATGTAAACAAAAAAAGCATAGACGCGTGTGTATACATAAATTTAAAACAAAAATGGAAGATTAAAAGATGAAAGTATAAGCCTTCTTGATCGTAATAAACTTTAAAGAGACCTATTTTTTTAAAACAAAATTTTTTTTGGCTTATTGTAGAAATCATTCATATAGTTTACTGATTGAAATCTATATTTAACATTCTATTTAACTACATTTGTTCAAAAAAATTATATACTTAATAATTATAAAATTATTACTGCTAAAAATTACTGTTATATAACTTTCAAATAAATAATCATTCTTATTAAATCAATAAACCTAGTATTTGTCATCCAAAAGTTTTAATATTCTCAATAGATCTTATTACTACCAACATGAAAATTTACGATAAAGAAAAGTGTTACAGTACGTATTTGACACTTTTTATTATTTCTAATTTTCGCATAATTTTATGAAATTATCTATAGAAATTTCTTTTATCTATCATGAATAAGTGAATTACTCATAAATGTTTTAAATTTCATTATGAAATGTTTCTCAAGAATGTTAATTTCTATAAAATTTTTAGAAAGTATATTACACATAGACATTACTAAATTAATATACATGAAATGTTTTAAATAAATATTTCGTTATTAAATACACAATTTTTATCAGTTAAAACAAACATAATTTGTTATATATTTATAATTATTAATTACAGAAAAAAAATTTAAATTAAAAATTAGGAAATACATATTTGAGCATTTAAAACACACTGCTCAATTTTGTATTTTAATACCAATTTAATTAAATAAACTAAAATAAATAATTAATTTAATAAAAAGTAATCTAAGCTGATAATTTAGTTTTAAATTTAAAATAACATTAAAAACTCTTATACAATTAGATGTGTCCATGAACATTCTGAAAAATATTTGTAATTAATTTTCAGAACTTTTTAGAAAGTCTTTTATTTATAAATATCATAATGCGAGAATATACATAAAAAATCAATCTAGACATACAAATTATAAAAATTTATTCAAAACCAATGCATTAGTCGTAAATATGCGCAAAGCTTAAGTTTCACCGGAAAAGTCAGAAGGAAAAATCCAGAAAATACGCAGGGAAGAAAAAAATATGATTCTTAAAGTAATGCAAAGTTTTTTGGAACCTTCCTTTAAAATTCAGGAACACAGATCAAATTAAATCCAAATCGATTCGCGAATCTCGAAGGGTTGACGTCGTCGCCGCAATGTGAAAGACAGAGAGGCAAAAAGCAGGACTCGAGTGAAATGGCTAAATAGAAAACGTAAACGATAGAGGAGTTTATGGACACTCACTCGTGTAACTCCTTTTGCCTCCTTCTTCGTCAATCTTCCTCCATTCGAGTAGCGCCCACCTTTTTCTATATCTTTTCCCACCCCCGCCCCTTCGCCTTTACCCTCGCGACCTTTACTCTTCCTTTTTACCCTTCGCAGCTCCTCGTTTCAATGCTTCGAAAGTATAAATATATATGAGACCAATATTTTTTTCCTTCTGATAACATTGTTTCTTTTCCGACTTGCACGTGTCTCTCATTTTAAAGATAATTACAATGTTTGTGCATTAAGATTTAAAAATGTCTTAAATCTCTTGGCACGCATCGTTTTTGGCGTTACAATAAATCAAGTATTAGAATGGCAAATTAATTCTATTTTTATCACTTGAGTTGTGCTTGAATTTTGTGCACACTTTCATCGAAAACGCTCGAACAAACTTTTAATCATACGAGATGTAATTGTCACGAAGATTATTTACTCTTAAAAGTGAAAAAAAATATTAAATTATCTATTCAAATATTATATACATGTATTATATAAATATTAGCTGGAGATTATCATATTAGTAAATATTAGTACATACTAATTACAAATTAATCTTCTATTATTAAACATCTACACTTGCTAATTTCTTTCGTGATTGGTAATTAATTTCTCAAAAATAAGAAAATTATTAACTATAAAATAATAATTGTTTTTTTAACATAAAAATAAAAGTGTCGAAATTAATATATCATATTTTTGAAGAATTACATACAATCGTGATTTGTTATTATTCGAACTGTTCTTATTTCAGTTCTTTATTCTACATATTTAATAATAAACAGTTTATAAACTCTAGATTTTAGCTTAAAAATACAATTATTTTAAAGAATATACATAAAAGTGTATATGAAACAATTAAAATTGTTTCATCAAAGGTTTTATTTCCTCAACACTGAACATTGTGTGTCTTTCGATGCTTCAGTAGTCCGCCCTTTCGTATTATATGTCAGGTCAATACTTATTATTTCTAAGAATTTTGATAGTGAGAAAACAGAATAAAAATTCTATACATGAATATTGTTGCATTAAAATACCAACAACTAATTCACATAAACTCTAATGTTATTAATTATAATAAAATTAAATAATTTTCCCTACATAAATTAATGAATATTTTTCAACTTATATATATTTCATGCGCATGCATTTTCTAAGTATAAGGCGGTTAATCATTTACAATGCAAAGAATCTCAAATTTTTTCTAATTTATGGCAAACAACAAAATAATCCTAGGATTAAAGTAGAAGAAATACTTGATGTCGTACCTGAATATATAAAAGTAGCCATAGGGCGACAATAGGATCGATACTCAGCATTTTCCTCCCTAATCTCCACGTATCCATGTTTACATATGCGACTGTATTTGTGCACCCGCACTAGGGTACAACTTTTGCATTACAAGGTGATTCCGGTAAAAGAGAAGAACTAGAATAAGAACGGGAACGAAGAGATGAAGAAAGGGATCTAAAGGGGAATGTGAACGAACGTCAGTGGACTCTAGTAACAGCGAAATTCCCCAGAATATTGAGGCCTGGACTCTTTTTCTCGGTTTATGTACACAAACACTTGTGAACTAATACTTCCACACAGGCGAACGCACTCCCAGCACCGATTCTGTCGCTTCTCTTTCTTTTACCCGCGCAGTGCCACTTTCCTTTGTGAATGTTTTATGCAGACAATTCGCCGCTGCAGTTATTTTACACGGCGATTCCTTTGCGAAAGAGGTCCCGAAGCCAAAGTCTTAAGTCTTGGCACGTTCTTCCTACACCCAGTATCTTATTTTAACCTTCATCTCCTTATTCCTCTCATTCTTTACGTTGTATATCTTATAATTTTTGGGCAAGATCAAGAAATTATGAGTTTCTGGTCGCTGACAGTTATTTATATGAGAAGTTTTCATTGGTTCTTCCTCATTATTGTATTCGTGTTTTTAAATACTTTTTTTGCTCTTTCTTTTATCGTGTCGAAAAATGAATTTTTCAACATTTTTTAACGAAAATAAAAGTTTTTGTTTGAATTTTACATTATATTATATTAGACAAGATAGAAATAGATTCATTTTAAAAATCTGGCAAAATTTGTCAATAGGTATATATAAAAAAGGTGCAAAAAATACAAAATGTCTAAACTTTTAAATGATTTTGAATGACCGATAAAAAAAAGTACACTTACTCTCGGAAAAAAGAACCTAAGGCATGGATTTTTTTTAATATATATTTTATTAATTAAAAGTAATTTTGAAGATATTCCATTTTTACTTTTCTTTCATCTTTATCAATCAGCAATTTAACTTCTTTCTTTTTTCCTAAATATTTTTTGTTGTCACTATCGCTCAATGAACTACGCGAAACACTTCCGACTCTTAATCCGTTTCACTTATGTTCTCGACTAAATATCTCACCCTTTCAGCGGGGTGAAATAAATTTTTCCTTTCTATGGAATTTAGTTTTATTGTTTTTCCAATTTTCTTCAAATTTTATTTTATTTTATTAAAATAATTTCCACTTTATGTATACGATAAAAGTATAAATTATTAAAAAAAGTTATTGTAATTTTTGTATAACGCATTTATTCAAGATATAAATATTGATAACATATTTCTAGCACACCTAATTCAATAATTATTATTGAATATTATAGAATACTTATAAAGATAAAAAGAGTATTAAAATAATACATACTAAAATAAATATAACAGAATAAATTTAGTGAATTAGAAAAATTATATTTTAGGTAATTTTATGTTGATTATAGGCTATACAAAAGTGTATGCAGAATAATAAAAATAATTTCATATTGCTAAAAGTAGATATTGGTCAATTTGAATTTTCTAATACAAAAACTCACTGTATTCTATAAATTCGTTAAGAGAATGAAAATAGTACAGAATTTTTAAATACCTTAAAGGATTAAAATTATAATATTATATGTAAAAATTTAAATATGTTAATGTGTGGAAAACTTAGTTTTATATTCCATCATGTACCTACAGAAAAAGGGGAAAAATTTTGTTCAAAGAATATAAAATTAAAGACAAATCAAAGAAAAAGCAAAGAAACTAAAATAAAATAGTGCATATAAATTTCCATCCTAAATAAGACAAAAACTGGATTGATTCGTTATATAGATTCATCATCATTATATAGAAATAAGAAATGAAATATTTAAATCCTCCTTGGTTAAATATTATTTATTTCCGTATTTGTTATTTGAAACAAATGTATTTTTAATAATAGTTTGATTGTACCATTCGAAAGAATAATAAAACATTTTCCGGTTATAATAGTCATAAACTTTTTTTTTGCCGGATAAAAGAATAAGATTTAATGCGTATATATTTTTTAAATTCAGTTATATACAGCTGATATACTCCATAAATATTAATTTGAAGTTACTGAATATTTATAACTTTGTTCTATTGTTCATCTTCCATTTATGTGATATTTCGCAAAATACACATTATTAACATAGTTTGTTATTTGAAACCTCTAAAAAGATTTATAAGACAGCCTAAAAAATAAAAATTTTTTTTTAATTATAAGCAGAACCGCCCACTCTTACATATTCCAAGATTTTTTTTAGAATTTAGAATATCATTAATCCATTTATAGACAATTCAGTATAATTGCAACATTAATACTTTTCGAAATAGAACGTAGTAGCAAAGAGAGAAGAACATTGATCGTGAAAATGTCTTATTGCTCCGATGTTCTTTCTAAAAAAAACACCAGTGCAGTAAAGTGTCGGTGGATGAACCTCGGGGCTGCAGGCATAAATCCCACCCTCTCGACGAGAGTTTCGTCGAGGAAATGGTAAAATACCGAGGAACGCGTGCTCATTGTCAGTCTCTTTGCTGAGGTGAAGACTCGAGATTCTCTTCGAGCGTTTTTGAAGGCTGGTTGAGTACACACCCACACTAGCACACAGTCCGACTTCCAAGCTCGGGTGACGGGACAGAAGCCAAGAGTGGGAGCGACGGGAGAAGAAGGGAGTGTGTCGGGCGTCGGCCATGTTGTCTTGACATTCCCGCTCGAGTGCTTCATCGGCGCGGGGGCGGATATATTTAGCTTGCCGCCTCTGGGGACCTTTGCAGTTCGCTATTTTGTGTGACCCTACATTCGAACCGACGAGGCGCACACGCGTGCGAGGGGATTCATCTTGATTCGTGAGGCCCGTGTGGAAGGAAAGTAGTGCGTTCGTGCAGTCTTAGTCCGCAAAAATTCGCGGAAAGACAAGATTTGTTTAAGGATACCGGGGAATGGACCGGCGATTTACTTTGAATTTAAAACATGAATTTGCGCTCAATCCGAACTAAAACGTGCAATACTTTATAGAGGGCAGCTTCTTTAGAATCCAGTTCGTTTCCGAGATCATTAATCATTCAACAAATCTACCTGAATATTTTCAAGTCATTCTTGGTGGATGCGGTGCTGTTTCAGGTCTTGGATTGCAAAGTTTGATTTTTTGAACCTCAGAGCTGCACTTCGCCTTCTTTATGCAAATTGAATTTCCAACTACGACCACATCTTGGGATCAATTTTTACTTTATTTCTTTCTAAAAGTGTTAGTACCGCTTGGATTAGGAAATTTTTTCATTTTTTATCAAATTTCTGTTATTCCTCGTCATAAAGGTCCATTCAGGTATCAATGCTAATTGATACCACACACTCATTTATTTGGTACAGACTCATTACCGAAACACTCGATAATTTATCATTTCAATGCACCTGGTCCCTTGTATACCACCTAATTTTAATCGAACAAAATTATGAGGTCAATGTCAATAAAACTATTGGAACAGGTTTCCTATTCCTGTTCTTATGCACGTAGAATCTTACATTTCACAGCCGACAGTAAATGCATGCGATGGAGGACTTCTGATCACCATCCCAATGCGGTCCATCCCTACGCGCACCCACACACCCAACGAGTTTTTAGCAAGTACCAGTAGCATTCTATTGACGGAGAAAAAGTCATCAATATCTCGTGAGCTTTCAGTTTCTTTGGCTATCCCCAGGCGCCCCCCTATGGTGCACACACAGTTACAGTTACACCGATGCACGCGCGTGCGCAAATACATTCACGTAAATACATATTGGCACACATTTACACGTCCACGTGTGGAATAGGCTTGTGCAGCGAGGGCTAAAAGAATGAACCAAAGGCGAGGGCATGCATGACAAAACTTTTGCTGTCTGAGGGGGTTGCACGAGGGCGGAGTCACGCCTAATCCCTTGAGTCAAAATGGAAGTCTCCAGAGATAACTGACTCTCTTGCGTTCTCTTTATTCCCGCTCTCTCTCTCTCTCTCTCTCTCTCTCTCTCTCTCTCTCTCTCTCTTGCTATCTTTATCTTGCTCTCTTCGAGTCGAACCAAGAGAAAATATTGTCTTAGTCGAACGAGATTCTAGACTGGACCATGAAGTGACTTGGACAAAACTTGGCCAACTATATTACTGGCGAAAGATAGAAAATGAAGGGAGAGTTTAAGTACAAAAAGCAAATAATGTATTATCAAAAACAAAAAACTTGTCTAAGAAATTAAAAAAAATATTAGCAAAAGGACCAGACGATAAAAACCGAAATTTTAAATATTCTGAGCCATGGTTTAATATTTATAAAATATTTGTAAATTTTTGCATACATTACCAACAGTTTAAAGAGTACTTAAAGCTGAAGGAAAACTCGAAAAATAGTGGAAACGGCATCAATGTATTTTTAATATTTCGATAACATCATTATTCACGTTGCAATTTCACTCATATGGCAATAATTTTCCATGTAACTCACTGAATTTTATTATTACAAGTTTGGAAAATATTTTTTGGAAATTGGTGCTTTTGATAAACAAATTAAATTAATTTTGAAATTTATAATAATTGAATTTCTAAATGAATATGCGATAAATATAACATTTTTAATTTACTTAATTAACATTCTCAAGAAAAGAAATAAAAACTAATCATCAATATTTCTTGAACAGTATACAAATTGAACATTACTCATAAAATAGCATCTCTCTTTAGTCATATGAAGATAGTCTAAGAATTGCCATTACGTGCATATGTACCCTCTTTCAATGATAGAGAAAAAATACCTGCAACACGCATATCTGACAAAAAAAGTTTCGTTTCGAAACTTTCGATTTGTTCCTTCGTGTCTCGACGCTGTTTAGGAGTGAAAGAAAAAGGAGACCCTAACTATGACGTGGCTTTAGGCAAAAACTCTTTCCAAGAAAAGCATGTTATGAAAAGCTTAAAGAGTATATTTTAAAATATTTGGTAGTGATTTATTTAGAGTAGAAAATCGCGATACTTTTTTCGCAAGTTATTATTTACAGGGTGTCTATACAAGTACACATATTTTTGTTAATTTAAAAAAATCGTTAATTCTCTGATAGGGTATACATTATTCGTAATATCATTTGTCATAAATAATCAAATACCGTTAGGCACAAAGCATACCATTCATCAAATTAAATCCTATTAAGAAAATTAAAAGTTTAATTTTACGTGTTTCTAATTAATTTGAGGACAACCTAGATAATACTACTTTACTAAATCAAATATCATTTTTTCTTGTGATATTATAATGCACGACACCACGGGAAACAAAAAGGAAAATTCAAAGAACCCGATTACTTAGAGAAAAAGGAAAAATGAAAATTGTGACACGTTTGTGAGCGGCTAAGCATAAGTCGGAAAAGAACCCTCTCTCCGAGTATCATTCGACTGTGGGAACCTAAAGCAGCTTTAATTATTTAAAACTTCGCGCCTTGGCTCGGCGCGTGTACTGAATATACCGTTTTCGTTTTCAAGATTCACTTTCAATTTCTTTACTCGACTTCTTACTTCGGTAAATCCTCGTGCTCCGTCTGCTGCTCCTGACTCGCTATCCTCATCCATACTCCTTCACCCCCGCCCCGACCCCTCGTCCTCCTGGCACTGGTACACAATGGATAAAAACGAGAAAGTAGCCGGAAAAAAGATTATAGCAGATGAAAAACCCAAGCGCGGAATATAGAATGTACAGAAGATCACAGATCGCATAAAAGAACACTTGCTTTATCTGCCCCTGTTTATTTATATTATCTTTGGTTCTTTTGTAATATTTTATTGAACCTGTTTTACAATCATCATCTTATTAGAAAAACTATTTTATTGGATTATACACTGAGTGATATTTTTGTACGAATATGTGCGAATTAATAAAAAATGTTATATAAAAAATTATATAAAAAATGTTGATGTATATCGCGTAAAAAGAACATGTGTTTTATCGTTTCTTTTTCTTGTTGACATATTAGTAATTTTATAATTACCATACCTGCAGAAAAATATTTTTTTGAGTGCGAGAAAATATTAAAATTTAAAT
Source organism: Eupristina koningsbergeri (assembly GCA_018907245.1). Classification (NCBI taxonomy): domain Eukaryota; kingdom Metazoa; phylum Arthropoda; class Insecta; order Hymenoptera; family Agaonidae; genus Eupristina; species Eupristina koningsbergeri. The sequence goes on from JACCHV010000105.1 coordinate 1,563,764, forward strand.
AATTTAATGTTTCAATATTCATAAAATATTTTTGAAATAATTTCATTTAAATTTTTTTCTATAAATTATTTTCTTCAATGTTTAATATTTACAAAGAAAGTATATCAAAACGAATTTTTTGTATTTTTCAACATATTTCTTAAATCAATTATCTAATGCTAATGTATTATTTCATTTACGTAAAAATAATTTATTTAATATTTACATTAATATTTCATGTATCTGAAATAATACTTTTACATAATCCCTAATTCTTTATAAATAAAAAATATTATTTACAGAACTTCACTTTAAAACGCCATAAAAAATACATAATGCGTTTGTTTTTAATAATTTATATGCGCGCGCGCACACATTCATATATTGAATGTCTCTTATTTATAATAATAAAGACAAATCCCATGCGGGATAAAAAAGAAAAAAAAGAAACTACGCGGCTTGCGAGCCGAATAATTTTAAGAAACACAAATTTTAAGAAGAGAGAAGTCAGACACAGTGTTGTCTATATAAAGCCAAGAACCCTCAGCCGATTATGTGTTGGAAGGTACAGGGTGGAGTGTGGAAGAAAACAAAAAGGTCGAAGGATGTAACTGCAATACAAGACTTATAATTTCAGACAATCTAGAAGAAATTCTCATTCCCGCTTTGACTGATTTCCCTTCTTTCTCATCACTGATTGCGAGCAAATTTGTGAGTTTTTCTCCAACTTGCTTCACGCTCCCCTCGCAACAAACACACGAGTATACGTCAAAAGTAGTTAGAGCAAAACTAGTTTTTATCAGCTTATTTAAAATATAGAATGCCTTTTCTATGATGTATTTGATAAAATTTGAGGTGTTTGGTCGATTTTAATTATTTTGCAAAGATAGTCACACACAAAGATAGTAGAATGTTGGCTATTCTAATAAATACATGTATGTGGGATTATGCGCAGTAAAAAAATGAATTTTTATAAAAACAAATTGAACGATACACAATAAAAGTATTTATAAAAAATTTACTGATTCATTATAATTATAGTTTAATACCCAAGAATTTGATAATTAAAAAGGGTCATTTACAGTTGTGAAAGTATTTACGTACAATTATTTAATAATTCGTTAATTAGAACCTCTTGCAATAGTAAACACGTCTTTAGTGCATTAAAAAAAGAGGCAGTATAAGTAAAAATGTAACAATGATATTTTGGATAAAAAAAAAAAGAAATTACGTAAGACGAAATCGAAGAAACCAAAGCAATGAACGGCAGTATACCGGAAGCGCTCGCAGGAAAAGTGTCCTCGTGTACATTTGGAATTTCTTGGAATGAAGGTATGAGGATGAAGGTGTGTCGAGGTTATATGGGTATGTTTCCCATGTGTATCGCGTGTGTGGGTGTGTGAACGAGAGGATCCCAGGGGACTATCGACTGTCGAGTCCCGTGGGGCAAGTCGATATTCCGCAGGGATACCCTACGTTGTCGTGTCCCTCCTCTCTCTCTCTCTCTCTGTCCCTTTTTCCTTTCCACTTTCCTCCCTTTTCTCTCTCACTTGTGACAACACTCGACTCTTAAACACTCGACGCAAGCGCACTCAACCCCAAGAAAAAGAGAGGAAAACCCAAAGGCGCGACGAGCACTCAACGCACCAGAAAAACTCCACGTACGTGCTATTGAAATATATTTGGTGCGCGTGCGTGTGAGTGTGTGAGCCTCCAAATAATTTGCGAGTGTTGCAATTTTTACAACGCAAAGTGTTTATTAAATAAATTCAACCATATTATCTGAATTTTCAACTAAATTTTTTACTTAAATAACTTACTTAAAGATGGATAATACATTTTAGAGCTTTCTATAGTATCAACACAAACTTTTGATCAAATAATCCTTTCTATTGAATAAGTGAATATTCCGAATTGCAAAGTAGAAACCCGAATTGTTCAATAATCGTTTTCGGATTGCGAATATATAGTGCTGAAACTCGTATGACAAAACAACAAAAACGCAACTGCACGTTTTAGGACTAATGAAAAAAATAATACAGGCGTAAGGTACGTGGTCAAAGAGCATGCACCTGGATCAAGTAAATATGCGCTAACGACTAGAAGTGCGGTCAGATTGTCAGCACTGGTAAGTTATTTGAAGATAACGACACAGTTACCGTAGCTGCGCGTACCAGTAGTTGGTAGCCCTGTCTAATTTTAATGACACCTTCAGGGTGCTTCAGCGACCCTTATCCTATACACGCACACATAATAAGTGTATATCCCTTTACACCCACCAAAGGTGCACTTGTGTATATGTATCGAGTAACCGTGATCAAGGATTCGTTAAGATATATATGATTATTAGTCTTGAAAATTATCCAAGGAAATGTTTTGGAGTGACTCACAAACGCTATAAATAAGGTAGTGGTTGACGAGGTGGAAGATATGGTGAATGTCTCAACGAAAAATGCAACACTTGTGTCTTAAATCGAAAGGGCAAATCCTTTGAAAAAATTTATGTCTTGACATTTACGGAGATGTTCCATTACGTATCAACGATTCAACCTAAAAACTTTAATGTCTATTTTTTAAGTTTCGTTAGAATCCAAATATCGATAGAATTATATTGTAGTTTTCAAAAGTAAATAAATTCAGCTTATAAATAATAATATCATTTCTATGACTTCTATTTCTAACCTATAAATTTTCGATTTCACAAATGCCCAATTTTGTGTGATATAATTTCTTTTTTTTCATTTTAAAATCCTCAATCCAAAGAATTAAAACACTATATTAAAACAAGGTTAAATTTAATTCAATACAATAATACAAAAATATATTTTCTTTAAAATTTAAGTTGTGCCTCGATTAGCGTGATAAGTTGATACTTTAAATTTCTTTAAATTGCGTTGTTACAATTAAACTCTCCAATATAATCGGGATTTACATATAAACGAGAAATATAATTTTCATTCGTCGATAAAGTATTGATCGAAGAAAATGTCCCAAAAATAATAAAATATCTTTTATAGATTCTCATCTAATATTTAATTTCAGGCAAATAAAAGGAAACGGACCGTATCCTGACATTATCTTGCATCAATAAGCAAGTATAATTACGAGCATATATACCGGCAACTGTGACTGTGACAGCGACAGTGACGATACTGTGCAACGTACCAACTCCCATACGATGTTTAATACTTGTTATAATAACACATAGAAAGAGAAAGAGTGAGGGAGGGAAAAGGGAAAAGTAGAATGGGAGATCGTGCAATGAAATTGCCAAGTGTTTCCAAAGTTTCACCTCTGACCCCTTCAGATAAGATCGTGTTGCGATAATCGTTATCGATGCGTGATCAATATTTCTCAGATTGACGGCACTGCATGTGTAGACTATAATGCTCTCGCTTATTCTCTTCTTTATATATTCTATATTTTTTATTTTTCCTTATTTCTTTTATTCCTAACTTTTAATCATTCTTTATCTTAGTGCAATATGAATGTTCTTCGATTTCTTTGATTTTGTTATTCTTGTATCCTCAACGTGACTTTTCTCATTCAAATTGATTTGATCCAAATGTATTAGGACTATTTTATTTTTTTTTTAATATTTTACGGTTGTTCAACTTATTTAGAGGAATTTACTTACATTCTAAGGTGTAAAGAATTTCTTTTAAAACTCAATGATATCTTAAATGTATCTCTCTTATTAAATCTTTGTACAATAAAATTGAAATTCACGCTTTATATATATATTATATGCGCACAATTGAATACCAAGCATAAAATTGATACATAAAATTTGTCTTTAGTATCAAATTCATGGTGGATATAAAAGATAAGAATTGCTTACCGACGCATTTAGCCAATTTATAAGGTAAATTTATAAATTGGATAAAATACGTTGCTTATTACAATTAATTTTACGAACAAAATTTGTTTATAAATTGCAATAGTTTATTACCATGAGTGAAAAGTATCTCCTTTCTTTTCTCTTACTTATAATCTCTTCCACGATTTCTCTTTTTTAGTACAAGTTTAGTAAACAGAAAAAATCAGAACGCAAAAAGAACGTCCCAAAAATCAGGCGTGCTGCTTTATTGCAGAATATTTTTTTCTCTCTCCCTCCTTCCCTCCCTCTTTCGCACTCTCGTAGTGGGAAGACTTGTAGCTAGTATTATCGTCTTGCTGTAACTATCTTCCTACCCCCACTCACTCTTTCTTTCTCTTTGCATGGGTTATGAACTACGTTAAGAGCGAGTTCTCTCTCCTTCTTTTATATTGCCATGGTAACCCCCTGTTTTTGAATACATGCAACCTATTGCTCCTCTCTCTCTCTCTCTCTCTCTCTCTCTCTCTCTCTCTCTCTCTCTCTTTATCTTCTTCTGTATAAATGTCTACATGTGTTTGTGTGTGCATGAACATGTGCATGAACGCTTTCAGGTTTTGCTGATTCTTTGGACAACATGGCGACAACGATAACCCGCTTATATTGGACAATGTTTTCTTGTTTGTCCTTATTTTTTTCCTCCTTACTTATATTGCCAATTTAAATTGCTTCAAGCCTTAAGATATAGATTTTTTTACACCAAAACTCTGACTTTCTACGGGTTCATTTTGTAGCAGAAGAATCGCTTTTTTTATCGATGTTTTCTCTCTCTCTCTCTCTCTCTCTCTCTCTCTTTCTCTCTCTCCTTATCTGTAGATATTTTTGAAGAAGCTTCCACTTCCTTTAAAATTCTGATATCAACAGCTTATTTTTCTTTTTTCCTTTTTGGCGAATTCAGATGTATTGTAATTTCTTCCGCTTTCTTCGTAGAAAAGGTATATTTCTATCGTGCGGTCAAAAAAAAAAAAAAAAAAATACGAAAATCATAAAGTTTATCCATAAAACAATTTTTTATACTGCCGTCCATAGGATAATTGACTTTCATAATCCATTTCTCTATAAGTTAAGGAATATTTTGATAAATTTTTATTTACTTTATCGATATTCCAATTAGAAGTACATTATTGATAGATTAAAAATTAAAAATCATTTTCAATAATTTAAGTAAAAATTTTACCCGTCTTAAGTATTTATAATATCTTTCTTCATCATTATTTCCAGCTAAAAATTAAAAAAGAATTAAGTTGAAACAATATTGTATGAAATTTATTTCATAACTTATCAAAGCATTTCATCGATCAATTCTTTGCAAGTCACACAATTAAAATTCCTCCTCTCGTCAATGAAATCTTGCTTCATTCAATGAGGAAGAGCGAGAACAAGAAAAGGGGAAAAATTAATTCCATCCGTAAGCCACCGATGACCACAGTCAGTTTTCATTCTTCGAAATGTAACGTCCTCTGGGAGGGACTGGAAAAAAGGCATGAAAAGCTTGGTACTCATGAAATTAGGACAAATTTTTTAATAAAACCCGATAGCGATCTGTTCTTGTGGTGGATGGCCTGGAGGTCTGTCCTCGTATTTTCCCTAAGCATAATTACTCGAGAGATACAGTTACTGATACCACGGACGGTATCACCCCAAAGAAAATAAGCGAGGTTTGACAATTGGATTTTAAAATTATACGAGTGTAATATGTAACTCGTGGTTATTATTATTCTCTTTCGACTTCTAACAATTTTAATGCAACCAGGGTTAATTTGGTAAATGTATAAATTATGACGTATCAAATAATAAATGTGCCATAAAATATTAATTTTAATAAATAAACAATCTTTCTTTTAAAAATTATTATACTTGTTTCACGAATTTTGCTTTTTAACCAAGGCTATCGTTCAAAGAGAAAAATTATAATTCGATATTATAATGATTTTCATCGAATCTCAGAGTTTAGCCTTTAGTTTAACCTCCCTGAGCTTGAATAGTATTTGGAAATTATTTAATTTATATTTAGTATTACATAAATGTAGTATTCATGAATTGAGATCGTAGAAAATGAAGCTCGTAAAACGAAATAAACTAGTGGGTCCAACAATTCGTTTACAAATTACAAGTTCAATTCCACTTCAATTTCCTATGAAAAATTTCGGTGAACACCATAATTTTTTATTTTGAAGACTAGTTAAAGCAAACACGTTTTTTAATATATTCGGTAAATAAAATTCTAAACGATTATTTGAAATTTTCCTTTGCTGCACGAAAATCAATTCATGCAAGAGCAATTTAATTCGCAGCATCTTGAACTTGGCTCACTCGTTGAGACAAGCTTCACGCACTGGGGGTGAACCATGAGAAAGTACTCGGAACAAGCAAAAAAAAACAACTAAGATGTGGAAGAGGGTGAAACAAATTTAGATACATTGCGGAGCAAAGCTGTGCGGCCTGAACTCGGAAATTTCACTGAGTTGTTTAACAAACAACGGAAAATGTAGATGTAGGAGTATCTCAAAGGGGAATTTCCTGGTAAAATGTAGCAAAAATAACGACAAGGGAGAAATGGAAAGAGATAGATAGGTGAAGTTACGAGTTCTTTCTGAGCGAGTTAGAGACTAATCTTGAGTATAATTTGCCTTTGTTTTCTCTCTCACAAACACACCATTTCTCAAAATGCCTCTATTTCTTGTGTATTTCTACTTGTACACTTTTTCGTTCCATCGACATTTCATGATTTCTTATTGTCATAATGTTATCTAGTATTTCGTGAATGGACTTTTCAACTTCCCAAATTATTGTTATTATTCTTTCTCGTTTGCTATAAAATATTCACATTTAACTACAGTAGCTTTTTTACTTCAATACACTTTTTTAAATAAAATCATATTAGTGCATAATTATAAATTTTTTTTTTAAATATCATAATTTATTCATATTGTTTTCCAAGTTTTTATTGAGAACTCATATTATTTATTTATTATTCTCAAAAATTTTTTATACTAAATTCAATTTATGAAACCTTGATCAATATTTAAATAGTCAAGTTAATACAGTTAGGAATAAAAATCACGTATAAAATGTTTTGCTTATCAATTCAAATACAAGCTCTATTGAATCTAATATTAAAGCATTTTCAGTAATGCCAGCAAGATGACTAAAGATCACAAATAAATATGAAATATTGAGAAGGTGGAAGAAGATCGAAAAAATTTATTTTTCTCACCAATAAAATGATGCACCGTTGTACAGGTGTAATTATCATGAAATATATTTTCCCTTCGACTTCATCACTTTATAGTTCAGTTACGATGCTTAACTAGTTTAGCAATTTCCAAAAATCATTTTTTTAATTTGCATATTTTTATAGTAAAATATTTGAACAACAATATATTAAAAGACTTGATTTGATTATAAATATTTATAAAATGACTGCATAATAAAAATTTATTTTGTCAACAAAATTGTTGTTCATAACGCCAACATTTTCATTGTTATAGAGAGAAGCTAGTTCATCGTATCTACAATTTTATCTATTTTAAGATGAGAAAAATATTCTGTTCTATAGGAAATCTACAAACCTTTGCAATGGTAGCCAAATTACAATTTGTTTTTTTTTCATTTAAAGTGCAGTATTCTATTAATTTTGAAACAATATTTGTATAAGAAAATAGACATAGAATAATTAATTACATTCATAAAAGTTTAAAGCATTTATTTCATTCATTTTTTTGTAAGTCTCGAAAAAGTGAATACATTTTGAGTGTGTTAGACCAGGTGACCCCTTTAACTCAGAGAGTAAACATATACCAGTTCAGAACAAAGTTATTCTGAATTATGAGAGAATACGACAACCATCACTTAACTACGCTAAGTTCGTGACATGTTTTAAAGTGACGCACGCCGACACTTAAGGATGTTTCATAGTGATGCTCCCAGTCAAAGTGATGTAAATACGATTTTTATATTGCATTGTAAATAAAGTATACATTTTACACAATTAAAATAAAAAATCCTTTTTCCATAGTTTTTATTTTTAAATTTATTTTTATTGAAGGGCGAGTAAAATAACACGGACGATTTAAACAAATATAAATCAATATTTAATTCACGAGATACAGAAAATAGAAATGATAACAGTAATGAATGTGTTATACAAAGATAAAAGATGTGTTTTGACTGAATTTTCACAATGAACTGAACTCTATGTAATATTTTAGTTTGTCATCGATATCCATAAATATCCAGGTAGAAAAACGGTCACTTCTTAATTAGCTTCCTAATGCTTCATACCTACAGTCTATGCAGTACCGCTATATTCAACAATTTTATTGAAATAATTGTTTATAGAATATGATTTTATTGTCAAAAACATATTGCTGAGAATAAGCAGGATTATTGTATACATGTAAGTAATGAGAATCAATATTATTTTACTTTTTGTGATAATTAAAATTACTAAAAGTTTAGAAATTTACTGTAAATTATTATCTAGTTTAATTTAATAATGAATGATTTTGTGAAACAAAAAGTAATATATATGCCAATGACGCTATTAATATTTTGATCTTAGCAATAGTGAATATTGAGTTGCGTTTATTATACTTGACTCACACTTTGTCACTCGATCATAATCTGAACTGCTCTGATTATTATATTAATAATAAAATTAAATAAATTTAACAAATTCTTATATTATATTTTTAAAATACATCTCTGAAAGAATTATGGTTGTTTCTAAAAATTCATAATAATATTCAAAAATATTTATTGTTAATATTAATTAATTAGGTAGGATTTATTTAAAAACTCTTTATTGTACTATTTTTTTCTTAATATTAGTATTATTATCCATATCAACTATATTATATTATTTATTTTTAAAAACGTTGATTGCATCGTTTAAATTGTTTTTATTCTCATATTTATTTCCACTACACATTTAGTTTTTTTATCAAACACACCCAAAAAAAGTACTACGTAATGTATACTAAAAATTAGCCCTCGAATTAAAGTTTCTCGTGAGATAATAAACTGAAACAGCCGCACACAACAAAACTAAAATAAGTTCATTTTCAAGCCTTAAAATAAATCAATCGATAGTTACCGTTCGTTATATCTGTATCCTTAACTCAAAAATAATATAATTATATCAGAACTTAAGAAATGTTGATCATTTCATACTTATTTGTCCTGTGTCCTTTAGAATATCGTCAACGACGATATTCTTTCTACACAATCGCGTGTAGAAGGAGTTTGCTTTGTGATTGTCAGATCTTGATTAGGGGGTAATCAAATTTCACAAGGATCACCACAAATTACGTCTGCGTAAGTCCCATTAATATTAATCTTTTCTATACCAAATAATCTGCAATAGTTTCACCTTTTCAATATGAATTTCTATAGTATCCACATAATTATAGACGCTAAATGCAAGCCCAATATTTATAAGCCAAACTTACACAAACTATCTCAAGTTAGCAAATATAGATGAAAGAAAATCAGATTTTAAAGTTCATTTCCTCTTTGTCGGAATAAGGTTTTTTATGCCAAGCAGTTGATAAAGTATCATTTAAATATAAATGATAAATCACATGTTTTATCTCTACATTTATACATCTAGAAGCACTTCTTCTTGTTCCAGCTCTCAAACTTACGAATTGCACCGTTGTCTGATATTTTCACAATGATATTTTAGTTTGTAACATATTCTAAATATACGATATACGTATATTTAGAATATGATTGACATTTTGACATTTTTCAAGCACATTTTAAGCTCAATAATTGAATTAAAGACTTGTGCTCCGATCATTGTCTCGTAGTCATAACCATCCTATTCAGATTTCTAATCAAAATTTATTTATTCTTGATGATTCATCATTCTAACCATCATTAAGGACAGTAATTAGAAAAATATTCAAGTCATTAACTCTTTTGTTTTAAATTAATAATATTCGCACAGTCGCATGATCCGGTGTTATTATTATCGTTGAATTCAGGCGTAAAAGGTAGCAACAAAAGCAATAAATAACAGAAAACTTTTTGATAAATCAAAGTTTGCATGACTTTCATCGGGAATTGATTTACCTTGGTTTATACCTTTTATTCATTGAGTATTCGTATGAAATATGTAAAAAGCTTTACAACAGAGGTTTTTAGTCATGGTGACACTTAAAAAAATAAACTCAGAAACAGTATTAAATTGGCTAAAATTTGCCATTTCTCTAGAACAAAATGTACATCTGCTGGCGTTATGACAGCGAAATTGTGAGCCATGTACTATCTCGACGCCTTAGGCGTATATCTGGACAGCGTATGACGTATAGATGGCCATGACATTTGCGTAAACAAACACTCATATGAATTTTTTCACTTTTGCACAAATAACTAACTTGTAGTTACATGTCCAATCTTTTTCCAGTTCTTTAATAAATAAAATCATTTGGAACAACTTATAATTAAATGGGAGTCACATGGAAAATAAGAAAAGCGAAATATTACTAATTGAAGTATTATTTTTTTAATTATAAATTATAATTAAAAAGTTACAAAATAAATACATAAAGTTACAAAATTAAATTTTCCCATATTCCCGAATAAAAATAATTTCTTAAGACTATTTATAGAAATTTTAACTCCAATGTTTTGAACGAATACTTTATATTTATTGCGTATTTATTGGTGTAAAATAGAATGCAAAATAAATGATTCATTGACAGTTTTTCTGGGTAATATTAAATTACTTCTAAAAAAAATTTCTGATGTGAAAAGTTGCTTTACATCTATTATAATTAATACAGTGTTTTATAATTTTCAATGACTTATCTATATCCATATGAATTATTTAATATAATAATTGATTCACATTTAGCATGGTTTGTTTAAAAATATTCTGGTCAAAATTTTAGATTCCTTTGTTTAACTCCAGATAAATAGTTGGAATGGATTGTAGTATTGAGTATTGAGTATCTGTATATTAGTATTGAGTAGCTGAAATACTAGAGCATCGAATGATATAAAAGGACGTAAACTAAGATGTTTAATTCTATCCACACTGTATAAGTGGTTCCGGTTTCACTGTTGAACGTTGCACAAATCTCTGATTTGTAGTAATTAAATCTCGCGAATTCTATAAACCTCCCCCTCGGATGTCTCGCGAATAATATGATTGACTAGCACCTGGGGAATTCCGTGCAGGTTTATCAAGAACGCCAAGACATCTCAGATGTAGACAACAAGGTGCCAATGTAAGCGCTCCTGTTTCTTAACTTAAAACGTATTACTTATCCATGAATTATGCAGCATGTTACAACAAGGGTGGATGCTAAGTAACCCAGCTTATATATTTCTATCTTAAATACAGTTTAGAGGGAGAGAGAGAAGAGGTGAAGTGAAATACTTCTCTTTTCGTTTAAGATCAAGCTAACGTGAGTTTCATTACTTGCATCTCAAGAGATTCCTAGCTACCTAATCTACCTTGCCTGCTCGTAATTAAGGTAAAAAGAAGTGAGGTATCCTGTTAAAGAACGCGTGAGTCTCGGTCAGCAGCAAAGGTAGAATGAAGTTTGACTTAACCTAGTTAGCATTTGAGTATTATTGAAGCCGGTTACAACGATAAAAAATTACTTTAGGCAATTTTGTTTTGATAGCTGTTTAACTAGACTCTCTTAACCAACCTATTTAAAACCTTTAAATAACTTTTATAAGTGTGCCTTGCTTTGTAATAAGTAAATTGAAAAAGGCCTTTAATTTTCAATTACTCTTATTGTATTTATCGTCTAAATATTAATCTTGTGAGAAAATAGAATTCAATCAGCAAGATAAATCGCATTAACTCTTTATTAGACTAATTAAAAATATGTTTAAAAATCTTTATACTAATTTAAATTAGTTAAATTTTGGTAATCGATATCATTATTTCCTATAAATATAGCTGATTATTTTAATTAAAAATAAATTGAAAATGAAACTTAGTTATACATAATGTATTTTTTTCATAGTTATATTATTTATTAAATTTTTTTAATAAACTGTAGAATTATTAAAATGAGTATTTATAAGAAATTTAGATAAATGAAATTGGTCTTAAACCTTATTTGAGTATCTACAATATATATATGTAAATATGAAATTCTTAAAATTAAAAAAGTATAGGATACTAAAAATGTTTTAATTTAACAGATTTTCTTTGATAAATATTATATTATATTTAAAAGGAGGAGTTAAATAATTATTGAGCAATGCATAATCATTGTATTAAATCGTTAGTAATTTAATAAAAATATTAATTTTTAATACAAGTTATGCATAAAAATACAAAGTGATTTTTAAATGAGGCTTCCAGCACTATTAATCTACTGGAATTTAATTGTTCAGTTTTCATTATCGCTCTTAAAAATTTAAGTTTAAATTAAATTTTCTATAATGAATTTAATGTTAAATAGCTTGTACATCGTTCTTGTATATACAAACATCATATATCAAATATTAGTAATTTTTTTTAACTTGTCACTTGTATATAGTATTCCCAATTAAAAAGCAAGAAGAATCAGGGGAAATATAATACCATAGATGATGAGAACAGCAACAATGAAAGCTGAAATAAAGCTCAGTTTATAATGTGGGGAGCGTAATAGAGATTGGTTAAATATTAAACACCTCCTGGTAACTTCGACAACAACATATGGATACCAACCCTTACAACTCAACCCTGGGAAACACCACCAGGTACACACAAACATACACCTTTTTGTTCTGTTACTGCTTCAACTACACATACACACACACACATACACACACCTGTCGAACTTCGACCTCCGTACATATTCTTATTAATTAAGATTCTTGGTTATCTCTATTATGCATTCCTAGAAGATCGCCGAAGGGTCTTTGAGGGGTAGCTTCGGCTTCTCTCTCAATCTGTAAATATAGATATTATGCTGAATTTCCATGTCAAAGTTTATACATTTGTATAGACGAATATTTTTATTCATCGACAAATATTTGATTTTAGGTTATATCGGGGAAAAATGATATATTAATTAACTTCGTGAAAAATTGATCAAATCCCTATATTTTCTATAGTACTTATAAACGTTTTCAATTATCGAAATAAAAGATAATAATTAAATTATTAAAAATGAATCATAAAATTATTGTTTAAATTAAGATTTTTATATAATATTTAAAAACATATTCATAATACTGCAAATTAAAATTAATCCATTATTACTATATACATTATGTAGGTAGTTTAGATGTAGTGGGTGCTAACCCCATATGATACATTATAATACCAAAAGGGAAAACTCAGACAAGCGACGGCGTCCTTGTATTTATTTTGTCAGCAATCTTTTATATTTTTACCTGTACCGATCAGGTAGGTCAAAATTTTATTCTTATGCGTTGTGCGGTTGACTTCTGTAGACGTATTTGAATAATAAAGTGTTTCACTGCCATTATTGTATGTTTCATTTCTTCTCCGCCTTATAAAATTAACTGGCTGAAAAAAACAAATTATATATTACATTTTAGTACAAGTGTAGGTATTTATTGATAATTACATATTACAATGTTTTATTAATAAATTAGGATTTAAAGAACTATTATAATATTTTTAGTTGTATATTAAAAAACAATAATAAATGCAAGGAATGTTAAATTGAAGAAAATATTTTGCGAACGATCATGTATTTTTTAAAAATTTTTGCAAAATGAAATGGAAAAGTAAAAAAAGCAATGAACTGAAGTCAGAGGCGAAACTCAAATATATTAGAAAAGAATTTGATATGAAAAAAAGGACATCTGATAAAAACATGATTAAAGATCCTTCGCGTAAGAAAAAAATGGATTTCGGATGTGTGTAATGAGACCCTATTTGTTTCTATTAAAACTAAGTTTTTGAATAAATCTTTTGCATTTCTTAAAGTGAAACGTATGTTTAATAGATTTAATAAATAAGACTTTTAAGATATAATTGTATATTGGATTTTTATAATAATTAAAAATTTGTCAAATTTATAATAATTTTAAATAATAAACTTTAAATAATAGCTCTTTGTGTAACGTGTAATCTCAATATTATGACACGAGCTTAAATATACATTATATATTTCTGTTTCTAACATCAAAGTTGTATTTTTCAAAAGCAATAAATTATTCATTTTAATAAAATAAAATAATAAAATATCAAAAGTTACATTCAATTGTTAATGCATGGTTGAATCATAAGTATCGAATGAATAGCATACTCATACTCATGTGAATAAAATTAAAAACTAAATATTTTGCATATAATTCACTTTTTGGAGTTGAAAATGATCGTAAAGTACAAACCTTATTTTTTCACTTTTCTTTGCAGAGAAAATATTAATTGGTACACGAAGTATAAACAGAGGCTGACGATTTATATGCCGATGATTTATTGCGAGTTGTAATTGAATCGATCGGAAAACTTCCGTTCGTGCTTGTTTGTATAGACACTTCTCCATTATCCCTTATTCCACTATGTGTTTGTTATTAAGTTGTTTTTTAATTTGTCGCGAAAAATGTAATTTGTAATTTAATTGATTAATTTCTTTATGTATTTAATTTTTTTCATCTATTACTTGTATAATTATTATTTTTTAAAGTCATATGTTCCACTGTAAAATTTCCATTTTTATAAATAACTTTTAATTTTTAAATGAAAATTTTATTTTAACTACGGTAAATTCTGATATTTGACGCTTACGTTTCATGTTTATATATTTCAAGCGACCAACTATACCTGACCAACATGTGCATTTTTCTTTTATTTATTTATTCTGTATTATATATATTTCATATATATAAATTTGATAACGATTCAATGTAAACAAATTTTTTTAAAATTTTTGTCGTTTTTTAATTTCAAATGATAATGATTTACATTGAAATTTAAAAGAATTTTTAAAAAATTCAATAACTTATGGATATCTTTAAATTTAATTTATTTATACATTAATGAGAACTTATTGCATCACCTTGATAAAATCATTTTTACAATTTCTCATAAATGTTCTTAAAGAAATTGAAAAGTACATAGTAGTACATAAAGTGGGATAATTAATGTTTTATAATATTATAGGAATATGGATTTATTGTCTTGTTTGTTTTAATGTAAAAAAAAAACAAAAAAATACAAAAACTTGTAATAATAACATTTCTGTACTCGTTCCAATTTTATAATAAATGAATGTATACCATTAATTAAAATAAATATAATATACATTGTAATGTGAAGATGAGATCGTCGTTAATTTATTTCACTATTTTTGCGGGCACACTCTTCTTTAAGGCAAGAAGATTAAATAAATTAAAAAAAAAAAAAATAATAACGTTTAACGTTAAAAGATTGAAGAAATATTTGTATATTTTCTTTGTCGTCAAGCATTCATGGAGATGGCATCTTGTGTTCCCTCAACAGCTACAATGCAATCAACCTCTAATTCTGCTAAAATTTTGTCGACCGTCTCGTATGCCATCTAAAATGGTTCGAACTGGAAGTAACTATAGCTTTGTGCTATTCGCGTTAGAAAGATAAAAATCTAATAAACGCCTGGATGAAATCGAGTTTATTCCCCAACGGGAGCGAAAGTAACACCCTGGTGTCGCGTTGTATCTATGTCCCTATGCTTTCTTATCGACTCACGCGAAAACGAAATCCGCTCACATTTGAATCAGCTTGTAATACAATCCATTAGTCCCCTAACAGCCAATACCTTCTTACACCTACGTGGATAATACGGAAAATGTAAGGAGAAGAAAAATAAAGGAAGGAAATTGATGAAAAGCGATGGATGAAAAAATAAGTGACTTAGTTTCGGGTATGTCACTGATGATTAGCGGATATCGGTCTCATTTCACTGGTCTTTTTTATCTGTTTCTATTTCTGTCTCTGATTCTCTCTTAATTCACTGGTTAATTGTCAGGCATTAATAATCAGTGCTAAGATAATAATGTTGTAGATTTTGCGCGATATCCCACACCGAGCACTGGCAAAGCTTCTTAACTTTGTTTAGTTTCTATGTGGAAAAGATGAAATTCGTTAAGACGAAATTACTCTTGTGAAAATATTTATATAATTAGTATTTTTTTTTTTCTCCTTTATAAATTTAAATGTTTTCCAAAATAATAACTAGTGCACTTTTATTTCTATTTCTAAATCTTTATTGCAGTTCATTATTTATTTTCGATAATATTTCTGATTCTTATTTTATAAATGAATAATTGGAATTATGTTTAAAACAAAAATAAAATTAATCAAAATGAGAATTGGAATATAAAGTATGTTGTATATAAAGATCCTTTGAAAATACTTTATTCTTTTCAAATAAATAATTGATTGAGCTCTTAATGAATAATTCATAATATCCCATTGATATATTATTATTTATAAATTAATAAATATAATTAATGTGATATATTTTTACAATTGTTAACTTGTTAAATTTATTGATTAAATCTAACGAACCGATGATCCAAATTAAATACGAACAATAGAAAACAAAGAAATGGTTATAAAATATCCGTTCATAAATTTTAACAAGATTTTTGTAGTAATACCCTCTATTTCAATAATTATAGTTTACACATTACCCTGAATATACATATATATATTAAGCATACGCATGGTTCGTATACTTACGCGATGGAATATGTACACATGTACATGTATTTCAAGATAGGAAAGTTTTTTTCCGTTTTAATACTTATCCTATACGTGAGAGAGAGAGAGAGAGAGAGAGAGAGAGATCATGCTTAAAGCGAGATCGACATCTCCGATAAATCAAAGCACAATGCTTTCGAATACCTGTATTCAACATCGATGGAATTTTAATGTTCTCTTTTCTGAAAATAAGCGAAATTAAATTTACTTAGTTTCGGTCTACTTTTTACTTTACTC
Source organism: Eupristina koningsbergeri (assembly GCA_018907245.1). Taxonomy (NCBI): domain Eukaryota; kingdom Metazoa; phylum Arthropoda; class Insecta; order Hymenoptera; family Agaonidae; genus Eupristina; species Eupristina koningsbergeri. Next base: position 1,580,539 of record JACCHV010000105.1, read on the forward strand.
TTGCTGCATTAAAAATCAGTAGTTTTGGAAAATCCTAAACCTATTTTTCGGATTCTTCTATTTTCTTAGATTTAACTCTATTTATTAATATTGTGATTTTATTTCTATTAAGTATGTTTTTAAAAATATATACTTGTTATAAATTGGCGTAAATCACATTTATTAAGGTAAACACTGTAATTATTTGTTTAAATTGTATGAAATTATAAAAATTTGTATAAATTTAGAATTCACCGAAACATTATAAAATTTATAACATAAATTGATGTAGAAACTAAAAAAAAATTATGTGACGTAAAACACAAGATGTTATAAGTAAATGAAATAAATATTACAAGTATTAATTCATTAGACATTACATTTATGGTACACCTAATAACCATTATAGTATACAAATATGTACTTTAAATGGTACTATAATTTTTAAAATTATATTATATCAACTGATTTAGATACTTTTTGAAAAAAATACGCTATGAATATTACAAAATTTTTTATTAGAATATTTCGATCAAAATATTTTTATGTAAACGTATTGATTCTCTTAAAACATATTGGACTTATTTTTCTGCAACATTTAACACTGACAATATTCATTTTTTCTTTTTATTTTCTAAAAAATTAAAAATATGAAAAAGTAATTGATACAAAAAAAATAGAAAGAAGGTCCTCAATTTAAAATTTTATAAATTAAAAATTTCAAAGCAAGATTAAAAGATTTTACAAATAACGGAAGAACAAAAGAATAAAATGAGTTCGGTTTGAGACACCGTAGCGAGCAGACGTGTCAAGCCGCTACTGAATTAACTCGTGTTTATATACATACAATAGTTCAAGTCATAGTAAATAACGTATAAGAATAGTAATATTGTTAATGTTTTAGCTGCTTAGGCAGTTAAAACAAAAAGAAAAAGAAAATGTCAGAGACTTCTGAACACAAGGATCTTTCCAACTCAGAAACCCATAATGAGACAACAACCGTAACCCAAACGTATGCAAACGCAACCTTCGTACCAAAAAAAGAGCAAGCTATCATTATTGATGCTGTAGAAGGGAGAGGATATATGGATATATTTCATCATATCACTGGATATATTTCAGCACGGAGTCGATCCATTGCTTTATTTGTAAACAAAAAGGGCATATTGCAAAAGTTTGTCAAGAATCAAATGTACAAATAATAACAAAACAAGACACTCCAAATATCATAGGAAATGGCAATAAACTAAACTACAAGGACAGCATAGTCAACAAAAACGTATTTACACCTTTAAATAATGCAAAAACACATCTTAAAAGAGCTACAGAATCCACGACTATGGAGGACTCAGTAACTAGTGAAGTTAACAAAATAAAAAATAGCGAACGAGATTTAAAAACAACTGATAAAACTTTTCGAAAGCCATATAGCAAAAAAACTAAACTTAGGAGGAAAACATACTAAAAAGTGAGCTTGAAACTAATCTTAGACAATCTCTTATGCCAATAAAAAATAATTTAGAGCCACAGTTGAGTGAAAGTGCAATTGATTTTGATAGTCTTGTTTCATTCATAGCAAAATCATATGGACAACGAAATGTTAAAGAAATCTCAGAGGAATATACTAATGAAACACTCAAACTATATGACACACTGGAAACTCTACATCCTCTTGTAAAAAACAAAAGTCTAAAAGCGCGTTTAATTAGAACTAAGAAGAAATTACTGGAGCAGTATGATAAAAACATTGAGAGTGAAACAGATAGCTCCCAACAATCGTAATTATTATTATAAAAAAAAAAAAAAAAAAAAATGAACAACACAACAATTTTATTTTGGAATCCACGGAGTATAACAAATAAAAAAGAAGAATTGGAAAAAGTGGCTACTAACTATGACATTATTATAATCGTCGAATCATGGTTGACGAAAAATATAAGAATTTCAACGTTACCGGATTCAAAACGGTGCGCAAGGATGGTTCAAGTGGAAGAGGGGGAGGAATTCTCATCTTACTACGTAAATATTTTGCATTTAAAAAACGCTCTGATCATGATTTTTCTAACTGCAAAATAGAAATTATGAGTATAATAATCACAAATGTATATCCTACATTAAAATTAATAGTCGGTTACAGAGCTCCGGACGTGGTTTAACTGAAAATGATTGGGAAATAGTTTTAAAAATAGTAGATGTAAACTCACACACTATATTTTTAGGGGATTTTAACTCCCACCATAACAGTTGGAATTGTAACAAAAACGATGTACATGGCATACATCTAAACAATAGCTATCTAAATAATAATTTATATCTGCACAATAGTAATACAACAACATACATCCAACCATATAAATTATATGAATCAAATATAGATCTAATTTTCTCAACAAATAAATTAGCAGAAAAAATCAACATAACTACGGAAAATGATACCTGGGGGTCTGACCACTATCCTATAAATATTGCAATTAATTTATATAAAGAAACATATATTAGAAAAACATTAAAAATCAGAACTAAGAAAACTAATTGGGAACAATTTTTAAATTATTTACAAGAAAATCCTTACAAACTATTTACTAATACGTTTAACGATGCTAATTCAAATGAAAAATATATAATATTTATAGAAATCTTAAAAAACGCGGTTACAACCGCTACACCAAAAAATAAAAAAATTAATCACAAACATTACAGAAATCCAGTAGCATGGTGGGACTTAGAATGCGAAGAAATAATCAAAAGTAGAAAAAATAGTTTCAAAAAATGGAAACGTACTAAAGAAATCAAAGATTATATTGAATATAAAAAATACAGAGCCCAAATGATAAAAATAATAAAAACTAAAAAAATAAATTATTATAAAAGTTTTGCAGAATCAATTAATTTTAGAAGTGATAAAAAATATGTATGGAATACGTTTAAAATTCTTAAAAATAAATGGACTAAAGTAGTAAATAATCCTATAATAGAAAATCATCAAAAATCAGAACAAATTTCCAATGCTCTGGACAAAATAAGCCCTCCATGGTGCGTGTCAATTTTTAAAACATTGCCAACTTGTATGGAAAATGAATTGCTTAGTAGACCATTCTTATATTCTGAGTTTAATCTTTCATTAAATAATAAAAAAATTAATTCAAGCCTGGGAATGGATGGTATAGATTACGTTATTTTACAAAAAATGCCGATAAAATATAAGCTAATATTGTTAGATATAATGAATCAAATGTATAACTGTAATGATTATCCTGAAACTTGGAGAAATTCATATGTGCATTTTATTGAAAAAAGTGACGGCTCTAGCTTTAGGCCAATATATCTATCGTCTTGCGTATGTAAAGTGTTTGAAACCATGCTAAAAAACAGGCTTTAATACTGGGTGGAAAAAAATAACTTTCTACCCAATAATCAATCAGGATTCCGAAAAGGACAATCTACAAGTAATAATCTTACTAATCTTTTAGTATACATAGAGGGGGCTTTTGAGCAAAAACGCGACGTTTTAGCAGCATTCCTAGACGTTAGTGGAGCTTTTGTCAACGTGGATTCAAATATATTGCTTCAAAAATTAGCGGACATCCAATGCCCTAGCAACTTAATCAAATTTATAAAATTTCTAACGTATGAAAGAACAATCTTCACTGATTACACAGGAAATTCTGCCAGAAGGGTATATAAAGGCATCCCACAAGGCGGTGTTCTAAGTCCATTGCTATATTGTATATATGTATCGGATATAACTAATAATCTTCCAAAAAGTATCAGAATCTCACAATTTGCCGACGATATTGCTATATATTGCTCTAGAAAAAACACTCATTCTTGTAATAATATAATCGCAAGATCAGTGGACACAATCTGTAACAGATTACGAACTCTAGGTTTAGAATTAAACGCTCACAAAACACTTTTATACATTTCAATAAACGTAATATTAAGCCTGGTACCTCTGAACTTAAAGTTAAAAACACGACTATAAAATCCTCAAACAGTGTAAAATTCTTAGGTATTATATTTGATTATAAAATGACTTTTAAAGAACATACCGATTCAATACATATTAAATGTATGAAAAATCTTAATATTCTGAAGTTCTTGAGAGGTACATGGTGGGGATCTGATCCAGATAGTTTAACAATAATTTATAAAAGTTTCATCCGTTCAATTATAGAGTATAATTGCTATATATTCTATCCCCTTAAAAAAGCATTAATACTGAAGCTAGAAAGAATACAATATGCGGCAATTAGATTAGCTGTTGGGTACAGAAATACAACTCCAAATAATATACTATTGGCAGAATCAAAGTTGCCACTTGTAGAAGAGAGAGCAAAATATCTCGAGTCAACATATATAAGTCAACATATATATAAAAGTTCTTAGCAACCAAGAGCTCCTGGTTCACAAAAATCTAAATATTTATAAAAAATCTAAAAGTAAACGACTTATAAAACTCTGCTTAGACGAAGTCAGTAAATATTCCAATATTATTAAATCAGAAACGAAATTGAATATACACTTACATGATTATAACATATTCCTTCAACAAATTGAAACCAACCTTTCCTTCAGTCAAAGACTAATTAAAACAAAAAATTGCAACGAGATAATACAAAAATTATTAAAAACTGAAAGATCTATGGCTATCTACTCGGACGGAAGCAAAAAAGAAAATTCGATAAGTGTAGGCAGCTCATGCTTTTGCCCGGAACTTGGCATAATAAATATAACAAGTACATACGAGTCAGCCTCTGTATTCACAACCGAATGTATAGGTATACTCCACGCTATTGAAATTGCAATACATAATCCAAATAATAATTATATAATATTTACTGTCAGCTTAAGTGTGGTCTCGGCACTAAATATGAAAAAAATTGACATTTGCACCAACCCATATATATATTGTATCAAAGATAAAATTGACGAATTCGAAAAAAAATCTAAAAACAAAATTAAAATATACTGGATCTCAGGACATATAACAGAAATACAAGGAAACCAAATCGCAGACAAAAAGGCCAAGGAGGCTTCAAAATGCGAACCAGATCACTGTTTCAAAATTCCATTCATCGATCTAAAAAATATATTTAAAATAAGAGCCATGGAAAATACTTATTTAGAAGTAATTAACAATGGTCAATATAAAGGAACTAATTACTTTAAATATTATTTCAGTCAAGACACAAAACCTTGGTACGAAAATCGACAGCTAGCAAGAAAAACAATTACTACAATAAACAGATGCAGATCAGAACATTATAATCTAAACTCATCCTTATCAAGATGCAATCTAGTCCCCAACAGTTACTGTTCCTGCAGTGAAAACAAGTATGAACAAAATCTGGACCATATTCTTTTGCAATGTACAATATATGAAAAACAGTGCAAAATATTAATAAAAAATCTCGAAAAACTCAAATTTCAATTACCTCTTGCGAGTCATGTAATATTTTACAAACCCTCAAAAAAATTGTGTAACACAATAATTAAATTTTTTAATGATTGTAACCTACAAATATAAGGATTAAATGTTAAAAATTAAATACTTTAGATACAGAACAATACAAATATAATGATTAAATGTTAAAAAATTAAATACTGTAAAACCAAAGCAAATTGTACAATAAAATGTTAATGTATTATCTATGTGCTATATAATTCTCTTATGAGAATTGAATTAGCTTAAATAAATAAAAAAAAAAAAAAAAAAGAATAAAATAGTAAAATATAGGTTATATCTCAGCTTCTCCTCTGCTCTCCTACTTTCTTAGGAAGCAGAAAATACAAATTGAAAGTATGCGTTTGATTTTTCCATGGAGTGCCGGACGTATTCTGGAATACTCCGTAAAGGGATGACAATGGCGTCTCATGAGAATAAGAAAGCCTACCTATATATATATATATATATACTAACCATCAGTTTTGCCACACTCTTTTTACCCTTATTCTTCATTTTCATCCCTTTCTCTCTTTCTTTTCTTTTTCTTCTCCTCTTCTCACTTTTTCTATCAATTTCTCTTACTCTTACTCTCTTTCATTCTCTTATCTAATTGTTTTGTACTACACGTCACTCGAACTCCATCTTCTTTTATCCTCTACCATGTACATTCTTAATTTCTTTTTTTTCACTCTATTTTTTTTTTGACTAATACTAACTTTTGCTACTTCTTCATTTTTTTTTTTACACAAATTTATTTTTTCATCTCTTCACTTTTAATTTTCATATTATCTTTATTTATTATTCTTGAATTTATTTATTTAATTGTTTTAATTATAATGTTTTTATTTATTAATATTTTTATTTTATCGATTGTATAAAAGTAATTTATAAAAAATTTTGTGTAAAATCATAAGTAGGTAAATTAATGCTACATTTTTTTTATTAGTGAATTTGGTGAAATAACAGTAAGAACATTGTATTAATTAGTTTTCATAGCAATTACGGTTACCATAATTAAATCTTTAATACTTGATTATTTATTTGTCTAATCTTTTTATGTAACCATTATTATTAATAATTTATATTTTCTTTATTATTTAAACATAATATAAAAATATAGATTTATTCGAAATATTGCCAAAAAAAAAATATTTCACCATTTTTCTTACATCTACATAGAAACCATACGATGACTTTTATCTTTTCATTTTTTCAATTTTTTCGTTCTTCATACATATGCGCACATATTTCTCTACTGCTTCTTTTTCTTTTCTCTGTGCTTCTTTCACCATATAAATATACGTTTCTCAACATCTATGTATATACTCTCGCATCTTCAAAATTTTTTACGGAATTCAATATCCCCCTCCGATATTCTACATAATTCATGAAAATTGAGCCTCTGGATGTTTAGACACTTTTCTTCACTCTGTACTTGCGATATAGTAACTAGTGGTTCGTTCGTTCGTTTGTTCGTTCGTCCTCTGCCTCTACTTCTAGTTCTTTTTTTCCTTTTTATCCTCATCTTCATAAGCTTCTTTAGATGACGAGAATAAAATTATTCTCATACTCGATCTTCTTGTAAACTTTTTTTCTTGTTTGGGGTACTTTCACCTTTTTTACCATAACCATATCAATATTCAAAATATAAATATCGCGTAAACGTAAAACGATGGTCAAACTATGTGCACATTACAATGAGGATAAAATAATAATGAATACTGTTAAGAGTATTAAACTGTAAACTTTACCACGTCTATAGGTATTCGATTATTTTTGAATATATAATGTTTATGATAGGAAAACCCCACTCATCTGTATACTAGACGGACACACCCTGTTTGTCTAATTACTGAAATACAGGTGTCCCGTAGAAGTTAGATGACGATGTTTCGTTTTTGTAATATCTTATGTACAATCAGTTTAGTCCAGTACGTCGTCGTACAATGATAGTTTGCACTTTTATTCCTTTTTATATTAAATAAATACTCTTTAAAATATATAACTTATTTTCTCTTTTAATCAATAACCTCAACAAATACTAATGGTAAAACTTTTTTAATTCCTATTTTCTGTTTATTTCCCGTGAAAAGTACACTATTCAATGTTATAGTTCAAAATAACAATAAAACTTTTATTGCAACGTGTTTGTAATTGGTCCAATATTTTTTAAAAATTATTTTGATTTATATTTTACTTTTTGAACAGCCGTATTTTTAATTCAAAACTAAACGTTACTTTTAGCACTTAAAACATTGTGCAATGAGTAGACACTAGACTATAAGGGAAAAAATTCCAACAAACTTACTATTACATGTATATTTAAAGAGATACTTAACAGATGCGTTGGCTAATTCTCATCTTAATCCATAATAACATTGGTTCTATATCAGCCAATCAATGATATCAAAGATGCATTCTGTCGTTATAAAATGCCAGAGTATGAACTTATCATTTGCTCAGGTTCGGTCGAATCGACCGATGGAAGATTCACTACGTGCATAATGTCTATGACTAACTTTAATCCAGGGAAACAGTGAATAATAGAGTCAAGACAGAGCTAGGTCAGGATTGATTCATGTACTATTCAAACTTACTCTAAAAGATATATGCAGCCTGCTATTCTTTCTTTAATTAAGCTTTCAACTTTAAGTAGTATTAAGTACCTTGTTAACCGTTTTAGAATATTATACATTAATTCATCACCATATTATATCGCTGAAAATTTTTTTTCTTGTGCTTACAGATTCTTTCTCAAATTTTTTCTTAAATGCAATCAGAATTGTTTAAAGAATGCCGGAAATCCCAGAGATATGAGACGCTTCCAGGTGAGTTTCATAATTTCTTTTCAGTTTAATTAAATTATTAGTTCAAGCAATAGAGCACTGTTAATGTCATGAAAAAAAGGCAGCTAGTGATGCATATCAAAATTCGTAAAAAAATTAGTAGATTCTTATTTTCTAAAATGACACTCATGATATTCTGGGTTTTTTTTATTAACAATTTTAAGAAAAAAATGTATTTTTAAAAATTTTTTTTGTTATAAAATGAAAAATCTTAATTTTAACACTATAATATCATTCAAATGTTTAAATTAATTAAAAAATTTGTAACTTTTTTATTTTTTAATATTTAGAGCTCTAGTTTTGGAAAATTAAAGTGATTATTGTGGATTTTATTTATTCAAAATTTTAGCTTGATCGGATAATTAATTTTTGAGTAATACTAATGTTAATTAAATTAAGCTAAAATTTACAAAGTTATTTCCAGCTGAACTTACCTTATGATTTTCATTTTTTCAATGATTTAAATAAAATATATTTGTTATATAATAAATCCTTTATATTATGTTTCGTTTAAATATTTTGTATTACATAAAATATGAAAATAAATATGATCGAAAACGACTGAGCGCCCGAGGAGTGAGGAGAGTAAAAAACCGGGAAATTTTAATATATAGCAATAGAAATATTCATTTATTTCTAAAATTTATAATTAAAATTTTTTTTTATTAAAATTGGATATTATTTATTTTAATTACACGCTCGGGTAATAAGTAGGAAACTTAAGTGTTTTACACTTGAGCCATTTTTAAATTCATTTTATTTTTCGTAATCATTTATTTAAACGAGTTATGTCTCTAAAATTAAATTATTAAAAAAAAAGAACTTGTGAACGAAACATGGCTTGTTTGTTCATTTGGAACAATTATAAATTAGTTGTTTTGAAACAAATAATTTATAATTTATCGTAGATCATATAATACCAATATAATTTCATTATTACAAGTGCTTTAATAATAAACCGATTGAAAAATATTATTTATTACTATTAACAAATATTAATTAATGTGATTCAATTGAATTATATGTTAAACAATACCAACTAACTTATCTTTAAAGCCACATAAACTGAAGAAACAAGACAACATAAAGTAAAAACTAAACTTGTACAATTAAAAATGTACGATCAGAAAGTTTTTGTGAGTGAAAAAAGGAAATAAAATATTTGGAGTTTAACATTTTGTATTAACTAAACAGAATTAAAGTTGAGAGCCCCATGCGTTACTCCAAAAGCAGCCAAAGATTTATAATTCGGGGGTTAGCAATTAGCTCGAACATCGACATCATCCCAGTTCTACACCCTTGTTATCCTCTGTAACAACGCCTCTCATCATCCCAGAGATCTCTTCGTCCCGAGACAAAAGACAAAATTAAAAAGCAAATTGACAAAAAATGCAAGGCATTTGCTCTGATTCTCGAAAATGTATCTCTGTTCACTAATTATTATCAAGTGATAAGAAAAAATATTTTGTAATCTTTGCTGAAATCCGTATAATTCTTCCGAAATTCATTATTTTAAACATGTATTCATTCATAATTCTGAATTAGTTTTTAAAGATTTAAAGTTTAATAAAACATTTAAACACAATTAGCTTTTTGCGGTAAAAAATTAATGGTTTAATAATCAAATTTTAAAATGTTCAATTTAATTAAAATTTTATTTTATTTTTGTTGACTCAATACACAACTTTGATAAATAAAAGAAAAGTCGATTCAAAACACACAAAAATATCAGTATGAAATTTTTTCGTATGATACAAGATACAAATTTCAATAATATTAAATAATTTTTTTTTAAATATTTTTTTTTTTTGTTGACATGACTCGTTAAAATGTATAAAGCGAAAAAATAATATTCTCATACTGTATAGGGCAAGATAAATTAAATTATATTGTTTTTAGGACTTCTAAATTTCTTTATGAATTGCTTGTCAGCAAAAGTTGAAAATTAAAATCTAACTATACGACTTTATTTTTCTTTACTGTGTGAAGGAATATTAAGTTTTTCAATTTTTCTTTAATAAGAAAAAAAAAGGCATGTGCTTGATTAATCACTGGTTAAACGAATGCCCACAATTACAAGAAAGTTCTTATATTTTATTGTACGCGTTATTGACTTTTCATTTTTCCTTTCTTTTTTTCCTTTATTACATTATTGCACCATACTTATCAGAGTACTTTTTTCATTAAAATTCAAAAATTAATTTTGTTGCTTTTTTATCTTAATTACAAAGATATTTTATTGATTTTAAAAATATAAAAGATTTTAATAATGGTCATAACAAAAGTAATTACTAATTAAAGTTAATTTAATTAAATAACATTCAGTGTTATTGTACATTAACATTTCTGTGGTTTATTAGAAATTGTTAGAGTAAATATTTAATGTCCAGAATGAAGTTCATTATCAATATTGTTGATCACAAATTAATGTTTTGTTAATGCATAACTTTTATTACAAAGTATATTTTAATTTTGCAAAATTAATATCACATTTTAGAAGGCAATTAATCGACTCGAAAAGTTTATGTATTGATAAAAACCATTTATGAAATTAATAAAGATGATCTAGGAACTATAGATTTGCATGAATCATTTTTAAGTTCAAAATTAAATTTTATAATTTTAAAAATTTGTTTTAGGTCATAATATCCACTCAAGTCGGTGTCGATGGACCACTATTGGCAGTTTCGGACAACATGTTTGTTCACAATAATAGTAAACATGGCCGCAGAGCGAAACGACTAGATCCCAGCGATCCTGGCGAATACAATAGTACGTTCGTTAATTTTTATTTTATTTCAAGTGAAAAATAAACATATACAAAATAAGGAACAATACAACAATTACAATTATTTCCGAAGTCAAATTTTAGAACATCAGAAAAGGTGTCTTAAGTAACAGTTTAATGAGGACTAGAAATTTTGAAGATATTAAGAAACGTCCCCGTTACGTTTGAAAACGCTGAACTTATAAGGGATAAAAAAATATACAGGGGAATGATTTGATGGTATCGGTATAACGACCACTGTCATCGGGAAAATTCGGAGGTGGAAGGATGTAAGGAGTCATAAGGCAATTCGGTAAAGTTTGGCGCCAGTTCTCGCATACAAACGACTGATATACCCTCACCCTTGTCCCAAGAAGGGAGCCAACTTTGCTTCTGCCTCCGCGTTTTCGGCCTTTTTCTCTCACCTTTATTCTGAGGTCGTCGGCAAGACATGTAAATCAATGGGAAGAAAGGTTCTCAGTAAAAAGGATAATATACCCTCTCACGTTCTCTTTTCTCTCTTTCAACCCCTTTTCCTTCCCTTCTACACCCGCGAAATTTTCTTGCATCTGAGCTCTAAACATTCTGTTTTTCTTTTGTTGGCTCTGTTATCCAGTTTTCAGTATTTAACACATAAGTTACAATTCGAAACTATTTATCCTTATCTCTAAAACTATTCAACGCTTTTTGCATTATATTTCAGAAATCCATGTAAAATATGTAGTTATTATCAATACTTGACTATTAAAAGCTCTATCAACATAGACGATTTATCTTGTACCCGACTAATTATATTTGAATTTTTTCTAATAAATATGAAACTAAAATTAATCTTGTACATATTTTACGTATGATTCAAATTTCTTTAGAAGTAAAGATATTATTTTCTCTTTTCAGTCAGACATACGATATACCTATGGAAAAAGTTTCTCCCCCTCCCCTCTCAAATAATAATAATAATAACAAATACTGCTAATTTCCTTTCTATTTAGGAGCAAAAGTTTGTTTTCTTATTCATTGCCGACTTGACAAAATTTTCCCACCACTTGCGAGAATTAATAGTTATTAGATAAGAATAAACTTTGGAATTTTTCTTCTTCTATGTTAAACCAGCATTTTGAGATGAAAATTAAAATCTTTTTTTACTTTTATCGTTACTCGCTTGGAATATAGAAAATATAAACTAATCAAAAATATTTTAATATACCACCAAATTCCATAAATTAATATTTTCTGAATTTTAATATTTTAAAATATAAATACATAGGCATTGTTGATTATTCAAATAGTTTATTCTTTAGATATGCATTATATTTAACCATAAAACCATTTTTACATCATTGATGAACATAGCCGGGTTATTAAAAATATAAAAGGGAAAGTATTCATATAATTCGCTTTATAAATACTAGTACATGTAAATAATCGTTCAGGTTCACTATCATAGTATAATCTCTTATATAACATGAAATTTTCAAAAAATTATTTACGTGATGCTATTAAAAAGACATGAATATTGAAGAGATTTATTATATTTGTTAGATTCTCAAGTTAATATTTTGTGACAATGTACTTTAATATCAGCTAATTTTTATAATATATTTTATAATTATAATTATCTATATTACTAACTTCGTTTTTTAAATAAAGTTTTTATCTCTTTTAAACTATCGATTATTTTTGCCAAGATACTTCTTTCTTAGTAACTTTTTTTTTAATCAAACATTGTCATTTCACTATTAATTTTTACTTATTATTAATCGCATTTTCTATAATTTTTGTTAATAGTATTTTGAAATACTATTTCAAAACTCTAATGTCTAAACGGCTTTTACTACATATGCATCAATAATAAATATATTTAAAATTTCATTTCTTTAAAAATTATTTCACTCTTACACCTAGAACATTTCCATTTTTTTAAAATAACTGTAAATCGTCGGGTTAAAAAATTAAAATATAGAAAATGCGAAAACAACCGTAAAAAGAAGAGAAATACATGTACTACTTTATGTCAAAGAAAGAAAAACAACAACATTGAAATCGACGCGTCTCCCAGCGGCATACTTTCCTATCGATTTCAATTTTATCTCCCCGTGAATTCCTCCTTCTCCCATTTTCGTTATTTCTTCACGTTCGATTTTTACCTTTTCCTCTCTTTTTCATTCACTTGAACTTCCTTGAATTCATAGGCATGAGTGAGATGTACGCAGTAACAAGCATAAACGTACAGTCAAGAAATATTCAGTGCGGAAAAGACTCGGGAAAGTGCAGTGTGAAGCTCGGGTGACTAGAAAATAGCAAAGAAAATGATATCATCGAGTTATAAATTCCGAGCAAAAATACTGAACTATCCCGATCATCCTTCCGCGCACACACACGCACACAAAAACGTGTTTTCACACATAGAGATTAATCCTTTTCCAGAATACGCAGGGAAGTCCATTTTTCGTACTCTTATTTTTTGCGAGAAACAGCCTGTGAGTCGCAAGTCCTGTTGTTGGAAAATATGTCTGCCACTCGAGTTCAAAACCAAATAAATAGTATATTCAGATCATTTTTTGTGTAAATACGTGCTATTTGTGTCTTTTGTTTGCCTTTCTTCCAAAACCGATATTTACTCAATTTTCATATGGATAGGTGTAAGTAGTTACCTACAATCGATATAATACGCCATTTTACAATTTTTTTTTCTCTCTTTGTGAAAGTTTCCTGTTCGGTTTAAAAGAGATATAAATATATCAACGTACATCAAAAAATTGACATAAACGGATTTAAATATATTTAGATACATAAATAACTTTTTAAATATACAATAAAAATTAATAATGTGAAAAATAAATTATTTCTTGAATTACCAAATCATTATTGTGCGGATTGATACTTTAGATTTTTATTGTTATTTTTTTACTTCAATTTTTCATTTATATTATTAATGCGAAATAATAAATTGGCACTGATTAATACATATCGTATAATATTTTATAACTAATAGTACGTATACCGTATACTAATCAATATTATTAGATAATATTATATTAGTTAATATATAAATATCATTCCAGGCTTTAACAATACTTTTATATTGTTGGTTTAAGTAAATTTACGAAAAAAAATTTTCTATATAGCGTATTACAATTTTAAGTCTAAGTTAATGAAAAAATAGTCAAAGATAAAAAACCTTATAATTAAAAAAAATCAAAGAGTTATCACATTGAAATGTTATCATTATGATATGGTTGTATTCTAGGCCTTTATCCTCCCCTACAAATGGCGACGCCTTGTATAAAGGCGATATCACCGAGCGAGGGTTGGACATCGGGAGGGTCGACGGTGATAATAATTGGCGATAACTTCTTCGACGGGCTTCAAGTAGTCTTTGGTACTATGTTGGTGTGGAGCGAGGTAAGCTCTTTCGCTTTCAGCATCATTCCATTCTAAATTAGATTTTTATTTAATCTCTGACGTATTTATTATTTCATCGTATAAGATAAAAAGTTTTGGTTTTTTTTTGTAGCTGATAACACCACACGCAATCAGAGTACAAACACCACCACGGCAAATCCCGGGTGTCGTCGAAGTCATACTCTCCTACAAGGGCAAGCAATTTTGTAAAGGAGCACCCGGTCGCTTCGTTTATGTGTGTAAGTAGTTGATAAATTGATCCTCGCACACAATTCATATGATTATATTTAACATCTAACTGTTGCCTTTAAATTTTATTAAACTTCGGGAGTTTGTCTTATAATTCAGTTGAAGGTTAATTATTTAAATATTCTCGAAACCACATGTTCGAGAATAATAAAAGATCCATTTGTTTATAAGCATTGAGTGAGCCGACAATCGCCTATGGGTTTGAGAGGCTACAGAAGCTGATACCCCGGCATCCAGGTGATCCGGACAAGTTGCCCAAGGAAATCATATTAAAAAGAGCTGCCGACCTAGCGGAAGCACTGTACAGTATGCCCCGGTCGGGAAACGCCTCGGGCATATCGTCGACTCCCAGGAGTCCGGGTTCTAGTCACACAAATCAGCCACCGACCTCCGGCTCAACGACCGCCTTCAACTCGTACACGGGACAACTGGCGGTGACTGTCCAGGAGAACGGTTCCTCTTCCAAATGGACCGACGGTTAGTATATTTTCTTGGAGGATAAAATTAAAAAAGCCTAATTTGTGAACTTTTTAATGTACTTTCTACATTTTCCAAACCTATTCAATTTTTTATTATTGTATAAAAAAAAATTGTTTTAATTAATCAATAGAATTTAATCGGAATTTATTTGAGATTATTGGGTTTAGAATATTAAGACGTTACAACAGTATCCATAATATTACATGTGTGTATTCGTTATAATTAGCAAAAGCAGTTAATTATACTGTTTTTTCATTCATTTTTCACTTTTTATTATACTAAAAAGGTTATTGTACTAGCAAGAATACTATTTTACAAATGTTTTTACAATTGCTTAACGCAGAGTTGTACATAAGAAATCAGCGTATATATAGAAACTCATAATATTTAAAAAAATAAATCAATTACCCAAGGATTAATATTTATATTTTGTTAATTTGATTTATACCGTTTTAATGTTCTTATTTATACGTTAATTTTGTCTCTAAATTCTTATTTATTTAAATAAATTATTATAAAATGACCAAAAACTGAACAATAATTTTCAAATTAAACATAAATTTTATCAACACAATTATTTTTAATTAACATTAATAACTATAACAATAGTGAAATTAATAGTAGAAAAAATTCTTCATCTCGTGTACAATATTAGTTGGTTGATTACATGTAAAACCATTGGCATATTTCATTGTAAATTGGGAAATTCATCTGGATGTGGAATCGATTTTCTCGTGCATGAAATCACTATCACATAACTGAGATTATTGAAAGCATCGCATAAATCCCAAGCATAATTTTCATTTCCTGCGTAATGGGAAGAAATAGATATTGCGCGGAAGCATGCGCAATTGCCGATAAATAAAAAGGTAGGAAGAATGGCATTTATTTTTTCAGGATTAATCGGATTATTACCAAACAAGCGTACGAATACCGAATCTCATTTTTTGACGTGAACGCGTGGAAGCGATAGCGTTTCCTCTCCCCCTCCCCCCGGGTCACCCTCGCAGATATTACCACCACGCAGAATCCGGGAGTGAATGGGGCTCGGGAGGAGTATCACTGACGCACACATACTGATGCGACCTCGTGTCTGACGGACAGGTTTCTATTTCTAGACGGAACGTCGGTGACGACGAGCACCGGCAGTGGGGCCAACGGCAGCAACCCCGGGAACGGCGCCGGGACCAATGGCGCTGGGAACTCAACAGCTGGTGCCGACGCCTATCGACAGAGCAGCAGCGCTAGTCCCCGAGGCGTCGTCTCCACCGGCGGAGGTGGTTACTGCGGAAGCTCCGCGAGCACGCCGCACAGTCATAGCACCAGCGGCAGCTATTCCGTGGCCAACCCCTACGCTGGGAGCCCTACGCTCTACACTTCCCGTGAGTCTAGTCTCCTTGAAAACCCAATGCACTCTGTCTCAATTATCGTTGTTTGCTTGGCGTCTGCTCTCAAGCTTTATCTTTATCTTTTCTTTGCTCTTCAGCGCCTCTACCACTACTAAAACCACCCTTCCGTTATTTTTGGATTGCAATCTCAACATCCTGCCACTCTGCTTTTGCAACAACGCTTCAACTCACCCGGTATTTTCTTTTTCCTACTCCTTTCTCTTTTTTTCCCCAAATGAATAACCACAGCTGCACACAACACCTTTTCAAAACCAACTCTTCGTGTCTATTTTTCTTGCTTTTACTCATATAAAGATAATTTCTTTAATCGCAGTCGATAAAGTCGATCTCCTTTCTTATAATTTTGTGTAAAGTATTTCGGTTGGGAATAAAAAGTTACATCCCTAGTATTAACGACTAGTTAAAACTTATTTGTGTATTGCAGAATACCACAAATATTTGAGTAGACGTACAGATTATTGGTATCTTTTGAGGATCTTTAACGAGTGTTTTCATTTCTTTGACGTCCATTTTATATCCATTTTTTTACTCATCACTTGCAATCAAGGTTGCAAGTACAAAGTAATATTCAATTATGTATAGATAAAATCTATGATTAAGAGCGTTTTGAACTTATATAAAGTCAAATTAAATAACCGATGAATCTAATATATTTCAATAAATTAAAGTATAAATGAAAATTAGTATTATTTTATTGAGTTATAACAGTCTGTCTTTTCATTTAATTCTAAGTTATTTTCAAACATCAACTGCAGTAAGAGATTTTCATATATATGTATCAAGATTTTTGTCTTTCAATTTTTTAACCGAATCCTCCCCCCGCCCCAAAAATACTTTGTACAACTGATTTAACGATACAGAAAATTAATACAACCACATAAGCCCTTGTATCGATAGCTTATATTACTAAGTGTTAATTGAATCGTAAGAGACAATTTTAAATTGTTAAATGTTAAATTGTCGAATGAAAAGAGGATTCGAAGGCTCTTAGAAATAAGGGGGACCGTTACCGTTATTTGTAGAGGCCATCGAATCTGCAAAAATCTGCATGCGCCAGAGATTTTTGAAAGTTCTTTTATCGTCCTTGCGATCACTTACGATTTCCCTTGTGGATTCTTTTTCGTTTTAGCGCACGAACAGTACGGCATTTTCTATTCGTCCGGGGACAGCAGCGCTTTCGCCCCTGTAGTTCGACCGCCGACCACCTCGGTCCCACCGCACTGGTCCACACAGCATCACCTCGCTACAGCAGCCCAGTAGATTCAAAAAATAAAATCAAAAAAATTCATAAAACCGGAAATAATAATACAAACCTACACCACTAAGCACCTCTTTTTAGCACAATGACAAAATGACAAAAAACTAAGCCTTGCCAAATCAAAGATGAATTTAACCTTAGAGCGCCAGCTGTTCAGTTCATGTGTATGTACTCTATGTTTTTATTTCTTATTTAATTGTTACTTTTACCTGCATGCATTGCCGATTGACACTTTACATTGCCGATTTACAGCTTATAGTTTTTTTTTACCTACGTATTTTTTATCTATTTTTATACAATTATGCTTCTGATGAAAAGTTGTATTATTTTTTTGAGTAATGGACCTCGTCGTACTTAAAATAAAAGTTTTTCCTCCAAGATACAGTATTTCGTTGTTTAAATTATTATTGTTATTATAATTGTTGTTGTTGTTATTATTATTATTATTATTATTATTATTATTATTATTATTATTATTACTATTATTATTATTATTTTAATTACTCCTGTAAGATATGTACCAAAAGTACATATCTTTTATCATGAACATTTATTAAAATGATAAAGTTAAAATTAAATAAATTTTAAAGTTGCTTCTTTTTAACAATATTAATTTATATATTTAAAATATATATATTAACTTCTTTTGATGCACTAAATAAATAAATAAATGAATAAAACGCAATATTACTAAAATTATACAAGCTAAAATTATAACTATCCATTAAAATATCGATTATATTAACTGAACAAAATATACCAACATGTAAATGTGTAATTTCCTTTTTGCAAAAATTGTAATTTAAATGTATAAAAATATAAATTTGATATTATCTTTCTAAAATTGTTATCCTTACAAAAATAATGCTAATAAATTTTCATTTGATAGATTTGAATGCTTAATAAAGAAAAAAAACTTCTTTTAATCGGAACAAAATTTAAAAAACATATTTAATGAAAAATTAGAAAATTATTATATAAAAAAATCAATATAATATACAATATAAATATTGTGGTCTATGAAACGTAAAATAAACTAAAGATTGATAACTCCAAGAATTCGAAAAGAAGGATTATTTGATTTTGCTCATGTCGTAAAGATCGATACTTTATTATCCGTAAGTGTTCCATTCAAAGAAAAGAACAGAAAAGAAAAAATATCTTCGGCAACCAATTAAAGTAAACCAACACAGTGGGCATGTTGCAGGGTTAGGTGACGTTGTCGGCTCACCATTCAACATGAACCCCTTCATGCTGCCAACCTGCAACCAGGGCTACAACTCAACAACCAGCAGTCCTCTACTTTCGTCCACCAGTGGTAAATAGTGTCAGAACAGGTAGACCTCCAAGTGTTCTAGTTACGTTAACTAAAATAAACGAAGGATCAAGAATTTTATCGCCCCTGTTTATGAGTTTGGCAGCGATCATCGTTATGATCCCCATCTTGATATACAGTCATGATTATTAATTGTCCTCGCATTTACCCCACGTGAATCGCTAGGGTTATAAGCATTTACCAACAATTTAAAAAAAGAATTGCACAGAATTCTATTTAATGCTCATTTTTCATTTGTATATTCTATATTCTACTGAGATTGTGCTTTTAAATCTAAACATATTTATTACCATTCACTAGAATGGCTAAATTCTGGTCATTTGAAGCTCCTTTTTTACTCAAAATTCCTATCTGTAAATTAAAAATCGTTATAATAATTATAAATACATAATATTACTTCTACATTAAATTACTCAATTTTTAAATTTTAAAAAATAAATAAAAATTTGTATTCCCAAACTCAAGTTTTATGCCTTTCCACATATTTAATTCAAGGAATAATTTAAGCAAATAAATATTAATAAATTTAAATTTGTAGTTTTAAAGATTTAAAAATAATTTCAATATGGTGCAAAAATTAACTTAATTCGAACTTTATTTTATTTTTTATCGAAAAAATATGCAACATAAACATTCGTATATAAAGAATAATTGAATTGATTAGTATATCAAACGCAAATTGTTAGAAATGATGAATGTAAAAAATTTATTGTAATAAACAATGAATTAGTGAAATCTGTATAAATAAATAAATAAATAAATAATTATATATACATATGTATGTATATGTGTATGTATATACGTACATGCGTATTAAATTAATTTTTATTACAAAACGGTTCATAGGGTACGCTTATACATAAAGATATGATAAATGGTTCTCCAATAATGTAGTTAACAAATTTATATATATCTGTATAGGTAGAAGTACTGAATAAATTATTTTCCAACTTTCTTTATCCGTTTACAATAATTGTATGAATAACAAATCTGTAAATCTTGATAGCAATTATCTTATCGTACATAACAAAAATTTTCCTTGCAAAACTCTTTTGTACTCTTGGAAAAACAGAAAAACCTATTATGACGATGAAGCATACAGTTTGAAATTACATTTTAATTTATTATTACTTGAATAAATCATTTACAAGCTATTTTAATAAAAAAATAAAAAATTAAAATGTACATTCATTTGTAATTGAAGAAGCAAATGCACCATAAGTTTGTTAAAAATTTTAAAATGACATACTTGTTAAAGTAATAAATGAGAAAACTTTAATTATGAACAAAAAACAAAGAAATGGTACTAAACGAACATATCGCTTATCGATGAACAATAGATGTTCTATTATATTATATACCGCTGATGAAAACAATTGAGTTTCTCTATGAATTCTCTTGTGTACACAACAATATAAAATATAAAATGTACATCCCTCTGCCTCAAATCGGTAGTTCAAAAAGTAGATCAGACTAATTAATAGTTGTGTAGCAAGTTAATATATTGATGATACGTGTTACACGTGTAATATAGTTATTATTTATACAAAAAAAATACACAGAAAGCTAATTATCACGTGTAGATTCATTTGTAAATATTGTTACGATGTACAAATAATATAAAGAGGACGAAATATCGAAACGAAGTATCTATTTATAAGTTACCCTATGAAGTAAAAATAATTGAAAAGCGAATGTAGAATAATCGTTATTATCTATAAATAAGTGTACATAATCATAGAATATATCTAACCTATTCATTCTGTAAGAGACTTTGCATACTTTACATTGCTTCGTCTAAGCAAATAAAAACTCTAATAAAAAAAGAGCAAAAGTAATATAGAAATAAGTTTGAATTTTGGAAACTTTTATAGAAAAGTTTACTCAATGTATAGTTATTACAATTTATAAATATTGATAAAAAATTAGAACTCTGTAAAGCAATATAAAGTTTCGATAATGTAAAAAAACATATAATTGAAAAGGTTTGTTTGATAAATTGGTCCAATCATGTCTTATACAGAACTTATGAAAGTATACGAAAGAAAAACTAAAATACAAGACTATATTGACTCGATAAAACTTAGAATTCTATAAGCGAAAAATGAAATGTATTGATTGATATATTATTTATTTTATCATAATTCATAATGGATTTTTCGTCACCAATTTTAAAAAAACTCAATCGATAGTAGTTTCTTAAAAACTTGTCGACAATTGTATTCCTCTTCAAAGAATATCAAAGAAAATTAAATTTTGTGTTATATTTTTTTTTTATGAAAATTTTTATTTAACAACCATTTACTCATAAAATATATAAGTCAATTTTTAATTACAAAAAATATCTAAAATAAAGCTAAATCTTGTTGTTGTACATTGATATAAATGAAAAAATTTTGAATAATTAAACATTTTGAATTCTTCAAAAATAATTTATTTTATTCTATTGTCCTTTGAAAAAATAATCATTCCTTCATTACCATATTCTGTTAGTATTATCAAAATGACTAAAAAATTCCAAAAATACAATCAGAAATTAATCTTAATAATGAAAATACTTATTATTATTATGTACTTATTATCTATCCATTTTTTTGAAATAAAAAAACCAAGGTTGGCATTCAATTACGAATATATTAAAACAAAAGTTAAATTTAATTTTTTAATATAATTTCAATAAAAATAAATTGATAAATATAATTAATTAATGAAACAATTGTTTATCATTTATATGAAATATTTTATTGTTTATATAACCTTTTAAAATATGTATTTATAAATATTGAAATTTTAATATCTTAGTATAAGTACATAAAATATTTCAAAATTGATATCAACAAATAATAAATGATTTCTATACTGAATTTAATTATAAATGGTAAATTAAATATTTTTTGTTGATATTATTGAAATTATATTTATTTAGGAGACATATGTCTACAATCAGTTACATATTGATATATTTATGCTTTAAAAATAATAAATTTTAGATATTGGTTAAAAATTTGTAATATAATATTTATTTATAATAGTGTTTTATAATAAATATAATCTTATAATAAATTTCATTTTATGAATTATTAATATCGTATCATTTTCAATCATCCTCACGAGTTGTGGCTAAAACACCGTTTGAAATGTAGTATAACAAAACACCAAGTGTTAGGCATTTAAAAGTTTTTAGTGTAAGAGTATTTATGCATATTCCAATAAAACGCTAAAAATTAGATGAAAAATCTGAAGACTTATTTTTGTTGAATACTCTAAAGAGACAAAGGGTTATCGCCTGTTCGATATCAAGAATTAAAAATAAAAATAAGTAGAGATGTTATTTTCACTGAACTAAAGAAAAATTTACTGTTAACAAAAGTTATTGAAAATGAAGTAATGATCGAGAGAAAAATTGCTAGTCTTAATGAAATTCACAGCGCTGAAAAAATCGAATCGTTAAAAATAATAAAACTTGGATATTTGTTGATCACTCAAAAGACAAAAACATCATAAATACTAAATGGATATTTAAATTGAAGCGAAGTTTAAATGTGTAACGCCACGATCTCTCGATAGATCGGGGCCGGGATGTACTTAGTCGGAGGATGGTTACTCCAAAAAGAAATAATAAAATTTATTTTAATATTTTGTTAATTCCTTTATTGTACCTCGATACAATGATTTCGAATTTTAAATTTCGGCGACTTTATTTACTTCGTCTCTCGCCGGTGTCTCATCAGTTGCAGTCTGAAAACAAGGTTTATTCACCTTAATAATATGTTAATATTAAATAACGATCGTGCTTGCAGTTATGACACAAGACACGTCGTTATTTACATTCAATCTTAATCAATATACGGCGTCCTTGTTGTTATAACGCAAGATATTACTTTTCAATACGATTGTTTCTGCTGTTACGAAGCAGAAAACAGAGTATGATGATGTATTTATTATTATTGTATTTTTTTATTATCTCGGTGCAATCACAGAGAATAACTAAAAATACAATAATTTTTTTTACTTTATTTTATTAGATCTGTACGAGGCACTCGCCTTGTTCAATTATCTAAAATCAAAGATCCCTCTCGGTCTCAATTCACCCGTTTATATATTCGCGATTTACCGCGGTTTCGTCTTTTCTCCTTACTGTGGAAGGGTAACCGGTGTTAGTTTCCGTGGGGACGGCATGCCGTACACGTGTGATTGGCGCGATTTTGAATTAATCGTTAGAAAAATCGTTTCATATTTAAATCGGCAAATCGCGTGTGAGTTGTTATTTATTTCACCCCACTGTAAATCCAAACTTCCATCACCTGTGAGGTGAGTGAACCAGCCGGTCATGAGGTTAATAAACTTTTAACCTCAAACTGATGTCGCGAGGAGGGGCAACATTGTCGCAAATGGAATAATAAATAGATATAAAGTCAGGTTCGTTACAAGAAGTTTTTCGCAAAAATTTGGCATCGACTACGATGAAGTGTTTGCATCCGTTGTTAGACATCAAACATTGTTAACAGTATTTTTGATAGCAAGTTTGAGAAAAACATATACTCATTATTATGATACCTAGATAGCTTTTCTAAACAGTAAGCTAAAAGAAGAATTTTTTATGGAATAGCCTGAGGATATATAAATGAAGATTCTAACAATAAAGTATGTCGATTAATACAAAGTATTTATGGACTAAAGCGAGCAGCTAAAGCATACCCTAAGAGCAGCTTTAAAGGATTTTGAATTTATACAAAGTTAACCCAATCCCTTCCTATATATAAAATAATCATCAAAAATAGCTGTAAAAAAAAGACAATAATAGAGAATATTGCCGAAAAACTTAGAAATTATTTTAATGTAACAAAAATTGGAGTATGAAATCAATATTTAGGCATTCAAATCGAAAAGGACAGTGACGGAATATATTACCTGAATCAAGAACATTATATAGATATATTATTGGAGAAATTTGGCACGATAGATGCAAAGCCATCAAATATATCTATGGATCCAGGATATTTAAGACAAAGTGTTAAATAAAGTCACCACAAAATAAAGTTTTTGATAAAATTTGTTTAATAAGTAATTAGTATAGAAAAATTACAAAATTGCTACAAGCTAAGTTGTGACTTCTCGTTAGGAAGAGCAAACATAAAGTGACGAACGCTGCCCTTAGCTAAGGGCATTATACATATAATCAGCGTTAGTGGTTAGGAATTCTACAAAAAGGCAATAGAAAGTCATATATCGATATCCGGGTATGCTTGCTTCGTTTTCCACGAAATACTGATCTGGTGAAAGTTAAACATTTCAATTTGGAATTTCCAGTATTATTCAAATTAGTAAATTCAAAAATCTAACATAAAGAAATGAAAATGAAAAGTTTTCAGATAATAATCTGTACCAATAACTGATAGGTGGACTCTTGTATATTGCATGTCATACAAGACCGGGTATAAATACAACCGTAATAATATTGAGTCAACGTAACAAAGATCCGGCTTAAACAGATTAGATAGAGGCGAAGAGGACATTCCGTTACTTCAAAAATAGAAAACATCTACTGCTGAAACTCGGAAATCCTGTTGAAAAATTAAAAATTTTATTTGGATACACAGATGTAATTTAAGCGCAAGGCAAAACCAGTCGCAAATCCAACACTGGGTATGTCTTCAAATTTAATGGAAATCCTGTTAGCTGGATGTGTGAAAAGCAAACTTGCGTTGCGTTATCTTCGACCGAAGCAGAGTATATTGCACTGTTGGATGCCTGTCAAGAGGCTGTATGATTGCGTTGACTATTGTCTGATTTTGGAGAAGAACAGAAAAAATCAACTTTAATATTCAAGGACCATCAAGCACGCATAAAACTAATTGAAAATAATAAATTAAATAACAGAACCAAGTACATTGATACTAAATATCACTAAGTAAAGGATTTAAATGAAAAAAAAATTATTACTTTAAAGTATTGTCCTAAAATATAATGGCGGATTTATTGACGAAGTCACTCAATCACATAAAATTAGAAGGATCAAGAACAAAATGCAATTTAATCTATGCAATCTTGAGAAAAGGTGGTGAATATAACGATATTGCATACATTGCATTTTTGCAGTACCAAGAATATAATTAAGAACTGTTCATTTTTTATCTGGAGTTTTTGGATGTATCGACAACAAACTAAATATTCTATACAGCAGTTAGTTGATTGCGATCATTCAAACACAACACACCTTTTACCTTTGTATATTGTATTAACTATTATTTGTAGCTAGTTATATTTCTGAATTTTACTAATTAAATATTGTTTTATATTATTCAAATCGTACGTGTTTTTTCACTCGCCCTTCAACACACATATTTATTGATTTCGCGATAAAAACAGGATAATAAAATTTGCAAATATTGACAAAATTGATACGATTACCCCAAGAGTTCTGAAAAGAAAAAGTGGATTGGTTCTAACATGTTCGTCGAACTTCCTAACAATTAGCTAATCAATGTAATAAGCCCAGGCACTAGACACCGGAGCAATCGCTCGCGGCTTGGGTTGTTCTCGAGATTGAGGGCCTCAAATAGCGAAACAGGATACCGACCGTCCAAGCACTTTAGGGCGATTAGTTCACAGGGTGTCCCGTTACACGCGGTATTATTATTGGTGGTTCATTGTGGGGATTGTTTTCATTATTAGATTTAGATTGGTAGGCACGTGGCGCGTGCGGCGCTTCAGGTCACGTGTCACATAGTACCGTCAGCGCGAATCGCCCGCATGTTTTCCTCAAATAACTTTGACGCGTGGACTTACTTTTCTTTCTTCATCCCTCATGAACGATACACTGTCGGTATTAATATATAATTACGCTCGGGTGCATCAAAATATTGGTATTGCAGATGGTGATAGTACGCAAATGCATCCGTCTGCTACGAGAGGTTCATGTGCAAATTTTTATTCTTAGCTCCCGTTGTCATAACAAGAGCACAATCCCCCTCCTCCTCCCCTCAATTGAATAAGTAATGAAATACAAATTACAAGATGATTCTTTTCATTTTTCGTGTTATTTATCAAATATTGATACTTGTAATTACTTCAAATTCATACATTTTTACTCAATCACTATTTTTCAGTTAAAATTGTCAGTAATTAATATTAGTAATTATATTATTTGTATACATCTATAGCAGTTAATATTATTAAAATAGTGCATGAAGCTCAGATTTCACTTCAAATGTAAACAAACATATTCTTAATTATTTTGTTACCGAAAGACTTTTTTACAAACTTTATATAAAACAAGCAATGCTGTTTGATTCATTCAAATTTCTTATTAACATAATTTAGCCTGTAGCTTGTGCCTTCTTTGGATTTTAAATATATTATAAAATACCAATGTTATTAGCTGCATTTGAAAATCTTCAATTATTATGTTGAAGGTGTTATTTAAAAATAATACTTGCAGGTTTAAAAGAATATTTATTTATAAAATAAAAGTGAACGGGTATAAATATGAGACAAGTTGTCACGACGGCAAGTTGTTCTAAACTGAAAAATATGATATAACGTACAGGTCAAAATCATATTACATATAAAAGCATTGAAAAATAAGAAATAATGAGAAGTAGCAATTAGGACTACCTAGAATTTTTAATCATTAGACTGACCTGCATTTAGCTATTCGGTTTTTCCGGGATTTTGCTTGATAAGAAAAGATTAAAATTATATTAATAGTATACCTGCAGGTATACTGTACATTTTCAACATATTGAATAGAACATTTTTGCATTTATTAAATAAATTTGATTTTTAAAAGCATAAAATTGTTACTTTTAAACACAGATAAACATAGCTTAATGAATATGACATTAAGTATCAAATAAAAAAATTTTTATTCAAATTAATGAAAATAATTGAATATTTAATTCTATAAAATAATATTTCACGTCGATTAAATATGTACATAAATAAATAAATACATGAATAAAATGTAAAGTTATATTACATTTTGGTGTAGAATAAGTCATTGATTATTTTTGTACATTTTACTGTTTAAATATTAAAAAATTATTCATTATGTAATTATTCATCATGTTTAAAAAAACGAATATTACTTGATTTTTTTAAAAACTAAATTAATATTTTTATTAAATATTTTTTAATTTAATGTTATTGTATAAATTAGTCAAATTTGACATTACATATATGACATATTCTAAATGCATAGATTTCTAACATGAAAATCGTTATTAAAATTAGTTCAAATATTTAAAAAGGATATCAAGTGATAAAAATTTATTTTAAGTATATAAGCGCCAGTAAAATTATTTGTGTTTTATCTCAAGTTGAAATATTTTACAATTTTATTTTTATAATAAAATCAAGTTAATTATACAAGTTAATTGAAGAATAAATTTATAAATAAATTCACAATATTAAAACGGAATGTAAAATTTCTTAAGCCTTAAAAATCTAATATTTTGCTGTTAAAGAAGTATTTCACTTTAAATTTTTCCTTCTCTTAGAAACATCGATCCCCCCCCCCTTCCCCATCGTTCACTAATCCTCCGTAACCAATTTACTTTTTTCAGAACAGCTAAGACTTTTATACATCCCTAAACATTACTGAATGTATTGTATTATTGTAGCTTTAAAGTAAAAGGCATGTGTTATATTTGTTGCGCATATGAAATGCTTATAAAAGTCTCCCAACAATTTCGCAGTAATATTTTATAAGCTCATACAGTGAATTGAACTACAACTACATTAAAAATGATTTGAATTATATACACAAAGTAGCAAAATATTTGTCTCATAAATGTAAATATATAAAGCTTGATCCTAAAAATAAATAAAATTGCATTTTTTATGTTTACACATTTAACAATCAGCAAATTCAATTTACAAGCTGTATTGGAGAAAGTTTTAGGCGGTATTTCCTATGACTCGCCCAGTAAAAGATTAGTGGATAAATCATTGACGGACGTAATATTATTGCCAGGCAATAATAAGTAATCTCAAGAAAAATAAGCTTCTAATGAAGATTACCGATGATTCAATGGTAGCCAAAAGAAACATGAGCTCTAATGCAATTCCCAGCCGACCTGTCAGTTCGAGTTGGAAGTGACCGGATTGGTAATGTGCGTCCCGGAGGCTGGGACGGAGCAATCGCGGGATGATGTGATATGGATCCAAGTCACATTGTACGACAGCCAGTGATAAGATCAACGACGCGGTGAATCCCGTGGAGCAGTCCACAGTCTTCGTAAAAAAGATCACCCCTTGTAAGCGCAGACACTGCTGGGTATTATGTTTCGCGCAAGGGTCGTATGCCCATTACCATCTGCTGATTACCGATCATTTTTATGCACAAGTATTATATTACATCAGGACTGTAATTCATGGGAGCTCAATTGATGATTTTTTTGTACAAGGAATATAACGAATGTGAAATATTTACCGAACTGTTTTTACCTTCAAACCAATACGATTTTCCTCTAGCGTTTGTCACTGATTTACCTTTTCACAATTGTTCTTTGAGTGATTATTACCTCGGATCGCTAAAAGTAATATTCTTGGAATGAAAGTGCAATGGTATACAAACAATTAAAAACACAATTTATG
The DNA here is from genome assembly GCA_018907245.1 of Eupristina koningsbergeri. Taxonomy (NCBI): domain Eukaryota; kingdom Metazoa; phylum Arthropoda; class Insecta; order Hymenoptera; family Agaonidae; genus Eupristina; species Eupristina koningsbergeri. The sequence continues at coordinate 1,609,317 of JACCHV010000105.1, forward strand.
ATTTTTAGATGTCAAAATCTATTCGAATTTGACGAAATTCAGAACCTCACTATTTAACATGATTCTGTAACTATTCTTCTCTTGGTTTAATCGCTATTTAAAAATAGCGATTATCTGAAAAAGTTCTAACAATGTATTGTTATGCTCGATATCAATAATGATTATAATATTATTTTAATAATTTATAATTTATGATGGTTTAAAATTAATATGTGTTTCGAGACTAATGAAATTTTATTTTATTTTTTATTCGACTCTTATTACATCGAATATTATTTCGATGCAACTCTTTTGCAACAGATTTTAATCAAATTATATGAAGTATTCATAAATAAATATAATTCAAAAATATAAATAAACAGAGACATGCAGTTATGTCGATACCTTCTCAACGACTGGCACTTCTTCCATGTCATTTTGTCTTCTTTCTTTTTTCTGGCTAGTTGGTTTTCTCACTTTACATAGTCGTTTCAATGGTCTTTGGTCAGATACGATATATTCTACATGCACTTTATAATATATGATATGATATTACTATCGTCATAATATACCACCCGACGTACATCGACCGTTCCATGTACGTGTCTCAAGACAGTTTCAGATTTTCCAAGTCGTTTATATTTCTACAGTCCGACTATATAACTATGTGTTCACACTCAACTATGTGCTAAGACGATGATCGCTCGGTATCAAACTGAACACGAAAATCTGGATCTTCTCGGTTCTCTTGTTTCAGTAATTTTTATATAATAATTTATATCAGATAAAAATCATTTTACTTGGTTTCTTTATGATACCCACTACTTTACCGTTACAGAATTATATTTATAAATTGCCATATTCGAACTTAAAATATTGTTAAGTTTCAAATGTTGATAAATTATTCATTTTTTTTTTTTAAACAAGAATTTTTTATTATAATATATTAGAGATACTTTTGTTTAAATCATAACTTAAATTAAATTTAAACAAAAATTAATAAAAATAATTGTTGTTATAACATTTCTATGGCGACTTTATACAATATTAATAAATAATAAATGTTAATATGTATAATAAATAATTAAACAAATATATATTAATGATATAAATAAAACCAAATAATTTCAGAAGGTTATTCTAATTAAATAAAAAATAAATTTAATACAACAGAAAAATTATGGGTGAATTCTAATTTAGTAAATAAATTCAAAATAATATTATGAACTGATTTTTTTCTAATTACATTTTTTCTCAATATTTATCTAATTTATATACGAACAATTAAGATAAAAGAAGAAAAAAGAAAAAAAATTTAAGGAATTATACATTTTATACATATACAGAATTCAATTCATTTTAAAAATAAAATAAATTAAATATAATAAATTAATAAAATAAATTAAATAACGTTTACATTGTAAGGCTTTTTCTTTTCGATGTTTAGTTTAAAGATTTTTTTTTCGTCGTAAATAAATTGTAAAATGCGAGCATGTATAATATAAATAACATAAAATACATATAAATTTAACATAAATTAAACAAAAGAAGTCATATTAACAGTTTGAATTTCGCAAACAATTTCGATAGACGCCGCATAGGGACGTTCAGAAGAAAGAATTATAGGGAAAAAATTTTGAATTTGAACTTTGAAGTCAACGGTTTGGCGTAAGTAATTTTCATCATTTGCACAAATTCTACATAATCGTGTAAATTATTACGGGTATTACCTGCATTATAATAAAAAGAAATATGACGTAATCACATTTACAAAAAAAAGAAGAAAAGCATGCACGGGAGAGGGGTCCCAAAATAATTAAGATACAGAAAGCTGGTATTTACCTCATACAAGATCTTAGTGGAAACAACTTTGGTCGTCATTCTGATGATGAGTCTGGTGAATTCTTGGACCTGGAGAAAATACTCAGATCCTAAAGATGGATCAATTTCAGTAGAAATAGCTTTCCATTTTTCGGTCGCCGCCACTCGCGTGAACCTCACCTGTCCTTTTTTGATAACTGATATGTATAGAACACAAAATTCAAATTTTCTAGCTACTCAAATATAATTTCGACATGATAAAGCAGTTTAATTCTGTAACGAGAACAAACAAATTATCAGTAAAGAAGAAAAACTACTCGAGCAACGGGAAACATGCGCTCTTCTTGATGTATGAAGATGAAACTAACTTGTTTAGTCTTTTTGGACAATCGTTAAGCTTCTTCTGCTTCTCTCTTTCTTTTTTTTAATTTTATTTGACGATTGCGAGCTAATCACGTATCGATTTTACGTCGATCCAATCTACGTTAGTCATTTTGATATTTGAAACGTCTGTAAAAACTATAAATGTCAACTGCAGGCAAATGAAATTCTTTGTAACTCGTTAAAATTTATGTGCAGGCACAGAAAATTACGAATTAAGAATACGGTTAGTTTAACTGGGCAGAGCGAATTTAAATAGTTTGTGTGGTTAAGTAAGTGTATCGGCTATAGGGTTAGATGTTAAACAAGTATTATACTTTATATTCGGCTAACCAATTGGTAAAGTTTTTAATGAGCGATTATTAATATTAAATTTTAAAGTTAAAAAAAAAAAAATTTTCTTTTTCGAATACGAATTTGAATTCACTTTTGTTTTGACTCTCGAAGGCAACTGAGCTAGATTTTCCTGCGCGTGCTCGAACGAAAGTGCGCTGAGTCAATACGCGCCACGTCTATATTATATTATATTATATGTAAAAGTACTATAAACCTCACGTGAAATTGTAATCTGAGTTAAGTATAAAAAAAATCATGATTATTTAACATACAACTTGCCCTGTTACACTCTCCCTTTTTACTCATAAAGACTAAACATTGAAATTTGTAAATACACTTCGCTCTAATTGTATCAAAAGAAAATTATAATTATTTTTCATTTCGTCGAAGGAAAAAACGGAAAATATATTTTTGATTTCATTTTCGAATTAACAAAATTATTTATATATTTAAAATTATTAAAATGAATTATTAAAGAAACTATTGTTCTTTTATAATTTATTTTCTTTTATGCAATTAGTTTTATCTATTAATTTTATCAAAATTGCAATGTGTCCAAAATAAATTATGTATAAAAACTTTAATTTCATATACAAGTAAGAAATAGTTATAATTATTGGAATTATTTTAAAATAATGCACGAAGCTTCATAAATTTGAAATAGTGCATTATTGAGACGACGAAAAAACGAATATTTTTTCATTTATCATCCAGACATTATATCGAATTCAATAATGAAAATATCAGCAAATAATTGTTATTTAAAAATGAAAGTGACTGTTAAATTATTGTGTCTTTGTTAGTTAAAACAAATTATTCTTATTTCGAATATAACATATTCAAATTTAAAATCTGTTTTATCATCAGTCAAATAAGAACTATAGAGTAAATGCATGTAGTTTTAATGATATTACCATAGAGAAAGTTAATAATGTAGATTTCTTTTTAATTTTTATTGAAAATATTTTCTATTTACATTTAATTAAATGCAGCTCAAATGTATTCTTCAAAATTCCAGTATTATGATAATTTGATTTTCTAATAGTATTTGTAAGAGTATTTTAAACGATTTAATTTAAATATATATAATTCTATATTTTTATTTTAAATAACATAGAGTATTAAAAATTCATATATTTTTTAAAAACTTTTCAAAACCTTTTCTTACTTTATTCACGTGAATTTAAGAATATTAAATAGAAAAAACATTATAATTAAAAAAAAAAAATGATTATTACTACCTTGTTAACGTTATATTATAAAATTTGAATACAATGTTAATTTCACAAAGATAACTTTTTATGCAATATTAATATACCTTTAAATATTTTAAATTTATCCTTTTCTTATGTGAATAATCTATGAAAAGTGATATTGCTCATTATTTTAATATAATTACACAACCCATTATTTCTTTAAAATAAGATGAATCATATGGATATTAAAAATTAAACAATCTTAAAAAAAAAATTCCTTTTTTATCATCTGTCAAATATATATTTCATATGGATCAAAATATATGGTAATACAGAACTTATTTAGCCGATAAAACAGAATTTCTCAAAAAAATTTTTTTTATTGAATACAAAAATTATGTTATTTTAATTTGACAAAATGCTAAAAGTTTAATAAAATTAAAAATATTTCTACATTATGTATCTTTTAAAATATGTATACGTGTAAATCTATGAAATTGTTATATACCTTCATAAACAATATAAATTAGTATTTTTATAAATTTTATATAATTAAGAATGTATGACATATTTACTTGAATATCAATTTTATTTTTTTTAATATGACATAGCAATGATTATGGTATTAGCTTTAAAAAAATTATTTATTTTCTACTTTTAAGATTTCTAATTTTGTGTTTGGAAGAATAATAGAATAAAGCATTTGTAAATTAGATACTGATAACATATCTAATTTTAGTGTATTCACTAGTATATTTTGATCTTTTTCCAAAACATTTGCGAAAATTTTTGTAATTATTGCTATTTGTTTTTTGCAAAAATTATGTTTATCTATATTTATCATATTTTCTATAAGGTGAAAATGAGGAATTGGTTTTACAAATAGTATCCAAATATCTTCTGAATGATCAAAGAACAACTTGGAGAATTCAAAATTTTCTTCAGGAATACCCCAAATAAATTGTTTTAAATTACTTCTTAATTTAGATGTACTTTTTACAATAATATTATTGAATAATGCTGATTGACCTTCATATATAGGAATAAGTACCAGCTTTACAATATTCTGACATTTTGGTAAGTATTTGTTAAATTCAGTTGATATGCTAACATTGATCAATTCCAAATCAGTTAATTTCGTCAATTTCGAAATATTTATTAGAATATCAATACAGCATTGTGAATCTTTTATTGTTTCTAACCTTAAGCGTTTTAAATTTATTAGTTTAATGAGAACAATTGAACCTAACTTATTGAATCCCAAACATTCACCCAATTCTAAATTTTTTAAGTTTGTTAAAAATCGTATTGCTTCAATATTTCTTTTGCTTAAATTTTTAATACATCTTAGGCTCTAAAATATACATATATATATATATATATAAATTTATATAATCTTGTGATCTTCAAATATAAATTAATTATAATTTAATAATTAAAGTTTTTGTTAAAATACCTTACCAAATCAGTTAAATTTTGATGCCTTGATAGATTTGTGAGATCACTTTGTAATGACACTTTGCTCACAGCTTTCAGATGTAACTTTTTAAGATTGTCTAAATTTCTTACAGATTCTAGATTAAGAGTTTCAGATTTGATCAATACTTTAATTATTTGTAATTGTGGGCAATTTCTAATGATAATTTCAAAAATAACGGCTGTACAGGAACATAATTCAAGTTTTTGAAGACTTTTAATTTTTGGTACAGCATTAAGAAAGCTTTCCCAATTATTATCATCTTCTTTGAGAACCAATAAATGTTCAGTTTCCCGTTTTTGTAAAATATTAGCTAAAGCTAACGTCATTTGACTATTATTTATTGTTACTTTTTTCCATAATATTGGTTGATCAGCAAGTTCCTTCCAGACTGTACAGACTCTTCGAGCAATTAATAGATCTTCAATATTAAGATACGAGAAAATTAATTTAAGTACATTATAACCAGCAAAAAATGTTGCCATAGAATAGGGATACATATTAGTCTCTACTTCATTAAATTTAATTCTACAAAAATATAATTCTCAATAAATTATATATACAATACTATTATATTTACAAAAATAAATATATAAATTTTTTACTTTTTTTTTGAATAATTCACTTTTGATAAGTTGTTTTTCTTTCCCGACGATATAATAGAATTTATTTTAAAATCGTCATTTTTAGGATTTTTATAATCTAATATATTTTGAAGTAATACAATAGGTTGATAAGATAAATGTATATGTTGAAAAGAAGTTTGTGAATTAAATCTAACATTAATTTGGGATACTTTATGATTTAAATCAAAGTTTCTAAGTGAATTATTTGTTTCAATTTTTGATTCCAAAGAACAATTGATATTTTTTAATGAACTATGTACCGAAGAAAAACCATTATCCAAACTACAATTTTGTATTCTTTTAATGTTATTTGTATCTTTTTCTGTTAAATGCTGGTGAAAAAAATGGCCATAAAATAAATTTAATTATAATATATTAAAATTAATAGTATTTATCATAATTTTTAATTATGAATATTATTTTAATTTTTTAAGCATAATATTTACTTCAATATTTAAAGGTAAAATATCTTCCTTAAAACAACTTTGTTTTTCGACAGTTTTGGTAACACATTCCACTTTGTCTAATGTTTTCTGTACTAGATTCTTTGTAATGAGATGAAAATTATACTAAAATTAATAATACATGTTATTTAAATTTTTTAAAGACTATTTAAGAATCAGATTTTAAAAATATATTTTGATTAAAATTTGTATTAATATTCACAAAATGATTTTCTGGAGATTTCGTTGTCATTTTTAAACTATCTCGTCCGAATAAAGGATTTTCTTCAAATAAAATATTATGTGCAAGAACTTCATTTCCTTCAGATATATTAATATTTGTATCAATAATATCCTAAAAAATATTTTTAAATAAATTATTATTATTGTATAATCAATATATAATAATTAATTAAATTGTGAATATTCATGATAATATTGTAATATATTTTAATTTAATAATGTATACAAAGTATTTACTATTATTTATGTTATTTGTATTACAAGGCAATATATAGTAATATCTTTAAAGATGTATTTATATTTTAACAAATTTTATAATTATCTTTTTGAATTGAAAGCAGTTAATATATATATATATATATACAAATCGAATTAATGTTTGTAAAAAATTTATTGTTAAGACTAGTTAAAATTAATCATTTTATTAATCAGATATATTGAATTTTATCAATTTGAAATTATTTAAGACATTATATTATCACATAATTTTTATATACGCTTGTCTCAACATTTTCATTTACAATTTTTGGGGAAATGCATTTTTCAGAAATTTCTGTTGTAGACGTGAAAATGCCTGAATAAGTCGACGAACTTTGAACATGTAAAACATCTGGCAATGATTCAATTTTTTTTGCAGAATCATCTATAATACTTGTAACAAGAAAATTATTCTAGAAATATAAAACATATTTTATTATAAAGAATTATTATTTTTTTTTTAATTAAATGATATAATTTTCAATTTTATCTTTAATTTACATTTAAATTATTTGATTCAGTGATTTCATTAATATCGCACTTTATTAATGTAGTTTTTTCATCTTTACTTGCTGTTGCAATATTTGAAACACTTTCATGGGTATTAAAATTTTTTTTATTTGTAAGTGAATCGATCGTATTTTCACTTGTAGATAATAGATTTTTAGTTTGTAAGTCAATGTCCTTCTAAAAATAATGAAATATAAATTATAATTATCAAACAGTATTTATTAAATTTTTTTAAAAGAAAATTTTAAACTCACATAAGACAAAGATTCAATTGTTTTTATCGTATTTATTTTTGAAATATTTTTGTCATTCCTTTGATTATCAACATGATTTTTGTTAAATGAAGTTGGTGAAATAATAATTTTTGTAGTATTTAATATTTCAGTATTGTCTTCAATAAAATTATCAAGATTATCCTAAATCGGTAATATTGAATATATATAGAATGCCAATATACATAAATATAATATTAACAAAAGTAGTTTATATTCTCAATGTTTTAATGTAAATTTTTTGCAATCATATTATTATTGTATGTATTAAATAAATTAAAAAACATTCCTGTAGGTATTTCTTTTTTTTATTATATATCTGTATACTATATACTATATATATACTTACTTGTAAACTACTCGACATACGTACTTGATAAACGTGACTTTCTGGTGATGCATCCCTATCAACCCTATTAAATTCATTTATTTTATGAATATCCTTTAAGTCATCAGTGGACGGAGGTAGTTCTTTCATAAGAAATCAAAATCAATGTATAATTTATATTTATAAATAATACATATGGATATCACAGAATACAATATATTTACCTGATTCATCCTTCCAATAATCAAGATCATGATATTTATTTCTCTAAAAGCAATAATAAAATTTGTATGATATTTGAAACTAATGCATATTATTTTATTATCATTTTAAATACCTTTGTTTTGGAAATAGATAAATTATTCTCATTTGAAATAACTTTATTTGGGTTAACAATTCTTAATAAATGCTTTTTAATTTGTTGTTTCATTGTTAAAGAATTCTGTAATAATTAGTATTTAAATTTTTAACATTATTTATATTTGAATAAATCACGTAATATATTTTATATTAAATTTTTATCTTACTGAATTTCGAATTATTTCTTTACTTAAATCGTTGATACCAATTGATCCTTTATAAAAGGTAAAATTTTCTACAGTTAAATTTTCTCCACTGTTTTCAACTATAAATAAATATGAATAAAATATATTAAATTATTAAGATGTTTTACCTAGTTTTACATGCGTAAACATATAATATTTTTAGAGATTTATAAAATAAATAACTTTAAAAAAATTGGTTTAAACTTAATAATATATTGTAATATGTTCAAAATATTCCTATTTTAAATATAATAACATTTATTAAAATATTTCTATTTCAAATATAATATATTGAAATATACTGTTTTGCTTTTCTATAAAATTTTATTTAAAAATATTGATCCAAAACTAAGATGTGTATTTAATTACGAAGTTATTGCAATTTACAAAATATTTGCACCCGTATAAATTTATATTACATTTATAATATAAAAAATATTTATATGTTAAATTAGATGAAATTTTATAATCTACGATTTTTTGATAATTTTGAAAATTGAAAAAATTTAATTTTTCATAAAAAAGCACCATATTTTTGTATATCGAATTTGGATGTTTTATATATGAAGAAAATTTAAACAAAATTATTTTTAATACTTCAAATATTAAATAAATCAATTAATTTGTTTGCAAACTAGAGGTGCAGCCATTTGTTAAAATATAGTTACGTTGTCAAGATAAACTTTTATTACGTTGTTATTTTATAGATATTTGGAATTAAATTTTAATATTTTGGTTCAAATAGTATACTATGAAATATGCAAATAAAAAAAGAAAGACATGTATTGATTTTTTAAAAGTCAAAAATTAGGTAAAATCCCTTAATAAAGGTATGCAATGTATTTAAAAATTTAGCGTACACATTAGAAATTTTATTAAATTTATTTGTAATTTATAAACAATAAAATAATTAATTATACAAATAAAATTTATCGTCGATTTAAGTTTTTATATTGCAAATTTTAACCACAATACATTATACCTCTATATATTTAATTTATAAATATATTATTAATCTCGAACTAAGATTTTTTTTAATAAATATATTGTATTATACAAATAAAAAATACATTCTTCAATATATTAGATGAATTGAAAAATAATATTTACGTCTTTTTTTAATGTCAACGAAACTTCTCAGTTTTCTTCCGAAAGGTGTATAGTAATACACATCTGCTTTTGCAAGTTTTTGAATTGTTCGGTACACTACTTCACGCCTCCAACCGTATTTGAATGGTTCATGAAACTTAGAATCGTAGAAATTTGTGCAATATTGTTTTTTTCTTAGTCTCTTGGGAGAATTTGGTATAAATGTGCAATCATTTTCTTTATTTCTTCTAATACAGTCTTTAATCATTTGTCGTTTGGCCAAATTTTCTGTATTTAAATTTTGTATCTTTCTAGGCCTGCCTCTTTTTCTTTTAACTGGAAATATGTTTTCTTCATTTACTTTCATATGAATTTCGTTATTTTTAACATTATTCAGAGTGCAATCTTTCTTCTTTAATTGTTTTTTAGTATTTTTTTTTTTTTTACACCTACTGGAAGTTTTTCATTTTGAATAAGCATTTTATTTTCTTCCAACAGTACATTGTTTCTTATCGAAAATCTAGTGTAATGTTTTTTTCCCTTTTTAAGTATAGTTTTATCTTCTACATTATTTAAAACTTTTGCATTTTTAGCATGTTTTTCTATTGTAAGTCGTGAAAGCCCTTGTTCTTCCGTAGTTTGCTTTTCAGTAGAATTTTTCATTTTTTCAAATGTAGTATTTTCCATGCTTTTTTTTGAAGACACGTCAGAATTAAACATGTCTTCATTGCATAAAATCAAATTTTTTATACATAAATTATTTTCGTATTGTAAGTTTAGTTTCTTCTGCACAGGATATAATATTTTTCGTTTTGGGGTAGATTTAAAATCTTCACTCATACCTGTTTTGGCAATTAATTTTGATTCATCAAATGGTATGTCCAAAATATTGAAAGCTAACATTTTAACTGAACTAATCGATTCTAATATAACTGAAAAATTAAGTTGGATTTATTATTAAAATTTTCTAAACGTATTTGAATTAAAATATATTTTAAATATATTCAAGATTTTTAAAAATTATTATTTAAATTTAAGAAAAGACAAATAAATTATAGTTTTTAGTTTCTTAAATTATAGTTTTAATTAATTACGCCTCAAAAAAAAAAAATGAATATTAACTGTTGGGAATAGAAAGTTTTAAACGAGAACTATAACTACTTACGATTTTTACTTGTTCTGAGTATATTTCAAGTCAGAATAAATAAAATTTTCAAAAACGTGATTAGATTGAAGAAATTGATTGAATCATAAAATTTAAATCATTAATATAGATACTTATTTACAGAGCAGCATAAAAGAGATCGAGATTTATTCTTTTTGTACTCTTACTCGATACAGTTGACCACAGTTTATACATTTGTTAATTTAATATAATATTCAAACTAGATTAAAGATTTCTTAGTGATTTTTAACAATAAAATATGTTTAAAAAAATTTTTTTTTGTATTTTTTCAATACTCAAGTATAGGTGAAAATAAATTTTACAAATAATTTATGAATTATAAATATTATATTGTTAACATTTTTTTTATCATTTTTATGAATATAATTTTAACTTTATGAAAATTATCATACTGTTTTCCATAATTAAAATTTCGTAATAATGAGAAGAAAGAAACGATTATACTATGTTTTACTTCACATTTAAAGTTCGCCTCTTTGAAAAATATCAAGAAGCTATTTTAATATTTGTAACACACTGAGAATATATTTTTGGAAATTTAATTTGTATCTATTCGTATTAAAGAATTTCGAAATTAAATGCATAATGAATTCAGCGCACAATTAGCTTGAAAAAAGAAAAGGAAAAGTGAGGCTTGAAACATTTAAATTTTTTGAAAATGAAAAAATCATTCATAATTTAATTTTAATGTTCACATCAGGGTTAAGATTACTTGTCAAATTAACATTGTGAAGATGTGCGTTAAGAGTACTTAACTTCTTCTTAGATCAGAACGATCATTCATTTCAATCTGAAACTATGCGACGTTTAACAAATTAAATTGTAGTTGCGAAATTAAATCAAATTTCTCACATTAAATTTAACAAGGAATTTTCTAATTTATTTATATAAAAAGTAGATACACAACGTAAGTGGGGTGAATGTAACCATCACTTTATGCGATGTAACTTAATAAAAATAGCTTAGTTTTTTAACAATGTTATACTATCGTTATTAATTCGCTGCTATATTTTAGTAAATTTGTTTATGAATTATGTATGGGGGTGTAATATAATTTGAAAAAAAAAATAATTTGATGACTACATGATGGCGTAAAAACACCATCAGGTACGCCATGAAGAATATGTATTCAAGAATGTAATTTCAATATACATTTAAGAATATACTATTATCTCGATTACATCAAAGGAGTTATTAATACTTGAATTTTTAGAATTCGTTTAATACGTCTTTGTTCACATATGGAATAATTAAATTAAATGTGCATTGCATTTATTCAAAGACTATCTAACGCATAAATATGTTAATTCGCTAAACTATATTTCAATCATTGCTATAAATTTTTTTTGAAAAGTACGTGAATATTTATTTGAAATTGTCATTTGAATTGCAAAATTTAAAAATATAATATATATTTAATGTTTATTTATTAGTATTCATTTTACATGCTGGCAAATGGATTCGTATAACACCATCGTTATGGATAGTCATACCATATCGTAAGAGCAATATGAAATTCATCAACACAATTAATTAATCCAGTAGATAATTTTTTTTTCTTACCAAAGATTTTATTTTATTAAACCACAAAGACAATAGATAAAATATACTAGGTATAAACATCACCAGTTAGTATACGAAAGTATAGGCTGAAAAGGGAGGAAAATTACATTCTATTTTAGGACGCAACAAAAGCTTCGATAAAAAAGATTGAAATTAAATACAGATTCTTTTAAAAAGTTATACTTTCTTATTTTAAGAGTTGTATTATATATTTCATATTGAAAAATTAAATTTAATTTTTATTAATACTATAATTTGTATATAATTAAAATTTATAAAGAATGTATAATCTTGTAATTGTATTAAATTTATATTTTTAAAATATTTATAAAATTAATGTGGCAAATAAATATTTTTATTTTAACTTAAAATTATATGATTATAAAATATAAATATATGATTGTATAATTAACTATTATAAAATTCATGTACTAATAATCATAGTTTTAATATTATTTATACTTTATTTAAACGTTACAAATATTTTCATAGTAAACATTTCCAGTTTGTTTATTATTATTTATTAATACTAAAATATTCACGATATATTACATATGTAAAAGTATTGATAATATTGTGAAATTTTTCGTTTTCACCATTAATATCTGCCAGAAAAATAAAATAAATTTAATATTATATTAGAAAATTACACCAATTCCTCTGTAAGTACTACCATGGAAATTTACCTTCTCTGCATAAAATTTTTTTTTAATATGAAATAAATAGTAAATAATCGTATATTTTATGCGCACTCAAAAATTATAAAAGTAATTTAATTTCAATTTTATTATTTAACTTGTTCTTATTTTAGTAAAATAAATGTTGAATGTATTTTTAATGACATAACATTAAATAAGGTGTAGTAATCGAGCTAAAAAATAAATATAATTAAGATTGATATTAAAACTTTAAATTTATATTTATTGGTATACGAATTTTTTTAAATAGAGATTTATAAACATGCACATCATACTATTTAAATATAAAATAAAATACGGTTATTTTCTGAAAAGTAACAAGACGGTCGGTTAAAATACAATATTATAATTATTTAATTTTTTTATATTAAAAAAAATGTATTGTATAAAAAAAAAATCAATCAATTATTTGTAATAATATTTTGCAAATTAGCAAAAAATTAAATTTTCCTAATTCAGTTTGTCTTCTGAATATTCGGATAAAAATTATGCGAAACTCAGAAACATTATAATTACAAAGTACAACTGTCCTTACTCTCCCGTGTGATACCGGAATAACAGGGATATAGGGGTCCATAATTTTGTTCTTTAAAAGTTAAAATTTAATTTAAAAGATATATTCTCTTCTTAGTACGCTTCTTTCGTCACAATAAACTGAATTCTGGGTTCTCTACGAAAGGAAAACTAATTATTTGAGTAACCAAGTATCATTCATGGACCAACGAAAAACGAAAAGTAAACCTTATCGCATACAACTGTATGGGGATACTATGATGGTTCATACCTAATATTAGCAATTCCTTGCTTTATTCAATATCTAAACCTTTGTTTAAGTCGCAAATTTGTTGTATAAATATATATTAGTGGAAAAATACTCTTATCAATAAAATATTTTATTTGATAGAAAATATTCTTTGATTGATGATATTTTGGCTCAAGTAATTGCAAAACTTTTAATTCTTTAGTACATGACAGACAAATTACGTGAATATATTATTGATTTACATTAAATTTAAATAATCAGTAATATTAATTTTATTTAAATTAATTTTTAAACTATATATATAATATCTGTATTATAATTTTAATTAATTATTTAAACACTCACCATCTAGAAAATAAATTTTAATAAAGGTATCATAATTTAATAAAAAAAATTTTGTTTAATTAGATTAAAAATTATGCAATAATCTGACCAAATAATATTAAAAAATAATTTCATAAAATCAATTGATTGAAATCATAACTAATTTTTATGTTGTCGATTATGCATCCAAACTTTAATTTTTATATCAATACTATTTTTATTTGAATAATATTTTATTTGAATAACATATTATTTGATCAGAGATAAATTTCTAAAGAAATATTATTTACAGTAATTTATACTAATGGTTTTTACTTACATGTACTGTCTTGTTACTTTTCTTGAAGATTTATTAAAATAATTCATCAATTTGAATATCTGGTATAAAAAAAAAAAAAAAAGTTAATTTAATATTATTAACTATTGCCAAGTTTTGCAATTTTTGCATCAATTTATTAATATTTTATACAATATCTTTTGGTAATTTATAAAAGTAGTTCTCATTATGCATATTTTTATTAAAATTATTTATAAATAAAAGCAACATGTACAATCATTAAGAAATATTAATGAAAACAAAACAAATGATTATATTCATATTCAAAAATTAAACTTATATCAAGAAATGAAAATAAAAATAACACAAAGCAGTAACATTATATTATTATTGTTGATTTTTTATTATGTAACTGTATTCATTGACTGCAGTAGTTTGTATAGCTTAAACATATAATATAAAGTAAATTATTTATCGAATTATTTAAAACATCGTTGATACTTTTACAATTAAATCATCTGCATTTTTAAAAAATTAAATAACAATTGTAACAATATATAATTTCATATCAAACATTTTCGAAGAAAATAAATGAACTAAACTAATCTTAATTCATGAATATTAAACAATGAAATCCAATATTATTTTGATAATCTTTTAATATTAAAAAACTTAAAAATTTGAATTACAAGATAAAAAGTAAAGGCAATAATTAATAAAATG
Organism: Eupristina koningsbergeri; assembly: GCA_018907245.1. Lineage (NCBI taxonomy): Eukaryota > Metazoa > Arthropoda > Insecta > Hymenoptera > Agaonidae > Eupristina > Eupristina koningsbergeri. The sequence continues at coordinate 1,624,355 of JACCHV010000105.1, forward strand.
GCACTTGTATTTGGCGTTCGAAAAAAGTTTAAACTCAAAAATCTCGCTTCTTGGAAGAAGCCACCGAAACAAAGATCAAAGTAGCACTCGAAACTTTTAAATTGTAAAACTTGAAATGCACACTTTCGTTACATAAAATGCTTTACTCGTAATTGATCGATCCCACAAATCTATAGTACAGAATTAATTACTGACAAATTGATTGCCAGGCAAAAAATAATAAAAAATCCAGCAAGATTTATTTGAAATATTATGTACATACCAATTGGGCACTTCACAGCACAGCCAAAATGAAAATGATTATAAATGGCGTCAGAATGGCGGCAAAAATGGAGTGAGTATAGTCGCGCGTCCATCGGCTATTAGTGTTTAATTTTGTTTATGCGCGCAAGAAAAGAACAAAGGCGGTATCGTGGAGGGTAAAACAGAGAGAGAGAGAGAGAGAGAGAGAGAGAGAGAGAGAGAGACAAAGGTTCGATTCTTTTTTTACTTTGTGTTAGCTCCATTTATATTGATTAATTATAAAAATTAATCGTGGCTGCGGGTTTAAATGCAATCATTACTCTTAATATATATTATTTTGCTGTGAAACATCTGGGAATTTTGTCTGAAACAGGTATATGATTCTAGTAATTCTTGAAAAAGGTTACTTTTATATTTCATCGTTCCGATTCTTAATTTATTTTAGTTCTTGTTTTATGAAGAAAATATTTTTGATCTACACTTTTATACCAAACTAATTATCGTGTCATTTTAACCACTAATTCAACACATAAATATGTACGATTTTCTTATATTGTGCATTATTATTTATTTTCTTTTATTAATTTAATTTACGCCTTTGTACCTCTTTTATAACATTCATATTCAAACTAGTTTTTTTTTCCTTTTAAAGTTTGTAACAATAACTAGCATTATGCGATGATAATCCTTGTAATATAAAAACTAAAGTAGAAACTAAGTTATACCAACATAATTTTATCTAAACTATGTCTGAAAATCCTTTATCCCTGTAAAAAAAATAAAATAATAGAATGAACGATAATAATTAATGTAATCAATTATCTTTTACTATTTCTAAAGAAAAATGTTTTTAAAAAGGCGTCCACATTATGTATTCCATAATTAAAAACTAACGACTAAAGTAAATGTGAGGGATAATTTTATTTTTTTTCTATTAGTTTCAATATTATTTATAATTTTTTTTGTTTTTAATATTGTAATATATTACGTATTTACTATTTTTAAATATGCGAGTAAAAAATTATTTTTCATTAAACCTTGGCTATTTGAGAATAATGTAAAACGATTTAACAAACTAAAGCTAATGACGGATTATTTAACGTGACTGTGACAGATTCGTTATGATTTTGTCCATTTCGACAATTTTCTTTATTTCGCACTTACAGGACACACCCCCCGGCGATCCTACAATGGAACACGTTACAAGGTCAAAGAATGCGTTAGCACCCACAACCGCAATCAGAAACGTGTCTTTCATCCCCAGTAAAGCCAAAGGTAAATACGTGTTCTCGCCTGTCGTTTTCGTTAGTGAGGTTAAACGGTTTTATCCTCAAAAGCTTCGCCTAGTAAAATTTCTCTCTTGTCCTCGGCCACTGTATACTTTTCTATAGAAAATTCCGGTGGTTTAGAGTTCACCAAGGATGAATACCTCCTTGGTGAAGCTGAAAGCTATTGTCGGTTCCAAGATCGGCGATATGGTACCCGAGTCAAAGGGTTGCGTTTCTACTGACGATGGAGAAAAGAAAAAGAATTACCGGTCGTTTATGGAATGCGCTCTTTCTTTCTTTATCTTTTGCTTGACACACCTTATATTTCATAATAATGTGGAGGAAGAAGAGAGCGAGGCAAGGAACATGGGAGAACTGTAGTAGAACTAGAGGGAGAAAAGAACAGTTTAGGGTTGTAGAACAGTATAGTGTTTTCCTTTTAGGTACCATTACTTTCATGGTGACGTAGACAGAAGTTTCTGCAAAAAAAGAATAGTTCTGATACAATATTTTCGATTCATTACTCATGGACAATTGTATTTTCTATAAACGAACATAGCGTATGTACAGACATTTAAAGTATTGCAGATATTTTAATATTTCTATAATAATCCTATAATAATATATAAAAAAAAGACAAGGCATTAATGATAATATATTTATTAATAAAATATACCAATAAAGAACCTTCCAAATATTTATAATCATTTTTTGTTGAATTGATGAATTTCATTCTCTCCCATGAGTAGAAAATAATAATCATAGCAACAAAACTGCTTATAGTGAATACGTATGTATTGCTATAAACTATAATTGTAAATTCATATTTATAGATAAAATTTCTTAAAAACAGAATATATATTATTATTAAATATTCATTTTTTATAATAAACATTACTTATTATATGCTTTATATTTAAATTAATAATAAACATGAACAACAAACCAATGTAATAAAAGATAAAAAATTTATTTTAATAACAAATATTTATAAATATTTAATTAAATGTATTATTATATTCATTTATATCAATTAAATTAATACAAAATTTCATTAAAAATATTTGTAATATGCATCTAATTAAATACATATATTAATACAATTGTTTATTCAAAACTAAATGCACGATTTTGCAACCATACATGCAAGTAAGCATTTATAGTTTCTTACAAATTTTAAGAATTGAATTTGAGCGGTGTTTTTTAAAAAATTAAGTAGAATAAAAATGAATATATTGCTTTTTAACATTGACGAGATTCAGAAGCCAACCGAGACAAAATTTGAAAAGAACTGTGTGTTACCATGACAACTGATTTGGTTCTCCCCAGATTCAGTCAGTGATTCTTTTCAATATTCTGTTGTCTACTTCAAATTTTCTAAAATTTTTAACTAAATTTATAGATTATTTTAAACAGAACTAAAGTCCAAATTGCTTTATGAATAGTTTTTATGTTTAGTTAGAATTAGATAATTATATCCACAATATAAAAATAACATTGTTTTTTCATTTTATAAAAAAATCTAAGGCTCTTAATTGTAAATTAGAAATAATTATTTAAATATTTTTAATTATTTAATTAATAGAATTAAATTACTTCAAATTTAAAAATTTTACAGATATTTTTCTGATCCGCTTTTTAACATTATTACTATGATAGTATTTTCTGCATTTGTAATCAATAGAACAATAGAAAAATAAGTATTTTTAGACATTTTAATATATAAAATTAAATAAAGATGCTTAAAGCTGAAACAAATAATTTTATTTTTAAAAAATTAAAAATATAAAATATTATGAATTAAAGATATTAAAGTATGTTATCATAAAACTGAGGTTCATCTTGTATTTTTTATAAAGATTCGACTCTTTAAATATTAATATAAAAAAAATATAGGCATGTAGCTCCACACAGGCTTAATTATGAGTCGCATTATCACATAAATAATCGATTGATAATTATTAACAAAGATTGCATTTAAAATATCTTTTGTTTTTTGTTTGTACTTATTTTTTCTTATGCTTCTCTCTCTCTCTTCGTGTTAATCACACATACGTATTATATGCTAGTAACACATATTATATGCTTACACTTACATTTTCTACAATTCACTGCTCCTTAAGGATTTTTTATTTGATTTATACAACGCATGGAGATATTTAAGTGTGATTTATAATTCATAATCAGTTTCAAAATTTTTATCTGTTCTTCCCTCATCTATAAATCTATAACATTTCATATAATTAGTATATATTTTAAACTTTTCCTTTTCATTAATTTTTTATTGTGTATTATTTAAATTGTTAGCATTACTACTACTAGATTAAGGATTAAATAAATTTTAGATAAATTAGCTTAAAAAATTAATTATATATTAAAGTTAACTGTTAAGAAGGTAATACATTGATATTGATTATACCACAAAGAATTATTTAATACTTTGTTTTCTAGTTTTTATGAATTTTAGTTTTAAGTTTCTTAAAATTCCCACTTAAATTATTAAATTGTTTTAAATGTAATTTATACTTTTCATGTAAGTCACTTATTATCTTCGATCATTCTAATTATTACTGAATCTACCCTGTTAACCAACATTTCTTATTTTTGGAGAATTATCAATATTATACTATTTATAATTTTTTTTTTTTTTTTTTTTTTAAGTTTAAGCTGCGCAATAGAGAAGTAAATTAGGTAAAGCTTTAAAGAATCTACTGGTTATGGTACATTTGTTGCCCCAAATCTGAGTAAAGAAGTGGGCCTGTTGCTCTCTTGGAAGTCAAAACACCTGAAAAATGCTGACCATGCACGAGCAACTGAAATGGTCAGGTATAGGTCATGCTTATTTCTTTGTTTTCTTGCACTGGAGATCAAGAGTACAAGTTCGTGTACAAAATTTTTACAAAGGATTTCATGGGAATAATTGCGCACCAATATCCACTGACTCAGACGTTTTTCACGAGATTTCGAACTCGAAAACGAGGTTCCGGGAGCTTAAGTCGTTACATATATCCTCGTTTTACCTCGTTTTATCCTCGCCCCAGAATTAACACAGCATTTCAAGATCTTGCACCGGCGTACTCTGCGTGACACATTTTATAATTCGAATTACGGATGTGTACACAAGTGAGGTTGCGCGCGTGACGGAAAGTCACTCGGACGTCTGGCAACCGTGACTCGTCGCATTACCATCCCATTATCGACGTTAATTTCCGACGTGCCGCCAGTCGTCGCTTCGCAATTATAACCATATGCAGACGATATTTTTTCCCGTTCTGTTCCCGTAATCGACTCTTTTTCTGCATAGGCTTCCTCCCATCGCGCTTGGCGAACATACCTTGGTGCTCACACACATATTAGGTTAGGTTTATGGCCATGCGGCCCATTAACGCTGTCATTCCCCTCGGTCTTTCTCATTTTCCTGCTCTTTGTGTGCGCCTGGAGTTCATCTTTATTACAAAGGCCTTTTTTGTGCATTTGCAACTCCGCATTTGTTTACTCAAGTCAAAGTCAACCTCTTGATAATTACGCGGATTCAATTCCTAAAATTATGTTAACCCCGGGTCTCCATCCGATTCTCACTTTATCTTCCTCTGTCACACGTGTTACGTGCACTCTCCCCCCCCTCCCCAACAAGTATTTAAATCACGAGCATGTCGAACATTCCAGTGGGGAATAATCCCTGTAGCTAATTTCAATTACAGGAAATTGCATATTTGCTACTAAACCTATTAGCCGAATATGACATGCGCGTTCTAATTTATTTAAAAAATAATTTATTTAAAGAATAAAATGATAATAAATTTGATATTTGGATAAAATTGAATTGCATTGTTACCACAAATATAAAATATATATTAATATATAAAATATATACTAATATATAAAATATATATTAATACTTACAGACGATTTTCTTATAATAGCTCATTTATTTTTAACGAATTTATCTTTAATGATTAAGTGATTTATTTCCATAATTTATTTTATTTGAATTAAAAAGAGAATTATTGTATTTAGTGCATATTATTTTATCTAAATATATATCTATATGTATTTATTTAATACGTTTACCTTGTTATAAGAATATATTTGAAAAATAATACACAACATTTAAAATTTTAATTAACAATAAACAAAGCATTTTTAATACTACACAATAAAATGTAACTTCATTCTCTTTCTTGCTTTTTCCGAAAAAGATCTGATTAAATTTAAAATCTATATATAATAAACGATATTGGTTTTTCTATTGTTAACAAAACAGTAATTAAACAATAATATTAGTTTACGATAATTTTATTCCAAATTTTTTTTTTTTTAATAATTCATTTGTGTTGCTTTTTGTATTACTCTTCATGTAATACCCATAATATATTAAGTACAAAATCTTCTTGTAAACGGTATTTAAGAAAACAATTTTCTCAATAGATAAATCTTTTGGTTATCTAATAATTTCATTTTATTTCTTATATTATATATATAAGCTTCTATAGTTTTTTTTTTTTTTTTTTTGTATATATTGTTAAATTTTAATAACTAACTAGCTTGTACCGAGCCATTATTGTTTTATTTGAGCCATTATGTGTGAGAATCAAAGAATATTATCTTTTATAATAATATTAACTGTTTAATCTACTTTTATTGTAAATTGAAAGTATTGCATGGAAAAATTACATATTAAATATAATTTGAAAGAGCCTGTTTTAGAAGAAATTACTATCGCAAAGGATATTTTCTTATGCTTCATGAAGCAGTTTATTCTTTTATTGAATTAAAACTTTTACCTTGTCCCAATTTACATATGCTTTTTGAGTGCACCCTTAACTCAGCTGATGTACATCAACTCGGAAGAAAAATAAATTCCAAAAACAAAGGAATGAAACGGAAAAAATAAAAAAAAATGTGAATTGATAACACAAAATTAATAATATATTTTTATATAAGCTTCTTTTATCAAAGTGATGTAATAAACATTTATTATCAAATCAAAAAACCTTTTCTATATCCCTATTGTATTACTCTTAATAAATAGTTAATCTAGTACAATTCGTGAATTGATTCTATTTCTTTAATCGCAATCACACATTTGATTCTTTTTTCTCATTCATTCTCCGTTCGTTCTATCCTCCCAAAATTGTTAATATTATTAATAAATATTTGCTTCACTATAACATTTTCTCAACATTTTCAAATTATAAACTAGAAAAAATTGCTAATTATAATTCGACTTGTTTACACTTACAATCAAAATCCACCCCTTCATTTCTCTCCAATTTCCATATTTTTTTCTAACCCAATTTATTATCCTTTGATTAACAGATGACACAAAATAATAAGGAGTTTACATCGCTATATTGTATATTGTTGAAACAAAGAAAATCAATGAAATAACTATTCCCTAATAATATAATTTTAATTAATAATATTAATTATGTTTTCAGTTATATACAATTATTTATATAAAAGTAATTTTATAGTATTTTAATATTAAATTTCTTAATACTTAAGTTCCTTAAAAAAAATTTTAAAACATTTATCATTTTTCTATGAATTATAATTTTTTAAATTTTGTATTTTTAAGTTATTGTTATTAATTTAATATTATATCGAAAAACTTTATATGGTATTCGCATAATAAATTATTCAAAGAATGAAACAATAAATATTTAAAAGTATAAAAGTTAATAATAATTTTATTGGTTATTTTTTAATTTTTTTGTTAATAAAATTTTTCTTCTGATATAGATGGTAATTATGCAGCAACACCAATTAATCATACAGATTTAATGTGGAGATACTTATTTAAATGATTTATGTAGTTACTTAATTCACGAACAATTAATATAATAGACTAATATTTTTAACTTTTCTTTGAAAAGCATAAAAACTAATGTTACATTGACAGTATTTATAAATTTTAGTTTAACAATAAGCTAAATGAAGAAGCTGTTTATTACGTTTATTGAATTTATTCATCAATTTTAAATGTAAATAAGAATTCATGCTAGTTTTAATACAGATTCCTTGTAGTTATTTTCCATTAAAATATACCCATATGCATAAATAGTAAAATGCATAAAGAAAGCTTTAAAAGAAAAATTAAAGAATACTTTAACATATTTAACAATTACTTTAAGCTGGATAAAAGTATTTTATATTCAAGAGTTTTTACACGCTTGCAGTATTTCAATGGTTGAACGTGCTTGTATGACTGCATGGATTTTTACAAGAACCATGGCATCATATTATAGATAAAATAAATTAAAAACGTCACAGTGGATGTTGCAATTTTAGATTTTTTCAATTTATTTTTACAAATATCTTAATTGAAAACAAAAACATATTTTATAACTTTTTCAATTGTGAGTTTGTTTATGAGCATATTTAGTATTTTCAGATCACAATTTATATGATGACTTTAAGCAGTAAATTTGATTATAAGCAAATTAATATACAGTACAGGGTTATAGAAAAAATTTATCATTTAATAAATGTATATTTAATAAGAAAATGTATTTGAAAAAATGTCAAAATAAGGTGATGAAAAATGAGTTTGAGATGAAATAATTATATTTTAATTGAAGTCGAATAATAATTTTGCTTATACAGTTATTTTAAAAATCAATAATAGTATTTTATCTATAAAAATGAATTTCAAACAAAAATTGTTTCTTAAAAAATCAATTAGGAAAAAGTGATTGCATTAAATGATCTCATTCACTCCATCCCAATTCTAATAAAGATCGACCTAGACATAAAAGAGAACATGTTATACCAATAAGAGAATTCATTCCAGGAAACAATTTCAGCACAGTAGTTGTTGTGCAAAATTCTAGAATTTAATTGCATTTAATCAAATCAATATTCTATGATTATTTTTAAATAAATAAATTCTGTTATTTCAAACAAATTTGAATTAATTATTAATTAATAAATTATTTATATTATATGATCTCTTACATAAAACATAAAATGTCCCGAACATTTTTTTAATTATTCTATATGCCATCGTGTTATAAAAATCATTTTTTACTATGGAAAATTTTGTAATGTAAATATTATTTCTTATATTATTCACTTTCTTCTATATTATATCTTTTAATTTTGATTTTCAACACGTTGACAAAAATCTTTATCTTTTTTTTAAATATATAATATAAATAGTATTTGATAATTAATATAATTTTTATCTTTTCTCCTTAAATTTTATTTTTCAGAGAGCATTTATTTTTATGCAATATATATATATTAAATCTACACCAATGTATATATTTGTATTTATTATTATACCTTTTTTTTTATTATTTTAATTTTATACATACATTTCTTTAATTATTTATTAACTTGTTTAAGTTGATGATTTTTTATTTTCTCTATGCCTTTTATTCCAACATTCATCTTAAATAGCTCTTAAAAAATTGAAATAGAAATGTAACATTTATGTAATGTCTATTAATATTTTTAAAATTTATAGTTAAAATGAATTCATAAAATATTGAGTAAATCTAATATAATGATAAATATTTTTTAAATGAAAAATTGTAGTACTAATTATTTATTAATAAATAATTATTAACATATAAATAATATTTATTATTATTATTATCATTATTATTATTATTTTTAAGAATTATTAATGATTTTATTTTCGTACATTATCTTTATAGTGGTTGTCACTATAAATTAAAAAATGTATTAATATTTTTATGTTAAAAATTTATTCAGTTATTATACTTACCACGTTTTTTGCTTTGAAATCGTTAATACATTTACATTAAAAAATTAATTATTTTTCAATGTATAAGAATGAAAAATATAATTGAATAAATGCATTAAGTACTAGAAAATTTATTAAAAATGATCGTTCTAAAATACATTTGAAATTATTTCTCATTATCAAAATGAAGAAGGTAATAGTTGTGTATTTGTTGAATGGCAATTATAACAAATAGAATTTATAATTGACAAATAAAATTAGGAATTTCATGTGTTTATGTATAATTATGAGGGAGTAGTTTTACATTTCTATTTACTTATAGTTCGTTAATATCGCTCAATACATAATAACTAGTATTATTTATAATGAGATTAACAAAAATGTTAATTTGCCACTCAAGGTATACTATTAAATTTGCTTGTGCATCTAATCTATTTAAAGATAGGTGGGACAGATACCAAATTTCATAAGGTATCAGGTGAAGATAATGTACCTCACTCACCTATTAATGGCTTTGGGTTGATTAATGATATTTTCAGTTTCTGTTCGTTTCGAATCTGATTTATTTCATGCCATGTCTACATAGTGTTGGTTCGGTCAACTTTGTAAATTTATCTTGTTCAGATCAGATTTATAGGAGTAAAACAGCTCCGACTTCTCGTCCAGTAAATTTATAGGTGCATAACTAGTAATAATTAACTGTTAAGACTTTGTTTTTTGTAAAAATAATATTGAAGATTTCTCGTGATAATAATGATCACAATTATACCGACAATTAATATGAAACAATAGTTTTTTTAGCGTTTAAGCTATTTTGACGTGTAGGCAAGAACATAAATTAATTAATAAGAACATATTTGAATATATTAAAACTATATTAGCATATGTATTTATATGAACCTGTCGTGTTCCAGATTTACATGTAAAGCTTTAAGTTTATTACCGTACCAACTTATTTCTGATCTGAAATACTATATTGAGTAATATTGACGTTTTTACCAATACATTGAAATTAATCATTAACAATATTATTAAATTTTAATGATTTATGGATTAAGCCTAATTCAATCTCATCAATAAAATGTCGGGTTTGTATTAATTACAGCAATTGGAATAAACTAAACACACGAATCGTAAATTCCTATTATTTACACAAAACTTTAATAAATTCAATATATAAATTAAGGTATAAATATTTATTAAAATGGCTATGTATAATATGACGTGAGGTCTGGATTTATCTTATCATTAACGGCAATATAGAATGGTTTTATGCGGTTGACGAAGTATTAGTTGCGAGGCAAAGAGTAAAAAAACATAAGTAATAAAATGTAAAGAGTTGCTGTCCGTACATTTGCATGAATATACAGAATGAAAAGCAAGCATCAAATAAGCTAACTTCGTCCACTTTGAGCTGTTTAGTTACACCATTCCGGAAATCTCGGAATGCCGATTTAGCGCCAAGGCTGCACCTTTTCTCTTTTCTTCGTGGTCTCGGTCTTGATCTCGACAAACTGTTCTGTCCGCAAATCAATTTTTCCACGATGTAATTGACGAATACGCAAAAGATCGAGAAACCAAATGATTCCTAGATCGCCGCGACTTCGTCAAGCGGTTTGGCGCTCCTGGGATTCACGCCTTCGCCAGTAATCTGAAGGAATGCCAAACTGTACAATCATTTCGAATCAGTTTATAATCAGTATAGCACACTGTCTATTTTATTTGGATTTTGTTAGGAGCAAAATTGAGTTTTGAGGAAAATGAACGTATCATCGATTTCAAATTGTTCCAATCGTGGTTTTTACAAGATTCATCATTACTGCCGAGCAACCCTAAGTGGGAATCTCAAATTCTTCAAACCTAATGAGCTCAAAAATGTTTATACGGATATTTAACTACATTTATATTTATTTCACTGACATTTAATAATTATATAAATATTTAAAAAATCAAATTTATAACTTAAGATTTATGTTAACCAATGTAAAAATCAATATTTTGTATTCTTCTTAAACATGTTTTCATAAATAAAATATGAAAATCACATGTGCATGAAATGCATATGTGCCGAAGTACACGTACAAAATACACGAATACCAACTGGCTTTTTAATGTACTATAACCTACTTTATAAATTATCTTATTTAGAAGTTATTTAATTTTTATTGATTAATTACTTTGATTTTATATACAAAAATTATGTCTCATACCTAATATATAGTTGATCAAATATTATTTATTCGATTGGTCAATAATTCTATTATAGATTTAAAAATGTAAAAACATATAGATTTTTGTAAACATTTATTATAAATATCTTTTAATTATTTTGTTAACAATAAAACAAGAATATTATAAAATTACAGTATATAATATATTATAAAAATGCGTTATTATTGAATGGCACGTAAATATTTTAAAGAAAAATCATGAAAATATATATAGATGAGTACTAAATTATTAGATAAGAGACACCGAAATCCCAAATACTTGACACATGTAAATAAATTTTCAATAATTTTAATGTTGCACGTATGAAAGTGTTTTTAATTATTCTTTTACACAGTGATACATAATTATAATTTTTTGGAAAATGTGTTTATTACAATGAACAAATAAAAATTTATTCCAATGCCAAAATTTTTTGTTTTCATAAAAATAAACACAAGTACGAATTTAATAGTTTAGATGAGTAACTTTTTTATTCTCTTATTTTTTAAGGTTTTGTTGGTCGTTTAAGATGAGATTAAAATAATCTATGAAATAATTAACTTGTGATTAAATAAAAATTATTTAGATTTATTCGTTAAATTTTTTTTGGTAACTTGTGAAATTTTTTTTGAATATTATTAAAAATTAAATAGTCGTTTAAATTATACAATAATTTAAGAAATTTTTCTACATTTCGCACACATTTTTAAAATCGAATAATCTTATATCATTACAATTATAATATATTTGTTTATAAGGAGTAAAAAATTATTTTTGTAATTTATATTTATAATTTAAAAATAGTCATTATTAGAAAATCATTTATTTTTAATAAATATTGCAATATAGATGTTGATAAAAATCTAGCGCTAATTATCTGGGAGAATCGAATGAAGACGGTTAAGTATTATTTTAACAGACATTTATTTATTAAATTTTTTTTATAAAATTAAAATTAAAATAAGCACTTGTTTGCTGATTTAACAGACAAGATTTTGATAGGAAAGAATATTCATAGTCTACACGATTGTTGAAGAAATTTCAAAGTTTATAGATAAATTTTTTCGTTATTCAATATCATTTAATTTTTGTAAACGATATTCTACATCCATATTGTAAATTATCCATTGAAGCAATCCATTTTTTTTAAAACACGTTGGTAAATTCCAATTAAAATATTTTTTATCCATTGTGAACACAAATGAATACAATCATGAAGTATACAGTGTTTCACTTATAGTTAACACACAAACACATCACATACGTGATAATTTAATAAAAATAAGCTTGTCTTCTAAAAGTTATTAATCAACATTAATTCTCTAAATCCCATTGTTCTCAAAGAGTCATTGATTAAAAATGATCTTTCCAATGCACCGATGTATTATCGAGCCTAGAAATCTCATATTCCATTTATAGGGAACCTCTTCATTTTTTTAATACTAGAAAATATATCCCTCCATTCAGCAATCGAAACTTATTTATATCGAAAAGAGTGCCGAGATATATCGACTTTATATTTTTGATATAGGTAGACGAACAGAGGAAGGGCCTCGAAAAGATTGGAATAAAAAATAAAAATAAAAAGGAGAATGAGATACAAAAGATGAAGGTAAGCGTGGATGTAGATCCAACAAAGATTCAGATTATCGATAGTCGGGCTAAAGTCGCGTGGCTTATGTCCCACTGCTCCTGAGTCTGTGTGTGCGTTCCTATTCACGTACCATAATTTTGTGGAAGTGTATTGGTTGAATCTGTGGTTTGATTCCTTATACATATTGTTTGAGAAATATGTGAAATGCATGCCCGACTGTTCGTTAATAAGGATTAAATTGGTTTTTGAAGTGCAGCCTGTATTTTTGACATGGCCATACTCTTGGTTTAGTTTAGTGACGATGGAAGTGTGTATCAAGCACCCTTGGAAGGAATTCTAGCCGTGACGGTAATCAGACAGGGTAAACTCCTTAAAATTTAAACTTTCATGTATAAATTTGTATTCTTTAACGGAAATAAATTCCCAGTGTTCTCGTACATTATATCTGAATATTTTATTGTGTAATGTGCAACTCTAACCAGCTCTTCTCCGCAGTAAAGCACTAAAATTAAAAAAAATAGAATTATAAACACATATTGATTGTCATATCAAATTTGATTTTTTTAATCCCATGTCTTTTGAGTACTCAACAAGATCTCCGGCGTGTTTCATACTCTTATGCTCGGTTATGTATTTCAGTAACTGAACAGTCAATGAAATTTGCGTCATATTTCTGAACCATTACTATCTTTGTTCATAGAAGCCGATAGAAATCTTATACACACTTTTCCGGATAAAAATCATACATTTTCTATATGTATAATAATTTTGCCTATTATTGAATAACGTTTGTAATATTGATTTTTAAAGATTTTTAAAATTTTTAAAAATATTCATTCATGATAATTTTTAAATTACTAACTGGTCAACCGAATTAAATTGAAACAAAAATAGTAAGAAATTTCACTTAATTTAGATTAAAATATTCATTATAATAATGTACTTTCAAAAAAAATTATGATTAATATATATTAATGTTCATTTTCAATTATGATATATTGTTTGATTAAAAGTTATGTGTATTTTTAAATATTTATAACGTATTACATTTTATACTCTTTTATAATCTTAAACGTAATTTTTTATTTAAATATTTTATCGCTATGATTAAATGTTGAAGAGTTGCAATGAATTTTGACGGATTTATTTGTGAACTCTTCCAATAAATATTGACAACATTATTTGATAAACTAAATTCTTTTGTTTTAAAAAATTATTATTGTTTCATATTTATAACATATTTTAGGGTATATGAACATAAATTAAACATGAATAAATTTTATCAATATGAATTAACTTATTTGTATTAAAGTAAATCGAGATTAGTTCTAACATAAAGATTTACAATTAATAACAATCGCTCGAAGAATAAGAGGAAATAATGACATTAAAAGTCCAAAAAATTCTGTAAACCTAGAATTGACATTTCCTTTCCTTTCAATAATCGTATCAAGCAATGATTAAATAGGAAACTTAATTTATTATTTAATAAGTGAATATGAATACGTGTGTTGTAGACCCTCGACTCCAAAAAAACAAAGAGTAATAGACTCCGATGTTCTTATTAAATTTATAACAAGTTTATATTTGTTAATTCACTGAATTTTTTAATAATACAAAAATTATTAAACTAATGTAAAAGAAATTTTTATATAAAAGTATCGAACTTCATTTCGGAAACAATTTACTACTATACCTCTAATACCTAGTTGGTTTTATGAAAAAATCAATGAATTTTTTAGAACAATAGAGCTTTAGAAATAGAGAATAGTTGAGAGTACTTAATATTACGAGTTAATGTAACAATAAATGTAAAAAATGAGGTGTTATTTATTTTATAATGATTTATTAGGGATCACGTTTAGGAATATTTAATGTGTAAATAATTTTGTATATTGCAAAATATGATAGAGAAAAAGAACTATATTGTATAAAAAATACTATACTTTTACTCCACCCATTATCAACGTTCACAAACAGATGAATAAGAGTCAACAGAATATCAACTAATTCTACTCTGCCTATTCTTTGATTATCGCAAGACTGAATCATTATATATATATATATACACTTACACAAACCAGAGGTAGACCAGTAGGTTTCTGGTATATCAGGAAACATGAATGATATAAGAAAAAAACAAAGAGACAGATAGTAAGAGAGTGAGATGGCGGAAGGGGACAGAGAGAGAGAGGGAAATCTGGCTGGTTGTTTAAATTAAATTAACATAACAAATGTTAAACAGCAAATTGATGATAAAAAAATAGAAGAGAAAAAGCTCAAGGAATATGACATCAAGATGTTTAAAAGTTTTAGATGCTAAAATTTCAGTTAGATGAACAATCTATAAAAAAAATGTAATTTTACAAAAAAAATTACTTAAGTATGATTTTTATAGATATAAACAAATTTAGCTTATATCTTTAACAACTAAAAAATAAAAAATTAAGTTTATGTGGTCTTATTAATAATTTCTAAAAGTGTTAAAAAATTTATTTCAAAATTTTAAAGTTTTACAATAATACTTCATTTCTTCAATGTTAATAAATAGGTATTTATTACAATGAACAGTTGTTATAATTTACATATAGATATTACAATGTATTGCTAATTAAAATACTATTATATTAATCTTGTAAATAATATATTTCGGATTTTCATGCTAGTATAGCTAAAAACTTTTTATATTTTGAATTCGTATGTATAGTCATCCATTATAACACTATTTACAGTTTATAAATTTATTTGTATTTATATTATTTCAATTAAAAAATTAAATAGTAATTAAAGTTCATGAAATTATTTGATTAAAAAATATTTCTTAATGTATCAAGAAAAATTTTTTTTAAATAAAAATTATAATTTAAAAATAATCACTTAAATTGTTGTAAAAATATATTGTTTTATTTTTATTTTATGATTAGCTAACACAATATTTATATATTTTTGAATTGCAAAAAGTTAGTTAATATTTCAATGAAAATGAATAATTTAATACACGGAAACTTGATTTATTCGCTACATAAAAAAATATTTTTCACTAATAAAGAAAGTACTGAATAAAGAATGTAGAAAAATAATCTTAATTACAGCCAATTTAAGTTAAAGCCCATAAAATATGCTCTGGCTATGTCATAGATGAAGAAGAAATAAATGTAGTAGCTTCGGAAAAGATTGATTACAAAAAGAATATTTACATTTGCGATCTTATAATTTAATTCATGGAAAAATAGGTATAATATGTAATGGACATAAAGAATGAAGAAAATTATTATACTGCGATGTATTCTGATTGTTTTAAACTTAATTCTTTCATTAGGACATAGACTTTATCCACATTTTTTCACATTATTAAACATTTAATGAAATTAATATAAATTATTATTTTTTAATTTACATTCCCATTTAAAAAAAAAGAATAAATTTACATATGTTTTTGATCGATTATTAGATTTAGATATTATTAGATAATAAATATAATAAAGCTTCCTTATAATTAAATTAATTATACTATTATAATATAATGATATATAATTATTATTATAATATGAGCAATATGAAAAAAATTGAAATTAAAAAAATAGAATATTTGCCAATTAAAAAAAAATTTATTTCAAAATCTTTACAAAGCAAAGATTCAATTTCAGTAAATGAATTTTTTTGTTTTATTATCATATAATTTTATCTAATGTTCTTAAGCTTTCATTGAAATAGTTTAATATCACAATACGTTATTTAATTGACTTATTAAATTGACAATAACATAAAAACGAAATATTGTGTTTAATTAAAATTAAGTTTAATTAGAGACTATTTCCAGAAATTTAAATTAGATGCTATACACTATTCATTTATAATATCATTATATTCATTTATATTTATAATACATTACTTATTTACTTTAAGTCGTTTTTCAAAATTAAATTCAAATGATAACCTTGCTTTCAAGATTATTTTATATTTATTTTTTATCAAAGAACTAAATGAACCGTATATTGTTTACAATAAAATTTATAACATTAGTTTTATATACTATATTTATAATAAGATATTGTCTTCGAATCGTAATAAGTAATCAATTATATTTTCATCAATGATTTAGAAGATCGATCAATTTCAAAAAGAGTAAAAATCCACATATACATATGAATAGGGATATAAACATAAGGAACAATAAGAACTTATTTTCTTTTTAATTTTAAAAGAAAATATAAATAAAGGCCTACAGACGTGTCTCATTTTTTGTGGTCAGTTCCAGACTATGATAATCAAATTTCTGATATCGGTCGTAAAAGTAGAAAATTTCTAAGTTTTATTCAACATAAGTTATTCAGTTCTTTTATTTTATAATGTACATTTCGGGGTTAATTATCGACACTTTTTATTATTACATGGAATGAATATTTTCAAATTAATTTTAAAAATTATTTTTGGATAAAAATAAAAGAAAAATATTTATAAAATAAAAATAAATATCTATTCAATATAGATATGAGTATATAAATGCTGTGAATAGCGTAAGTTATTTAGATTCTAATATACAATTAATTTTTTGCTTTATTCATTTTAACAAAAAAATTATAACAATTTTAATATGACTTGTGTAATCGTACATATGAATCATTTATTTTAACAAATAATTTCAAATTCATTTGTTGAATAGCAATTGTTAAATTTCTAAAATATATATTTCCAAATTAGAATTTTTAGAAATATACAAAATAGTTACTATTATTAAAAATTATTTATAAGTAAAAATATATAATTTATTATGGGTAGTTTGTCTAGAATATTGTATATATTTGTTTTTATTTTGGTAATAAAATATAATAACTTGAAAGTTTTTCCATTTTAATTGCACTTAAAACTAGGGATATTATTTATTTTAATCATTTTAATCGAATAAAAAATAAGATTTCATGATTTAATTGATGAAATCATTAAATGCATTATGTATAATTTAAATTTCTCTTAGTTTATAAATTAATTTCTTTTTTTAACTACATTACTGTCGATGAGTTACAGGATTTAATTTGTAATTATAATTACACAACTACGACTTAAAGGCAATTCACATAAATTTATTAAAGAATAAAGAATAATTAATTTTAATAATTTAATAAATTAATTTTAATTACTTTTAGTAAACATTGTTAGTAAATGAGCTTAATTAACAATATTTATTAAAATATATTCAATTTTATAATTAAATATTATGAATGAACAATCTTAAAATCTACAAAACAAAAATTAAAATAATATCATTAGAATATACGTGTAATGTTAAATATACGTCATTTACATCAATTAAGATTATTTAATCAGCACACAATTTAAAAAATATAGTTTAAAAAAATTATCTATAAAAATGTGTACGAATTAGGAATTGTTTTTAAAAGATTATTAAGGTTAAGGTTATCATTTTTAAATATATTATATGATGTTGTTTTTAATACTAGGTGTAAATTCAAAATAAACTAGATAATTCTGGATGATTCAGTAATATCATAAAATATTAAAAATTTCTCAATGTTGCATTATAATGATCAACATAGCATCAGATTTTAAATTTTAATTAATTAAAACATTTGTTTTATCATGGTCTATTTCCTTATACTTGCATTATCGAAAAATCGCATTATTACAATTATAATTTTTTTTTTTATCAAATGAATTTAGAACATAATACCAAATTGTATCTAAACAAATACATAAATCCGTTAGAAATCTCCGCGCACTCATTAAAGATAGGCTAATCCAGCCGATCGTAATTAGCGAGAAACTTGTTCACCCGCGAGAGTAGATCGATCGACAAGATAAGAAGACAAGGCGAGAGAGCAAATCATAAGTACCCACAAATATGGAAATAGAAAAGGATTATGAAAATATGTAAATTACCAACGGGCGACTTTTCGTTATTCATCGATTTAAACAAAACGAATCTCGATAATACCGATTTTACCCAAAGCGAATGTCAAGATCACATGGAAAACTTTTACATAGATGATAATGAATATAATTTATCTATTATTTTCATTAAACATTAATGCCAAATACGTAAATGAAATATTAACAAAAGAAATTTAATAATAAACTTTTAATAACGTCTATATATATTTAAAATTAATGTTTCTTTCTTAACCTCTTTAAAATTTGTGATTAACAAATAAAATAGTTATTAATTGTCGTTAACAAGCGAAATTTACTATTTTAATAAGTACAATTTGATTATTAACAAACGAAATTACTATAAACTTGTTAGCCGCGAATAAAATTACCAAATAAATTATTATTAACAAACTCATTGAGAAACAAAAAATTAAGTAGTGATGAACAAATAAAAATCTACTACTTATTATATCTCGAAATTGGATATACCGAAATTGGGCTAATAAACCATAAAAATTAGAAAAGGGGGAGAAAGTTAATCCACTCTTGAACATCAAAGATCCCGCCAAGGTCTCGCCTTTTTTTAACCCAAAACTAAGTACACTCGAAAATCGTATAAATTAGGACCGATTTTGAAAAACAATGAGCTTTTCGTAATAGAAAGTCTAGTACTCAACTATATTTTTTTTCTAATCCATCGCGAGTCAATTTTTGAAATCATACCAATTGTATAACGCACTCTCTCTCTCTCTCTCTCTCTCTCACCCATCTACGGAGTTTACCTTTTTATACTACAATTATAACGTAAGTCAATTAAATCTTTATATTATAAAATGAACATACAAATTTTTATTCCTTCTCTTTTATTCATTTTTTCTCCTAACACCCTGCGATTAAACTCACACATTTCTTTCGTTCATTCGACATCATTTAGGAAAATAATTTTGCGGTATACAACTGTATTCTCCTGCTCAAGAGTTATTGCGCGAAAGCGTAGGCTCAAAGTAGAGAAACACATCAGACACGCGGTAATTTTACCCCGAGTTAGTCCGGTCGTCGTAGACTCAAGGGCGGGTAAAATGAATATTCGTCGATTACTGTTCGATACCTTCAGAAAGCATCATGTGACGATGCGAATGCTAGTATAAAGAAAATATGTCATGTGCGGTAATTATCATAGGAGTGGTGCGATTCAATCGTAAGCCTAATACTAGATTATTATAATATCCGGACGTAACAGATGAAAGAAATGAAATTGAATGTATACGTGAGTCTTGATATTACGTAGATCAATGCAAGCGATGCAATGTATATTATATTTACTCATTCGTCGAAAGATAAAAGAATGACCTACAAAGTTTTATTTGAAGTGAGTGAAGCCGTATTTAATACGATAAAAAATTAACCTGATGTCATCTTTATAAAATTTTTCGATCAAAATTCTTAGTCCTAATCTTAGATATTATATAAAATTTGAATCTTGGTTTTGACCGAATCAATGAAAATATATATATTTTTTTAAATAATCTTAAATAAGTATTTATTTTTCTCTAGATAATACTAAATACACTGATAAATTACTTTTATTTTATAAGGTGTGGAAAAAATTAAAATAAATGTTATTAAAATAGGAAGATTTTATTTAAGTCCAATATTTTCCGTAACGAAAATAAAAACATTTGGACCGTTTATGTTACCGATTCTTCAAAGGCTCAAACAATCGCTACTGAATTCGATTGAAAAAAAAATGAGGGAATTCATTGGTAGATATGTTCATTATTCGATGAAACGGTATTATCCGAATGACAAAGGAATCTTATGTTTGGGATCGTTGATTCAGATCTTTATCATTGACAGATATCAACAAACCATATTACTCGTATCGGTAGAAGAATTCTTTACCTGGACGAGAGGCCTTGATTGCCGAAATACGATTTCGGCCTCAGACACGCATTTCGGATCTTATGGTAGTATTTCCTTGCACACAAATGAAAATAGGAACTTATGCCCTGACCGAAGATCGGGCTCGACCACGATAAAGATTATCATAAAGGTAGAGCCGTGTCAACCCATTACAAAACGTAGCCCAATTAAGGCTGTTCCTCTTCTTTTCTCTGGGCCTTTACTACCAGTTGAAAGGAGAAAACTCAGTGACCTTCTGAAAATTTCTTATACGATTTTGTTAGATTTTAGGAGAACCGATCGTGGATAATTTTTACTTTGAGTATAATTCCCAACTGCGGAGATACTTAATTTATTTTTATGGCCATCTCTCGTTTAAAAGTGCCTCTCTTACTTGTCATTAGTGGTATTGTTCAAAATTTCGATTGCTTAAATGAGATTATTAGTTTAGATTAGTTTCTTTTTTCTCCAAAACTAAAAGCAGCATTTGCATATGTTGATTTACATATTGATTTACAATATGTGTTCTCGTAAGCAGAGCCACTTATTTTCCGAATTATAAAAATTTTTTTTAAGTTTTTTCAATAATTCAGTGTTCAAGATTTTAAAAATTATATTATTGGTTTTTTAAAAATATTATTTATGGCTTGTCTCAATACAGTTATAAAATTGATATACGTACAAATTGTCAATAATTTTACATTTTAGAACTCTTGTTACATTGACACTGTGTCAAACTTCTCTGACTTTTTAAATACAACACGTTATAAATTATTAAAAACGCGAAAAGATAATTTTTAAAAAACTTTTACTATATAATGAAGATCATATTCCATATTTTTTTAATTAACTCTGCATCTTGACATTCTATCGTATTAACTTAATGTCAGTAATGAATGCATAACGTTGAAAAATTTTTATTTTTCTATTTCAAATATACAATAAACCTTTATTCATACATAATATTAACTGGAAACATTATATATATTATATAAATAATAACTTATAAAATTATATGTAAATAAATCATATTTATTTAATATATTTAATGAAAAAGAAAATAATAAAAAATAATTAATTTTCTATTTTTTTTCTAATTAAATAAATTTTTTCCATTAAATAATACTTGCTATTTAGTTGCTTATAATTTTCATATAAATAGTTATTTGAATATTTATTATTTTTTTAAAAATTTAATTTATAATTTAAAATTAATATTAATCTTATTATTTCTTTCTACACACAATTTTTTATTAAAAAAAAAATGTTCATTGTTGATATATGATCATACCGGAAAACTTGATTGCTAGAAATAATAATATAATATATAATAAATTTAATAATATAATAATGTATAATAATATAATAAATTTCATTGCACATATTTTAAGAATAGAAATTTCACCAAATAAATTATATAAAAATGAATTAATTAATCGGAAAGAAAATGATACTTTAATGATATTATATATTTGATAAATGTTTATTAAATTGTTATGGAATTATTTTATTTTATTACTGTTGTTTTATTAAGGTATTGCACATGGAGGAAGTAGAATATTTTTTTTGTAAAATAAATTAAAAACAAAGTTACCGAAGCAATTATGGTAAATTTATGTGAAGTAATTCAAGTCAAAATACACATCGAATAACAAAAAATGCAATCTTAACAGAGTTGAATTACGAGGTAACAAATTGTGCGACACCAAAGGGAACCGAAGTTTCGAGGTTTCGGCAAATCTTTGTGCTCAATTATTTGACAATACGACGACTGCGCAAGAATATCTCCGTGGAAAATCAGAAGACTACTCTCCGCATTTAAAGAGCCAGTTTGTTTTCTCTCAATACGTAAGTAATTAACAGTCGAGACTGGGCGGAGGAAATGCGACATGTAAACGCTCTCTTTATCAACTGCAATAATATACGAGCATGAAATCAAGTTCGTCAAGTCGGAAGTCCACAAAGCGCATGCGTGAATTTCCCGAGAAAGCAATTCCCAAAAAAGGAAGTGAAAGAAAAGAAAGCATCACACAGCTGTGCAGGGTACTGGTTGGCGATGGACCTTCCTAGGAATCTAAATGAAAGGGCAGTGTCCGGCGGAAACGAACGGTCGCGTGGCCACCCGGCAGACCCTTCGTCGCATAAATCCACGAACTCAACAATTGCGATACAATTAAAGGTTGGGCCAGACGGAATCCGTCCAGCTTTCGTTGTAAAATCGAGAAATAAAAGAGGCGCACCCTGCACCTCCTCGCAATTTTCCAGGCGGGAGGAAAGATTGAGAGAGAGAGAGAGAGAGAGAGAGAGACTATTGGCTGGGCGTAACTGCAGGCGCCTTCCCATAACGGAAGACTGATTGCTTTTCGTATTTTCAAGAGTGAGACAAGAATCGTGCAAAGGTCGAATTTTGTTATTTTCTTCTCAATATAAGCGGAGAAAAATACTAAGCTAAACGATTGGATGGGCAGATTTATGTTTTTAGATTTATGCGAAATAGAATAAAATTGAACTGAAAGCAGCTGTTACCCAACACCAACTAACATATACGTAAAAAATACAAAAATTGGTGCGAATTTATACTCATTGGATTCTATTTCATGCAGATTTTGGTTTTCTCTATTTTATTTTGAACTGTTTTGAGGTGAAAATTTATCTTTACAAATAGTTAAATTTATTTAAGTTTTTAATTTTATGTTAAAGTATTTCATAAATTTTATTAAATTTCTTATTATTATAGATAAACAAACATTATTTATTTATAAAAATAATAAAAATATACGAAAAGTATCAAAAATGATTTTTATTATATTTTAAATGTGTGTTACGTATTCAATAACTATTTTAGTTTAATATTTCAATAACAATATTTATGTATTAATTATTCTAAATGGTCTATTATTACTTTTGAATCATCTTCATTTCCAGTTATCAATATTTTACACGTATGCACAAAAATTTCCATACAATTATTATTATCCTATTATTAAAATATGAATAATAATATTAAATATATGTTTTAAATCGAAATGATTTAATTTATACCGAATAGGTTTTCCCGATTAATACTTCATTCATTTATGTAGCTTGGTTACTCGTAATTTTTAATAAATAATTATTTAATTAATTCATTTTTATTTATTTTTATACATTATTATTATTATTTTATTAAAAGATGTATCATTAAATTGGTACTTCATTTTGATTAATATTATTCAGAATCATAATGAATCTTTTCATTAGAAACGATTTTTGAAACAAAATTTAAATGCTTTATAGTATAATGAATGTGCAAAGAATGTTCTTTAAGCATTAAGGCCAAATTAGTTTTGTTTCATACTAATACACTTTGATTAAATTTTTCAAAAATTATTTCTATTATAATATACTTGTACATTTATTGTTATGCATTGATTTATATTCTGAAAATATCTCTAATTTTATGATACAAAAATTAAGTAAGATGCTCATAGGCGTTTATTAATCATGATCAATATTAACATAACAAAAGATTAAAGAGTGCACTGGAGAAAAAATCCATTAATAAAATGGAGAAGCAATCTTAATCATGTAATTGAGACTCGTTTCAACGTGCAAATTCCGCAGTCAGGATCAAGGAGAAAGGTGAGAGGGCGTGTATTGATTTACCAAATACAGATTGTCTGACAATACATTTATAGTAAGTGTAGAGAGTAATTCATTAAAAGGGACAATCCCAATCATCGAGGAATCGTTCATTCTTTGTCGCTTGACATTCCTTTGTGTGCAATTTCTGAGTCCGAGCGGCAAATTTGGAAAGATGTTCGGTACAAGGACAATGTGTAGAAACTTTCATTTTACCGGTTTTCCCATGTTTGCGAAATAAAAGAAAGGAGTGGGTAATAAAGGACACCACCGAGAAAAGAGAGAGAGAGAGAGACATACAGAGACAAAATAAAAATTTAGGAAGGTCATTTTTCACAAAACGTCCGATACTTTTAACTGCAATGACATTACACAACTATAAATTAACTTCTAATAATAAACTAAAATTTTCAATTACTTCGAAGTGAATGCATGACATTTACTTTATGAGTATAAATATATGGACGTTTATCCTTGTTCAATGTTCAATAATTTTACTCAAGTATACAGCTATTGTTGTACTCGTGGTTATTTCACCTTTACAAATAAAAAATAAATGCTAATGTTGCCTAAATTTTATTTTTTGGAGTAATATTATAATTTTATAATATTATTTTATGATTTGGTATTAATCTAGCTTTATATTATTCATCGCTTAAAAATTAAATTTATTATTATTATTAAAATTATTATTATTATTATTATTATTATTATTATTATTATTATTATTATTATTAACAAAAATGTTACATATATTTTTAATAATGGTTAAACAAAATTAAATATAATATTTTAGAATTTTTAATGGATATCTTTAGTAGTTTTCAAAATAATTTTAATGACATAAAAATTTACATATTTATTATTGCTTAAGTTTCTTGAATTAGTATAAATATATTTAACAAATATAATTTAAATGAAAATTATATAATTTAAGATAAATTAAAAAATGTTATTAGATTTCAATATTAAAATTTATATCATTTGTTAAAAAAAAAACTTTATATGAATGTCAATGTAAATTAATTATTTTCCAATGATTTATAGAAACACTGTATATAATAGTATACATTCTTTAAAATATAATTATTTACACCAATAGATTTAAAAAATATTTAAATTTTTTTAATTAATTACTCGTAATATTTAAACATAAAACGTTAAATAAACTGTTACGCTTACAATATCGTCATTTTCAACAACACAAGATCAAATTAATTAATTATAAAACACAATCAAGCTTTCCTTGGCAGTTATGTAAGGCGGTTCAATCATTACATACATGTGGGTATCAATATTAGGACATTTGAGATTACGTTTTATTATTATATACACGTATCGATTAAGACGTAATTATGAAAATAATAAAAAATAAAAGAAAAAGTTACAGAAATAATTTAATATACGGAGGCTGAAAAAAAATGTTGACACTTGGAGGGTAGATAGTTGAATAGACATCTGTTAATTAGGATATATTAATGCTAGTTATCTGTTTCCAGAGATATATTAATAAAGGAATAATCAGTGAAAACAAATATATTTTATTTATTGAGAAAGCGTTTATCTTTTCTCAACCCTTTTCTTTTTGTAAATTAGATTTTTCATTCATCTTTTTGTATATTATTATTTAAATTATCTAGTTTATATTAAAAACTAGAGCATGATATTGATTTTAATTTTTCGAAAATAATTATTCATTCATTATTAATATTTATTTATATATTATTATTTTATATATATTTTTTAAAAAGTTATGATTATTTATGTATTTGTAATTTAAAAACGTAATTGTTCTTGTAAAAACTAAAAAAAATAATTTTAATTATGAATTCATTTTTATTAGTATCATTTTTGTAAGTAACAATAATTTATTAAATTCGAATAAGAATTAACTAACAAATCTCTTCTAATTATTAAAATCTATAATAGTTGTATAACATTTATTAATCTATACATAAATCAATATTTATTAAAATTAGTTAATTTTTATTCGAATTTAAAAAACTATTGTATGTTTTTAGACTACTTAAAATAATGATACTGATAAAAATGAATTCCTAATTAAATTTTTTTTTTTTTTGTTATTAAATTAGAATTTAGTAAATGAATTTTTATAAAATAAAAATTTTTATCACGAAGAAAGAAAAATAAAATATATTTTCAGATACCAATTTAATAAAAGATATAAAACAATTAATAAAAATTCTAACTTTTTTTATTAAAGAACATTAATCAAATGAATAATTTGAATTATGATGAAATTGATTTATTAATATTTTTATATTACTTTCATACGTAATAATAAATATAAATTTTGAAATTAATAAGATTTATTTGATAATGTTACGTTCGTAAACGTACGTAAATAGTATTTTGTTTTTCGTATTTAAACTCATGTTGAAACGCACGAGTCTCCAAAAGATTCGATCGATGAACGGTTATTTTTATTTTATTAATCTATAAGTCTACGATAATTGCACTAACTGTGGATAGAATTACCACATGTCCAAAAAATTTCTCCACTTTGAGCCTAGAGTTTCGTGTAATAGTTCCTAGGTAGAAGAATATGGATGACAGTCGCGAATTTATCTTACGGGTGAGGATGAATGAACGCGAGCAAGAGGTTTCTTGATTTTTAAATTCGGAGGATTGGAGAATAAAATAAATAGAGGGAAAATAAAAATTTATATATTCATATTAAAAATTACTATTTAATAATTTTACCTTATCCTTTGTTTTCAAACGCTGACCACTCCCACGTTTACAAGAGAGAGAGAGAGAGAGAAAAGGCCAGCTGATATAGACCCTTGGGAACGCTATTGGACTCGCGATGAATGGAATAATATGATATTTCGAACACAAAAACTACTGAGTTAAAAATACAACTCTTTTACGAAATTGGTCCATTTTTATATTGCTTTGAGTGTACTAGATCGTACTGGAAAAGAGAAGGTCTTAACAGTTATTGCAATTTATTCAATTGAGATGTTTAGTTTTAATAAAAATTGAGTATTATTAAACTATTGTTTTGAACTCTGATAATTAATGACTTATCAGTTGTTTATTTATTAATAATTTATTGTTTATTTGTTATTTATTAAATGATTATTAGATGATTTATTAACTTGTTGGTTATAAATTCTGTAGTGTTTATTGTTTATTATTTGTTAATTAATTTATTATTTGTTCAAATTTTATTTTTTATTAAAAATTATTATTTGTTAAAAATATTATTTTCTAGTTTGTTAGTAGATTGTTGATTAATTTGTTTCATATTTTGTTTATTTACGAATTTATTGCTTAATTTTTTTAACAATTCATTATTAATTCATGTATTATTTATGAAGTTATTACTTAATAGTTTTTTTTTAAATAGTTTTTCTTCAAGCTGCCGAATTTGATGAGTAATCAATTTTTATCAAAATCTTCATTAACATTGTTTTTTAATATTGATTTTTTTATTAACGTTTCTTGGTTTACAATAATTTTCGGTAGGACGTCTACATTTGCATTAGGTGTCACCGTTTCATGTTTAATATGTCGTTTCGCTGGATATTTAGAGCATTTCAAAATTCGTCTTTATCCCAGCACGGATATTAAAAAAATTAAAAAATATATCGTATTTTTTAATTTTTTTTTTTTCATATTTTTAATACACTAAGAAGGAATATTAAATAAAATATTTGTGTATTATATAACCAAATAATTATATACGTGGTCCATCTGAAAAGCATATTATTTTATTTTTTTTTTTTTATCCGCTATTTATTGAAACAATTTTGGGAATGTCAGAAAATGTGTAAGCGAGTTTTTTCTATGTATTCCTTTTTTTTGTTTTCGATCATTAGAAGTGGCAAGATCACGCGAAGCATGTTTTTCAATTTTGTAACATGGCACGATGGACTGATTATTAGAATAAATATCGGTACACCGTAAAATTATGTTTTGACTTGGTAATAATAATATAGAGATTTTTTTAAAAAGGTTAAATATTTTTAAGGGTAGCTGTATGCAAATTTTGAAAATTCAGGGTATCATAGTGTTGCCGTGCATAACGTTAAGCGTAACGAAAACAAAATACGTTAGCTTATTCTTCATTTTGTAAATGTATCGGTTATTCTACTTGTTGAAACTCGTGCGGATTAGAGTTTGCGGCGTACAAGGGTTTTTCCAATCTTGGGTTTTTCCTATTATTGTAGAGTCATCAAGAAATACAACTGTGTAAAGTGGGGAGTAATTAGCGTGACCTGTATGTGTTAAAATTTTTGTAAACCAGACGCAAACCGAACTCTTACCTGTAAACATCACTTTTGTAAACTATAGTAAAATAAACTAAACATATCTCAAGTGGATTTTTTTATTATTGAATCCCGCAACTCATAGATTACCCTGATATTTAAACGATGGTTTAAACTCAAAATTTTGTGCTTACTTTGGGCGTTAGAATCTATTCGGACTGTTTTCAGGTGCTGATAACGAGGGTAATTGGTGACCTCCTTGAGAGGCTTATATGATTTTTTTAATTACAATTTGCACGTAATTTTATCCTTGAAGGCTTTTTATTAACATTTAAAAGTCTCTATAGCATTTTATTAAGTCACAAATAAAATTTTTATCGTATAAATCTGTTCCAACAGTCGCTCTCTCGTGCCATATTACAAAATTAAAAAACATTCTTTGCACAAATACAAGTTTTGCCGTTTTTAATGATCAAAAAAGGAATAAATAGGAAAAAACTACTCCGCACATTTTCCGACTTTCCTGAAATTGCTACGATAAATAGTAACTTGAAAAAAAATAAACTTCCATACTTTTCAGATGAACCATGTATGTATAGCTTGCTTTTTTCAGTAAGTATATAGGTACACTTAAATTAATGTAATAAAGAATAAAAACAGGGTGTAGTTAAATCAAAATGCAATGTAAAAAAATTTTAAATTCACCATAGATAACAATATTAATTCGTATAAAAATATGAGAGAAAATTGATCCTGCACGTAGAATTATATGGTAGGTGAAGTAAAAGAGATATTCTTTTCTGAATTTCTTCTACATACGTATATACAAGTATATTTATATGTTTATCTAAAAAAACTCGTGCGAATCTGAGAGCAAATAAAACTTGAAAAATTGCACCTTCGAGAATAAAAAAAAGTAATCTCTAGGGTTGCGGAGCTGTAATGTCATTGGCGAAGAATGGTAAGAGGCAAAGATTTTTCTAGATATTTTTTTGAGAGCTTTCAACCAAGATTTTGGAGTGTCGCTGGCAAAATAAATGGTCAGGATTTTGGAGCCTATTCATTGAATCAACTTTTCAAAATATTCCTCAATATTGAGCCACTAAAAAGTATTTTTTAAATTATATTATATTTTAAATATTAAATTTTCATTAGAAGAATATAATAATATCGTAAAGGTACAAAGTTTTGTTTCAGATTTATACTAAATTATCAATTTCATTTTTCAAAATTAATAAAAAATATTGCAATTAATCTAAATTATGCTTATAATGTGATTGATTTATAATTAGAATATTCTTCTTCAACGTTTAACAAATAAATTTTTAATTTAATTTAAATTTCAATTCAATTAAGATGCATTAAGGTAACATTTCTAATTATTAGATAGAGTTAATAAAGAAAACAATGATCAGAAACTTTCAATAATAATCATATTATATTATATATTTTAAAATATATACATAGGTTTTAACAGATAGTAGAGGATAGTACAAGATACTACAACATAATAACAACTCGGTACCAATGCACATTCATATTACCCGTGGTTCTTTTGTAAAAGCATATTAGTTACTTTCAACTCAAAAGTCTTAATAAAAAAATCAAAATCTAAATTCATTATTTAGGAATTTCGAGAATTTAATATGTATAATTAATTTTTCAAAGCGCTTTCAGAAATTATATTACTATAAAACGTGAATATAAATCACGTTTTACCGTTGAATAATAATAATCTTCAAACTTTTTAAAGAATATATTATTAATTAAATATCCGCCTTTATCATAGAATGATGAAGATATAAATTTAATTTGTATTTGTCTCATACTTTATTTGTCTCTGAAACTAATTAAAAAATAGATAATAGTTTAGATGAACGTTTTATGATTTTTTAATTAGTATTGTTATTAATATTTACTTATTTTTACATTAAATAATAAAGATTATTAAAGTAATTGAGTCAAATAGTTTTAATGATGTCATAGTAATGAGTAACGTTCCGAAAATAATGGAGAACAGGCCTTAAGCATATTCTTGGAAGTATTCGAGCCATAAGGAACAATGAAAAAATAAAAAAAATTATTGAAATGGAAAAGCTAGTATCGAAAAGTGTGTTCCGGTTAAATGTTGTTTATGTACAAATAAATCTTCGTAAATAAAATCCATTTGATACTGATGGCAAATCAATACTAGACTTTGTATGTTGCACCATTTATGGTTCATGGTGTGCAGCATGTACATATACGTACATTTGCCTTCACGATTACTCGATCATGGAAGAACAAATAAAACTGGTGCATAATATTGAAAAGATTTTACACGGCTAATGACTAATTATGGTGTTTGAAAAGATATTAAAATTAATTTTTTATTTCTTCATTCTCCTGTTTCTTCAGATTCTCACTATTTGAACAAAGTATGTTTAGACTTATATTTTGGTTTAAAAGAATAAGAAACTAAATTCATTGCATTCGGGGGTCAATTTAAATTTAATTTGTACAAGATGATCCAGCTTGATATTTATTACCTTTGCTGAGGCGTTGAATGCAAAGAAAACTAATTGTCAAAAAAGAAATAAAATATCATATACAAAATAAAATTTTTTTTATTTCATTATACAATCTATATTGATAATGAAATGAAATTAAGGAAGTGATATGAAGTAATATTTTGTTTATAAAATCACAACATATTACAAAAAAATATTTCATGTTACAAATTAATTCACATAAAATTATTTATATTATTTTACAAATTAAATAAATTATTATTTATATATGACATCAATTTATCTTTAACTAATAAAGTTAATAAAATTATAAAATCAATTAAAACATCGACCAAATTAAAAACAAGCATTATCTAAAGTTCATCATTATTTAAAATAGTAGTATAGAATAATGTAAAAAATTGTAAATTATGCTTAATTTACAATTGATAAATATTTAAAAGAATAATCTCAAACAAATAGTATAACTACACAAATATAATGTATTAAAATGAATAACACGAGAACGAAGCATGTATTTCAATACGAAAGTAAAGATGAAACTCTATGTTGAAGAAAACAAAGTAGTATAATAGGAATCGGAAGAAGCGGTGAGGAAAAGAGAATATATAATTAATAAAGAACACCCATTTTTTTAGTAGTGTAAGAGCGTGTATTTAACAGTGTTCTTTCTTTCCCTTTCATTTTGTTCCATACATACGCCCACGCGCGCGCGCGCGCGCATACCCTCGTTGTCTCTCTCATGCATTCACACTCTCTATCTCTCCTTCGCACGCTCTCAGTCTCTCTCTCTCTCTCTCTCTCTCTCTATCTCTCTCTTTATTTCTGCTTCGTACATTTTTTCTCACTCTTATGGCGGCATACAGTAGTTTAAGAACTCGTAGGTATGCACATGAGATTAGCGTTGGAATGTTATTATTTCTAGCTGCGATCAGGAGAGTTGTGTTCGTTTTTACATTTTTTTTTTTAATTTTTTTTGGACATTCTTTTCTGCTGCATTTATCCGTGCCTATGACTTTCATATTTGGAATGCTTTGATACGGCAACATAGTATTTCTCATTTATAATTATTAGTATAATTTTGAGATCGATCTCGGTCATCATTTAGTTTTACATACATATCCGCTAATTTTAATCAATTTGTTCATTTTTTAAAGATATTTACTTTTTTACATAGATGAAAGAATTGAATGTTGATGGTTTTTAGTGGTACAGAATGAATGAATATTCTGAAAATAATATTTCAATTATTAAATAATACAACTATTGTTCGAATAAGATACTCATTTTCCTCGTGACTCAATCATTTAAAGGGGGAATGATTTATACATTATCGTCGATCATTATAAATGATGTTCAAATAAATTTAAAACTGTAATTATAATTGGTTGTGCGCGGCAAGGACATATCGTTGTTTCAGGTATGAATACACTACGTTATGTAAGAACTTATCTAAAAATTAACATTTTAAATTTAACGATTGTAATATGTAACAATTGTAAATATGTATAGTTTAATAATTTATAAAAAATAATGAATAACCAATGAATTATTCATTTAATTAGAAATTTGGAAAAATAATTAAATCGATTCGGCGTTTGTTGTTATTTCTTTTAAACTACAATTTGATAAATGACAATGTTATTGATAAAAAATAAATGCTAATAAGCCTTCTTTACCCTTTAATTATCGCAATAGATATTCGCTTACGCTAGCTAATTTACTTTTTAGAAATTATCAATCATGTTAAAATATAATAATAAATTCAGCGCGTATGATCAACCATTTGAAAGTCGTAACTCGTCACCTACTCGATCTCAAAAAGTATCAGATATACATTAAGTTTATAAAGTTTATACACGACCATAAAAATGTTTTGATATATTGATACATCGGTTTAAGGGATAACCAAGCGTGTGAATGTGTATACCACTATATTACAGTGTAATGTAGGTGTATCTCACGTGCTTTATCCCCATCATACATGTATACATGTATAGTTTTTATTATCCTTTTACTTATTTTTTGCTTTTTAATTTTATCATACTTTCATTAATTTCTTTTATATTCTGTAATAATAAGTTGTCATCGCTATAACTGTTGTGTCTTGATCAATAATTGTAATATTTTATTCTTCTGTTTAACTTTTTCATTGTTATAATTGCTAACATTGTAATAATAATTATAATCACCGTTATCGTCACTATCGTCACTACTGTTATTATAATTGAGTATCTCTAATTAGTCAATATTAAATGTGTAACATTATAAATCCTCTTTTTATGTATATTTATATATATATTTTACCTTTTGTTTCTTATTCATTTTTATCAAGTTATACCATGTAAGAAGGTAGTCAAGTTCATTTACCTTTGTTCAACTTTCGTGTGCAATTCATTAATTATTATCGTGTTTTCTTTTATTGATTCTTACAAAATTTCTCATTTTTTTTCGGTCATAAAAATTAGTCGATGACAAAATTAAAAACATGATATTCGTAGCCAAGTCATTCGTCAAACGAGCTCTTTTTTTCACCCTCACATTATCATCTTTCGCTTCATCTTGTACATATAAATTCCAATGCTTTATAGTATATAAAGGTAACCAGATATATCAAGGCATACAAAATAAGTTGATCCTGTTGTTATTGTTTTCTTGTTGAGTTTCTTTAATTTGTACACTTTTTTCTTTTGAATATTTGTAAAAATACAAGTCTCATTTGATTATATATTCCTCTCCTCTCCTATCTATCTCTCTTTTGATTCTCTAAACATATATTTCGACGCGCTCTCGACTTCGATGACTTGCCTCCGAGCTTGATGATGAATTCACGATTTTTGGCGCTCGACGAAAACACATTTCCGCCCGTTTTAATTTTCTTTCTCTCTCTCACGCTCTCCCCGTTTCTTGTTTTCCGAGGCGCTACCCTTCCTGCTGCTCTCGAACGTATACACACACACGCGCGCGCGCGCCTACTCTCTCTCTCTCTCTCTCTCTCTCTCTCTCTCTCTCTTTCACTTTCTGTGGATTCCTCGACTCATTGTCTCACCATCGACGAATCGGAAATTTTTTTTTTGCCGAAGCACACTGACAAGAGACTATGCTTAATACACATACAAAAAACGAGTAGATTACTTTTTAAAAGTGATGTTATATTACCGTGTTACAATACAATTACATTACAAGTTATATTAGTAGTTGTGTTATTAAATTAAAGCGTGGATCTTACGTTATCCTTTCATAATCTTTAATCTTCAATTTTTCGTGGTCAGCAGAATATTTTTGTATTTAGTTTATTATGTATTGCGCGATTAAAAGTCGTATCTAAGAAAGATTTTGTATCAACTTTTTTTTAAACATTTTCATGCTCCTTTCGATGCCATTTTTTAAATTTGTATTATTCGATGCATTTATTAACATAAAGAAATTCCAACTATGAATCGTCAAAATACGTCTTTGTTTTACTTCGAAAAATATACTTCAATTATAAAAGTTTAAATTATTTATTTTAAAGTACAAAATGCACATGAATGTTTGAGGTATACAAGTATCAGGACTTTCGATACGCATCGATAGGAACACGAAACTCATCTTTCTCTCTTTTATAACTTTACTTTTATTCAGTTTTATTCTTTCCATTGGATTCATCTTACACTTGATGAATTTGTTGGTTTTTAATTAACGACATTTTATTGCAAATATCACTCTTCGAGACCTCTGCGCACTTTACCTTGTGTGTTAAAGTTACATCACGAAAAACTAACGGTAAAAGAGAGACGTCATTGTTCAATTTAAATGTGATTTGAGTATTGCTAAATATATTGTATTTTATTGAGTATAAGCGCAATACCAGATCTTACATTTTTTGAAGAAAAAAATTAGTTCTTTTCTTTTTTTATAACCTAACGCATCTAGGTTAAACATAATATATTGAAATAATTTTGAAATAACTCCAATACAATTTTAAACTTATAAAAGGCAGACATAATTTGTACTAGCCTGTCGAAAAACTGAAATTTAAACAAATAAAGTTAGTTATTCAGTACTATATTCTTTTATTAAAAGTACATAAGTTATTGTAAAATTAATAAAACCCAAGATTATAAAGTATCATCACAACTTAGTTATTCTGTTCAATAATTATTCTGTTCAATAAATACTGATTTATTTGGAAATTATTTATTAAAATTCTATTATATTGCAAATTTAAAACTTCTATATTTTAAAAAATAGTAATCAGGTACTTTTTAAATAATATTCAAGAAAAGTGATTATTAACTAAAAGTTGGAAGTATTTTTTTAAAAGATAGGAGTGAGTTATATGTAATTTATATATGAATATATGTATTAGTTATTCTAAAAAAATATAAATATAATAATTTTCGGTTAGTAATGAAAATATTGCTCGCCAATTGAAGGGGCTATGTTTTTTTAGTATCTGATTCTCTGAAGTAACCAACACAATTTTTGAAGTAACAAACTGGAAGATGGGACAACAAAAATTCTCATCATTAGTTAATCTATAAGATTTGTTTTATTTTACAAAATTTAAGATAAATATTAAGATATTTCATAGTCTTTATTTTTTTTTTAATTTTGAAATTGTGCGCGTAGGTCACCACCAGCTTGCATATAACGGAACATCATGCAGTTCAAATAAAAAATGAATTTATTATAAAAATAAAAAGATTCAATATTGAGACATGAGCAAGATATTTAATAATCAGTATTATTTTAAGAATTGCAATAAGAAAATGTTAATTTCATTATTTCATAAGAATGTAAGAACGATCGGATTCCAAGAACTTTATCACTAGAATTTAGTACTTGAATTGTACATCTTCTCAACTTTTAAAAAGGTTCAAGGAAAGATATTTAATCATGGATTTAACCATTAATTTTTTATAATATGTTAATGAAAAATCGTGTAGCAATTTAAACATAATAATATTTTATAATTATAACCGATTGATGTATACTGTGGTGCGAGAGAGAAAGAAATAATAAGGACAGAGAGCAGTATATAATTTTTTTTCTTTCTTCATTTCTTTTTCGTACGTACATGGAAAAGGAAGGATGTCGAATAGTTCGGGTTTCGTAGTACCTAAATATGATTTTAATAAATAAGCTACCTATGGAGCGTTTCATCTTCTTAACATTTTTCTTAAGAAAGTGGTAGACGCTCCTTAGGTGGTGACCTTGCTAGATTAAGAAACCCACAATGAGGGTGCATCCCTTGCCTTTGTACGGATTCTAACTGGCCACTCGTTAACTTCTTCTTCAAGTGACAAACAAATACGTCATCATTTTGTGATTATTTTTTTAAGGCAATTTATTATGGGCAATAGGGGTGAAAACGATCGCCAATAAAAATCTATGGAAAATCGGCGAAGGGGATGCACCTGAAGCCCTGCGAAAGCCGAATAAGAACAACGACTTCTGGTTGTTTTTTGATTCGATAAATACTTAAAAGTATTGTCACACCAATTTATTTAACCTAAGCTTTTTTCGGCTTTCGACACACGGGTATCATTGTATTTTTTCTTGAATCCAGGTATCACCACCGCGTCATATTTTGTATCTAACCTAGTAATACAGTCTGCAAATAGCATCCTAAGGATTAAGTTCATTTATCAGTAATGTAATATATTACACACACTTGCACGCTTGTATCGTAACGTACACTCATATACAGTCATAA
Source organism: Eupristina koningsbergeri (assembly GCA_018907245.1). NCBI lineage: Eukaryota > Metazoa > Arthropoda > Insecta > Hymenoptera > Agaonidae > Eupristina > Eupristina koningsbergeri. Next base: position 1,661,249 of record JACCHV010000105.1, read on the forward strand.
TGAGAACACACATATTATTCACTCGCATAAAACATTATTAGAAGAATGTAAACACTCTCTTGACTCGATTAGTCAATGATTATTAGAATGATTGTTTTCTATTTTAAGTTTTTTATTCTAAGCATTATATATATATATATATGTGTGTATATATTGTATTTTTTTTTTGTTATATATATAATGCAAAACCTGTAATTGCAGGTTAACGTTAGTAGCAGTAAAGAATTTTGCATAAAGAATTTCAATGAAATGTTTTTGAGTAAAATTGTTCCTAGTAATTTAATTTATTTAATCAATCATAATGCTTAGCTTAAAAATAAAATATAATTTTTGTTACTATTGAAATAACTCTTCTGTCATTTTAAAATTTCATATAAATTTTTACTTGTTAAAGAATCAATTAAATAATGTAGATTTTAAAAATTTTTAAAATGCAAGAGTGAAGTTATAGTTAAGTATTAAAAGTCAAGTTAAATAAGCAATGGTCTTTCATTATTTATTCATGGAATGTACTTTCTCTTTGTAGTTTTGAAACAAATTTTTTCGAGTGATTCTAGGTAAATTTATCGAGGAAAATTGACCTTCATTAATCACATCAAATCCAAGAGCGCGCATACTATTCAAACTAATTATATTATTACATAATTCAAAATTTTGCAGGCATTCATACAAACTTTGACTTGCACTCTACAACTTTTAGGCGGTTTAATAGCACAGAGAGCGACTTTTCTGTTTTTAAATTTTTTTTTGGTGCAGCGCAAGCTCTACTACAAAAAGATTAGTACAGCGCATTTCATATATGCACGCATACGTGTGTTCGTGCGCATCGACTTGTTTTATTATATATTTTATTCGTATAAGTTTTATGACACGTATAACGTGAGAGCACGATGGGAACACAAATTTTTTTTTTTAAATGCAAACGTCCTCAGAAACACAATAGGGATAATCAGCATGTCCTTTTACTTGCTCACACTATGATATTAATATGCATTATGATACAATAATGTATTATTATTAAAAGAACATTTAGAAAATATTTATAGATCTATGTATTTATGCCTCGTTATAAATACTGAAAGTTTATACTTGACAATTCATAGACCACAGTTACACGTTTAATAAGTTTTTAAATATCAATTTCCCGTAATGTAATTGAAGTTGAAAACCCCAAACTTATATAAAATACGTGTAGGTAGGCTGTTTGGTTGGTGTGATTGGTGCTATTGTATTTCCAAGTAAATTTGCATATTGACTTCGTTTTTTCTTCATTCAATTCACTTTGTAACATTATTATCTAAAGGTTTTTCAAAAAAGTGAAATAAGTGTGTATATGAAGAAAGGGTGAAATTTTTTTGAGAAAACTGTGTGTAATAATCACTTATTTACAATACTTCGTATTCAATTATTATGGATAAATGTAAGGCTCTCCTCGTATTTACAATTATATAATTATGAACAGAATAGTTTAATGGTCATCTATACGCTAAAGATAAGTAATAGAGTATTTTAAGTTACATAAATACATTGCATATAATTAATACGATTTTCCTCGATGGGTTGTGGCTTCTCTATCGATGAGAACATATATGACCTAATTCCTGTCGAGGTGTATAATTCGAAATATAATAATTAATATTAAGACTCTGTTCCAATCAATGCGTCGATTATTCATAAATGAAGTATTCGTATATGAATTCTAGAATCGTTTGTTTCCGTTTGTGTTTATGTTTGTGAACCTAGGTTGAAGCATAGTCACGCGTGCATCTACATTTATTTTGTGTTTGCCTGTGTGAACAAATCACACTTCCAATGATGCCAAATACGAAATATCATAAATAAATGGTTAAAATTGTAACTGTAATAAATAGCGCAGTTGTTGGAACGTAATTATACAAAATACTTAACAGTATATTTAATAAAAAGATATAGAACGAAGTTGTGGAAGTGCGCAGACCCGAGCAGATTTAAGAATTGATAGGTTGGTCCATTTTCGGCCATTTTCAATCAGTATTTTATTAACTTCAGTTATAACAGAGTACAGGTAAAGTGTATTTATCAATCTTGGTGGCTTTCCTTTTAACACGACATTACTGTCGAAGGATTTATAAAAATATTTGACTATTGTATTTAATGTCTAAGAAATAGATAGAATATAAATAGAATATATTCTCTACAATTATTACACATATAACTTTTATAAGTATAAAACGCAAAAAATATTAATTTAGTTGAAACTTTTATGTAATATTCAAGTTTTTTTTCTAGTACTGTGATACTATTCTTTTACAAATTCGATAGGGAATAGTGTATTAATGTAAATATTACATATTTCACTTGTACCCTTTTACGAAAATCCATAGATCATTTAAATTATCGAAAATGCAAAACCACCAAGTTTGACGAATACAAATTACCAAAGGCAAATGCGAGAAATGCATCCATAAATAAAAAAAAATTTTCTCTTTTATCAACGAGATCGTAAACTATACCACCCTTACAAGCCGTTGGCACTTACACAATATACACAAAATCGTAAAATCGCATCACGCTGTATGTACGAAACCAGGATTTTCTTTTTTCCTCTGTTTCCATCTCTTAAATTCTGCTCAGGAAGTGTGCTCTGGCGACGAGGAGCGTTAAGAGGGAAATGAGTTCGACGAGGTGGTGCTATCGATTAATTGGCTGCACCCCAGAAGTAGTGGGTAGTACTGGTAGTAATGATTTCTAGGGTTTAACTTGCCACTGATTACGAGTCGGGACGAAGTCGTATTCGTCCTAGTCCTCGTCGTCCTCCTTTTCAACATTATCTTCATCATCAACTTATTATCGTGGAGAGTCTCGCGAATCTCGTGTTGAAGCAGTCTTGATCGACGAGCCACATCGTAAAGGCTCAATATTTGCTGTTGATGTTAGTCTCGACGAGGCGACTGCTCCGGATACTACTGGTTCCTCTACTTCGACGGGTCTCGTGTCGCCTCCTCGTAGGCTCCCCTTGCATTAGCTTCCAGCTATTTGAGTGCCGATGACGATGCTGCATTGTCAATTTCGTCAGCCTTCTATTACTGGCTGTCAGCGAGTTCTCGGAGAGGATTAGTGAGTTCTTCGTCGTGCGAAGACCACCGGAATACGATTTTCTGGTGTGTTCGGGTAGTAATAAGTCTCGATGCTTCATGCCGCCTTTGTTCGTGGAGACGATGTCATTGTGACGCTCAACCCCCGCAAACGGATTGAGTTTGATGAAGTTGTAACATTCTTGACGACCTCGCGGTGACGTCATTGGGTTACCCATTTTATTGAATCCAATGTAACGGCTTTGGTCAATAACCGATCGGTACCTAAGGTACCTGCCGTTGTAGATCTCATAAAACTGACATCGTTCATCTCTCCTTTTTTTAGGCTGTAACAAGAGCGCAAATGGAAAATCTTTCATCAAATATTTCATGACTGGACCAAATTATAGTTATGATTAAATTTATGATTATGATTTTGAAATAAAATCACAATCTAAACTGTACTTTTAATATTAATTTTTAAAAACTTGTATTTACATAATGTTTTACATATGAATTAATTTAATCTGAGTGGAATTGATACTTACCAAACTTATTACTTTCCATCGCTTACTGAAGCAAATGTATCGTTTGCTCTTTTCCGCAAAGATGTACAACTTCATACTGAAGTCTTCTGACTGAGTTGTCATTTTTTCTGCGATGAAACAAAATAAATTTGAATGATTATAATTTTATATGTATATACCCTTTGTTATATTATTATACATTAATAAGAGAATAAAGTAATATTAAGAACTTACTCATTTTAAAAAATCTAATGAATTCATTTTGTTAAATATTATAATGCATGTATTATATTATTGAAAGGTTTTTTGAGTGACTATGGATGTTTTTATTTTAAAAAATATAAAACTAAATTTTCCACATTGTGTAATATTTCCTATAAATGAAACCATCTTTTAATTTGTTATAAAAATAAATGTATTTCATATTCGTTAATATTATAAAATTCAGTTGTATAAAGTGTTTAATATATATATTTTTTTTTTTTTATGTTTGCTTAAACATTTTTTTGAAATGGAATAAATAAATAATAATAATATATCAGAATGAGCAGTTGAAAAAATTGAACTCGTTTTATAAAAGTTCTGTAAGGTAAGTTTTTAAATTGAATCTTTAGTCAATATTTTTACTGGTTTAAAGAACTGTGAAATCATGAAAAATTAATATGGATTTAATCTAAAAATTTTTTAAATTTATTTTATTTTTTTTAAATTTGAATGGTTAATGTCGTAAAGATATTTTATGAGTCAATATTTATACATGTATAATATTAAAACATTATTTATTTATAATAAATATTTTATATTTCAAATAAGAATTCAGAAATATAGGAGTTTTTTTAATGTCTAATTATATTTAAAATTGACCAAATATTTTTATTAAACTTATGATAAAAAGAAATACTGTATTAAGTCGTAATAAAGAAGAAAGTTATATTATTAATTACAAAAAGACATTTATTTTATATTAATAAAGATCATTGGAAATAAAATTAAAAAATTGATAATGAAAGCATGAAATATGAAATATTATTATAAAAATAAAATTATTTTATTTAAATTTTATCCCAATCTAAGAATTTATCAATATATATCAGAAAAAAGATAAAAATACAGTAATAGATTATGTAAGAAGAAAAAAATAATATTAAATAAATAAAATTATCTATTTCGATACTTATTTTGATCATACTGCTCTGTCTGTCTAATAATTATCTAAATATCTTCTCTATTTTCCTGTTTTATTGAATTCAAGTATATTACAGTTTAAATACTTTCTATGTTCGAATGTTTTGAAAAATGTCTCATAAAACTCTGTTTTTTTATGTTTAAAATGAAAAAATAAACATTAAGATAAGGATAAATTTTATTTTTTTATATTTTTTTATGAATTATTTTTAATTTTTTTAAAATTCAACCTGATTTTTAAAAAAATTTTTGTAATTAATTTTACAGTTACTTTATGCACATTCAACGATAATATTATCCATGAAATATTGAATCAATTCCAATTTTAATAAAATTATTGAGATTTAAACTATAATTTTCTTTGATAATAAATATATTGTCTTGATTAAAAAATGGCAATATTGATGATAATAAATCGTCTAAAATTGATAAAGTATTGTAATAATTAAAGAAGCTTGCACAAATTTTATAATGATTCAACTCTTAATCTCTAAATAGTTTGAGAACATAGCAGCGTATGAATAAGCGATACTCATATAAATATCTCCATTTTTAGTGAGCCCGATAACAATCATAAGAAAGTCCACATTTCTTTTTTTTAAATTCTAAAAAAAAGTTGGTATCTCAGATATATACTCCGTGGAATATAAAATTAATTCATTGAAAATTTCTCTAAAAAAATTGATAATTATACCTGGAAGCATCTGCGATATAATGAAGGATGACTATACTCGAGATGTTCTATAAGTCTCGTAAATTCTGTTGTAGATGCTTTACATACATGTGCATACATTATATTAGTGTTTAACGGAGCCTAAATGTTTCGTTAGCGTTTTCTCTCTTTCTGTCCCTCCTCCATCTCCCCCTTCCCTTTTATTCGTCGATCCCATCGCTTCGTAAATGGCAGCTCCTATTAATAAGTAATTGAATTTATCGCCCGAGTAAAGCGATATATAGATTGCAATCGCGAGCCAACCCAGAGAAAAAGGGAGGGGGAGATTAATTGATTGATTTAACGTTTACTAAGCTATGGACTATTTTTAAGCTGTAATGTGATACCTCGGGTTATGTAAAAAAAACTATATTATGTTTACAAAAACGATGATTAAAATGCCATATGTACACTTATAGATGTATTATGGAAATATGACGTATAATTGTGAATATTTCAGATATTTATAAAACTGTACTGGAGCTACATAGTTTACATATTGATTTAACTATCTTCTTATTTAACTATTTTCTTATTCTTTAAATTATTTGCTTAAAAATTTGTTCATGTAAATGTATAAATATACATGTTTTTTATAGAGTTGCAAAATAAAATTGGAATTTACAGAATGTATAAAGAAATGCTGAACGTGCATTCATAATTTGTTACTAAATAATCAACATCTTAATAATATAACAAATGAATAACAAGATAGCTTTTTATAAAATTTAAATTTGTAAATTATAAAAAACCACCCTACGTTTTAATAATAATTAGATTCCAGCTGGATAAAAAAGACTATTTGTATTTTTGAAATTGTTAAAAGTTCCGGACAATGCGAAAAATATGGACCGAAATGTCAATTTTATAACAATCACAGAGAATTTATTGTTATTTTGTAATATTGATTTACAATAATGGTTAAAAGGCTTAAATTATTCAACTATTATAATAGCTTAAGAAAGTATAAGTTTTACATCGGTTAAAATATGGATTAACAGTTCATGTGAGCTTTAATCGTGCGTCTTAATTGCTTTAATTGTTAGTTTAAAAAGTCAAGAAAGACATTTACGATTATAAAAATGGGTGTAAATCTTTATCAAAACATAAGTAATAATTACTTGGAACTATTCGAACGAATTGGATCGGGGAGAAACGTCAGACAGTTGCACATTCTTTTCGTCTTCAATCGTTTCTCATTCAATTCGCATGCCTTCCTATCATTTTCGATCTTTTTCACGTCTTAGTCGACGATCAATGCATCCATCCGAAGGAAAAACTCCTTGAGGGTCTTGTGTAAGGATCAAAGAGGTGCCTACTTTTAATCAGAGTTCCCGTGATCGAGGAAAAATCTCGCTGTGATCGGTAACTGAAATTGATTTATCGACCTTTGATTGGATAGACCCATTGGACGGGCGGTAAATAAAAAAAGATTCTTCGCAGATAATTTTTCCGGGAATCGAAGACATTTTTATACTTTTGAAAAATGAGTAAATGACACGCCTCTGATCGCATAATTAGAGGCGCTTTCTAGAGACTAATTTTTCAATTTTCCAATTAAATTTTTGCTACGCCGAAGCAGGTTTTTGGAAACTAAAAATTATGCTTTAATGACACTGGCATAGATGAAGGCTCCAATAAAATTAATGAATTATTTCCATTTTCTTATTATTTATTTTTTACCTAACCAACAAATATAGTGTTGGTCAGTAAAAATTGTACGTACATTTAAATATATTTTTATGCTAATGCAAATTCGTACACTAATGCGGTAACAAGTTTTTTGTCGATTAATAATCTCATATTATTCCCTACATTTATCATTTTATATATTCTTTATATCTCGGGACCAATATTCATTGATTTTTCCTAAATTTAATCTCTTGAGTTTATATGAGATTTAAAATAATAATACATGATCATATACAGGATCTTAACATATGTTATTTAATAATAAATATTATAAATTTGGAATTTGTTTGAACTATTATTAACTATATTAACAATATACTCAAGCAACAAACTTTGTTTTTTTTGTACAGAATTTTTATTTTTATTCTTAGGGTAAACTTAATTTTATTTAAAAATTACGCATCAGTGTGTATAATGTAAGTTTCTAAGTAAAGTTGGTGAGTATCATTTCAAGTCTCACACATTGAATTTTGGCAGTTGAAGTATAAAAGTATTACTGCATGTCAATCACTAAAATATATAATTACCACTCAATAATAACTTTTTATGAACCAATGCTCTGACAGGTTGACCAATACTGTAAGGTATTAAAAAGTAGAACTAAAACTCTTAAAATGACTGCACTCTCACGTCTTTGGATCAGGTATAATAAGACTTTACAGTAGGTGGTGATTTTATTTTTGTCCTTAAACATATTCCACCAATTTTATTAAATGAACCAGTATAATTAACAATTGATATTATAGATTGATAGATATTGATGTCGATAATCAAATAAAAAATAATTACTAAAATGATTCAATGAAACAATTAGTGAAGAATTCTGTCCATGTGCTCGCTTTCGCTTCACAGCCTCGAATCTCACGAGATTCACATGTCACTCAGATTTTTTTCTCTTTCCTCGAGAAGTAGTGAAAAAATGATAGTCTCTTGTAGATTTTTAGATCTTCAATCTATTGGACCACTAATGAGAGAGAGGATATACATGTATATGCTCTATAAGAACGTAATTGGCCACTTAGGCACCTTTAAAACAACGATGTTATTCTCCCATCTGCGAGGTTTACTCGTTCATCATTACCCTCTCGCCACAAAACAGAACCCTATCCCCCTTTTTCAGTGAGATTTTCGCCCTCTTTCGGGGCCAATATTGATCCTCGCTGGAATATTCGATTAGCTTAACAGGTATCGAAAATCGATTCTCGCGTTCAGCTATCCGTAAAAGTAATATGTACGAGTGGATCTCTTTTTATTTTTCCTTCTCCTCCTCATCGGTGCACCTCATGCATACGATGAGTTGAGAGAGAGCGAGAGGGCGTCGTTCCTCCTTCACCCGGTTATTATCATGGGTAATCGCGCCTAAAAGCCGGTACCCCGCTTTTGATTAAAATTGCCTTTTAATTCATTTGGCAGCCTCTAATCTGCGGCCAGCGGCGACTGATCACAAGAAGACCAAGTTCAGATGAGTAGGAGGTGAGGTGAGGTGAAGTGTGGGGAACTTTGTGCGTCTATCTCGTTTTCTTGCGAGCTTCGGTATTGAACGAATGTTGATGAAACCTAAACTTCCTTCTGTCTTTGATATAACCACTTTACCTACTTATTTCTTGATTCACCATTTTTCCCCTGTTTGTTCCATCGAATAAGGAGGAAGAGGATGCCTCCACTGGAAAACGAAAGGGAAGTTTTTTGATGGCATAATGGCAAATGTTATTCTCTGATTAATTCTCGCTTGCTTTTTATTGTTTTCACTCTTTCCAATTCTAAATAGCTTATTCATTGATATGTGTAAATTTTTGCACTGATTATTTTGGAGATTTATGATTACTAGCAAGTTAATATGGATGGCTAATGAATGTTACAATAAACTCTAAGCAACTCTAAAATCCCGTAATGTACCTTTTCTAATAAAAAATTGCTGCAATTTTTATTTCACATATTACATACTATAAATGAATTTTGAAAAACAGAATCAGAATCAAAAGAAATCATTTTATAATGTTAAAATGAATCGGTTTTCGCAGATTATATTATTGTATGATATTGATTTTTATGACGTTCATAAAGTTTATCCAAAACTTTTTATGTAAAATAAACAAAAAATTCAACAAATCTACACTAGAATGAAAAACTCATTAAAATAATTTATAAACTCTATATATTTAAAAAAAAAAAAACAAAAATTTGCGAGAAATAGAAGAGTTATAAATAACAGAAATAATTCGCTTACGATTTCATAAATATAATGTGAAAGTTGTTTTCATTACTATTATTTTCTTATTTTTACATTCTTATTTCAAATTAATGAAATTTTTCAAGGAGTTTCATTGGGGTTTTTTTAAGATTTATATTGCGTCTAATCTTTGCCATTTTTAAAAAAGGATTATACTTTACTTAAACCCATACGACAGCTTATAAAGCTGTATTATCTGATACAAAAATAAAAATTTTAAAAATTTATATTTCTTATTTATTTTATGTCGGTTTTTCATTTTTCCAAAAAATATGCTTCAAGAGTTATTTTCATTATACAATAAATTAATAATGATAAATAAAATTAAATAATGATTGAAGTATTGAATAGGAATTATTTTTATTTTCAGAAAGCACAATTGTAAAATAGTTTAATATTAAATCTCGAAAGTATTTTTATGAACAAAATTTAATTTGAAACAAAATTTTTTGAAATTTAATGCTGAGTACACCACTTACAAATTCCTCGATATTAATTTACAACAACCATTAAAATCAACATCTATAACTGAGAAAATGAACGGAATGTATAAATATTTATTATTTATAAGATGTTTGGTAGAATTATCAAAATTAAAATTCAAATCAAAACCAATTACATTAAAGAGTAGTAAAATTTAGTTGCATTATTTAGTTACGACTGTTTTTCTAGAATTCGTGGATCAAAAATTCTTTGAATTTTATTAACGATATTACAGTATGTCACTTTCCAGAAATATCGGGATAGATGTAATATTTTCCTGTACCATCGTAGCTGTTAACATTATATCAAGTGCAGAAGTTTCATAATGGAAACTGGAGCGAAAGTGAACCATGATATTAGATTGTAGATTATTATGGCTCACATTTATATATTTAAATTTTTTTGCGCTTCATCAATACTGATGACTCGAAAAAACGAAAATAACGATAACTATGTGAGTGATTTTTGGAATCTAAAAATTTTCTCAAGACTTTCCATCGATTTTCCATGTAAGACTCTGTTAAAAACTAATGTTGGCAATTAGAAGAACAGGGGAGTCGTATCAATTTCTTATTAAATCTTTGTCACGTTTACTGACGACGTTATTTTTATCATTTCAAAGAGTATAAAATTATTTTTTTTTTGAGAATTCAGTAGAATTAGCACATTAATAGACTAGAAAATTATCATCTTATACATTGTCTATATGAACTCAATGCATTCTTATGTTATGTATTAATGTAAGTCATAGATTATGCGCCTTGAGATTTCTTAGATGATGTTAAATACACATATATAATTAGTTTCGAATTTTTTAAAATTACAGTACTTTTAACTTAATTATTTGTATGTGCTGTATAGCATTTGTAGATAAAATAATATTTATAAATAAAAATTTTTAAATTATTTCATTGATTAAATATTCATTGATTAAATGTTATATATTCTTACTTTATTTAGTAAACGTTAAATGATTTACAATTTTTGCTGTTTAAATTATTGATTCAATCAAAACTGGTTAGTTTAACATTCACAAATTTTTATATTCTACTTTGAACATTGAAAAATATGGTATAAAAATTGAAATAATATATAGTCGAATATTGTATCATTAAATTATACATTCAAGAAAACTAATATTCAAATTAAATATAAATACATTGTATCGAACTTTAATGTACCTGTTGAATTCTATAAACTGACCATTTATATTGCTTAAACCCCTATGGATTATAATATAGCGCTGTATAGACGTACTTCAATAAATGGCGATTTCTGCATACATCTTATATTGCTTTATAATGAGTTTTTCTACCTGCACATGTTAAAATTTACCTGATATGTATTTTTGCTTTAGTCATCGTAGACATTTTGTACAAGCAACTGCGTTTTGCTTCATTCTATTTCACTCACTTAATAAATATATAATTATTTATTTTTATTATAATAATTCTTTATTTTTTTTAAATAAATAAAATAACCAACAGGTTATGGGCCCAGGCATGCTGCCTTGGTACATGTAGATAGTTACATATAAATTTTTCTTCTGTGAGTGCTAAATAGTGTGATTGACTGTGTTTCGTTTGTTTTTGTGTTATCTATTTTAAAAGAAAATCCAATAAATATGGCAGATCGTAAAGTGATGGATTTAGTTAAATTGGATGGTACAAATTATACAATATGGAAATTCGGAATTATGATTGCTTTGAAAGCAAAAGAACTTTATGGTGTTGTGTCTGGATCTGTGCAGCCTCCTGATCTGTCAAAACCAACTGAAGTAAGTGCATGAGAAAAAAATCCTCATACGCATCGATGATAATTTTGTGTTCAGTGGAAAAATCCTTACATATGAATCTAATAAATTGCGAATCTCCAAACGAAATGTGGTGCAAGTTAAGAGATTTATACGTTGACTCAAGCGTAAATGCAATACAAACAGCATGGGAGCAGTATTATGCATTCAAATTTGAAAATAACGTGAGTGTTCAAATACAATTGGAAAAATTAGAAACAATTTTAAAGAAACTGCAAGATGCAGGAGAAAAGATATCTGAATCCACGGTTATTTCAAAAATTCTTAGTTATCTTCCTTCAAAATTATCGATATTCCGCATGGCATGGGAATGCACACCTGAAACAGACAGAACAAAAGCAAAAATGATTGCTAGACTATTCAAGGAAGATAAGAGAATAGCTGAGGTGGATGAAATGGATACTCTTGCTCTTAATACGGAAAAAATCAAGATTAATAAACCTTTCCAAAAGAAGAGCATCGAAGAAATAAAAAAAAGAACAAAGTGCGCTATTTGCCATAAGAAAGGGCATTGGGCGCGTGAATGCAAACACAAAAAAGGAAATAAAGCAGATATTCTAAAATCAGCAGAATCACTTGTGTATGAAATAAGTGCATTATCTAATACTGCAATCCAAGATGAAAAAAACGTGTGGATTGCTGATACAGGTGCAAGTATGCACATGACTTTTAGAAAAGACTTTTTCAGTGAACTGAAAGAAAATAGTCAAAATTATGCTGTCAAGATTACTGATAACAGAATACTTGAAGCTTCAGGTATTGAAACTGTTATCATAATGGAGGAGTTAGATGGCATAATTTATGAAAGAGAAATGAAAAATGTACTCTATGTCCCCGATCTCAAACGAAATTTGTTTTCGATAGGTACATTAAATAAACAAAAATATTCTTATTATTGTTTTAAAGATAAATGTGAAATTAAAAACAATTCGGGAAAAATAATGTGTCGTGGTAAACTGCAAGGAACACTGTTTCATATGCAATTCAAGGCGAAGGTAAATGAGCAGTGTTATTTAGTGAATCATAATAAAGATGAGGAAAATTTACTATTATGGCATGAAAGATTCGGCCGCCTGAATATGAATAGTGTTATAAATACGTGTAAGTGTTATGGCATAAACATTAGCAAAAATTCCAATACTGATTTTTTCTGCGAAGCTTGTAAACTGGGAAAACAAACCCGAAAAATATACAAGAGTAAAAGTAAAGATAATAATTATAAAGCAGGTGAAAAAATTCATTCGGATGTTTGTGGACCAATAAATATAGAATCACCGCGAGGCTCACGGTATTTTGTTATTTTTAAAGATGAGTTCACCAATTTTCGAAAAGTATATTTTATCCGCAATAAAAGTGAAATATTTGAAAATTTTAAAGATTTTGAAAAATTAGTCAGCATACAACTCGGGACAAAAATAAAATTTCTTAAAACTGATAATGGCACCGAATATGCATGTGAAAAGTTTAAAAAATTCCTTAATGAAAAAGGAATTATACACGAATTCTCATCTCCTTATGCTCACGAACAAAATGGGTGAGCTGAAAGAGAAATAAGAACTTTAACAGAAAGTGCACGAACAATGTTATTAAAGAAAAATATTAACAGTAAATTATGGCCGGAAGCAGTGAATACAGCCTGTTATATATTGAATAGAACACTTCTGAATCCAGGTGAAAATAAAACGAGTTATGAGAAATGGTTTAATCGTAAGCCATGTATACAACATTTTAAGATTTTTGGCTCTGATGCTTTTTTTCAGATACCAAAAATAAAAAGATCTAAATTTGAAGCAAAAATCAAAAAAGTAGTATTTGTCGAATATGCCAATGAGTCAAATAATTATAGACTATGGGATAGCTCATCAAGAAAAATCTATATCAGTAAAGATGTAGATTTTAATGAATCAACTGTTTTCTGTGAAAAAGTGAATGATAATGAGACTGATTCTTTTCAATTAAATTTTAGTTTTGATAATGGAAAATCTAGTGAAAATAATACACTAAATCTTAGTGAAAATGATGAAAACCAAGGAGAAAACGATGAAATAATTCAATCGACACTGGAATCGTCTATTTTCCCGGCTGAGAAGAATCAAACTGAAAATATTTGTGAAGGCATGCAGCTTCGTGGTCGAAAAAAATTCAAATGCCTGAAAGATATGGTACAGCTTACTCTTATTTTAACGATGTTATTCATATGAATTTTAATGAAGCTACATCGGGAGAAAATGTAAACAACTGGAAAACTGCAATGGAAGAAGAACCGACTGCACTTGAAGAAAACAACACCTGGACATCATGCGAACTACCAAAAGGTAAACATGCTATCGGATGTAGATGGGTATTTTCGTTAAAAAATGATAAGTCGGGAAGAATTAAAAGATATAAAGTACGACTTGTTGCGAAGGGCTTTTCACAGAAAAAAGATGTTGAATATTTTGAAACGTTTGCACCGGTAGTCCGTTATGAATTAATTAGATTAATTTTATCAATTACAGCGAAAAATAATTTAGAAATTAAAAAATTCGATGTTAAAACAGCGTTTTTATATGGAGATTTGGAGAAAGAAATTTATTTACAGCAACCTCCTGGATTTATAAATAAAAATAATAATGTTTTAAAATTAAATAAAAGTTTATATGGATTGAAACAATCCCCAAGATGTTGGAATAAGAAATTTGTCAATTTTCTAAAATCTTTTAATTTTAAAAATACTGAAAGCGATCAATGTATTTTTATTGGATCCGTAAATGAAAATATTGTTTACCTTGCCTTATACGTCGATGATGGTTTGATTATAAGTAAAAATAATAATGAAATAAATAATGTTTTAAATTTTTTAGAAAATAATTTTAAAATAACAAAAGATGATGCGAATGAATTTCTCGGTTTTGAAATTAATAGAGATAGAGAAAAACGACAAATAAAATTAAGTCAGCAAGGCTACATTGATCGAATATTATATAAATTTAAGATGACCGATGTTAAAACCTGTAATACTCCAGCTGAATCAGGGTTAAGCTTGAATAAAAATATGAATAAAAATTTCGATAATATTCTTTATCGTGAGGCCATTGGATCGCTATTATACGCGTCAAGAGTCAACCGCCCTGATATCGAGTTCATTGTTAATTATTTGAGTCAATTCTTAGATGCTTACGGCAAAGATCATTGGGCCGGGGTTAAAAGAGTTTTTCGCTATTTATAAGCAACTCGCGACTTTAGGATAGTTTTTGGAAATAGCGGGAGCTATAATATAACAGGGGTTACAGATGCTGATTATGCAGGATGTGTAGATACACGAAAATCAAGAAGCGGATTTGTTTTTACTTATAATGGCGCGCCGACTTCTTGGTCGAGTCAACGGCAGAGTGTTGTAGCTCTATCGACGGCCGAATCTGAATATGTCGCATTAGCCCATGGTGTAAAAGAAGCCGTATGGTTGCGTAGATTTTTAAATGAACTATCTATTAATTGCAATTTTATACCTATTTTCGTAGACAACCAAGCAGCGATAAAGCTAGCAGGTATATCAGATATACATATTCTACCTGCACATGTTAAAATTTACCAGATATGTATTTTTGCTTTAGTCATCGTAGACATTTTGTACAAGCAACTGCGTTTTGCTTCATTCTATTTCACTCACTTAATAAATATATAATTATTTATTTGTATTATAATAATTCTTTATTTTGTTTAAATAAATAAAATAACTAACAGTATCCATGATAAAAAAAATGCTCTTGTCATTGTAGAATTCTAATTTTAATGCTGATAATAGTACAGTAATCGTTGTATTTATTGTAATTTAATGCAACAGTTTATAAAAACTTTATCATGTAAAGTGTTCGTGTTTTGCGCATCCGATCCAGTGACGCAGTCGAGATCCAAATCTAATAGGGGCAGAAAGAATGACGAAGAGTGAGAAAAGAGGCTGATCTTCTTATGCGGATACACAAACACATACACAAGTACAGTGATTGTATCATTAGCACCTGTAGGAAGGTCATACTATCGCTTGTATTTTTTTTGCCCGATTCTCTTCTTTGGTTAGATTTTTCTTACTCTGTCGTTTTTTATTGTATTTCTTTTTTAATTTTCTTTGAAAAAATTAATTGACTGTAAATTTATCTTAAATAAATTATATTAATGATTATTTGAAGAATCTGTGAAGACATACCAGCAGTATTATAAGACAAATGAAAAATTACCAACATAATTCATTAAGTGTTCATTTTAAATCTTTTTTAAGGAATCCAATTTTTAATCAGCAAAAAAAATAATTTCAATAGACAACATAATTTCAATACCTTATATACATGAATTTTATGAGAAAATTTGCAACATATTAAAAAATTATAACATCAACACAGTGCCTAAAATTAATAACAAATTAAATCATATTATAAAATTAGGCAAAGATAAATAAAAAAATGGGAAACAGCTGGCATCGTATATAAAATAAAATGTAAAGATTGCAATGCAACTTATATAGGCGAAACAAAACGTACTTTAAAAAATCGTATTTGCGAGCATAAAAAACAATACAATACCAATTTCATGATACAGTTACACTCGAAAACTAATGAACATACTATTGAATGCGATAACGTTTTATTTTGGACAGAGAAAATAACTATAGAAAAAGACAAATCTCCGAAATGCTTCATATACAATTAAATAGTAACACTGTAAACAAACATGAGGGCACGAAAATGTTAAACGGACTCTATAAACATTTGACGTCATTGATGACACGACACAAAGCTGAGATATAATTCTCGACGTAAAAACAAATTTTGTACCTTGATATATTTATTATATTGTAATGGTTTTAAATTGTATTATATAAAATAAATTTTTTAATAAATTAGACCTGAAGAAGACAACGTAAGTTGCCGAAACCTTGCCGCAACATATTAATAAAATTTATGTTTTATTTAAAAATTACATCCATAAGGAACTTTTCTGTATTGATATATCTACATGGAGGGTGTTCTTCAAAATTCTATAATTCAATTTAACTCTAATTATTTCTGATAATATCTATTACTTGGTTTATATATATTCCAAATAGTGATCATTTCACATTATCTTTAATATTATAACACCTTGCCGTATTTAATCAAATAATATTATTGTTTATATAAAAACCTTAAACATATTGAACCTATGTGATGACAAATTTAAGTATTTTTTAAACTATAGATTTATAAGAATTTATAGTAATATTACACGATACTCAATAACTTTAAAAAAATTTTCACATTAGTTTTAGTTGCCATTAAAATATTAAAAATTACACAAACTATAATTTTTTATTATTGGGTATTTATAAATAAGATAATCTATTACCAACTTTTAACCAACAGTTTTTATAGAAATTATTAAAAATAAAAATTATTAACTAACGTTTTTTGTATGAAAAAGCACAATTCTCATTTAGGCAAAGTAACGTTTACCCTGAATTAAAGCAAATACATATAAAAAAGGAAAGTAAAAGAATTGTGCATGAAAAATTGAGGCATCTTATCAATGGAAATACGTATATGAATCTGATATGAGACTCGAGAATTTGCAGAGTATGCTCAGAAACAGAATAAGTTGCAAAAAAGAGTTAACGTTTAGAAGGAATACGTTCCAGAGATTCTCTCCCCGGGGGATCCGCGTTATATATACCCGTATTTCGACCTCACGTCGCGAGTTATACCTACAAATACCAAATTGCATGCATGTGTAAGAGTCACTTATCGATCCTTCAAAGGATGCAAATTCGCAGAATCGTTAAGAATCGTAGAGACGCAAAAAATTAATGTCTCCGAGGACGAGGACGAAGGGCTTTTGTTTTAGTGCGAATCTTTTCGGATATTTGTTTCAGTGAGTTATACATTGTAATGGCTTTTGTCAAGTTAATTTTTTCTATCCTTCGGTCATGAAATAGGAAGGTAAAAGAGCTCGGCTATTTATGAAATAATTAAGGAATTTTATTACAGTGAATTATCTTATAGTCCTCGAAACTGCTTTTAATAAGTTGTATTTCATTAGTCTTCTAATTCGCATATCTTTAATTATTCAAATTATTTATTTTCATTTTTTTAAACCACATCGTATTATGTAAACTCTTGAATAATTTTGAGCAAATTTATAAATAAAATTAGATTATAGCACATGATTAATTTAATATTTATTAGTTTCCCTATAAGTAAATCAGATTTATCAGATCAGTATATAATTACATCCACTAATTAATAAAAACGAATGTAAATACAAATTTTCATTGAAAAAAATGATATATTGAATTTATAGAAAATGTTAGAAGGCTTGTACATTTAATGCTTTACATTGCCCATTTTTTTAAAAATAAAAACTATTGACTGTATTATATGTATATTTTCATTATCTAATAATTAATACCTAATACCACCTAATACTTCGTACTTTTATGGATTTTTAATCGATTTTTTTAATCGTAATTTTAATAAACAGTTGCAATAATTCTCAATAAATAAATAATGTAACATTATATAATTTCATTCTTCACGCTTCATTTGATTTTTTATCAATTATAAATTATTTGGATTAAATGTTAAAAAGAATCTTAGTTTTGTTAATTATGGTAAATGTGTACATTTTACGTATCAATCAAGTTAAAAAAATATTGATATTTAAGAAAATATTATATTGTGTAGAAATATTTATGGGTATACGCTTTTTGTTAACATTTATTGATAGTAATAAAAAAAAATAAATTTTCTATAATTTATTAAATATTTATTTATTAATTTTTTCCATTTTTTATTTTATAATTAAATTGCATTATATATTAGCTGAAATGAATCATCACGTCTATTCTTAGGAAAAATAGTTAGTTGTAACTATTCAAATAAATAAGAGAAAAAGCCATGTAATAATATCACAGTAATTTACGTTTTTTTTTTAAAACAACCGTAAATACAATGTATCCCTTGACGATATTCCATTAATTGATAATCACTTATAATGAATACGAAATATATAGCTATTCATGCACATATATAACGGCACATACAATTGCATATGTTATATCAAGGTTTTTATTTTTATGGCCGCATTTCTATGCTAATTAGAGGGCGTTGAAATACTTAGTACTATCTTACATTTCTCGCGGGCTCTGTTGATTTGATCATTGTTAACGTTTTTTTGTTTACTTTTACGATCGATCGGATGATTGATCTTTAAGAAGGTGATTAAAATGTTTGAATTTTAAAATAATAACTATTTTTTAATCTTTTGCTTCAAGTAGGTTTTGCTTTAAAGGTCGAAAGATGAGCATTTTATTTTAATACGATATAGTATGTTTGAAGCACAATTAATCTTACTACAGCATAGAATATTTTGTAAATGCATAAATTAAAATTCCAGACATGACTATGTAAGAAATGTTATATTGATAAAGATAAAATTAAAATGTTTAAAACGTTGAAAATATTTTGAATTTATAACCATTTTAATTTTAATTATATTTACATCATATTTTAATTAAATAATTATTAAATTGCAGATTAACCATATTCATAAATTCTTTTTGCTCTTACTTTATATTGTGTTCAAATTTTTCTTTCTATTATTTTTTTTTTTATATATACATTTCTATTTACATTTTATAATACAATGAGGTTGTTTGAAATAATATTATGTATTAATTTTCAAGAATTTTTCTAAACTTCACCAATAAATAAATCTGATTTTAATGATGTAGGAGTAGTAAAGCAAATATCGATGTAAACATTAACTAATTAATATTATATGATTTTTTAACTGAAAAAACTGTTTTTTAAGTTTTATCGCGAATTTAGTTGAAAAGAATTGCACACCTTGCCACTGCTTATTAGATCTATGACAAGATAAAAACGTCCCAAACTATAGAAAAGTTATAAATTAAATCTATATCGATGCGTGACAAGTGAACTTGGTTATATCTTTAACAATACTCGCCGAATTATTACTATACCTGAAAATGCAAATATGCATACACGTATTTCTTTACTGTAGTTTATATTAATTCTTGTAGAAAGTAAGTTAACATTGCATTTTAGTTACTTAACAACACGAAAAACTCTTAAAAAATATTTTTTTATCTTTATATAGAAATATACACATACATGAATATATTCATTTCAATTTATTTTGATACAATATTCTGAATATCTTTCAATGTTAATAAGTGAAATATAATTATTTTAACTATTGTAATTATCATCGATGAAATAAAAACTAAATTTTATCTAAATAATGAATCTTAATTTATCTTTAAAAGATTTTTAATTGAATATTAAAATGAATCAATAATATTACTATTCTACAATAATAAATATATATTAATACTCAATATTTAAACAACATTTATACAAATTAGTTATTAATTTACAGAACATATAATAGTAAATTATTAGCAATTAAGAGTAATTAGCTTGCAGTATTAAATCATTCGTTAATTATGTATATATTTTTGTATTTTAAACATGAAATTTTAATTAGTAAATTATTTTAGATAACTGTGAATTAGCATCTATATATGATATCAGGGTAATTTTGTTTTATTTTCATAATTTAAATACTAGTATCAAACAATAATTATAGTAATAATAATAAATGTGTCTATTCTTTAGAATATGTACTTTTGTCTGGTATATATTTCTATTCTTTCATTAATAATTTGAATTTTTTTTAAATCAGTAAAAGAGCTCATTAGATTAATTAATTCTTAATTTAATTTTACAAATGTATAATTTTTTTTTTTTTCAAATATGATTTACTCAAAATATGTGGTAGAATATTTAAAAATAATTATATAAAATTATTTTCATGCTTTCACAATGTGAAAAAATTTAATAAAAAAAAACCATTAACCAATTTTTTTCTAAATTTAATTGAGATATTTAAAGATAGTAAAAATAAAAATCCCATTAATATATTAAAAATATTTTTGAACGTGAAAAAGAATCTATGAATCAACATTTTTACAAGAAACAATTAACTTATCACGTATGATCTAAAATCGTAATTAAATTTATAAATTGTCATGTATAATTTCATAAAAATATCTCATAAAGACTGGTTTGTTTGATCTCAATGCATGTTGAATTTTTTTTTTTTTTTTATCTCACAAGTTTATCGAATTTACAAAGGCTAATATATGTTAAGTTATTATTCTCGAAGAAAAAAATATAAATTATATAAATATATTGAAGAATGAAAAAGAGGAAGAAAATATAATTATTTACGTTTAGTTAAAGTATCAATTAAATATAAATAAATGTAGATGAATACCTGATTAACAAGATTATATCATTCGTTAAAATATTCTCACAAATTAAAAAATTATCGTTACATCGATAAAAACCATTAGCTTGCACTCTTAAATAATATATTCTCCGATTCTGTAATTCAAATTACTTTGTATAATCATAATTTTACACCCTCTGATAATAATTGGATAATTGATCAATGGTTATGGACAAAAACAACAACAATAACAATTATTATTATTCGAACTTTCTTAAATTAACTAATATTTAATGAATTTTTCCTTGTATTATTAATTAAGAGGATCTTAATTATAAGAATGATTGTACAGTGTTGGTCGAGGGTATTAGGTTTGATTAATTGTTTTGGTAATGCATACATTTAAGGAAACATAAGTATTGTCTTTAACTCTGCGTCGTCGTGAATGACATTTCTATGCGATTTAAACAAATAATATTTTTTTTCACATTGGATCATAAAATTGTAATGTTGTAGCATTCTAAGGAACATAAAATACAAGTAAATCTTTTATAATCAAACAAGAAGAAACATTGCTCGTTCTTAAATCTAAGGAAATAATTAAATTGAGGTGATATCGTAAAATTTATCGTTATTGTTAGTGGTGGTGGTGGTGCTTCTGCTGTTGCTGCTGCTGTTGTTGTTGTTATTTTTATTATAAACAGTATAAAATGTACATTGGCGTACAAGTACGAGTTAGGTATAATGAGTACTTACGATAGGCTGCATTGTGCTCGTTGCGCACTGTCGATTTGACTGTCCGTCCGTACACGGTAACATTGCCTCTGCTGCAAGTCGAGTAAAGACTCACGGAGCGCACCGTCGACGGCACAGCCCCGCACATCACCACCTGCACAATAAAAACACATTGACATTTTCAATTTATCAAATCATTGACATCAGCTTTATCGATTAGTTATTAAGAAAAACACTTTGGTACGTT
The DNA here is from genome assembly GCA_018907245.1 of Eupristina koningsbergeri. NCBI lineage: Eukaryota > Metazoa > Arthropoda > Insecta > Hymenoptera > Agaonidae > Eupristina > Eupristina koningsbergeri. The sequence continues at coordinate 1,683,193 of JACCHV010000105.1, forward strand.
ATGTACACTGGGTGAAAATTTCATATCACTTACCCAATACTCTAGAGAACGAGTTGGGTACTCTCTTTCTTTTTTTTATGATCTGCAATTTTATTTTAAATGATACGGGTAATCTTGTGAATAATAAGGTTCAGAACAATGTGAAGTAAAAACGGTTCTCTGCTACTCAAGCGAGTAAAATTCCAAATTTGCAAAGTGCCCACACTGGAAATATATATTATGCAGAAATTTCATGACAAGAAATGCTTTTATAGGTCCGACAAGTCACAGATACTGGATTGGAATCCAGTTTGTTTAGAGTTGTGTAACCGTTTGAACGTTAATTTGTATTAAACTAATGATAGTTAGTTATTAAATAAAGATATATTATTAATATAAATATGATTATTTGTTTATCTGAATCCTATAATTAAGAGCAATATAATAAAATTATAAAACGAAGAAGAAGAAAAGTAATAAAAGTTGTAAATGGTAAATTTACATTTATTTTTTGTTTGTACACACAATAATGTCAGTCATGTTAATTAATATGGTTGAATATGATTAATAAAAAATGTTTTTTTTTTAAACGCAGTATAAAAAATTTTATGAATACTAAAATAATAATAAAAAAAGAAGAAGAAGAAAAAGAAGATGTACAAAATTAAGAAGAAGGTACATAAAAAATGTTGAATTTTACAGTTAAGTCCAATTTCAATGTTAATTAAGCGAAACTTTTTAATCTAATTTAAAGTGGAAAAACGTAGGAATGATTCGTTAATAATAATCAGATATAAAATAATCAATGCAGACAGAAATAATTTTAATCGTCGTTTTAAATTCAGTAAATATTTATCTTGTGCAAAACCCTTAAACGTGTAACAAAAATGCATAAAAACTAAAACATTTTATTTATACTAAAATTCAAGAAACAACTGTTTTGGTAATTAATTGTTTTAATCGACATGATGATTTGAATGAAGATTTATAATAGAAATGAAAAAATTTTTCGGAAACTGTGGATTAAAATACGTCGATTTACATTATTAAGATACACAACAATGATTCATAAAGCACATTTAGGATAATATCAACGATCCAAAGCACCTAGAGAACAACTTTCAAATATGTGATATCAATCGTGAAACATATATTATTGATGTACAAGTTTACCAGATCGCCAAAGCTCCGAATCCTGGATCTCTGTTTTTCAAAATCCTTGAAAATAATTTTTTGTGGTCTAGATTCATCCTCCGCTGCATTTCGATCGATCACCTCGACCCATAAACTCCTCTAACCGGTCACGAATGGAGGTGAAGGGTTCGACGACCCAGAGTACAACGTCGTTACAAAGAGGAAAACACTCGAGACATTTTCCTCGGGTAGTATTCTCACGAGTTTCCCGATAGATATTTCTAATAGTGCTACGAACTTCCAAAAAAAGTAGTAGATAATTCAGATTTCTCTCCATACGTTCGAATATATTGCGTATATAAACTATTCTATTCTGTTCGTGATCTTTTGTGCTCTGTAAATTGAATTGGGGCCTTTTTGTAAAAATTTTGTGAAACGTGTGAAAAAACATGATATTTATGTCGGTGGAATTAATGGAATGGGTGTTAGCTGTTAATGAAACCATCTTTTGAGATTCGTCGGGCGATTCCTCTGATTTGCCCTTAGGATATTTGAAAGGAGTTGACGGTTTCGAGCATATCAACCATTTTGTTCTACTTTTTTTCTCTTCTATAAATACATCTAACTTCATGATGTATTTTTATTATTATTTGTAGATTATAATTAGTAATTTCTCTTCAAAAATATAAATAATATTTAAAGATTGATAATTATATTTAAATTTTATCTTAATAATTATAATAACAACAACAATAACTCCAATACCCGTAATAAATTGTTGATAAGGATTGAAAAGTTGATCTCTACATAACGGATAAATTAGTTGGAGAATTTTTTCGAAAATCATTGAAAATTTTTGAACATGAGTTATTCAAGAATTCTCGACGATTGTCGAAAACTTTCCTAAAAGTAAAAAAAAGCTATTGATTATTCGTTGTTACATGATTCGGAGCTGTTACACATACATCAACCAACAAAATAAATTTCCGTACAATTATTTTTAAAGGTCTATTGATGTAGTTTCGAAACATTAAGCCATGTAAAATCAAAAGCATTTTTTTTCCAGAAGTTTTCACAAATGATCGGGGATTTTTAGATAATGCATGTTCGAGAATACTCGATCATTTGGAAAAATCCCTCAAACTAATTTACCCTTAATAGAAATTATGTTTTATTTTAGTTTTTGGCATTAAAAAAAACATTTATGCTCTAAAAATTATTACTTGATTATTTTTATTTTATTTATTTATATATCAAATGTTGAAATTATAATTTAAAAATGAATTTATTTTAACAATTACAGGTGTAATAAATAATAAAAGGAAACGTAAAAAATAGAGTGACTGTATCATCTAAATAAGTTTTATCTATTCTATTTTTACATATTTTTTTTTTAAATATACATGGAATATCGAAGATATGACTCAGCCATAAATAATTTTCGTAAAATATTACGATTACCTTTTAATTTTTAAATTAGTTTCTATAACTCCAAATTGTTTCACAAGTTTTCATCGAACATTAAATTATTATTTAATCGCAAGGTTTTGTTTAAATTATCGATTCATATACAATTTTATATATAAAATCATATATATATATAATAAATGGTATATAAAATCTATTATAATAATTATAATACGTGATTTATGGAATTATGTTTACTGTGTCAACGGTTATGTTATTCTTAATTTTTCAATTTAAATTTAAATTCAATTCAAATTAAATCGTAATGAATGTAATAGCACATCATGATTGACATAAATAAGCTTAATTTTTGTATATAATTATTACTTTCTCTAAAATTATAAATGCAAATTTCAATAGACATTCAATAGGATTACACTATAAATTATTTTGTTTGTAATTAAATAAACTACGATAACAGTATTAATACGGTTCATATTAATTAATATTAAATTTATATACATTAATTTCATTATTATTAAAATGACTGCAATTTAAACAATTTATTTTAATTTATAGTAAATATTGAAATATGTTTAAATTATATATCGTAAAAAAAATTATTTTTAATAAAATGCATGTAAGAATATATTTTGCCTAAAATAAAATTCAATAAAATGTCCAATGAATTAGGAAAAACGAAAATTTATTTTACGTCAGATGTTCACCGGAGTCGACAAGTCATTTTATCTCCAAAAAAATACATATATAAGCAAATAACTTGTTTGTAGCTGTTTGCACTTGACTGGATCATGTATCCATTTTTATATTTGTATTACATAAACATTTATGCAGGAATAAATATAGAACCACCTGAATGTAGGAATTTTTTTTAGTACATATAATGGTTTTTAATTATAAATTACAATTTAAGTTATGAATTTATTATATGTAGTGTTGTTTTTAACTACATCTCCATTAATCGGGAAGCGAAATTTGTATTTAGAATTACCGCGATTCCATGTCGATTTTCCCCATAGAGTCCGAATAAAAGAAACTGTTCGAGTGTCGCTTTACGATGTGAAAATCTTGATATTATACATCACGTGTCGTTACACGAATATTAATCATTCTGGATTGATTGTACTTGTATATATTTATATACCAGAGGCAGCTTTGAAGTGAATTGAATTTTTAGAAAATAAATATATATTATCCTTAAATTTGTAGGGTCAATTTATTTATTTTTAAATAAAAAGTATATAATTTTTTTAAAAGGAAGTTTTAGAATATGTTTCGTCATGAAATTACTAGGATTAGTAGTACATTATTGAAGTACTACCTTACCACCCATGTATTATCCTCTTTCTTGACATAATTATCATACAATTATTCATTTTTATCATATTCAATGATTTTTTATGTTAATTAAATATAATTCTCGATAATATATTAAATAATATTATATTATCGATTATTTTAAGTCACATAACTACAAATATCTTTTACAAATTTTTAACAGTTTTAGTACAAACGATTTGAATCATATTTTTAATTATTTGTTCTTCTTAATTTTTTAACAGTAGAAAAATGTTATTTATCAATGAAAATAAATGTTTTAAATTTTATCAAATTTAGAATTAATGTTGGTTCAAAAAGCAAAAAAAAATTTAATAAATCTACACTACTAATACTGTGTAAAAATAAAAATAGATTATATTTAATTCGTTTTATAGTTTTTACTATATTAAATTATCGTTATGATATTTAAATATAAATACATTTATTACTAAGCTGAATACAAAATATAAAATTATTAATAAAATTAATAAATAGTTTTAGAAAAGTCAATTGAATTAATTTAAATCGAATTCTTTTTCTTATTTTTAACATGACTTCTTAATAACACGTACATTTTCATATTTAGTTTATTTTGTATTAGTTTATATTTATTATTATTAGTAAAATAACCGCTGATAATTTATATTATTATATATGAATAAATCACACAATATAATTAAACGTACAGATCAATGACATTTTTCACGAGTAAATTAGAGTAGTGTATTTCAATTAAAATTAAAAAAAAAAGAAGATATATTATCTTATAACATAAGAAGCACCGACAAAATACAATTTATGTGATTAAAAAATGAGTTTCTTTCCTTCCTCTTCCTCCTTTCTCCCTCTTTAACGAAATTCGTATCGAATTTATCTGCACTATTAAATCGAAACAGGTTCGACACTTACATTGATTAAATCATCTCGTCGCTCACGTAAACCTTCTGTTGACTATATAATTTTGCGTATATGCGTCTCACAACTGGAATTTTCAATCTACGCAAGATATCAAATTTTTTTTGTATCCCAGTGCTAAAGATACGTGGATTTCGAAAATTTCTAAAGAGTTAATCTTGCAAGAATTAGTTAGAGCAGAATCATTATTACGAATTTTATCATTTAGTAACAATACGGCACAATATAGTTTTTTTTATATAAAATAGGTAACTTAACAGTAATAAACAAATAAATAAATTTGATTACTTGACATATAAACCTTTTTGTTGTACTTGATAAATTATTTCGATAGTAATATTTTATGATGACATTTTTTACTTTTGTTTCTTATAACTGCATTGTAAATTACTGTATGTTTTTTTGAAATTTTTTATGTATGTCAATGGATTATTTGTCTACACCATATTTATTTTTAACATTTCATACAAATTAAAAAGCTTATTACAAAATGTATATCATTATTAAAGGTTTACCTGCAGAATGTGGGACAAAGAAAGTTTAGGCTCGATATTCATATAAAAAAAAACATTGTATCTTAAAATAAAGTGAAATAATTTTAAAAAATATCAGCAACAGCATCACATCAAGAACTAAAGCAATTTTTTTTTTTTTTTTTTTTTTGATAAACGACGATTACAATGCGAAAGCTGCTTTTTGATTTTGATGAAAAGAAAGATAGAAGATAGAATAAGAAGGAAAAAAGCAAAAGTATCCTTTGTCTCCATCTGAAACTCGCACATAGGAATAGAAGATAGGGAAAGAGACAAAAGTAGATTCGAATCGCGCATTCGAATGAGACATACACGTATTTATTCATACATCCTTGGGGGGCCTTTAAGCTACCGCACGATTGGCTTAAGGTAATAAACGAAACAAACGGAGTTGGTTGACGATAATAAATAATTACAATCGGGTGGCGCGTGTACCCGTCATGATAAATTTAAAAATAAAAATCGGTGACATTTGTTGTGCTCCGACGAGTTGTGTAGAGTACATATTGCTCCTTCTCCTCCTCCTCTCACTCTCTCTCTTTCTCTCTCTCTCTCTCTCTTCCCCCTTCTTTCCTCTTCTTTCCTTTAGTCTAAGATTCGATTATCGCTGAATATTGATCTAGCGATTGAATTTATATCGACAAAGAAAAAGATTTTACAATTTATCATACTTTGCTAGGAGTATTATGTCGCTGCGATGCAAATTATTTGATTGGAGGATAAAGTTTTATTATATATATAATCGATTTTTTACCAAAATTTCACTAGATTTTATAATTTTGCGATGAATAATTTACATTTCTGTGTAAGACGATGTTATTGAGAGCTCAATTTCAAAGTTCAATAATCATCAATCGTATCGATTTTTTATTGACATCTCTTACTTTTCATCATTTCCGAGATAACTCAGTAAAGTTTCTTGTTTTTAATAAATGGGTCAAGAGAATGGAAGAATAATTCTAACTATAAGATAATCGATTTGGATGTTAAGTTTCTCATTATTAAGCAAAGCATTTAAGTTTAAATTAGCCACTGAACAACAATTAGTTATTAAATACATCTCAAGATGATTTCATGATCACTTTGATCTTCACCTTGAACATTTAGCAAATAATAATATAAAAAAATAATCACCTGAACATTGTATCACATATAATTAGTTATTATTTACTAATTTATTAAGCGAAATATTATATTTTAAGAGTATAACAATGTAACTTTGAATACAGTAGATTGAACAAAATTATTAATATTTAATTTTAGTAGTATAATGCTTTTATTTTTTATTTTTCTGAACTCGATTTTCATAATAAGAATTTCAATACATAAACCATTTAAGTCCAACTAATAAATTTTAATTATAATATAAATTTTAATATAAATAGTAAAAGAAGCATTATTCCATTGGCATAATTTTATCTGAAAATTTAAATTTGAAAATTTTTAATTTGAAATAAATTACACAATATAAATAAGAGATTTCAGATTCAGATATGATGAATCAGTTCTTTTATTCTGATTGGCTTAAATAATCAGAAGCCTCGTTTCACGCAAAAGAGCGGGAAAAAAGAAGCCAAAGATGAATTTGGAGTTTTCATCAATGGAAAATACGGTTTCCCGTGACGATTAGCGAAAGCAAAAGAGAGGGAGGCAGCACATTAGCAGAGATATGTACGCGCTCGTACGTTATTCCATGATTAGTTGATGGTCGCCGTACACGCGATTCGAATGGTGTACAACCTCCGTCAGATCGCGCAGGGGATATCGTTAACCTGAAGGACCGTTCCCGGGGAAATACCGCAAAACACTCGTCGGTAATCAATATCGTGCTCGCAATTACACGAGCCTAGATGCGTAACCGAGTCAAGCACGTAGTGATCGAGCAAACGGACTTTCGTGGAAAAACCATTCGCACTACACGAATTAATCTAATTTGTTTTTTTTTTTTTTATGAAGCCGACGCTTATTTTTTATATGATGCACGCAAAAGGTCTACCGATGGGCTTGGCACTCATGATCTTTGACTCATTCTTCTATCTCGATCATCCCATATAAATTCGATCCTTTCAGGTTAAGATGTTAACGTTCATTGAGGAATCTACCTACTCAACGACACTTTTAGTATTATAATCCCGTCATATATTGAGATTATGATATTGGATGTGGTTATTTATTTTTTTAATTTTTTCCAAATATTCATGATTGGTTGAAATTGCTTTTAATTGTTTGGCATTAATTCAGTGTAAACGTAATTAACTTTGGCAATAATCATATGGCATTGAATCAATCCTGAAATTGAATAAAAATAAATTTCATAGAAAAATTATTTTACAATACAATTGATTTATTTCAATACATCAATAAATAGCTCATCACCTTTTATTTATATTACGACTTGTAATAATTCGGTAGACATCATGTAATTGTAAGATATACAAAATGTGTTTATCTCCATGATGCTTAACAAGATATATAATAATATATTTAAATTTGAATAATATAAATGATAAAACATGCAATAATGTGGGCAGGGAATAATGAATTGGAAAATAAATTTTTTTCAATTAATAATATAAACTTAATATGACACAAAGAAAAATCGTGGGCAATTCGAAACGTTGCAAGAGCCAAATATTATACTTATCAAAAGTGTAGTATTACCTCAAGAATAAGTAAAGAGCATTACTAAATATTTATATTCAAAAAATAGTAGTTACGCGTTGAATTACTGTATTAAAAAAATGTTTACTCACCATCAGGAGGCACAAAATCTTCGCTAAGACGGCAAGCTGTGGTAACCTGAAACAAGTAAAAGCAATTATTACATTCAAATCGCATCGATCATCCTTAACTTTATAAGGCATTTAAAATAATTTACGTTAAATAAATTATCTTAAAGCGATAAATTCAGTGTATTTTTGGTGTAACTGGAACTGAACGGTAATTTGTTCAGTTAAATTTATTGATTTGGTCGTTTAATCAAAGGTAACCACGGAAGAACGTCTAAAGGAAGGATGATAGAAGATGAAAGCATGTACAAGTTCTTTAAGATTATTTAGTATTCAGCATATATAAAGGTACAATGGGTAATATTGGATATTCTATGTATTCATGAAGGATGTGTTCATAACTTGAATGATTTAGCGATTAATCCAGCTGAGTCTAAAATTCCATATAATTAAACTGCAATTTATAGTACACAGTAAGGTTAATTGTTTTCATAACTATCGTATAGTGTATGAATCTCTCAATACTTGATTTCGTATATTGAAATATTATGTTGTGATTAAATATTATGCAACATCGAGTTACTTTAACAACAAAAACTCGAAAAATACTCTTGTATAAGAATGAACGAAGGTTTAGAGTTTGAGATAATACAATTGTAGTCCGTAGTATAAAAATTAATTTACTAATCCATTTTATACATACCGAATGCTTTAAGATTCAACTCATTTAGAGATCCATTCTAAGAGCTACTTTTTAATTGAAAGCTGAATAATTTACGAGAAATAAAAGCTCGGTGCCATCCATTCGATACAGAAAAACATAACTAGCCGCAGTTTTAAGGAGAAAATAAAAGAAATTAAGGCCGAAAAATTTCATTTTCCCCTCGCAATCACGTGCATTATCACTAAAGTGTTTACAGTAACCAAAGGTCTTGATCTGAGTTTTACCCGTGAGGAAGAGGTGACGGACGGCGTATCAGTCAACATATGTGCAATCGAGATTACATTTCAGTTTCCGCGAGAGCATGTGGTCGCATATACGTATGATCTTATTACGTGTAAGTGTACCTTTTTTGCCAGACGAGTAACAGGCAGATGAGGTTCGCAACAAGGAAAATCAATGAATTATGTAACGACTTAACACGACACCTATCTTTTATCTACGCGAGTAAATGTATGTTAAGAATGCCAAGTCGAAAGTTGATTGCTTTTACTACAACTGACAAATCGCCAATAATCTTTTTTATATTGGTTTCTTTTTAATCTTCCTTGGCATTCATTATTTTTCTTCCAATTCCAATCATAAGTAATTTAAAGCATACGTTTGGAGAAAAAGTCTTCGTTTTTACTCTTAGATTTTGGGTTGATACAGCTTCTTTTATCAAGACAAAAATGTGTACAAATAATTTTTTTTTATAATGCATACTTGAATATTATTATTTGCTTGTATGTTATTTATTATTATTATTATTATTAGTAATTATTATTCTATAAATATAACTGAAATTTTCATGCTAATGAAAAGTACTTAATAGAACAAATAATCAAAGTTTTGTCACAATATTGACTTTTTTTAAAACAAGAATTCTCAATTACCTCGATCTTATGCTTACAGGAAGATATTTGGTTATAGTTACACATGTATTCGACTAACATCTACTCGTTTCTCATTTCTCATCGTATTTTACTAGTTCACTTTATATTTGATTAAATATTTTATCGAATAAAGTAAAAAAAATCAATTTCATCAATCAAAATATCTTACAACGTAATTAATCTCGATTTTATTATTAACATTTTTAATCATTTCAACTACTGTTTGGATAATTTTCCAATATTAAAGTCAATAATTGTAGTCAATATAAGTATTTTATCTCTCCACTCTTAAAATATCGAAATATTTTCATATTTTTTTGAAATAATAACTTATCTAAAATAGATTTAATTCACAAAAATATGTCACAAAATAGTGATAGTATGAGAAAATTTTTTGTCTTTAATCACTAAAAATAAATAAATCACTCTCCCATTCTAGTAGCGGAAGAGTAACTCGACAATCAGACAAAATGACAGAAATCGAATTCATTTATCATTGTGACTCGTAGCTAATGCGTATGTAAACGAGTGTGTATGGCAGAGTATAAAATGATTTAAAATCAGAATATGCATTCTTTTGATTATTGTAGATATTTCGTTTTACCTGAGGTGTAATTGATGTAACGTTTAAACATTACAGACATTGTTACATGTAATATTGACCACTAGAGACGAATACAACTTTCTATCTGTACTTCTCTTTCTCTCGGAGTTTATTTATTATTGATGATTTTCTTTTAAAATAAATGAATTTGTGTTTTTTATTTCGCAGATAAAAATAATATGTATTGAAAAAATAATTTATTAAATTAAATATTAAACTTGACTAAGGATGATTTAATCAGTGATAATTATATTTTGTGTTAGAATATATTGAATAAAAATGCTTTATCTTTGCAAGAATAATTTTTTATATTTCTTATTTAACATAGTTCTTTATTTATAAATAAAATTGTAATACATAATTAAAGTAACAATTAAATTAAATATTCATAAGAATAAATTTTATTTCTTAATGATATTTAATTTTTACCTTCATAAAAATTATTTATAAATATACGAAAAATTTTCGAAAAAACTTTTACATTCGTATAAGCGCTTTATTTTTTTTTTTTTCACTTAAAATATTTTGTGGTTTATTAAATCTGTTAGTTTAATAAATATAAAAATAAATCATGCTACTAAAAAATTATTTTTAATAATTTTCATATGCTTAGTTATGCTATTTTTTGGCAATTCTTTAGTACTAGTAATAAAAAATTACATATAGTAAAAATATTGTAATTAACCGTCAAAAAATTATTTATTAAAATATGAATTTTATGTGTTATTTAAAAAATCAGACGCATGTAAAAAGAAATTTTTTTTACATATTGTCAAACATAAATAATACACACATAATTGTATTATAACTAAATGAATTCAGAGAATCATAGCAAGCATTTTCCAATAAATTGTAAGACTATACCTTTGCAATACTTTTATAAATAACAAAAAGTTATTAGTGATTATCAAAAAATACTTTTATATTTTTATATCGAAAAAAGACTTCATCCAAGAGTATGTAATTGGTTTAATCTAGATTTTTTACTGAAAATTTAATTAAATTAAAAAAAATTACAATTAAAAATTGAATAAAAACTATATAACGTGAATAAAATAATCAAAGAAGAACTCTGTTCAGAGATAAATTTAATCAAAGAATAACATTAAAAATATACCAATACTCCATAGTTGTTCATATTTTTACAAAAAATTGTCTTTTTATTTAGAAGCCCTACTAATCATATTCTCAGAAAGAAAATATAATTACAAATGATGATATCACATAAAACCACATTTAGTCTTGGCAGTTTTTATGAAAAGAAAATGATTCCTTTAATTGTTGATAAATCGGGTGAGAGTAAAAGTGCTAAGTAGCAATATTCAATTTTATACTTTAAAATATTATGAATGTCAATAAAAAGCTTTGGTCAATTAAGTGAGAAGCATGTGATATAAATTTATTACGTTTTACTTCCAAGTTTTCTGATGAAAATTAGTTAAATAAAATTAAGGAATAAGTTATTAAAATAGTACTTTCTTAAACTACTAATCTTATTTGTTTTTTATGTCAGAATTAGTTGAAATATCATTTGCGCGGTGGTAGTCTCGATTTCATATTATTACATTATTATTTTTTTTTTATTATTTACTTACTGAAAATATCAACAAGTGTTATTTTATTTAGTATGTATTTATTTTTTAATGGGAATCTTTCATTATTAAGTAAGATGTATGCCATATGTAAGTAGTTGTTAAATTTATAAAATTGAATATAAAATTTTTATATTTGAAATTAAATATTCAATATGTATAAAAAATTTTTAATAGTAAAGTTATTTTTCATTAAAGATGATAAATTATATTTTTATCCATGTGCATTTTAAAATTTATTTGAATTTATTTGTAGAATCAGATACATTTTTTATAAAATTTTATAAATATTTATAACCATATATAGATGCAGTAACAATGCAAATTGATGAACATAATTTTAAATTTACTTGAATATAAATTTTCATATATTATTTTATATTTTGGTAATTTATAAAATGTTTATAATATCAAATACTTATTTTATTATATGTACTACATGTAAACAATTTTTCGTACATCCATAAAACCTTTAACGTTTTTAAATTTTGATTTTACAGAAGTAACATCTTGATTTCATAAATCAGTGATAACATACAAGCAATGCTCACAAAATACCGATCAAATAATACATGTACTTAAACAATGGTAGCTTCAAAAGCGACGATTTTATTTTAATTTAAAAATTTTCATAGGTCAAGTTTGACACGAACTTCAAAAATTTTTGTGCGCAGAAGTTTCTTTCTCTCGTATTTGCCCTTATCCGTTGTGGGATGATACCTGCGTTATCATCACAGCCACTATTGGGCTTCACTCAAGGCTAAAATACTTTGGTGAGAAAATACACTCGGCGATATCGTGATGTTTTTGAAGAACTTGGAAAATGACATACATGTATATGTATGGTGCAAAAGGTTATCACAAGAAGGTTATAGAATTCCAACTTTAGAAAATTACTTGTTGCAATGTAATAATCATTTAACCTTTCTTGGACTCTGGTAAAATTGTGCAAATATATGACTAGGAACTGGATAAAAAATGTGTCTGCTTTAAAATACGCTATAATTTATTGATGTGTTTTTTAAATTCAATTTCATTTTCACCTACTAGTCAATTGTGAGTAGGATAAATATATGAATTCTTTAATCAGATATACTTAACAGTATCAAATTGATGATAAAATATATATTGTTTTTAAATAAATATTTAGTTTTCAAATTCTCCTTATTACAAGTAACGGAAAAAATGACTCCCAATATAATATATTTAGTGACGGATGTACAGCGCATCAAAAAAAAAATTGTGTATCAACTGTTGTAACTCACTTACATCACAAACTTTCACTCACTATTCGCATCTTTTAATCATACCTTTTTCTCGCCTTTCAATCGTAATTACCGCCGAACAAGCAAATTATAAATCCAGTCAGAGTGTGACTCTTGTGGCCAGTCCGCGTTTTGTGGTGAACTTGTCAATTTGTTTAGCAAGAAAAAGATTTACGTGTCACATCTATTGTCATGGTCAAATCAATTGAATGTATCGGGCACAATAGAAAAATCCCCGGTTTCGCAGTTTTGCAAGTTAATTTTAAACTCGTCAATGTATCTCTGTCTAATCTCTTTTCCTTTTTTTTTAAGTGCCTTTTCCCTTCCTTTTACTCTGTGCTTCATTTCTTCTCTTATTTAGTCGTCGACAAAGATGGTAAATTCTCCGATTATGAAATCGAGTTGACCTATCAATGGAGACATTTTTATTTATGTTCTGGACTAAGCTATATTTTTGTGTAAATTTAGCTTTCTATGATGTATGTTGACTATGTTTAAGCCATTAGCACAATTCAACTCATTCATACTTTTGAAAAAAAAACTGTTATCCATATAAAATAAGTCTCCAGAAATTTTCGATTATGTTTTTAACGTTCGGAAACCAATATTGAACATCTGTTTCATTACATCATATATTTTTTGAGAAACGAGTTTCATACATTTTATTTGTAAATATATTATACAGAAATAATAGAAATAAAATAAAAGAATGATTGATGACACGTTACTTTCTATGATCATTGTATCTAATTATTTATTTTTCTCTTCTATTAATATCATTATATAATACACTCTATTCTATTTTATGATAAATGTTATAAATTTAATGTAATTAAAATTGAGATATCTTTATACATGATCAAAATTTTGTTGATATAATTTACTATCAAAAATTGCATTATAAAAAATATTCGTTGTAGAAATAATGATATTTTTGTAAAAAAAAAAAAATTGAAAATGTTATATTGAAAAATAACTGTTTCTATAATTTCTCCCATCAAATTAAATGTTCATTTTTATATTTTAAAATGATTAAAAATGACTTTTTTTAAATAAGATTGAAAATATATTAACTTGATTTAGAATATATATATATATATATTCTCAAAGAAATCAGGACAGACTTTGTTATAATGATTCTATGTTTGTGATAGAAAAATATGAAATATTTACTCACTGCTATAGCTACTAAACCACACATTCGTACAATAAAATATTACAATCTCAGCATCTCTTAAAGATGATTATTAAGATGATTATCTCGTTCTTTACCATTGAGAACTCTTCAAAAACAATGTCGGAAATAAATGGGAACCAATTTTTAATCAGCGATGTATTTTAGTTGCGAACTTAATCGTCAACGGTTGAAGGTCCATTTATTCTTCGACGCTGGTGGCGAAATATCCGACGATCCGTACATCTTTGAACCGAGTTGAGCTTTATTTTTTTTGATTTTGCTCCTTTTCGCCACGCGGCGATGAAAGGTTTCTCGTGCCGTTTCGATATTTATGAGGGTCGTATTAGTCATGGATGCTCATCGAATTCTGATGTTAATTTCACCTTCCTTTTTTTGCTCTCTGTGCTTTCTCTCACTAACTTTGTACCCTACTACTGTAATTTTTTCTGAGATTTAAAAATCGATTGAAAAATGCTTAGTGTCTGCTTTTCAGATGACTTATTTGAATAAACATTTTCTTGGACATTACATTTGGATATTTTAAATTCGGTAATTATAAACATTTTACATTCGAGATTTATGCAGCTATAAATATATTGATTACAAAATTTAATGATTATTTAATTAAAAGTTTTGTAAAGAAAATTACTGAATACATCAGAATTTTGTTAGTTGTATTTATTTTAAAATCTTGTGTAAAATATGTAATACAGAGTTATTACAACATGGAATAAATATGAATATATTAAATATTTACTGAGCATCATTTTTTGATTGAATTTGATAATGAAAATTGGTTTAATCCTAAAAATATATAATTTACGTGATCCATTTTTCAAAAATTAATTGCAAAAACATTAATAATATATAGAGTCTTACTAATTAATAAATTCTATAAAAAACAATTTGAAATTAATTATTACATTGAAAAAAATTTCTTACAAGATGAAGGTATTATTACAGATTTTGTATTTAATATACTTTTTTAAATATATATAGTTCATACAATAGAGAACTTTTTAGGTCATGAAAAAAGCAGCTACTGATTCGTATAAAAATTTTTTAAAAAATCAGTAGTGTAACCGACGATTTTTTCTAGATTGTCTTAAGCCGTCAAAAATCTACGAAGCAACCCCAAAAGTGAAAGTGTGGCAACTGGGGGCCGTATGCCCGCCGGTTAACCCCGACGGGCCGGGGAAGGATGCATCACAGCGCGGGCAAGGTGGATAGTTATTTTCTTGCTGTCGGCTCAATCCGTTGTACAAACCTTATAGATATTGAATAAATGTAGATGTAATGTTATTCATTTACTTCTGCGTGATTTTATTTGCAAATTATTAACCCTATCTAGCCGAGAGAGCGCCGGAAACATGTTTGAACTATTCGTTTCTTACAGTAGATTCTTATTTTCTAAAATTCCACTTGTGATATTAAGGGATTTTTTTTTTTTTATTAATAATTTTAAGGAAATAAAGCATTTTTTTTTACTTTTGTTGTTATAAAATGAAAAGTCTTAATTTTAGCACTATAGTATCAATGAGTGATTTGTAGCTAATTGAAAAAAAATTCATTTTTTCATAAACTGATCGGAAAATTAGTAGCTGAGAAATTTTTAAAAAATCGGAAAACTTTTAAATAAATTAAAAAAATTGTGATATTTTAAGATTTAAAACTTTAGTTTTGGGAAATTAAAATGACTAATGTGTACTTTTTTTGTTCAAAAATTTAACTTGATTGGATTGTTAGTTTTTGAGTAATACTAATGTTAATTAAATTATGCGAAAATTTACGTAGTTATTTCCAGCTCAACTTACATTACGATTTTCGTTTTTTCAACGGTTTTAAAAAAATATAATTGTTATATAATCAACCTGTATCTTATATGTAAAAATCGTTTAGATTATATAAAAAATGTAGATAAAGATGACCGAAAATGACTGAGTGTCTAAGAAGTAAGGAGAATGAAAACTGGGGAATTGTAATATATAGTAATAGAAGTGACATCCGTGCTATCTAATCCCTCATTTATTCTTTTTCCCTCTTCTCATCAAATTGCGCGATATCGACCTTTTATAGTCATATTTATTTATATTTTTTAGATAATTTAAAAAATGTAAGATACAAGATTTTTTGTGCAATAATTATATTTTTTTAAATCGTTGAAAAAACTAAAATCGTAATGTAAGTTTCGCTGGAAATAACTTTGTAAATTTTGGTATAATTTAAATAACATTAATATATCTCAAAAACTAATAATCCAATCAAGTTAGAATTTTGGACAAATAAAACGCACATTAATCATTTTAATTTCCTAAAAACTATAGTTCTAAATATTAAAAAATAAAAAGTTATAAATTTTTTAATTAATTTAATATTTTTCCGATTTTTTGAAAATTTATCTGCTTTTAACTATCCGATCGGCTTATGAAAAAATTTATTTTATTCACAATTATATTAGCTACAAATCACCCATTGATACTATTGTGTTAAAATCAAGATTATTCATTTTATAATAAAAAACGTAAAAAAATGCATTATTTCATTTAAATTATGAATAAAAAAATTCTGAATATCATGAGTAGCATTTAGAAAATAAGAATCTATTAATTTTTTTTACGAATTTTTATATACATCACTAGTTATTTATTTTTCATGATCTAAAAGTGCTTTATATTTTGAATTAGTATTAATGTATAAAAAGTTAAAATTTTTTGCAATAAAAATTTCAGATAATTGAAAATAGTTGCGGAAAAAAATATTTGTTGTTAATTGTAGGATACAATCAATTTTTTTTATATTAGTCTTATTGTGGAACTACTCAAATTTGAATAAATAACCAATAAGAAAGATCAGTAAAATAAAATAACAATCTAATTTCAGGAATAATGTATTGTATACCAGAGTCAATCCATTTTACTATCAAAGATTGTAAATGACAATTTACAATGAAATATATATATATTAGATTTATTTAATATGATAAAAAAGATATGTGAATAAACTTTAATGGTCTGTTTGATCACAGTCGATTTGTAAAATTTAATCAATCATTACTAGGATAGATTATTTTATTTTCCATACTTAATTGATTTTCTATAAGTCGAATCCTTTTTTGGTCCTAAAAAAGAAGGTGAAATATATAAAATCATATAAAGTTAAAAAAATGTAGTTTAGGTGTTCGTGAACATTATATATTTGTTTTAACGTTGAGTTCAAAAATTTTAAATATACAAGAAGTAGTTATGCTTCAACCAAGAGATTATTATGATTGTACTTGAAGTATCAGAAGTTTTTGTTGTAATTAAATTATTAGTAATATTTTTAGAAGATCGAATGATTAATTTAAAAAGATAAAATTGATTTTAAATTTGAAATTGTTGTATCATAATAGTTATAATTTTGTTTTAATTTTATAGTGATTTTTTAATAGAACCTAAAAATTGATCTGTGCAGTAATATTAATTACATATATAATTGAATTTAAACAAATAAAAATAAAATACAATTATATGAGGTATGCTAGATAATTTTCAAATGTGTTTACTAAAAACACCTTAAATAAAATACTTTAATATAGTAAAGGATTAAAAGAAAGCTGAATCTGAAAAATTAAATACAGATAAGGAAAGCGAGTCAGCCATTTTTGAACGACATTGTAAGTATGCATTAAGTGTCAAAGGTTGAGGATTTATCGCGGTGAGTGCATTGTTCTTATTCAAATAAAATATAAAAAAATTAAGAAAAGCAGACACTTAATTCGGTGAGTATATAGGTTTATTTTTATATTCATTTTTATATTCCACGAAGTTAAAAGGCGCCACGAATTTCTTCTTCGATTTGGCGTCAAGCGCAAAAAATGCACAGACATTCTAGATATCCTGAATTATTTATAAGATGTGATTATGACTCGAGATTATGAGTTTTATTTGGATGAAAAAAAAATTTGCAATAATAAGTGAATGGATTGCGGAAGATAACGTGACAAGCGATTTGACTAGTCAATAAACTTGTAAATAAATTTATGCAATTCATTGTGTGCATTACGGTGTATGTGAAGGATGTGTAAGTGCGAAAATAGGAGGAACGAAATTATAAAATGATAATTCTTAGATATCATTCTTATAAATGATATAACCTGAATCGCAATTCATTGTTATTATTCAAGACTAATGGAAATAAAAAAACAACGAATAAAAGTGAAACAAAATTAAAAAGTTTAAATTAGGGGAATAGATCACATCTTATGAAATTATATCTGCAGATAATAAAATTTCGTAAAGCAATTTTTTTTAACAGAAAGTAAATCTAATTTCCTAGATCATTGTTGTTTTGTTTTATTTATTTAAGCTACTTCAATTCTCGCAAGAGAATTATATAGCACATAGAGAATACATTTGACTTTTTGATATACAATTAGCTTGGGATTTACAAATATTTAGATTTTATTACAGTTCATCATTATTTATTTATATTACATTCGTTGAAAAATTTGATTATTGTATCAATTTGTTCGAGGGTTTATAGAATATTACATGACTTGCAAGAGGTAATTGGATTTGAAGTTTTTCAAGATTTTTTATTAGTGTTTTACACTGTTTTCGTATATTGAACATTGTCAAAGAATATGGTCTAGATCTTGTTCATATTGATTTTCATTGCAGGTGCAGAGGCTGATGGGAACTAGATTATATCGTCATAATGATGAGTTGAGACCGTAATGAGTCGATCTGCATCTTTTTATTGTTGTAATTATTTTTCTTTAAAGTTATCGTTTCTCGTATCATGTTTTATTTCTTTACTGAAATAATACTTGAAGTAACTAATTCCTTTATATTTACTGTTGTCTATTACTGTTGAATAAATATTTTCTGTGGCTTTTACTTTGAATATCTTTTTTAAATCTATGAATGGGATTTTGAAACAAGGATTTGGTTCCTGTTTTATAGCCTCCTTAGACTTTCTATCTATTTGATTTCCTTGTATTTCTGATATATAAGATCCAGTAAAATTTGAATTTTATTTTTAGATTTTTTTTCATATTCTGCAATTTCATCTTTGATACAATATAAATAAGGGTTTGTGTCAATATCAATGTTTGTCATATTTAATGCCGTAACTGCACTTGGGCTGTCAGTAAATATTGTATAATTATTATTTGAGTTAAGTATTGCTATTTCGAAAACGTGGAGTATACTTATATAACATGTTTATATGTGCTTATTGCAACTGATTTGCACAGTTCGAAGCAAAAGCATTAGTTGGCTACACTTAGTGAATTTTCTTTTTTGCTTCCAACCGAGTACATAGCCATAGTTTTTATTGTTTTTAATAATTTATATATCGTCACCTTACAGTTTTTTTATTTTTAATAGTGTCTGACTGAAGATTATGTTAGTTTTGATTTGATGAAAGGTTAAATTATAATTATATACACATGTATTCAATTTTGATCCCGATTTAATAATATTAGAATATTTACTGACTTCGTCTAAACAGAGTATTATAAGTCATTCACTTTTAGATTTTTTGTAACTATTTAAGTTTTTGTACACCAACAAATTTTAATGACTAAAGACTTTTAGAGTAAATGATGACCCAAGATATTTTGCTCACTTTTTAATAAGCTGTAACTTTGATTCCGCCAGCAATACATTAGTTGGAGTTGTATTTCTATAATCAAGAGATATCTAATTTTCGCGTATTGTATTCTTTCTAGTTTTAATATTAGTGAATTTTAAAGGAAAAAGAATATATACCAATTATAATGTATAATCGATTGAATGAAACTGTTGTATATTAATGTTAGACTATTAATTAATTGAATTTGCAATTGTATTTTTACAAGAAGTGATGCTTTTTTTAGAGCAATATGACGTAATGTCATCCACAAATGTGAAATCTTATACTTTTTGGTAGATTTTTAATTATATTTGATACAATTATACAATATAGCAGGGAGCTTAGAACGCCGCCTTGTGGAATACCTTTATAAACCTTACTGAGAGCATTTTCTGGGTAATCAGTGAAGATTATTCTTTTATACGTTAAAAACTTTATAAATTTAATTAAGTTTATCGGGCATTGGAGGTCAGCTAATTGTTGAAGAAATAGATGTGAATCCACATTGTCAAAGGCTCCAATAACATCCAAGAATTCTGCCAACACATCGCGTTTATGATCGAATGCCTCCTTTATGTATACTAAAAGATTATTAAGATTATCGCTTGTAGATTGACCTTTTCAAAATCCTGATTGATTATTGGGTAACAATGTCCTAGATCTTAATTATTTTTATTAAAAAGTATTATCGTTTATCTTTTATCTATTTGAAATAGTTGAACAATTGTTTTTTACCATATAAACTTTAATATTTTATAAGAAACGTTTTAAAATTTTTTTATTTAAAATAAATGTTTTGACCTTGACCATCTGTTGTTTAGTCTCACTACTATTTTTTGAATTCGAATATAAATATAAATCTTAAGAAAATAAATTATTGAAATTCTTACACAATATATTTGATGAAAGATTAGTACGAAATAATAAAGCTTCTGGAGTCACTGTCCTTTAATCCTCCATCATCCAATAATGCATAACTTAAACTCGGCGGACAGGTCGTACCTGTTTTCTACCAAAGAAAAAGAAAGTATAATCTAAGCATTGCTCCCTTTTAAGCTCAAACTCAGAATGTATGCTCTCTCTTGGATCAAAGAAGAAAAAAAGGGGAAAAAATATTTGGAAGAAAGGTTTTGATTTTGGCCGCAGGCAAAAACCCGAGAAGTGACAGCTGCCACACGCTCGGTGAGCGATTGCGTAACAATAAATGCCAAAACACCGTCTGTGATCTTCCCCCCAGCATCTTCCTTCATACACTTAAGTAGGAGCCTCTCCAACTCAAGATAACAGTCAGGAGATGAAAGGGAGCATGAATCATGGGAGGTCCAGCGGTAGGCAGACGATACAGAGTCATCGCTCATAATCCCTTTTGCTTTGTAGCCCTAGGCTTTATATTTATTCTGATTAGGACTGGAGTTGTATTATGAGAGTTGATCAATTACAATGTGGAAAATTTACAGGGTCCAGAATTATTTAGAAATGAGGTTGCGTACAAGATGTGCCGGTATTTTATAAAAAATAAACTAATTAACATCATATCGATAATCTTTTCTTACATTTTAGCAGTTTATTAAATAAATGTATTTCTTCCGTTTTTCACTTAATTTATTTACCTTTATTTTCATTTACTTAAAAATCATAATAGATGCTTAAGGTTTGCTTTTCTTTAAAGAATTTCGGAACTTTTAGACGGATATTTTACTTGTTTTCCTTCAAATTTTTTTCCTCTTAATTCGTTACAATGTATTTTTTCTCTTTAGAGAGTCATAAATCTTATTCGCTTAACCTTCCTACTACATTATTAAATGATTTAGTGTATTTTCTTAAATTTTTCGTTAGCATCCGTTATTTTTTATACTCTTATTGTACTTTCACTCATATTTTTGTTTTTTTATTAAATATAAATCATTTGATATTTTTTTCAAGTTAAATATACTTATAAATTTCAATAATAATTAAAATATGCTTAAAGTTTATGTTATAAACGAACAAGATGCAATGATCCTCCCCAATAGACTAATTAATGAATTAATTAACAATAAACTTATTTAAAAAAATTATTTTAATGCAATCAGTACTTCGAGTATAAATTTAGAGTTTTTCCCCTTTCTCACAGTCTCAGTCTCTATCTCACTATCTCCCAATGAGCTCTAGTTGTCGTTGACGATGTTCACTCAAAAGTATCTTCGACCGTTAATTAAGTTTATCGAATTCACTTGATAA
The DNA here is from genome assembly GCA_018907245.1 of Eupristina koningsbergeri. Lineage (NCBI taxonomy): Eukaryota > Metazoa > Arthropoda > Insecta > Hymenoptera > Agaonidae > Eupristina > Eupristina koningsbergeri. The sequence continues at coordinate 1,705,304 of JACCHV010000105.1, forward strand.
TAGATTTGATAATAAATTTCGATAATAGAAAAACATGTCGAAAACAAATGAAAATTAATAGTGAGACAACTGGCTAAGGATTACCAGGAGACAAAGTTAGGAATTTCAATTGAGGTCAAGTTTTATCAAGAGATTCGAATAGTTTTGATGTTCATTCACCACATAAAATAGCCGTAAATTTAATGCAATAAGTGAATTATGAGGTAGCCATCTTTATAAATCTTAATTTCATTGTAATAAAATATAGTGAGACATGATGATGAATGCAAGATTGTGACCTTCCGCAATTAAGTTAATTTTTTTCAGATTATTTGCACTGATTCACGTGTGTCAGTGATCAATCGATTGTGAAATAAGATATTTTGGAAATGGATGAAAGGTTCTTTTTCCGAGATGATCAATAACAATTGAATTGTAATTATAAAAAATCTAACCACTGATGCATTTGTTAAATATCAATATTGAACAATAAACAAAAAAACTAGGGTAATCTAAATCCAATCTTTAAAAAATAATCGAAAAATACCATAAAATTATATTTCTTATATCAAATAATAAGGTGTTGGTATTTTTATATTTATAATACGGAACCCAAAATTATCATTAATGCCTTTTCACGCACCGCACAATCAAACCATATGGATATATATGGAATCTGGCTCGATAAACTCTCGGATCGAGTAAATTTTTACATTAAATTCTCGCTGAAACAGCCCTTTTCACGATTACCACGTGAAAAACACCCAAAGAAGAAAAAGAGGCAAATTAATGGCGAGCGACCAATTAAGCACGCGGCAAATACGAAAACTTGTATCGATAAACGAGTTGGAATGTGAATGCAAATGCTAACTCTCTCCTTTAGCACGCATGCACACACGTACATACAAATACGTGTGACAGATGATTGGAGAACTACACCGACATCGAGAAGAGTTCTAAAGACGACATCCGCTCTTCTTCAGGTTGATTCGACATTCGCTCGGCAATGGTACCGAAAATTATTACGTGACCGATCGCGTTTGCACCTGCGCCCTACACTGGAAAGTACCCTTGCTCTCCATCCCCGTTCCTCTTTTCTGCATCTATATAAGTTACGGCCGTAAACTTTTCAGGAAGAAAATTCGTTGTCTCCTTTATCTAATCGAGGAGCTGTTCCTTTGTTCTGGAGAAGATTTTGATATCGCAATAACTTGTGAAGCGCAATTTTATAATTGAGATTTAATCTACAATACATACAAATTAATTCTATTTTTAAAAGGTAAAAATTTTGAATGATTTTATTACTTTTTTTTATTTATTTATTGATTCGAATAATCTTATGAAAAATTATTCCATTCCCAAATAATGCATTTTTATTATAGTGGGGTAAACAAATTATTGATATTCAGTGATTCTTATGTATTCAAAATATCTAGGTATCGAGGTAACAAGTAAATTACAAGTTTTTATTATATTATGTAGTTGGTTACCTTTGTAAACGTGTTGTTATATATTGAAATACAATTTACATTTAATTTTTAACTTTAGAAATAATTATTTATAATTTAAATAAAATTACTATTACATAAAATATTTAAGCGAGTCTATTTTTTTTTAAATTTATATTTTATAATAAGTGTACAAAATAGATAAAGATATTTATTTAGCTTGTGAGATTTTAACAAATATTAAAAAAAGTAAATTATACACATGTATATTTACCAAGTTATAATATATAATACAAACTTTTACCTTTTAAAGTATCAGATAACTAAAAATTATATTTTATCGTAAGAACATTTTATTTATACAAGGTTATGATGTAGATCAATTTCTTAAAGCAAGGTAATTGTAGTTTGGCTTTGGCAACGATTTAAAAATAAGAAAATGCTCAATTATCCGACAATTACATGATGAATCTTTAATCATGGTTTTCCGGGTTTATGATTACTGAAAAATCACTATAAATACAATGTTCAAAAAGTGATTACTTGGTTACTTGTAATTTTAAGGGAAAATGCATCTTGCTGCTTTTGCGCTTTGCTGTTTAGAATTAGTGCTTTCTGAAGCAAATCGCTGGATGAAAAAGGAATATTACGAAAAAGCGTGGATGAGTTGGTAAAAGAAAAAGACAGACACAGAGCGAAAGCTATTAAGCTCTTACTTCGTGTTATACTTTGTGGTCTTATTATTTCGAGTTTGATTTTTCGTTGGTCGAAAAATTTTATTCAACAGTGTTCATTTGTGTGCACAATACAAACAATGCCAATAAAAAGCATAAGGAAGTTGAAAGGTTTGGGCTGAGATTTTTCTGGGTAGTTTTTGACAAGTAGAAGCCGTATTAAAATGTCGTGTGTTAATCTGATTTTAAGTGAATATTATGAATATTCTTTACAGAAATCAGTAGATTAACATTAGTAGTATTCTATAAATATTTGTAAATAAATTAATGATTATACGTGCAATTTACCACCAATAATTGAGAAGAAAAAATAAAATTTCAAAAAAAAAAAAATAATCAATACTTTATTACTAGTTCTACGAGAATCTCTCAAATCTAAATACCCATATATATGTTTGTGATAAATGAATTTATTTTCCCCATTAAAAATTATAACTAATTTAAATGAGTTTCAATTTTATTTACTAAAAACTAGTCTGATTAATCAAAAGCATGAAAAAAATAATGAGAAAAAAATAAAATGTAATATTGTTTATGAAATTACGAAACATTTGTTTGCTCGGATATCTTAATATTAGTGAATAATCTTTTAATGTTTTAGACTATTTGGAAAAAATTAATGGATTTGACAAGCTTAATACTAAGCTTTCATTTTTTATATACATAAAGATTAGAAGTTGAAACGAAGACAAAAAATATTTTAGTGCAAGTAGCAGTAGCATTGATTACTTTAATAAAGCTCAGGAATAATTGTTTCTTCAAATAAAGGATTAGCATGAAAATTGAGGCAAGTATCGTGAGGAGTACTCGTTTGTGGCGAGATGGAAACTCGAAGGAGACAAGAGCCTGTTACCGGTATTTGGTGCACGTACTCACACTCCACAATTGGAGTACCGAGGTAATGTGAAGCCATCCGCTCCAAGGAGTTCGTGCGTGAAAAGGTTGGTTCGTGTCGCTTTTTACACTCGTCTTGATTTGTGCAAAAGCTTAACCATAATACCGAGAAAGCACGTGACTCTGGCGTGACATGGCGCGACATGGCGCTCGGTCAATGAGCTTTTACGTCGGCGTAAAAAAAGACTCACGCACCACGCGAAACAGATTCAATCTCGCGTATTTTCACCGGTCCTTTTAACTGCTCCTACAATTAACTTTATTTTAAGAGATTTATCGTCTTTTTAAAAAGCTCATTTCGTTTCATTTATCGTTGAAAATTTTGTCTTAAAAATTATTTTATTATTTCCTCGGTGCTTCACTCTTATATTGTGAGATTCGCGTTTTCAGTTTACTCGTTTGAAGAATTAACTTAAGTTTACTGCTCTAAAATTGTTCAAAAAATTAATGAGTGCTTAAAAGAGAGTGTCATTGTACATAAAAATCTGCCTATACTATAGGTATAGGGTTTACGAAGATTACGATTTTCAAAGCAAAATTCTAGAATATGTAAGATGAGTCATGCAATTTTAAAAAGCAGTTTCGTGGTCAATCGTCCAACAAGATATATCGACGGTCTCATAACGATTGATTTCAGATTGAAAAGAGAGAGAATGCAGAGAGAGAGAGAAAGAGGGATAGAGAGGGAGAGAGGAAAACAGTTAGAAGCAAACTCTGCAGCGTCTCGTATTGCCTCTTTCAAAAAAAAGAAGCAACTTAAAAGTGCGAGACGGGCTCTTGTGCGGATTCCCGTTTCGGATGACTAAGTTCTTTTCAGTCTTTGAATTATGTTTAATGCGTGCGAGCTTGTCTTAATTTTTTATAGGTGCAATGCTCACACGAAGAGTATTTAATATTGTAGATTTAATCGAAAGGAAAAGTTTTTATTTCTATTTCTATTCCTTAAAAAGCACGAACGAAAAATCATAAGGTGCAGAGATTTTTTGTGAATTGATTGTAACTCGGAATCCTTAGGGTTTTTGTTTCGTCTCGAAAAAAATTATAAACCGAGATGAATTATTTGGATGACTAAATTTTTACTATTGCAATACGATACTAAATAAATCATGTCATATTTTTAATTGATCGCATAATATTATTCTTTTTTTAATGAAAGTACAAATTTTTTCTCATCATATTTTTGCACAGTGTTTATATATTATTTATATTCTATATGAGGTATACTAATAATAAGTCTTGTTTTTTTTTTAATACATTGCGAGGGTAAAACGAAATTATAACATATTGAGTTAATTTTAATATTTTTGATATACATGGAAAATAATAAAATAAAATTTTTAATAATAAAAAGAAAATCATAAATTTATGAATATATATATTTTAGTAATAATTTATAAAATGTAAAAAAAAAGAATTTTCTATGAAATAATATGCAAGTGAATATATTTTTTGATAATAATAGCAGTATAATATTTATTATTTCAAATATATTTTGTAAATATTATATTTTAATCGTGATAAGCTATAACTTAAGTCAATCCATATTGATTCATAATTTAATTTCTAATATTATATATAATGAACGATTAAAAATATACAAGTATCTAATATCAATAAATATAATTATATAATATCGAAACTTATAGAAATAAAGTATTTAAAAAAAATCCATGTACAATTCGAAAATACAAAGTAATCAGTACTATTAAACGGTAAATGCAAATGTTAACTGTAATCAATAAGCTTTATTTGAAATTAATTTTTAATTGAATTTAAAAATTTTATCATGAATATGTCATATATAAAACAATATTGATCAAGTTACACCGTAGTTGTGAATTTTTGTTCTTGAACTCTGTAGTAACTAATTAATCTGTAGAGTTTGCAAATTATATTTAACCAATAACTTGACGAATACTTTTGAATTATTCATGTTAAAAATATTTTTAAAATTTTATTTATCACTTTAATATTCATAATTTGTAGATCCATCTATAATGAATATCTGTTATTATCATTGTTTTTAATTTTTAAAGATAGCTACTTATTAATTAAATTTTAATAAATTAGATATGTTATACTATTCTATGATATTTATACACTGCATCAAAATGATAATATTTACATTATTAAATTTTAGTTAAATATATTGTATTAATTAAATAAAATAATATTATTAAATTAAATATATTATATTAATTTATTATGAATGTTATATTTTCTAATGTTTTAAAAAATGATTTAGATGTACGTTATTATAATTATTTAAATATAAATTATTCTCATATTCTTTGAGAATTGATAAATGTTAGAATTATATAATTTATCAAATGATAAATATTAGATGTTTTATTTATTTATTAGTTATTATTATTAAAAATAAAATATGGGCGAAACAAATTCCAATTTATATGAAGCAAATTTTTATCAAATACTTATATTGTGTAGTTATAATTATACACAAGATTATTCTGAATTTCAGAATTATCTACTTTAAATGCAGCCAAATTAATTTCTAAGGGTTTAAAAATTTAGATGCAATAACCCAAAACAAATTATTAATAAGAATGAAATAAAAAATAAAACATAGTGTTATCGTAGTTTTTGTAAAAGAGTGCGTTTGGTGTTTAATCTCCTCAAAGCCACAATAACACTACCTACTTAAAAAACATAGGATATAAATCAATCGAAATAGGGTATCGTTAGAACGTTTACTTATAGCCCTATAAATTTATTTTTTTTTTTATATTTTATTTCAGCTCATATATACACGTTTGACATACTTGATGTATTCTTGGGTCGACACCATTCATATTGTGAATAAAAATAAGCTAAATGTGTAGTTTCAATATTATTTAATTATCATATAAAATTGATAAAATGTCATCAATGGAACAAAAAAATTCGATACTTTCTTAATACGATAATATTTTTCTAAAAAAATTGAGGTACCCAATTAACCTTTAGGTTTAATCTAGATTTGATGTCAACTATTTTCATTTATTTATATAAGTCAGATAATTATTTTATTTCAATATCAACTTAATGAGTAGTCTTATAATCTTAAAAATTAACACTAAATTGTATTTTTGAGCAGAAGAAAAATTTGAAACCATTTAAGAATCTTATTAATTACATTTAAATTTTAGTTTAAAATCCGTATCAAAGTGATCACTGGTCGTCCAAAAACATTCCTGTAATTCACGAAAGAACATGTGATTTGACCAAAAACAAAAATTAATCCTATTTACGTATTCTAGTTTTTAAAATATAGTACAATATGATAGAGACATTGATATTTGAAATAAATTCTTCTTTATAATATGTTAATAATATTTTCATGTTATACGAAGAAGGAATAAAAAGGATGATGAAAAAGGGAGCCGAACCACTTGTACCTGTGGCATAAGTAACATGAAAAATTGGTTCATGCGTGGCTTACACTCAAACTAAGTGTACCTGCGCTTGCTTGAGAAATCATCAAAAGAATATGTAAAGCGAAATTTTTCAAATGACACGCACTCGCAAACTTTGCATGCAAGCAAACGTAATATCGTCTGGAAATTATTATTCCTGCCAACTGTCTGCCCCTTTCAACGTCATTACGTCTCATTAAATCTCAGTATCTTCCTTGAGTTTCCTAAATTGGTACCGACAGCCTGATTAACTTTCAAATTAACCGCCTGTGCTGCCATATGATGTGCTAAAGGAGAGAGAGAGAGAGACACGTGATTCCAAACGATGAAAGACTGATATTAAGCTGGATTGTGTTATATATGCTGAACTGGATATTCGAATAGCGAGAGACAAGTGTTTCTTGTTCATTTTCGGTTATCCTCAGAAGTCAAGACTCTTTACTCTTTTATTTTGAAAAATGTCATCGATGATTTTTTTTGTTGAAACTTTACACTTTGAAAAAAAACGTATTTGTCAAATGTAATTGGCATATATTGTTGTAAATTTTCTATGAAATAAATAGAACTCTGCCTAATGACAGTCGGCACTAATTTTATTAATCCTATTAATAATGAAAATTTAAGTTCTTAATAATCTCCTAATCAAAGTTAATTATGTTGCTCATATTAGTTGTATCTTACATTTTTCTATTGACACACGCGATTGTAATTTTAAAATTCTCATAAAATTAAAATTCAAAACTGTTCATATACATATTTTATATTTGAGAACTAAGGTAATATTGATTTTACTGTAAGAAATTTATATAAATTAATAATGATATGATGTATATCTTCTTACTTTACAATAATACATTCATTTTTTAAACTTCTTACATAAAGATTATTTGTCAATTAAATCCTTTCATAAGAAGTTGTAGGTCGTAAATAATTGTTATACATATTTTATATTAAAAAATAAACTGAAAATCTTATTTAAGCTTGGAATAGCAATTCTGATATTACAATAGATTTTGAGCACTAATAAAAATTAGGCAAGATAATGATATCTTAATAAGAAATTATATGTAGCTTCATAAATATAAAGAATGAATTTATCTGTACCATCACAACTTATCAAATGCATAGTTAATAGATCTTCGATAATCTAAAAATGATGTGCTATGTTTATACATATTAACATCAAAGTCTAATACTTAAATAATAAAGATAGCTTAAAAGAAAAAGAAATGAAAAAAGAGATTCAAATTAAAAAAAAATAATAATATGCTCAAGACCGGTTATTAACAATTAACTGGCAAATCAATTGCTATCAAAGCAGGAAAAGTACCAGATTTGTCAATATATATTGGGATATAATTAAACTTAGGTCATTAAAATGGTCGCATGATTTTCTACTAAAGCTTGTAATGTAGAAAATTTAAAATTGCTTATTACATAAATAACGCTGTTTTTCAAGCACCGCAGATAGTTATAGGATAATATGTGTTTTATATATTTTTTATAGTTATAGGTAAAATAACTTGACTCATTCCTCCTATTAGATCGTAACTTAATTCTTGAATTTTTCAAGTTTAATCTGTAAGAGTAAAAATCTCAAATGTAATTTAGTTACGATATTGGGATAGTTATCAAATATTATTATTAGCTTGTAATACACTTACAGCAATAAATTATAGCCTAGTACATAAATGTAGTTAGTTAAATGTAGATAAATAAATTATTGACACATTTTATAGTTTGATAAATTGTATTTAGTATGATATAAATAAAGTGTATTACATAATCAATTTATAATGGAAAATAAAATATTTTCATTATTTTTTCATTATGTATAAATAATTAAATTATCTTTAAATATTTTCGAATGTATGAATTCAGTATTTTTCATTTCTATTCATTATTTAATTCATTAATAACTTACATTTAATTCATATTTAGAGCTTTTGAATACATATTTATATATAATTAGTGCAAATTTAAAAAATGTAAGAAATTAATAAGATTTATTTATTTAAATTTTATTCTACACGATAATACAATGTTTTGGCGATTGTTTAAATTGTAAATTAATTTCTTATTTATGGACAATCTATCCAAAATTGGCTCTAATTTAAAATTATGCTAATTTAAGAATGTTGCACCTTAGTATTTTTACAAATTTAATAAATGTTTGACAATAAATTTTTGAAAATAACTTTTGAAATGAAATCAATCGCCAAATGCCATGGAACATCAAATTATTTAAAGAGATTTACTACATTTATTCTATGTAGTGCACTTGGAAGAAGAATTTTGGTACATCGTTTAAGCACTACATCAAAAATACAAACCATATTCTGTTCTTTTAAGCAATAATAACGTTAGTCACAGGGCTTTTGCCGGCTTATAGCAGGGCGTTATGTCTAAAGGACCAATGACTAATGATCCATAAAGAATTCCTGCCTGAATTATGATTTGAACAATTTTGAAATTTTGCAAGCTTACTTATGTTTATATCTAGTTTATATTTTTGTTTTTGGACGAATTAGAATTCTTTAAAATTTTTTGAAAGATAATGAAATATTTATCTATCTAATTAATTATTCATTCAAGTTATTTTATCCAAGTTTAATAATTTTAAAGATGTAACGTTTTTAAAAACCAAAAATAAAATAAACGAATATTGCTTGTTCAGCATGTAAATCATTACAATTTTATATAATTTATTCATAATTTAATATTGATTAAAATATTTGAAGGTCTTTATTTTTTAATTAAAAATAAAGATTAATAATAATATAATCTTTCAGAATTCTTTAAATAATGTCTAAATATTGTGTAGTATAGATAATATTTTTAATGTAAATAGTAATGTTAAAAATTAAAATAAAAACAGTATAAAAATAATGTATTGGTATATAAAAATAATAAAATTCTGTTCAATTTTTAACAATTTGATTAGAATATAAAATTTAAAAAATGTGGTTATCCACTAAAAGGAAATGTCGATGAATTTCTATAGTATTAATAAATGTTGATTTGTAACAGTAAAGAAATGATTATGCTAGCACTGTTTTATACTACTGTTAGTCTTGTTTTAGTGATATTATATTTGATATTTCTACATGGTTGTTTATTAATTCATGTTCAGCGGAGTAATATTTAGAACCATCCATCTTATCCAACCTCTCAAATCAAAATATTTTTCAAAAAATTTATGAAATATTAAAATATAATTTTAATTGATCTTGTTTGAAAGCAATAAGGAAATATTGTATTTATTAAATTTTGCTTTGAATACATATATTTTCGAAAATACTTCTCCGTATTAAAGAGTAACGAAATCCTTGTGGAAAATCACATGCATCATCAATTGGACACGATATTATTTTTAATAAATGAAAGAAAAAGTAATCACCATAAAAGGAAAAAAGAGAAAAAAAAAGAAGAAAAAGAAGAAGTTGGAATCGATTGCCCCTAGTGAATTGTGTGCACAAGTATATCGTGACTTAGTTATTAGCTTAATGAATAAATAAGGCGGGCTAGCCGCATAGAAACGAGAGTCCTAATTATACTAATCACTATCGCGCGCAAATATAATTCGAACCCATCTTATTTCTTATTAAACCATAGGAGAATTTGTGTTTAGAATTTTATACGCTCTGTAATAAATCTTACAGATACTTCTGCAGATAGTTCATGGTTTCAGATCAATATATATTTATAAAATTACACGTATGTGTAAAATATAATGAAATTAAGTGGAATAATAAATTCTTCGAATAATAGAAGATTATAAAGTTCTTTAAAAAGTTTTGCGATTTGATTATATTCCAATTGTCAATTGAATATTCCAAATCATTTAGTGGAAATAAAATTTGAAAAAGTATTTCTATGTTTATAAAGGTAAACGTAGTATTTCGTAAGATTTTCTGCTTAAAAATAAACATAGTTTAAAAGATTGAATTATTTACTAATGATGCATGATGTAATGCAAATATACTTAAAGTGGTAAAATACGATTACCTATTTAGTATATACATTTAAAATATATATTTAGCACAAAAAAAAAAATTTGTATGTTTTAAAATAATTTAAATTTACTGATTATTTCAATTAAATTGTTTTAGAGAATCGATGTTGCTAAAAAAATATATTGACTTATTTATTATAAGATTTAGTAAATTATTATACTATAACAATAGAATATGATAGGATAAAAAGTATGATTTAAAAATTAAGTTAAGGAGGTGCGGTGACAGATTGCCAAGACGGATAAAATAATAAGCTAACCACTGTCGATAAAACTGGGCGTGATTCAAGTTTTTGAACGTTTCTACAAGTTCACAATATATCCATCTCTTTCTTTCTTTCTCTTTCTCTACCCAGGATAAACCTTTCCGAGGCCGAGAATTTTAGGAAAACTTGGAGTCAAATCCAATCGGCAGCGAATTTTCTACGAGGGACGGACGCGTGCGCGTACCAGTGCTGTACTACCAGAGGTGTGCGGTACCGGATGACTTCGAAGAGTATCCTGGTGGCTAATTAGTGGTGTGAGCTCTGCTCCGATTGGACGAGCAGTCAAGTCCCTCCCCCCTGCTGAAATATTTGCTGATCTCACTTCGGTCGCATGTATAAAAGTGGAGCATTCCTAGGGATGTCCCTTTTCCAGTGCCAAAGGTGTAACTGTACCAGGACTCGTCGCACTCCGGCGATGCCGTTCAAGAATCGGTGGAACCTCCGCAAAAGCAAGCACAACGCCTGTCGGTGAGAAGGTCAAAGACGGGTTAAATTAAAAGTAAATATTAGAGCGCAAGCTACGCGTGTACACAGGAACTCGACGACGCTAGCATGTGTAATTTGCACTAGCTAGTGAGATCTTTTCTCCTCACCGTCCTTGACAAATTCTCATTCTCTTCTCGAACAAATGTCCACGAATTGCTGTTTGCTGAAGCTTGAATTCATCAATTCCTATTAATCCACAAGAAACCAGGACGTTTTCTCTGATTTACAGTGGTATTGATTACATATTTTTCATATTTTTGATTCTGCTTGTGTAAGATCGAATGCAACTCTGATCCTGAGGATAAGGAATTTGCAGAATTTTCGGTGGATGAACCTGGCCTCGGTAGATTCAATTGCTTTGGGATTTTTTTTGATATTTAACGGGTATTCGAGAGCACGCGATGTAAATATTTCATCGATCTCTTACCTTTTAGTGGATAATAATTCTTTTAGGAATAATTAACATGTATGTGGTACAACGCAAATCTACATACGATAAAAAATTTCGTTTCTCTAGCTCTCTTGGGTTACAGTTAGATAAACACTTAAAGTTTTTTAAATTCCGTTTGAACTTTAGTATCGGTTATTCGATTTCTCAATTAATATTGAGGTTGCAATGATGTTTAACAAAACTTTTAATTTTTAAAAATAATTCTTATTTTAGCTTAAAAAGGACTAGAATAAAGAAATTTGAAATTCTTTACTTTTGGAATTAATTGTACTTAGACTACTTTGCTTATATACCTAGCCGCTGTAATTCATATTTTGTGAATGAAGAAATAAATAATTCAAAAATTAAAAGTTTTACACTCATAATTTTATTTTATACAGTTTATCGTAATAAAATTGACCTCAATTCAATCAAATTACTCATCGAATCATGCAATAAAGAAGTTTCCATTAGAATTAAGTTAAAAGTAATTTACTAAGTATAACGACGATGAAATTAAAACTATATTATAGATAGTAGACTTTGAAATAATGTATATGCTACAAACGTTAAGCAGCCTTGACAAAAGTTTACATTATACAATGAGAGTTTTATTGATTGTATATATCATAGGAACCGCCTTTTTTATTTTTGGTTCAACTTTCTCCCTCAGTGGGAGTCTAGAAAAAGTGAGTATACTTTATTTTCACAGTTTTATAAACCCAACTTCGATGACAATATATCCGAGTTCATTTTAGGGATCAATCATCGAATTTCTAGCACGTAATTATTGTTTATGAATTAAAAAAACGTTTCGATATAAGAGTTTTTGGTCGTCGAGTGAGTGTGTATTAATGTTCGTTATGATGGTTTTCTTCAATTTAAACGTTCTTTTTTTTAAAAAAAATTTCAGCAATAGCTGCAAATAAAAAGATATGTATTTATCAAATAAGATTATTAAAATTATTAATTTTACCATATTATATTATGGTATTTTTACTATAATTTACGAAAAATTACGTCATTGCTCGAAAATTTAATTAATAGTCATATATATTTTGACCATGAAAAATGTATACTCAAAGCATTTTTTTGGCCAATAAAAATTATTTTATCGTATAATGCAAATAAAAGAAATTTGTGATATATATTTTTAAAAATAAATCGATTACTACTAAGGCAGTTGAGATAATTCTATCTTGTTCTCAATATTGCTGATAATTAATTACTATTTAAACAGTTATAAGGAATTCTTTTTCACATAAAAATTAAAATGATAAAAAAGTTGTATGATAATATTCCAAGGATATGTAAATCTAATTTAAAGTAAAATTATAAATCCCAGGAATCGGGAGAAAAAATATATCTTTATGAGCCTCTATAAGCTGTATGGGCATATTTGATAATCAAATTAAGAAAATATCTGTCCGCATATTCAAATATTATGAAAACGATGCGAGGAAAAATGGGAAAATAATACTGTTTTGCTCATTTGATTTTACTTTTGGACTACTTCATTCTTGCATATAGATTTTCAGTTACCTTATTATATATTCTCTTATCTTGCATTTAAAAAAAAAAAAAAAATATATCGCTTTTTTAGGCCGACTTTATAGTTTTACTTTCTCATCCGCGCAATATTAGTTAATTTACTCGTGTTTAACAAACTGCGAAGGGTATTTTTTCCTCAAAATCGAATAGATTGATCTCCTTTTTCCGAATCACTTAAGCATTAATTTTTTATAACCTCACTCGTGATATATATTATTACTTGTCCCAGCAGTGCCTATGGTTTTTCTTTATCGGCAACTTTACCGATTTTTTTCTTATTGCCGTTTTAATGGTATCGAAATATGTATAGGTTTATAAGCTCTGCAGATCATTTAAAGTATAAGTTTTCGTCGATTTTGATAGCGTTTAGCCATGGTTTAATAAATTTGCTAAACCATTTGGATAAATTGCACATTCGTGGTCAGTGGAAGGATTATTTAATTCTAGAATGATTATATTTTTTTAAAAAAAACTTGTAATGAGCTTATTCAATAAATTTCCGGTAAAAAACAATAATTATTGAACGATTAATTTGTTATATTTAAAATGTTTAAGATAAACGTATAGTATTTTTAATTGATTGATCAAATAAATTTAGTTAATTTTTCTTTTCATTGGTGAAATGATCGCTCAGGGAATTATCGTTGTAATAACGTGGTATTGATTTTTTTTCGACAAGTTTTTATGATTAAATGATTTGTGTTATTATTTTATGGATAATGTTTGAAACGGTTCAAAATATTTCTAATAATAAATAATTAGAAATTATTATTTTTATTATTTTTTTTAACTGAAAAATGCTCTACCAAGTACATTTTCGATAATCGCGAGATAAAGATTTGAGTTAATCATATTAAATGGTGGGAATATAGAAGTATTTACAATAAAATCGGACCTTGTACATTCTCCAAGAGTCCAAAGAATTAACTTCTTTGAGAAAATTGATATAACGAGACTAGGATCGGTGCATTATCACTAAAAATATCACGTAAATAATAGAAACAATTTCTCTTTCCTTTTTATCATCTTAGTCTGCCGGTTCCAGTAACATAATCTGCATAAAGAAGTCAAGGAGGCAGCTTTAAAGTGCATAATGCAAACTCGTGTTTGCCAACATCAAAATCGTTTTCTCGCATTTTTGTTTTTTCTTTCTTCAGTTTTTTACTCATACATCTCGCACTTACACATTTATTACATTAATGTGCACATGTAAGAGTAACTTCTGTCCTTATCGCAAGCGACGGCAATAATAAACGCTCGTTTTACGAGCAGCGATGTGTACGTATATACAGGAGATGCGGAACAAGAGAAAAGAACAGAGAGATGAATAAAAATGGAAAAATAAAGGTGCGACGACTAGACCAATGAAATGGATTTTTACAAATACCAAATACAAAGAATTATGAAATGTTGTTGTTTATTTTGGTAATACGAATGTGGAAGACGATATCTTAATTGTGTGCACGATTTCTTTTTTCCAATTTTCTTGACAGAATAGTGAGATACTCTTTAAATTACTTAAATTAAAAATTTATCGTTTACATTATTGGTTAGAAAGAAATTTTACTCTCGATTTTTATTGTGATATGTAAATAATTAATAACTAATTAAAAATATTAAACCGAAAATTATTATATTGCTATATAAAAATACAAGTATAAACTAAGCAATAGAACAATTTTTAGGTCATCAAAAAAGCAGCTAGTGATATATATTAAAATTCGTAAAAAAATCAGTAGATTTTTATTTTCTAAAAATGCCACACATAATATTCATTGTTTTTTATTAACAATTTTAACGAAAAATTGTATTTTTTTATTTTTTTATTATAAAATGAAACTCGTAATTTTAACACTATAGTATCAATGGGTGATTTGTAGCTAATAAAATTGTGAATAAAATTCATTTTACATAATCTGATCGGAAAATTAGATGCTTAGAAATTTTCCAAAAATTTGTAACTTTTTTATTTTTGAATATTTAGAAGTCTAGCTTTGATCTCTAGATTAAAATGATTAATGTGAACTTTTTTGTTCAAAATTTTAGCTTAATAAAATTATCAGTTTTCGTGTAATACTAATATTAATTATATTATGCAAGAATTTACGAAGTTATTTCTAGCATTTTCTTATCGATTTTAGTTTTTTTCAATGGTTTCAAAAATATAATTATAACACAACAAATCTTGTATCTTACATTTTGTTAAAATCTTTTGGATTGTCTAAAATATGAGGATAAATATGACCAAAAACGGTCGACTACGCTAGGCGTGGGGAGATACATGATTTGGTGTACTACAATTATATTTTTTAAAATCGTCGAAAAAACTAAAATCATCCAGTGCATTGGCTGAAAATCACTTCGTAAATTTTTGCATAATTTAATTAATATTAATATTACTCGAAAACTAATAATCTGATAAAACTAAAATTTTGTATGTATAAAGTATATATCAATCTCTTTCTAATTTCTCAAAGTGATTTTCAGTAATTTAAATATTAAAAAATGACAAAACTACAAATTTAGTAATAATTTAAAAATTTTCAGGTTTTTGGAAAATTTCTGTGGTTCTAATTTTCCGTTCAGTTTATATAAAAATGAAGTTTTTTACAATTTTACTAGCTGTAATTCGTTCCTCGGCACTATAGTGTTAATATTACGAGTTTCCATTTTACAACAAAAAAAAGTTAAAAAAAAATGCTATTTTTTGAATAAAATAGTTAATAAAAAAAACCCTGAATATCATGAATGTCATTTTAGAACATAAGAATTTACTGATTTTTTATGAATTTTAATATTCTTAAATTAAAAGCTCGATCAATTACTATAAATAATAAGGAATAATATATGACACAAAACGATCAGTGTGGAATTTTTATGAAAGGTAAAGAATTAATACGTAATGATCTTGAATTTAAAAAAATAATTTATTCTTGTTGCTTGTAATAATGGTGCCGCTTTCAGCATAAAAAACCTCGTATTGAATAAAAAAGCCACGTATTTAAATACAGAAATATCTTACTGATAATCTCACACGCAGGTGTGAGAGCTTGACAGGGGGGGGGGAATATTGAATTAGAGAGTACGTAGCCCGGCTAATAAGGAGAGCTAATTTAGTAAAGCGAATAATAACTTTTCGCGTCGCACTGGGTTAGCTTGACTCTGGAGATATTTTGACACCACTTTCGAACCTAGAGAACTGAGATTCTTTCAAATCAATCCTGTATAGTGCGAATTTTTACAGTACAACCCCATCTTTGAAGATTCATTGGCCTTCACAATTCTTTGTTTAATTTAATATAAATCAAACAAACTCCGTAACTATATCAGTGCTTTTGTAACTATATTTACGAGTTCAAGAGATTATTATATATTATATTATAATAGAATTAACGCATAAAAAAATATTGTTTTAAATAAATCAATTCAGGTACATTTTTTGGGGTTTTTAAAACCGATTGTAAAGGTTTTTAGATTCTTGAATATATTTTTATAAAATAAACTATAATTATTTCAATCACGAATAATCTTAAACCTTAGAAGCTCAGGAATATTATAATTTTTTTTTTCGGAATAAAAAGAAAAAAAATGTATAGTAATGGAAATGAATGATAATATTCAAAACATATATTCAATTAGAGGATCATATTTGAAATGACGGATGTAATAATAAATTCATCCTTATGATACAGCTCAGCATTTGTAACGAAGCAAATCTTTTCGATCGCGCTAAAATGTCAGCCTGAGAATTTGACTTCTCCTGATTGTATGTCACTAACAATGATTACAAAGGCACACCCATGAACTATATATATATATCGCTGAACAATTTATATTTATAATATTTATCGCACTGAATGTATTATAATAACGAAATATAATTAAATCGATGCAATTTGGTTAACTGACCAGATGTAAGTGATTTTTCTTTAGTTTTTCTTGCGCTACCTGCTACTTAATCAACTTTTGTTTTGTTGCCGACCGACCGTATTTTCTTTCAACCAATCATTCGGCTTGATTGTTAAAAATATTTTACTTACGATCAACTTACTTTATCATACTCGGAAGGTGGAAATATCCTGAACAGATATATATCACTAGCTGCTGTTTGTATGGCCTAAAAATTGCTCTATTGTTTAGTGTAGTTATGTTCTCTGCTTATTTTAATTTTTACAATTAACTTTATCAAGTAAATTTTCTAATTTAATTCGGAAAGTATATATTTGCTTGTTTAAATCGATCATTAAATTCAATCTATTTTATTAAAGAAAATAAGAAAATATAGCTGATTTTCATGCAAATTTCATACTTTTTATATCATACTTCACCTTTTATCTCAACTTAACAAAAAAATCAAGAAACTAATTTCAATTGTCCTAAAAGAATCATATACTTATTATGTATTAATTTATCATCTGGTCTACAAAATAGAGTAAATATTTTTATTAATACATGAAAATTGTTTTTTTTTATTTGTAATATTATAATAGTAACTTTATTATTAGGTGTTAAATATAAGTTTACATACTAACCTGAGTTGATACATTAATATCTTATAAATTTATATAATCATTTTTAATACTCTTTTCTAATAATTTAATATATTTTCTAATACTATAATCATAAGAAATTCGTGAACATATTTTTGCAATATTAAATATTTGTAAACTTTTTCTGTTATATACTAATTAGCTTAAAACAGAATAATAGGAAATTTCATAATTACTTCTATAAATGATAGTACAGATAAATGTATTTCCTAACATTACGAATTTTATCAATAAATTTCAATTTTAAATTATATTTTATAATAAAACAAAAACTTTGTTATTTACTATTCAATATACGTTTAATTAAAGTGAAAATGTATATTTTTACTTTTATATAAAATATATTACAATTTAAAAAATACTCACCTTTTCTAAAAAAAAATTTAATTACTATTAAATCGGCGTATTATAAAATAAAAAGACATTTTGATATACATTTACTTCTTTATAATTTCATAAATTTATGAATTTCAAAATTATTAATAAAATTTTTATTGTTTTTGATATAATTATTTCCATGCATATTTTTATATAAAAAAATGAAATTTATAGTGGGAAAAAGATTTATTTTTTTATATTAATGATTATATTTTGAATACTATATACTATACTATGCAATCCTACAAAAAAAAAATTTCAAATGAATTATTTGGAATGGTAATCGTTGGCTATATTTTTGATAAAAACTAATATGAAATATGATAAAAATATATCCTTGATCTAAAACGATAAAGTTTGATCAATATAAATTAGTTAATTGAATAGCTCGAAATAAACGAAATAAAATTTTTCTTTGATATTTAAGAATTTGAAATCATATTTTTTTATACTCATAATTAAATATTTGCAATTTAATAACATGATATTTTAAGTGACTTTAATTCATGATTATGATTTTTATAATTATTAATTCACTTAAATTTAAAAGAATAAAATTAAGTAAAAATGAACGCATCAAAAATTATTTTTGTTCTTAAAGAAAATACCAGGGTTTCTTAAAATTGTAATATAAAAATTTTAATATTTTGAATGACCGTAGGTAATAAGGAAAGCGTTTGGCACTAACAAATCTTATATATTACATTTTTTATTTAATTAAATAATTAAATTTATTCGTAAAAAAATAAAAAAATATTAGTAGTTTAATCTTAAGTATGAGATTTTTATTTTTATGAAAAAATATATATTATTACGTACGTAACGGAATTTTACACAAATTAGTAACCTACAATTCAAAAGTTGCAAATTATAGCATAAAATTGGTAACGATTGGAATTATGAAATAGTTGATCGGCATAAAATTCACAAGAGGTGTGAAAATAATTAACAAATACTGAAGACATGTGGGTTAAACAGGTAGTGGGAGAATTCGAAATCTTGCAATATAGAGATTATAAAAACTCAGTCAAGAATACACAAGATGTTCCCGATCCGAGTCGTGTACGAGATAACACGTAATTAACGAAAGACGAGAAGTGTAACAATAATTTAATAAACGGTCGCAATTAGAGTACAACTGACGTATCACGAGCCATACACATTACAAACTCTTTCTTCCGATTGCATACAATAAATGTAAAATCGTGAATATTAATCATCGTATCATTTATTAAAGTAATCCGATTCTCGCAAAGGCTGAGACGTTTTGACCGACTCAGCTACGGCGAAATAGTAACCCGGCGGTAAAGTAAATAATACATAATAATATATATATATTGACGATACATAAATACGTAACAATATAAACAAATCATTCAAATTGAAAAGAATATGTAGTTTAAATATTACATTAATTGTATTTAAATAAACAAGATGGAAGATGCTTCGTACCAAATTTTACAATTAATTCACCTTTGTAAATAAAGGAGTATCTTAATTCATACATAAATGTTCTTTCTTAAAAATTTAATGAAATACGCTTTGAGACATTCATTGCAAAAACTTAATAAAAAACTGAGAAATGGGTGTAAGTACACCAAGCAGGAGTATGTCTATAATTTCTCCTCTTTTTTTTTCTCTGTCATACTTTTTTCAATGTGTATTAGTTTAATTAAATTGAGACGTGTTGGGCTATTTTTTTAACTGATACGTGCATTTTGTGTGTATTGTTAAAGTACAAATGCAGTTCACCAAGGAATATGAGACGTTAAAGTAGTTATAAATAAACGTGTAAAAAATTTTAGAAATAAAAGAAATTATTACTAGAAACAAATAGTTAATTAATTTCTAAAATTACATTAAGATCAATTTAAGCATATTATATTACCAGGAAAATTATTCTTAAAATATTTCAAATTTTACAAAATTTAAAAATTCACTGTATCATTTTCTGTAATTTTTTTAAGATCAATGTGTAATAAAATTTAAATATTTCAATATTTAAAAAATTTTTTTTTAATGCTTAAAATACAAACGTGGAAAAAGAAAAATAACCATACTGTTACAAAAAAACTCGATACTTCATGGACAGATCATGTTTATTCTGCATATATATTTGTCTGCAAAGATTTTTTTTAAACTCTTTAGATTAAATATAAATTTTATAGTTTGATTTATGAATAAAAAAAGTCGTTTAAATAAATTTAAATATAAAAACATTTTAATGTATACGAGAGAAAATTTTAATTTCTTGAATATTATTTAATAACACGTTTCATAATTTGTAATTAGGAATTTAAATTAATTAAATAATAATTAAATTTCTGTTGACATATATTTTACAGAGAGTATACACTATTTCAAGCTGTAACTGAAACTGAGAACTTTATTAAAAATTTTAATTTAATTTTCCAATAATTTTTGAATTTAATATTTAATATTTTATGCCTACCCTCTTCCTCCATTGTCTAAAGCGAATATAACTTAATTTCAAGTGTATAATTTTTTTTTTAATTTTTATTACGTTATATTGAAGAATATATTTTTAATTAATAGTAAACAATATTTGTAGGTTTTTAATTTCATATTTTTGAAATATATCACAACCAAAAAAGAAATTACAAATTGATGATAATTTACAAAATTATTGATCATAAAATAAGTTATAATTTTTTTTGGATTATTTTAGTATATTTCGTGAAGCTAAAATTTATTTAACATTTCAACTATGTTAATGATTAAAAATCAGTTTATTAAAATTATTTGCAAATAGCATATAAACAAATTTTTTAAAAACTCAGCTGTTATAAAATACAGCATTTAAATTTAAAGTGAATTTTAGACAATACTAGGTATTGTGTATTATTTCCATATAATTATTGTTCTTTTATCTAGAAAAACAAATTGTTCTTCATTTAATACAAGAAAATATATTATCATTATATTTTTTAAAGGTCCAATATTCATTTCATTTATATCAAGGCTAATTCCATGAAAGATCATAATTGAATCCGATAAATTTATTTCGGGAACGATACAAAAAATTTTATATTATATACAATGCAAACATGCTGCAGATCGAAACCCAAAAAATGCATTTTATATATACATTACATATTCCTTTTAATTTTATTACGTCTCTATACGTCAGAGTTTCTCTTTAATTTACAAGTACATCGTATAACTCATAATTTTCTCTTTCTCCTTCAATCCCTTCCTTTTATTTAAAAACTGATTCTGATATCGGATGAAATAATATCCGACATTCCACGAAGGAGAACAAATAAAACATACTTACAAATATGCCAAAGTATTAAAGAGAAAGTCTGTAGGGAGAAATAAGCGTGAACATCAAAAGAGCGCATATTTAAAACTGAGAAAATAAGTTGAATCCTCCACTTAATAATGTACCTTGACAATTATTTTCATGAATTATTAAATTAGGTGTATAGTTTTGATTTCTTTCACTCTTTTATCGTTTAATATTAATAGTTACAAAAATAAGTCTTTTTACATGCAGTAATATATATTTATTATTTCTTACAAAAAAACCAATAAAATATAATTTATTAATATTGTTGCTCTATTTGACATTTAATTTTCATTTGAGGATTTTGTAAATTTTTCCATTGTTTATTGGGAATTTAATAAATTTACTAAATAATATTTATTTGTGTGATTTATAATAATATAGGATTTAAAATAAATAAATTTAAAGGCTTAAGTAATTTAGAGCTTTATACAATTTTAAATATTAGTATAAATTTTATGTACTTTCTTAAATAGAACAAAATAGATTTAAAAAATAAATCATGGTTAACAGTAACAATAATATCTTTATTTGTATTTAATATAAATGAAGTAATAAATCTTTATACGGATTTTTAACTTAGTTGATTGATTATGATTGAATAAATTGAACATATTTCGGTTAATGTTTTCGAATGTTTTTTATGTGATTTCTTAAATTTTTTATTTAAAATTTTGTACATTTTGTGATAATATCTCAATATTTATATATAACAGTTATTAAAACAATTTTTTTTTATATCTAGTGTGTCATTGTTAATATATTTTTATATATCATTACATATAACTTTATTTAATTCTATGATTAATCCGGATGTCTGACGTATCACTGAAATAACTACTGAACAATACATAGGAATTATGGTACATAGTACTACTGTATTTTCTTTTATGGGTGTAATTTTATATTACAAATTATCAACTTTTTATTAAATTTTATTATTCAAATACAATGTTCATTAGTTGCGTGAATCGAAGAAGAAAAAAAATAAAGTCGGATAAAATAGTTTTTTAAAAATATATAAATCTTCTTCAAAAATTTGTGTACATATACCAATATTTTTCGATAAGAGAGAATCTCAAAATAACTTTTAATTTTTAACATTTTAGTATAATGAATTATAACAATATGAGGCTTAATATATAAAATATATGTATATAAGTATATAAAATTAACTCGTAATCTACATTTATGTTGTATTTAACTTTTAAAGCAATGTTTATTAGATTTTATAAATTGTAAAATATGTGGAAATCTGTTAAAACAAGAATTATTTAAGAATTTTCGTTGTAATCAACACGTAAATGCTATTAATAAAAAAGATTCATAATAATGCCCAAGCTAGCGTAAGATTATAAAAATTCTTTAAAGTAATATATTATTCAAAGATTAATATTGAAGAATGAATGATTTAATATATTTACTTAAAACTATTAATATAAAATTATACAAAATTGTACATCCAAGCACCTTTGTATTTCTGTTTCTAATTAAAAGTATATTATTGTAAGGAACGAAATAGTATAACGATTTTTTATCTATCATTTTCATTTCATTCATAAATTTTATTGTATTTCATTCAATGACATTATTTCATGATTATGTAGAATATTTTTGTAATAATTTAAAAACTAATAAAGTTTAATGGGGTGTTAAATTAAATATACCATTTTTCAATTGTTAGCATTATTAAAAAAATATGAACTTATTTACTATGAAATTATAATGATAAAAGTAATAAAGCTAATGAAATAATAATTATATAAATAATAATAATAATTCTAAAAAATAATAATAAAATAATATGAAATAATCATTACTACATGGATATAATAATAATAATAATAATACGTATTATTTATTTTTAATTTCATTTTATTATTAAATTTTCTATCTAATTATTATTTATTAATAATAATGTTTAATTTCATAAAAACAATTAGAACAAATATACGTTGTAAATATTATTTTATATATATTTTATTAAGTAAATGAATATAACGTTGTAAAAGATAGGCACGCGTAATATTTTTTTATTATATTAGATATTTTTAAATAAGAAATTATTTTGTTCGATTAATATTCTAAAACTGCTTTTAGCTACATATATATATGATTTTCATTCTGAATATAAAATTATATTACAAAATGTATATTGAAAAAGACTGCTAATTATCGGTCAATACAATTGATGAATGTATATAATTTACGACTATTTACCATGAGAAGTAAGATAAAGCAAATTAATATTAAAAAAATTCTATTTAAATATTATTCTTGAGGTGATACATTAATGTATGTACATTGCGTTTTTCTTTTAATGTTCAAATTTATATGATCTTTATTATATTTTATTTATTTTACAGTTTATCATTTGATTCATTTAAAAACTTGAATATTGAATTTTTCATTCAGGAATTCATTTTAAAATTTATTAAATTAATATTTTATCATTACCAAATAATTTCCCATTTATAATAAAGTATATATTACAAATAAAAAGTACTTGACACTTTTGATATTTTTTATAAATTAAAGCCTTTAGTGTTGTAGTAAATATTAAATTTATATAATTCTTAAAGAATAAATATTACAATAAAAAGAATTTAATAATATTTTAGGAAACATATATTTGATATTCTCATAAAATTATTATTATTATTGTATTGTATATTCTTAATAATAACATACTTAATTGTATGCATTTACAATATAAATAATTATATCCTGATGAAAGACGTAAAAATATAATAATTTCTGTTTCGATAACAATATAAAAATAAATAAAAGGTTACAGTATGATATTGAAAAAATCATGATTTTTTACATTAAAAAAATTTCATCAAAAAATTATATTTTAATCAAAGCAAGATATCAATGATAATAAAGAACATCGATTAGAGATACATTGCTTAAATGAAATTTGTAAGTATCTGTCCTTTTGGCAAATATTGGAAGAATCTAGCACAATTAATAATTTCAAAAAATATATTTTTCGGATGTTCATGATAATGAAAATAACGTCTAGTCTCTCCAATCCATCTAAACTAGTCAAACAGCGAAAGATATAAAGGTCGAGTAAAGATCAGTTAAAGTGTAAGATGAAAAACGCAAGGAGAAACAAGTATGGTAGAACAGAAGCTCAGAAATCGATGGAAGCTGGAGATGAAGGATGAAACGAAAGAAAGAGCAAATGTGTCCTCTCTATAAAAACATTACTTTATTTGCAAAGCACCTTGTACTTGTCAACTTGTAAATTTGAAATGCGACTGTAACTCTACTGTTTTCATTGGTTTTATGACTTTCATTGGTATACGAACACTATACGTTCGAAGAAGTACTATAATCGAAATTGAAGAAACTTTTTTTCGCTTTTTGTACAGTTGAAGGCAATCTTTTATTTCTTTCTGTATTCTTCGGAGAATTGTTACTTTCCCACGTTTTCCTACACCTATAGTTTAAATACGAATAATATGATATGAGTTCTTTTATTGCCGAGTATACTGTGACTTATATTCATGTGCGATTTTTGAAAAGAATGAGACATCTTTTCATGTAACTAAAGAAAATAACAGAACTAATTTTCTGTTATCCTTTTTTTTTTTGTACCATCTGCTCACATTCTAAGACATATGATTAGGAATATGTTAATTCATAACTTCCATAAAAATCATCATAATAATTTGATTAAATTCAATGTGCTATGAGCTTAAAATATCAACCAATAAGAATTTACTAGTTGAAGTAGATAAAAATGTTCATTTCGTAATTTATTAGGTAATAAAATATAAGAAAGATTAAAATAATTTTTAAATTAAAAATATTGCTAATAATGTCATATTCAAAAAATTCACTTTCTATTTATAAATTTAAATTATTAAAAAAAAATAACAAAATTCCAAGGAATATTGCAACATTCTTTATAAAAAAAAATAATAAAATAATACTTTTATCAATACGATTTAAATATATTTATTAATATAAAATGAAGTATAATTAAATAGAATGAAAAACTTTTCATACTTTTTGACGTATATAAATGTTATATAAATAAGAATGAATTGAAATTTCAATCAAAAATATTTTTTAAATTGATAATACACAGAAAATTATTTCTAAATATAGTTTTTTATACATTTTTTATACATAATTACAAATTGTTTGTTTTAATTAATTATTAATCACATATATAAGCTTTAATGTTATTTATTATAGTTTTAATTAAAAATTACCATTAAAATTAAAGTAATTACGTAAATCAATTATCTACGAAATTTTATATATTAGTAATTTTTATCGGTGACATTTGTATTCTAGTGGAATGTCTCCCATGTGTAATAAATGTTAAAATATTTCAAAAAGTATTGATTAACAACAGAATTTATTTTTTCTTTGTCGGAAATTCAACCGTATCAAATGTCGAAAAAACTAGTTGCATTTGAATGTGAATCATAGAAATAATTATCAAACTTTCAATGTATAAAAATAGAAAAATTCAATATGTATTTAATTCTATATATCACTAGTTTGCTTAGATTATAAAACATTTTCAAACATGGTATTTTCAAAGAAGATTAGAATATTATTAACAAAAATTTTGTGTAACGGTCTGTAAAATTAAAAAAATATCGATAAAAATTATCCAAACTAGTAATACAAAATATATTCTTCTTGAGAAAAATAAATTCGAAATCATTAAAAAAATTGAAATTTATATTTTATTTATAATATATTTAATGAAGACATTATTAAAAATTATTTTTAGAATATTTATAAGTGCTTCGAAAAACAAATAAATTTTAATCTCAATGTACAGTTTACTTATGTATCACACAAGCCATACATGTAAACTAACGGATAAATTTTTCTCGTACTATACAAAAAATCTTCACCAGTGATACCAATGAAGTTGTGTATTTTCAAGAAAAAAATCGTTTTTACACGATAATACCTTTGGTAAACAAACGGGTAGACCCATAGTATATCTAAGAAAGTATACTTAGTACTTCATATAGCTTCGCTAAAGATTTTTCAAGAATTATGCAAGCAGAATAGGTAAAAGACTTATGTCGGCTAAAACTAATCCTACCTAAAAATTCACTTTGACGTGGCGCAAAACTAATAGTTCGTGATGGTAGGACTTTATGTTATGTGAAGTGTGAATTTTACAGCCCATGAGTACGACTGATTTTTATTTTTAAATTCTCATTATTTATTCTGTCAGGAATACATATTTTAACCCTTATTTATTTATTATATTATTGAAGTTCTTTGTAAATCTTGAATAAGACAATTTCTTGATTTTTTGTTTAATCAATTTACACATTAGATTATTCCGAATTATCCGGTATTTTATTTATTTTTAATAGTTATTAAACTTACCTTCTTTTATAAACATTTTTAAATTGATAAAATAACAAGTTTATATTTTTAAATTGCATTGTTATCTATTTTTAATTTATTGATATGTATTTATTATTATATTAGAGATTATAACGGAACTTAATTCAATACATTTTAACTAGTAATTTAAATCGAAATGCTACTGGATATTTTTAAGACCAATTTATGTTTGAGATTTAATACTTCGATGACATAATGACATTCCTATTATTCGATTTAACGAAAAAATTTATTTTGTTGGTTGTATTAAATTCAGCTGTTCGTTAAAAAAACAATTTAAAAGTAAATTTTGAATAGACCAGTAAATGATCTCTTAAAAATTGTATACACACACTCAATAAAGCTTGATTTAACGAGACTCGATTGTCACGTGTTCAAGGTGCACAAGTCAAATAAGTGAAATAAAACATTTTGTATGAAAAGGTAAAGCAAAATGTTATAAGATTTAATAATTTATGTTGACTCGATCGATTCAAATCCAATCTATAAAGCTTATTTAAACGAGAGAGAAATCCGTCAGGTTGGCGCCATTGTACTGTGGCTCGATGCCCTCGGATAATCTAATCTCGCGATAAATATAAACACGGTAAGGTGTTATATATATGTGTGTGTAGCTTTTGTCGAATGGCAATCTACCTAAGAATAACTACTTATACAATGCAGAGAAATGAAACAGAAATTTGCAAATTGAAAAAGTTTTGGATGATATATAGATGTATTTTTATATTTTAAAAAGATCAGTGCAAATTTTATCACAAAAGCTTTACTAATAATTCATAGAATCACTTTATTTTGTTCGCGAATTCTTTAATAAGATGTAAATTTTAATCATTTTTATTAAAATATAAAAAATGTGGATGTATTTTACAAACAAAAAGAAAACAATATTTTTTCCTCTAAACATTAAATTTAATTTTATTCCATGTACATATGAATTAGTGTTACTCAAATTTTTAGAAAATAAAAGTTTTATTTTATTTATATTTTATATTTACTTTAATTTCGTCCAATACTTATGTTTATTATTGGTAAAAACTAAAACATAATTTTATATTGTTTAATATATAATGTATTTATTGGTATTTTAATCTCAACAGATTAGAATTATGAATTTTCAAATTTAAAAAACTAATAATTTTTTTAATTCAAATATAAACAATTGAATTTTTTATTGAAGTTATTAATAACAGTATTAATATAAGAATATTAAAATATTTGTTGAAAAATTTCTCTATTTAATTATTTGATACTTGATAAAAATAACAATTACACATAATATTAATAATAAATAAAAAAATGATTATTTAATACATTAATAAATAATATTATATAGTTTTTTTAACACAAATATTGAAATTAAATAAAAATAGTCAGTTAATGATTTTTAATCTTTGCAAATACGTTTTAAAAGTTTGAAATTCAAAAATTTAATATATATTAGTTTTTTAAACCAAATGATTACTATTTATTAAAAGTTAACAAGATAATTGAAAATGGAGTAATTCAGATTATATCGTCAATGTCTACGATAGATATTAAAATCAAATTTATATTTCTTTGTCATCTGTTGTCGAAGTTAATAGATATATTCAATTAATACATATATATGAGAGATAATGATAAAGTTCATCATACGAAATGCTTGATCATTCTCACAACTCTTTATTGACAGAAATAACAAAAGAATATTTTTCATTCTTCAATATATCATTTGCTTGCACTATATTCAAATAATTTACCTCCTACTTCAATTGATGTTTTTAAGGTATACTTGAATTAGAATTCGTCTCGTAATCAATTGATTAAGTATTAAAACATGTGAGCTTAGATATCATATGTATACTAGCAACTGTAGAAAAATTATGAATACCTTGATAAATCATCTAAATAAATAATAATTTAATATATTTATATGTCTTGTTATAAATTTGTAAATGTACAAATATTGTTTAATCCTGACTTTCTAGAAACTTATATAATATTTTATTAGAGTCTTTGTCTTATATGATTTTATTTTATACATTTATTTAATGACAGTTTTAAATTTATTCATAATTTCTATCGATTTTTATTGCTGTTTTATTCAATTTATTTTTTATCAATAAAATATATATTGGTTTATTTATTTAAAAACAATTCACGATTATTATACAATTAAAAAATGATAATCTTGAAAATGAATAAACTCACCAAACCAAGTATATAAAATATAATGCAAAAACATATAAAGAACCTGAGTAAGTATGAAGAAAAACTTGTTCTTACTTGAAACATAAAATAAAAATATTTATTTATTATCAATTAATTTTAAATTTAATGTATGGATTTTATTTTTATATACATTAATAATGCATATAATACTCGTCTTCAATAATTAAACATAAAAATTTAAAAATTACTAACTAATTAAGTTAAAATAAGATTGTACGTTTTTATCTATTGCATGTGTTGCTTTTAAAATTCTTAGAAAAAGTTAATAAACTAACAAGTTTATTTTTTAATTACATTTTACTAATTACGTTTCAATAATAAAAAGTTGATGTTATAATAAAAATAGGTTTAATAGATTAATCTAGTTTTTGTTTAAATAGTTTCTAAAAATAGTTTTATTTCTATTATGAATTTGAAATTCATTATATTGGATTATACACGTTACATAACTAACCATATATCTAAATATTTGAAATTGTAAAAAGTTTATTTTTCTGTTTTCTTTTTTTTTTTCTTTTTTATAAAGCAAACATATTTATATTAATGTTTGTAACCAAACAAGAATAATTAAAATATTGAGAAAATGTATTACTTTCATCTTAACTTGTAATAATATGAATAAAATTTAAAACTAACTAACGTCTCAATGAATTATTTAACTATTCTAAATATACTTTGTATATTATTAAAACTTTTATGCTCCGAACATTGAAAATACAATAATCTGATTTTTTCAAATAATCTCTCTTTTCTTTATTTAATTATATAACAAGTTAGTTACACTTGACGAATCTCGAAAATTTATAAATCAACTGGGCATGTACTTTTTTCACAGTCTCTGAATAGACAAGGCCCTCTTTAAATTCAAATTAATACAATGTTGGCTAAAAATTATAATTTTGTTAACAATCAATTAGTTTATCCGTCGTAGTTTTTTTCATAATACATATTCGATGTTACGATACCATGTGCGATGACGCTTGATAAAATTAAAATATCGTTGCAACTTGAACTTGCGTTTTTAGAACGTTACAATTTGATGCTGAAGTTCTTAATCTCGCAGTAATCAATTATAATTATAGGTGCAGGTGCTAATTGAAGTTGTGCGTGTTTATTTTTGCTTCACTCATCTTTTGAATGTCCAGGTGATCAATCTTCACCCGTTAGTTAGATGCTTTTCACGATTATACTCGTGCGACAATTACTTTTGCCGGAATTCGTTTTTTTAATTGTCTGGATCAAGATAATTGATGAGTTTTTGTGTTTAGATTAGACTGCACTTGTAAGACATGATTATTTTTCGAAATTACGCGTCAACGGTATTGGGATAGGTAATACGTTACTCTGGAATCCAAATTTTTTGTTTATTTGCAAAGAGTTTTTTTTTGTTTTCGTTATCGTAAATATTGTTAAGAATATGTATTAATCAATACTTCATCAAGATAAAATTTCACTTACGTATCTTATTTTATTAAAATTTCTTATATAAATTTATTTTTGCAACAAATTCTTGTTTATATTCAGGAAAAATAATTTGATTGGATGGTTCGGTAAGTCAATATTTAATTTGTACTGTAATTCAAAAATAGAATATTAGATTCAATGCAACAAAAAGAACAAGAGCATTTGAATTTCTACGAAGGATAATGTTAGTTGAAAATTTACAGTGAATTATAATTATTATTTATAACACTCATAATTCAATGTTTATAGAAAAAAAGTTTCATTTATCAAAATTGTATAATCTACAACTTCTGTTTATGGTATATTGTGCATCGATACTTGAATATACTGATTATTGATCAATAGTGAATTCAAAAGAAAAATTTTTACTCCATATCAATCAATATTATAATTATTATATTATTATTAGTATTTATTGTACTAAAATTACAAATACCTCAATATCATTTAATTATTTTCCTGTTATTGAGAAATTAAAAATGCTTTATATTATAAATTTTATTGAATCAAGAAAACTAAAGACAATTTAATTATGTATATCATTAAATATTATTTAAAATGATGTGCATAATTATGAAAGGCACAATAAAAACTAAAAAAAGTACCTAATACTATGAATATGTAATAGAAATACTATCATTTCTATATTAATATTTTTTATAAGTTATTTATTTAAGAAATGTAAATGTAAAAGTATATATATTCTTCATATTTAATAATTATAATAAAATTTTAAAAATATTTGCAATGACAATATTAATAATTTAATTTTTTGTCATGATACAAATGCATCAGTAGGATTTAGAATTATTTAATCAATTAAATTCAATTAATATATATTTTTGGTATTTAATTATTAAAAAATATTTTTTATATTAAAAAAGTGTTTTTAAATAGAAAAATAATAGTTGAAAAAAAAGTAAATGAATGATAAAATATCATTATATAAAATCTGAAAAAAATATGTTTCAGTAAAAATGGTAGTTTAAATATATTTTTTTTTTAAATAAAAATACATTGTTGTTCTGAATATATATATAAGAATAATTTAAATGATTCCTACTCGTTTTATTGATGAAATTATTTTTAGGTATATGTTTGTTGTCAGAATAAATAATGATGCTTAAAATTATTTGTTACAACAAATGACAATAATATAAAGAACAAGATATTTATGTTTTAAACTTTAAAGTGTATCAATGCTAAGTTTTCAATGCGATTTTAAATGGTATATTCAAATTGTACAAACACTACCAATTACAAAAATTTTTTTTAATGTTAAGTATATTTTAATTTTTTTTTAAACAATGTTTTTATACTGACTTACGTTAAATTGATCTGAAACTACAAATGATCACAAATTTATTAATCCACGGTCAGAGGAACCTTTATATTTCAAGTTGCAATTTAATTCAAGAAAATTCTTTCTCATATATGGTTCACAATAATAAACACCGCAACTTTCTATGAGGGTTTATCTTTCGTATTCTGTGTATCTTTATTAAATTTCATCCACATTAACATGAAAATCTCGTGTAAACGCGTTAAACAGAAGATTTCATTCTCATGGAAATCATGTTTTATAATTTTCGGTCCATGAAAAACCATAAAAGGTAGAGGTCTCAGACCGTAACAAGGAAAATCAGTTTTCCGCTGGTGGCAGTGGTTCTTGGTCTATTGAGCTGTATCTGACCCACATTCTGGCCATTAACTGACCAGTCATAACATAACATCTGTATGATGTATTCTATAAATTTATATTGTAGATAGTTTAAGTGTACTAGGAATTAACACCATGTGATACATTATGGTACCAAAAGGAAAAACCCAGACAAGCGATGATTTGCTTGTATTTATTTTGTAAGCAGTATTGTAAAATCTTTATACTTTTACTTGTACCGAACAGGTAGTCGAAAATTGTAATATTATTGTGCGTTGTACGGCCGACTTGAGTAGACTTATTTGAAGAATATAGTATTTTGTTACCATTATTTTAATTTTCATTCCTTTTTCGCCTCCTACACTATCGTATTGAATTATCTACTGTATTTCATCATAAAAATCATAAAATAATGTACTGTTGAACGGTATTTTTCTAGATGAAAGGGTATTATGATTGACGATTCAAAGGATGTTAATTTTTTACTGACCAATGTTATAATTCAATCAATAATCAAGGCTTAAAATGTAAAAAGATAAGTTATTGAAAAAGCATTCGTATTACCCGAGTTCTCGGTTAAATTGATAGTATTAGGGTATTGGATGCCCCGAATCGTTTCGCAGCATCTATGATTTTTTTAATTTCCTTTTAATTCGTTGCATTACAGATAAAATAGTAGTTTAATACCAGAGACATGAATCATTCGCACTCCAGATTTGCTACTCCAGATAAATTCACAGTAAAAACATTGTAACATTTTTCACCAATTTGCATGGAAGCATCCGAAATACCCTATACTATGGTTTAATTATGATGAAGCCAGAAAATGATTTATCGCAATACTCGCAGCAGTCACGTGAGTTCTTAGGCCAAGTTTTTGAGCGCCGATCATAACTTTTCTAGTGTTGTTCTTCCCTTCATCTATTTCATTCACTACTTTTCCAAACCGGCACGCTTCGATTGGACAACTACCTAATAACCCGTTATTTGGCTTGGCACACTCTTACAATTATACACATTTGAATCGACAACTAAAAAGCTGGGCTACTACGATATAAACCTAGGGTTAAAGCGATAATAACAGAGGCAGCTCACCATAAAATACCGTAAAAAATTGTGCGGCAGTCTGTTAATGGCAACTCTAAAAGCACGAGCATCATATTTATGAGATCGCGAAGATTGCGCGATTTCCTTCCTAGTGTCGATCTCGATACCTAATTTTGCTTTAATTGGTGAGGATAGATTTTCAATTAGAAAGATTTTTATTACACTGATGCATATGCTGTGACTGTTGATGACCTTTAAGATATTCCGTTTGAGCGGTATACCGTAGAAGGCTCTTTCAAATCCCGAGTATTCAAATTGCGCATTATTTTTTCAAACAGTTGACAGGTTAAGAAGATGCTGCATTGCATAAAAAAAACAACGGTAAAAGAATGTTTAACAATTTTTTTTTATTATAATATCAATGGTATATATTCGATTGAAAAGAAGAATGGGTATCCTTACATGGAATATAAAATGAGTATTTATTTGCATTTAAATAATATGATACGTTTTAATGAAGTATTTTTTTAATTTAACGTCAGTGTTTATAATGTTTATAATGTTTTCTTCCAAAATAGACGTTTTAGGCATTTAGACATCTAATAAGGTGTTACATGGTATAAGCATGAGTGATTATCAATTAGAGATATATCTAACGTTATTGTCTTACATACATATATATTATCTCAAAACAACCCTCATACGAAACCTTAAAATTATCCAGCAATCGAAATGATAAAAATAATGTTGCACAAAAAAAGCATTGGAACTATGTTGTACAATCAAAATAACATTCTAGAAAACAAATCATTACCAGGAGCCTCAAGCGTAAGTAGACTTTCGCAAAATCTAGTAATCAACCATACATTGAATTAGCATTGAAATTTCTGAAAGACAAGAAGCCGCTAGTTTTAATTTGGTATTAATAAAACATAATCACAACCTCCAATTCCCCACACATCGGTATATTTCTCTCGTGTGATCGTGTGATTTACGTCTACGTGTGCGCACAAGTGCGAGAGAAACCCGCTCCAAAAAAGGATAAGAGAATCTCAGACTCAAACGTGAATTAGTCAATGGACGTAACTCAACTCAACTAGCGACACCCGCAGCTCGAGATGTTTGTTTGGCTTTCTCACGACGAACGCCAGCTTCCACACCGAGATGAATATATGGGACTCATTTTAAATGTGTTCTTAGGATGACATTGTCCACGAGGACATTACGATTCTCGAGATTGAATTCTCATTTTTCTGTTGTATGCAATTGCACATCCTCTATAACTGTTTCGTTTTTTTTCTTCTTATTTTCCCTTGGAATTTTTTATTGTCGTAATTTTTGAATATCTTTCTTTATAAGAGTAACAAAGGTTCTACTTTAAGCAAGATAATGGGATGCAAGTGGTAATAAAATTCACTTGAAACAAATAATTAAAATATTCTTTTTCGAAAAAAATTAAGTTAACATAATTTTTTTAATATTGAAAAATCAGCTATTCTTTAAACAATTTTATGAATCATAGATTAAAAATTTTAATTTCATGTAGCCAATCTAGACTTAAGAAATAACGAAAGTAATATTTGTATATATGTTGTTAAATACTTAAATTTTTTTGAGTTAAAAATAATTCTCAAATTACTTATTAATTAAATGTACGTGTATTAGATCTGTTGACGTAAAACTCAATTTCATTCTACATTCTCTTAAATTTTGAACCATTAAAATATTAACATCAAACATAGAAATATCACGCGTTGTCTTTGTTATCTAAAAGGAATAAGTCACATTGGTATGCAAATAATTGATTGATAATTAATAGAAAAGACTGATTTAAAATATCTCTTGTGTTTTGTTTATGTATTTATTTTTTGTCCTTTTATTTCTTATTATTTCTTCTATTTATTTCTTTTATTTTATTTATTATTTCTTTTATTTTTTATTCAAATGTTTATATAAGTAGATTTCTCAACACAGTTTCACACCTATAAATAAATGGCCAAATAATACCTTCTCAAAGAATTTGGAAGTAAATCTCAACTCCAAGCTGTCGTGAAAATTTTATATTACTTTAACCTCAGAAACGTTAACTACCGACTCTAAAGACTGAATCACTTACGTCCTGGAACAACTTTCTCCTTACAAATCCATCTAATCAAAATTTTATTATATCCTTAACTTAATGACTACACTATACACCTCATTTATGTATCTAATGAACAAGAATTGCATGTACTGCGAATATCCAACTCTAGCGTTTGATATATCTGTGGTATTAAATAGCATGTACGAATCTCTCTCTCTCTCTCTCTATAGTAACAAACTAAAATGGCCAACAGCACTATGTCACTATCAATGCTTATCACTATTTATTTTTTAAAACATTTTCCAAATAGACTTGTCGTAATAATTACGGAGTTTTCTTGTCTATTACAATAAACCGCACTTGTACACCTCTACTCCTTCTTATATCTAGATATTATATTAAATACAACGATTCTCATTTCGCATATCTATTTTTATTTCTCCTTGTGTAAACAATTCTGTCTTTTCTCCCTTAAAATCTTCTCTTTCATTATCTTTTTAACTTTTAATACTATTTTTTACTTTAACCATTGACCTTTTCCTTTCTATTCCGCGCTATATTTCTACAACGTTTTCTTTTCTGTATATTCTGTGCGTATATCAAGTTATACGTATGTATGTATGTATTTATGTATTTATGTATGTACATATCTTTGTATTTATTTATCTATCCGTCTATGTATTTATCAATCTCTTCATGTCTTTCACGCTCTACACTTTAACATTATGCACAAACACCATTTAAAATGCTTATGATTACATTTTATACAATTGAATATTTTCTGAAAACATTTCTTTGAATTTTGACATAAATATCTATACGTGATCTTTAATTATAAAAAAATAAAATAAGCTGAATGTTAGGTGTCAATCACAAATACAGGTTTGTTGTGTACTTATACAAAGTCAAGTCTATCGGCTCCAGTGAGTTGACGTGCAAATCTCGTCCGAAATAATATTTAGGCAATTACGTGCGATTAATTTCATTAATAATCCATGTAATGAGAATATTTTGGTTTTAAAAAATATTTTTATTCCTCTCTCAAGGAATAAATCAAATCTATAATATAAATTATATATATATATATATATTATATCTATATATATATACGTAAAAAATCTTAATTATTCACTAAAGGTCGCATAGTTAAATAGATAACCAATTTTAAAAATAAAAATAGTTATTTGTTTTATTTATTAGTTATTTGAGAAAAACAATTGGAGGATTCTTTTTTTTGTATGTATCCGAAATTAGTAAATTCTTAAATATTGACCACCAGTGATATGTAATGCATACAGTAGAATTAGTTTTTAATTTTAGGACTTTATCAACCCTACCTCCGTAGTTCCTTTAATAGCATTCTTCTTCATTTCTAATTGATGATTCCTTTCGGTTTCTTTCCATTTTTCTTTTTTTTCGCAGCTCTCAAAATAAAGGTCTTTTCTCACCTGAAGGATCTAATCCTTTTTCAAATTAGTCGGTGATGAATATGTAGGTAATAGTGGAAGATGTTTCATATAAAATACTTTGATTATTGAGTAGTACTCGTGAATCTACCATATACATTAATTCACTTATCCAAAATTTAGATTGTTAAATTTTTCAAATATATTTAGTAAGGTACTTAAGAATATTTCGATTAAGATTTTATTTAGTTACGTTATTATGATCATAATTAAAATTGATTTTTTTCAACTCTTATGTTACAATATACTATATTGTATTATATTACATTATATTATATTTAAATGAGTTGAAAAATATTACATTATTATATTAGTTATAATTTTATTATATTATCTATTTCTTTTTATCTAAATTATCTCGGATAAAATTTTGTATGATTTGTTAAAGTTGTCTAATAATGAACCCTAGAAAGTATTTATAATGGGATCAACAGAGCAGGGGTCGGTATTTGAAAAATGAGAGAAAATTAAGCTCTACAATGATCAAGTACATTTATATCGATAGATAAAGAGGAGATATTGATATCATCTAATT
Source organism: Eupristina koningsbergeri (assembly GCA_018907245.1). Taxonomy (NCBI): domain Eukaryota; kingdom Metazoa; phylum Arthropoda; class Insecta; order Hymenoptera; family Agaonidae; genus Eupristina; species Eupristina koningsbergeri. The sequence continues at coordinate 1,742,630 of JACCHV010000105.1, forward strand.
ATTAGATTTTAATTGAACAATTTCCTTTAAGTCATATTTTTCTTTTGCAATGTCTAAAAGTTTTTATCGAGTAGCTTTTGTTTTATTTATTTAATGTGTTTAAATTTGTTGCTTATACATTCTCGCGTAAATTTCCGCATATGATAACATATTCCTTTCCATTTATTTCAAGTTAATGCCATTACAGAAAAGAAGGCGCACGCGTATGTAAATCATGTTTAGCAATACGCACGATAAATTTGCTTTCTTAAAAAACAACGCTTTAACAAGAATAATTTACCGTAGTTCAGATCAGGAAAAATAAATAACTAGTGCCATTTGAAAATTATTGAATGACTGTCAATAAATCTTGGAAGCTTTGTATATTATATAAAATATTAATATCTTAAAACAGTATATTGATAATCTTATCATTGATTTACCGCAAATTTATTGATATCTATATTTAGAGGTATTATAAAGTACCAACCATCTCGTGGAAAAAGTTAAATCAAATATTTCACGAATCACTATTACACATTAACATAGAATGTTAAATACTAACGTTATGGTCATTGATATTAAGTTTGTTGTTATGTACACCGAATTAATTCATTGATCTTTCGATAAGTCTAAAGTGAATCGTAGAAGCTCGTTTTTGTTTTATAATAAGCTACGCGATATGCGAATCTCACGTGACCCGAGAAACCTCGATGCGAATCTAATTTGACGTCACTTATAAGCATAATATAATATAATATAATATAATATAATATAATATAATATAATACAATACAATACAATACAATACAATACAATACAATACAATACAGTACAGTACAATGCAATACAATAGAATACAATACAATACAATACAATACAATACAATACAATACAATACAATACAATAAAATACAATACAATACAATACAATACAATACAATACAATACAATACAATACAATACAATAAAATACAATACAATACAATACTATATAATATAATATAATATAATATAAGATCAATGAAAAATGAGTTGACAAATGGAATCAACTTTAGTCTCCCAGTTTTTCCCGTTGATAGAATGAACTTTATAGTTCGAAACAAGCAAGTTCGCAATGTGTAATTTTACTTATTTTGCGCATTTATAAATTCACGCACTTGTCAGACAATATTTTATGGAAAAATTGGCTTATCCAATATTCATATTTTAAGAGTATATTTGTTATTGTGTTAAAGTGTTTATCTATGTTAAGATATTTGTATGCACTTATGAGAGCACAAACCTATTTACACGCATATTTACACACATATTTCAAAAAGTATCAATATGGATTCTTAATTACCTACGAGACCATGTATTTGCATCCTGCGTGAGAGCGACATCATCACGTGTATGAGTCAAAATAAAATAAATATAAAGAACAAAAGAAACAACAGAGGTAGAGTAAAAGAGAGAGAGAGAAAGAGAGAGAGAGAGAGAGAGAGAAAGAGAGAGAGAGAAAGTAAGTGTGTATCTTCGGGAAAATCGATGGATATGAAGAATAAAGAAAGTGGACTAAATTAAGTTATAAATTGTTCAACAACTCATCGCTATGTAGATGAGGATGGGGCCATTGGCTCACTCCACTACAATTAACAATTCTCCAAACAATTTTCCTATCCGAAATACCAAACTACAAATGCAATATTTAAAAAAAAAAATTTCTGTAACCACAAGTCATCAAATAAAATTGATTGTCTTATATAACTTTTGTGATAACTTTGACCATCGCACTTGGTCGTTTAAATTTTTAAGCTCATTGCATCGGATTTCAGATGCTTCTTATTTAGTATTGAAGTGATAATCACCTATAATAATAAGTGCTAAAATTTATTTATCCATCGTCCAAGGATGCCTGAACGATTACAAGTTTCAATTACCCTTGCACTTTAAGGGGCTTTAAAAGTATTTAATTATTGGAATGACTGTATCATCATAATTAGAAATACATTTCGGCTTAATATAATTATTGATACTATCTTTCAATTAATTAATAGAATATTAAAGATTGTTTTTCATTTAGTTGTAATAGTGAATTATTAATAAAATATTTATGGTATAACTAGATATCAGATGAGATACTTACATTTTAATCTTGTGTGATAAACATTTTTTTTCATTATTTGTATTTTTAATATGATATTCATTGAACATGTACAAAAAAGTAAATAATTATTATTAATCTGTTGATATTTTAAAATTATTGGAATAAGATTTTAAAAACCGAGAATAGATCTTATGATATAAAATTTTTATATACATTTTTATCGAAATTTACTAATATTTAAATTATATATTGATTTAAATAAAGTTTGGTTGAAAATAATTAAACCTTTAATATCAAATACTGATGCTCATATAATCGTTTTTAATACATTTTGTACAATTTGAATAAAAAATTTAAATGAAATTACTTAATGGTTCAAACATAATTTAAAAGGCGTTTGTTTATTCAATATTAAATGAATTAAATTTCAATCATGCATTTTATAAAAAGTATAATGAAATCCAAAGTATTAAACTTGACAATGCCATGTTTCAATCAACCATATATAATCTAAAACCATTTTTTTATTTTTGTTTCTGAATTTAATCACATATATTAGAAATTTTATTGCTAAACGTAAAAATATTATCTAATAACCATTATAATATTATGATAAATTAAAAACTGCTATGAATGCAAAAAAATTTTGCAATACGTGTAGTTATTTATGCTGTAAAATGAATACTAAGTTCAACCTATTTTAATTGATTTTTATGTATTTTATTAAATATATGTTGTTATCTTTAACTCATAACATTTTCATTTGTAAATTATTTATAAACTATTTAAATTATAAAATCAAGTAGTATTCTAAAATTTTTCTTTTTAATTTTTGATGGTATAATTAATCATATTAAAAAAATAATTTCATTCATTAAAAATTGTTATTATCATTGTCTATTTTACTAATAAAATGATCTTAATACATTAAATTTTTTCTATGAATGTAAAATAAATAAACTAAATTATAAAAATTAATGTATTTGGTGAATTCTAACATTTTCTTTCGGCTTTTAATTTATAAATTATCACTTTACAAATTTTAGAATTTATATATGGTTTACATCACGTCGACAGAATGTAAATTTATGTATTTTTCAGAATATATATATATATATATATATATAAATAAATGAATATATATATATATAAAGAAAAAATTTTAAATAGAGCAAATGTGGGACCAACCAAGTAACCAAAGTACAAAACTTATACTGATGGTTCTTACAAAAATCGGTATTCAAGTGCCGTTGAACAAAACAAATATAAATTTCGATTGTGATTATACGTGTTAGTAATGTCAAATGTATCTTTTATATTTGCAAAATCTGAAAAGTTTCCCGTCGTCGATAAGTCGACGTAAACAAATACGTGTGGAAGGTTTTCTGGGTCGGCAAAAGGTATACGATTTCTTAAACAATTATTTCCTTAAAATTGATGTTTCTTTCAAAAAAGCGATTCAATCATTGATTAGTTTAATAATTTTTTAATCTTCAAAAACTTAATCAAAAACTTTTTAAATTTTTTAATATTTGTCTCGATTATTTATTTCAAAAAATAGTACTAATTTTAAGCTTTATTAATTGGAGTACCTAATTCTTGTTTGATTAAGGTCATTTACAGTGTTATGTTGAAAGTAGTAAAGCAATTATTTGTTTCTATTTTTACTTAATTATTCAGCTTCAAATATTTACATAAATATTTATAAATTAAATGACAGGCATAAATCTGTTTATTATAAATTCCACATTTATTACTTATAATAGTTTTGATGGATGAAAAAAAAATTTTCATGCCATAGAGTAAACTGCTTGTGGTTACAATAAGTGTCGATGAGAATAAATCAATACTCAATAAAAAATAAATAGTGTTATAAGACATTTTTGATAAATATTTATTCATTGTGATTATTCGACTTGAAATCATACCATAAAAATTAATTCAATGCGATTATTCGATTTGAAAAAATATATTAAATCACAAAAAATTAAAGAGGTTAATGAACACCAGAAGGATTAATAGAATTAAATAAACTCAAACATATAATAAACGATGAACCGCAGTTATCCAGTTTAAAAGATATCAATAGTCTCACCCCCATGATACGTATTAAAAAATACATCAGTTATAACTAACAATCCTTATAAATATTATAGATGTAACAATTCCCTATTATTGAGAGTCCTGTTTACAAATTGAACTCAACGATCAGCTCCGTCCAGTGCAGAGTCAGAGTATTGCTCCTCGACCCCACAACCCCTCGATTCCTTGGCCTTCTTCACCAAGTCGCCAAAAAAGAAGAGAATAAGGATGCACGTCCTTCCAGTTTTCCTAAGTTTTCAGGCGCCGTCGGCGCCGACAGTGTGAAACTTTATTCGGCGGGCTTAGTCTCGGTCGCCTCGCGTCGTTGTTTTGTCCGTAAATCACTGTGCGAGTACGAGGGAGTAACTTGGTGAAAGAAAGAGATGGACAAAGCTTCTATTCCGGCCATTGAACCTGCAAAGACACTGATATAACTCCAGAAGCGACTTGCAACTCTCTCTCTCTCTCTCTCTCTAGCTATCTCATATATCTATCTCCCTCTCTATTTGGCGAGATCTTCGGCCTGGATTCCCTCGATGTAGTAGTCGTTGCGGAAAAAGTGTGTGTGTGTATGTGTGTATACATGTAAATTTAGAGTTTTTAGTCTCTCGAGGATTTGCTATTGCTGAAATAGAAACTATGAATTGTGAAATTTCTAAATTTTTCAAATTTGCAGAAAGTATACCGAAATAATCTATCGATATAATATCAGGAATAAAATATCAGGTATTTTCTTCATCATAGCTCACTTGTTTCTTAAGGCGAAATTGAATCTATTAATAAATAGTTTTTAATAAATTCGATAGTAATATCTATTTATGGTCTATTACATTATATTTAAAATTAATTTTTTGAAAGAAAATCTTTTTTTCATTGAGATTTAATCATTTAATCTACCAATATTTAAATATTTATTTCATAACTGATTTAAATTTATAAAAAAAATTGTTATAAATTCAAATAACTTACCTACGTGTAAAATTTTTTGTTTAAATGGTAAAGTCCTTCCATAACATAAATACGAAAAAATACTTTACAATTAAATACAATTTGGAAACAAATTTTGTACACATTGTATATTATATTTATAAATTAATATATATGTATCAAAACTATTGTAAATTTTATAATGAATTCATATGTACATTAGAAAATCCGCTACCTAATAAATTATCTAATGTGTATCGTATTTTTATTATAAGCGCAATAAATTAAATAAATGAATTCGTTTTTTTAATAAAATCACTGATTTTATTATATTTATATGTGAAAAAAGTAATTTTTTAACAAGTGTTATAATTTCGGAAATCGTTTAAGTTTAATTGTGCCTTTATTACGAAAATTTAGCCTTACCTGCGGTTTTTAAAATATGTTTCATATGATAAAGATCAAATGCCATACATGGCAATTACTATTTAATTAAGTAAATTTGAAAGTTTACTTCCTATTTCCAGGATTAACGTATTTTCATGTTTTACTCGAATAAATCGAACAATGAATGTACACTTTGATCTTCTTACTAAAAGGAACAAAATTTTATGAGCATTCGTATCCATGCAAAAGTGTAAAAGTAAGAGAGAAAGAGAGAAACGAATATGAATAATCATATATAATAGTCTAAATTTTTTTATTTTTTTGTTGCATTACTAACTTACATCACTTCATCCATAAGTTTTTATTTATAATCGTTATTTTACTGAATGCAGTTAAATATTTTATGATAAATAATTATGATCTCCATTGTTATATAAATATTTATTTTTAACTTTATAAGTAGAAGATTTATTATCATTTTTCTATTTATAAAAAAATAAAAAAGATAGTTTTTTATAATCATTAATACGTAAATTAAAACATGCAATAAAATTAATATTGATACGCATTTAAAATATTTTTAATTTTAATTTTTCTATATTTAAAATAAACATATCCTAGATATCTAAATAATTTTTAGGGCTACGTTTTTGGTAATAAATAATACTTATTTAATACGCAGATTCCTGTCTTCCGTAGGTTAATACATTACATTTTATATATCGTTCACGTGATTTTTTTCTGATTTTCAATTTCTACAAACATAATAAATTTATTGGATTTATATTCAAATATACGTTAATTATTTCATTATCAAAAATATGAAATATTAAGAATATTTTAATTTTTAAGAAATGCACATTTGATTGGATTATTTTATTTCTGAAATATAGTTATACAATTAAAATTAATGTTTTGAAAATATTTTTTAATAATGAAAAACATCAAAAATAATAAATTTTTTATTTTTACTTTTACTGTATTATACGGTTTGTGTGCAAAACAATAATTTCTGATATAAAACATGAATAATATTTGAGAATGCACAAAATTAAAGGAAAGTATAAAATCTGGTTCACTCGCTGATCGAGAATTAAATATTTTTGAATAATTTTTATTTCTAACATCTTAGTAATTATTTAACAAGTATCGAAAGTTTATAATAGTTGGTGTGAAAACGTTAAAACGAAAAGTGATATTCATCTCACTATACTTCATCAGATTAAATCTGACGTCAATCGAATGGAGATCTAGTCTATATGTCTACGCACATGTGTTCGGTTATTATAAATAAAACAGCAAATCTATTATAAACTCAGTATTATATATTTATAAATGATCTTTAATTTAAATTTATGAATAATCGTTGAATCTGGAACTAGAAATTTGATATCAATTTATGCATCGTTTTTCGATAAAATTTAGTTATTTTTTAACTAAACTGAAGATAAAGATGGGTAAATTTTTGTTAAATAATTTAAAAATCAAAATGTTATTATAAATATTAAATTGAAATACAGATAATTATGATTTTTTGACTAATTAATACTTAAATTCCATTGCAAGTAAAGTAGATTAAACAGATAATCAAGGAGCCATATGTGGTAGAAATGATCAATAAAGAATTAACGGAAATTCACGAAAATTTATAATAAAAAAGTGATACAAATAATAAAATATAAAATTTGAAAAAATATCTTCCTTTGATACAAATTCAAATTAATATATCACAACATGAATATTATATTAAAATAATGTGTTTGAATTTTTATCTGAATTGAGGTAGATAAGGTAAGGAAAGGACAAAATAAACCATAAAGAATTAGAGTCAATAAATATACTTTAATTCATACGCCTATGTCAGCATAATAAAAAAAACTCTCAAAGGAAAAAACCCTCGAAGTTGATAATATGGTATTTTTGCCGTCCAAGGTGGCTCGGGTGTGCCGGACTAGGTCCTCCAAGATGTTGTCAGGGCAGCAGTTATGATGGTATTGATAACACTCGTTATTTAGCCTCGTTACGCTAACGTCCGTGATCAGTTAATTACGTATAAAAATCACATCAGTCACGCAACGCGCGAATCACACCACACACACATGATAATTTTATAGACAGTTCACAATAGAATATAAACGTAGCCCAGAATACAACGATTTTGCACACTAAAATGTCTCCTTATAGTCGCTAAAAGCAAGTAAATTTCAATACACCCCTAGGTAGTCCGAGCGGTCGGGTCTTACCTGGGCGCGGCGAGCTTGGGCTTTCTAAGGTTTTGCCCAGCCTCGGTATATCACCCCAGGTGCACTAAATGTGTAACACACCTGGGTACGCACTTGCAAACAGTCCGAATACATATGATCATTAAATTTTAATATCTTCCTAAAGCTGCTCGTTATGATTTATTTGAGAAAGAAATTTTTCTTTGTTCAAATTATAACAATATAATTTATTTAACTAGTAAGAACATTATTGTCAATTGTCAAAAATCAGTGACAATTAAAAATAATGTAATAATCAAATTAAAGCAGGTTTTATGAATAAGAATTAAAAATAAATTCCGATGAAAGGACCATACAGAACTGGAATTTAGAAGAAGAGTATGAGAGGCAGATAATAAAAAGACGAAGGAAAGAGTTGGTTTGGTTATTGTTACCAACGATTTATGCTCTCACACTCCTCTAGTCCTCCGTAGGAGGGAAGGGAAGGGGTGATAGTCGTAGTACCTCTAAACTCATTCGGAGGATTTAAGGATCTGTAAATCACTGGACGCACAACAACGACCAGAACACTTTTGCTTCGCCTTTCTTCTTGAATCCTTATATTGATATGTCTCACCTTAATTGAAATCTAGGATGTTCACCAAGGATGCGCCTTGTCATATAAGGATCAACTTTCATGTAAACATCCGCAGGAATTTTGTGTGCAAATCGAACGACGCGAATGATATTTTTATTAAGAAGTATTTCGCCGATTAGGTTACGCTCCAAGAGTTTATTCTTCCTTCATCCTACTTTTGTGTTCTTATAACGACCTCGTAGTTTATTAAACTCTCCTAGTATGATTATAAAATTTTCAAGTGGAAGCTTGTATTGAGATTTCGTCCACTATGATAAAAATCGACAGGGTACTTTCTTTAGGGCGAAGCGTTGTATTTATTGCAATAAAAATTTCGGAAGTAATAGTATATCTAAAATAATAGTCGGATTTTTTATTAACATTATTATTATCGTCATAATTAGAGAAACATCGTATGTAAACACAAGCTATCTGACCTTGTAATATGTGTTTGTGCTTGTCTGGAAAATTTAAAATCTTTTAACCATTTCAATAAATTTATTTATAAAAATATTAGTCGTATTACATATTAGTTATCTTTTTCCTGTTAATACGCCATGATTTCAGAAACAATATTATGACAATTAGATAATAAACATTTTCAATTTCAGTACACTACGTAATAGTTGTTTAATTGTTATTGAAATAAATATTTGTGCACCTGTTGGAGATGTTACTGTTTTCTACCACCAACAACAGTTACTCTCATTCATTCTTTCAATGATTTTCACTCTCAAAAATAAAAATAATTTCATCAGAAATACAGTTTATAAGTGTCTGAAATAATCCAACACACTTTTGTGCGCTGATAACCTCAGTTTGCAATCATAAATAAAAGTTTGTTTCGCGAGGAGGTAATTACATTTCTCAATCACAATCAGGAAAAAAAATAAGGAAATGGCGTCAAATGGGGAATAGAGAACAAAATCTTGAACATTTTGAGGGAACTGCAACTTCTAGCAGCTAATCATCAAAGTAAAAAATAAAAGGTCAAACGAAAGGGAGCAGATCATCGATAATTCGGTTGCGATTCTAAAGTCGAGTCCATGGAGAATTGAATACAGAAGACAGGGAGAAAAAGAGAGAGAGTGAGAAAACATCGATGGCGCAAAATCGGCTGATTGATTTTTTTAATTGAACCGGCGTACTCGGCAATTATTCAATCTCCTTTTTTTCTCCTTTTTTTCTCCTTTTCTTCTCTTAGGATTTTTCTCCCTCGGCTACTGTAAGTTCGTCTGGCTCGGATTGCCGGCCATTTCTTTTTTTTCTGATTTTCCCTTGTGAGCTACTGTCAAGGTACATTAACTTTTTATTACGTCGGAGTATTTCATGTGATAACTCACAATTCATACATTTCCAAGATTTAATGATTTTTAGAGAAAAACTAACCATTTTTGTGGACTAAAACCAACCGACACTGCGAATTAAATTCTTTAAAAAAAAATAAAAATAAACGAATTTACTGTTGGTCAGATGAAAATTATTTTAAAATTGTACATATTAAATTAAGCTGCGGAAGTTTTTACTTATTTGATGATTGAAAGGCTTATAGTTAAAACTATTTTTTCGAAATAATGGGAGTTTCTAAAAAATAAGCAGTATAATTAACTTATGTCTACAATTCTTAACTGATATGTAAATTATAATAAATTTATTGCTAAAAACTGGTAAAAATGGCAATTTTTTCAACAAAATGTAAAATTAAGAATCTTGAATTGAAAATATATATTTATGTTTTTGAACAATACTAATTTACCTTGATCGAATTTATTATTTTACTTTTTTTAATTATTTAAAATTTTATTTATTTAACAAGCGCATTTTTCATATCTTCAATATTATATGTTACACAAAATGAACATTCGTTCTTAATAATTTCGATCCATTATGAATATTTTATTTAAATTTCATAAGTATTCTTTTATTTAAATTAATATTAATTTAAAGTATACAAAACCAATTGAAAATAAATAAATAAATAAAGCGGTCTAGTCTTACTCACACCAAGTAGCTTAAGTAAGATTAAGAAAACTGCATCCCCTGCACGTGTAGATCACTGACTTGATATGGAGCCGAGGCGAGAGAAAAAACTGTTAATACCGAAAAATATGGAAATTTTGTCGATAACGGAATTACGATTAAAACATTTTTGAAATACTCTAAATATCCATCAAAAAATTATATTAAATATGAAAATGCAAATAAAGTAAACCGTATTGAAAAATTATTATAAAATGGGAAAACATAAATGAAAAATCAACATTAAGAAACAATATTAATAAAGATTTTGATAAAAATTAATTATACAACTAATTCCGCTGCTTAAAACAAACTATGTTTAACGACTATTATTAAGCAATAATTACATAAATAATCCATAGATTAATAATAAATTGTTAAACAAATTAAATAACAAATACATAAACAAACTACTAACAAGTAATAAATAATATTTATAAGGAATTAAAAAATAACACTTTTTTTACAATAAATAATAAATTAACTAACAAATAATAATTTTTACAATAAATAATACATAAACTAGCAAATATTACTTTTAAAATATTGTAATGTACGCATCGATTCTGCAAATATAATATTTTTTACCGCTCAATACCTTCCGTTCTCAATTGCCCTAATACTTAGATTATTACCGTAATATAACGATAACTGTTGCGGAAAATTCTGGCCATCTGCAAGAGCTTAGACGCACAGAATAGTCGTTTCAGGTATTTTCCTGAAGGGACACCTACCTGCAAGAAGTAGCTACGATGCGAAAAAGCTCTACGAGGATAATGACTCTTTTCCTGACTTCCGATCGACAATCATTCTCACTATCTCAGTATTTAATTGTGTAATAAGTAATTATTATGTGTATAAATTCAATTAAATAAATATAATTTAACGACTAAATATTATTTTGTCTTGCACCAATCCCTTATAACGTGTAGCAGAAGTGGGATATTTCGTGTGAAAATCATGTTTCAGTCGAAGGATCTAAATCGAGATAACTGACGTGTGTTAAAATACGTTATATCTCTGAAGAATAAGGATTAAAAGTCTAATTCGAGAGGGAAGGACGGACAAAATTTCGCTACTAATTCTCCAAATATCACTGCATCATCCCTGAATCTTCGACGAATTCACGGAATTTGTGTAATAGCTGATCCTCCAACACGATCACCAGCTCAGGACATCACTGATTCCCCAACTTCACTGACTTCAAAATCTAAATCATTGCTACCTTCAACGGCGATTCAAGCTCGTAAATAATGAAGAGTTCGTTACTTTTTCTGTAAGTGTTAACAAAATATTTTATTGGAATACGAATTCTAAGTAAATTAAAAGGAAAGTACTAGTAATAATACCTGTATTCGCTTTTAAAATACTTTCTAGTTTTGACGGTGATAAAACTAAATTATACGAATTTTGTAGTAATTGCGATACTGCAATTGAATTATAAGATGCAACAGATAAAGAAACATTATTTTCCATAATTCAAACAAAATTAACAGGCAAAGCCCGAGCACTGATTAGAAATCGAACGTTTGCGAACTGGAACACTTCAAAATCGTATCTGAATGATACATATTCGGATAAACGATCACATGGTCAATAACAGTTAGAATTATCTTCTTGTAGACAAAATTATAACGAAGATGTATTATTTTATTCTCAAAGAGTTGAAAATTGTCTCATTAAAATTACTAATAGTCTAGACGATACATTAACAGCGGCTGACCGAACTGCATGTGTCATATTACTAAAAACTCAAGCACTAAATGTTTTTATAATGGGGTTAAAAAAGAATGTATCGATAATTGTAAAATCCCAAAAACCTGAATGTTTCGAAGATGCTGTCTAATACGCTATTGCTGAGGAAATAGAACAAAAATCTCTACGAGAAACTAAGAAATTTAAAAATCTAAGCATACACGGACAAAATTTTTGCAATAACTGTAATAAACCGGGACACTCAGATTCTCACTGTCGACTTAGAACAAACATAAATAATTATAACATGAACTCCAACGGTTTATAGACAAAACAGATCATTTAAAAGTTGTAATTTTTGTAAAAAACCTGGACACTTAGAATCTGAATGCTGACACAAAAGTAATATTAGTACCTTAAATGTTGAAAACAAAGAAACTGTAAATGATCTTGGATATAACCAAATTAAAACATGTAATAATTGCAAAAATATAGATCACGTAATTCAGGAATGTAGGAAAAGGCAATTTAACAATAGCAAAACGCAAAATTTTTATTCGAATTTCAACATTAATTCCAATTCGGAACCAAGTTCAAATCCACAGACGCAAAATACTAATTCATTAAATGTAAATAATTTAAACTGCAATCATTCTTTGGTTGCTGCCGTACCAAAGAAAATAAGTTTACTGTAGGCAGAAAACTACACAGAGATCAAAAATTAATTGAAATAAATATTCTTAATCAATTTTCACGACCTACTGCCGCGAAATCCACGGTTAATCTTAATATAAAAGAACTACATTCAAATATAGAGTTACTCGTTGACACAGGTGCCGATATTTCTTTAATAAAACTTTCAAATTTTTAACTGATGTCGATTTCTATGACGATATTAAAGTAGGAATTAGTGGGCTATCCACAGAAAATATCAACACATTAGAATATTGCTTTATTAATATACATTTGAATGATAAATTTTATAAAACTATTTTTCACATTGTAAATGGCGAATTCCCAATACCATATCAAGCAATTCTAGGAAATGATTTCATTACCGATTTAAGTATGATAATTAACTATAAACAAAGAATTATTCAATTAGATGATCATTATATTCCATTAAATATTCACAAATCTCAACTCATCAGTAGAGAATCTTTTTGTGTGAATTATAAAAGCAACGAAATCATTAAAATTCCTGCCAAATCTGTAACCATTATTAAAGTAAAAGTTTTAAATACTTATATTAAAGAAGGAATTATAAATCACCAAATCTTGAAAGATGGATTATACATTCCCCAAAACATCGTAAAAGTCGATTCAAACTACCAAACTATAAATTCTGTTTTAAATACTAATGAAATTGATATAGAACTTGATTTACCTTATATTGAAATTGAACAACTAGGTTCCGATTGCAAGATCTTGAATATAAATTCTATTGAATCAAATAATTATTCCTCTGATAGAATTAAAACTCTAGAAAAGCAACTTCGACTAAACCATTTAAATAATGAAGAACGCCATCATGTACTCAATATTTGCACAGAATTCAACGATATATTTTTCCTTGAAGGTGATAGCTTAAGTTGCACAGACCCAGTAACCCATAAAATTGATACTACTTCTAACAAACCTATAGCTTCAAAAATTTATCGATACCCTGAATGTAACAAGGATGAAGTAAAGAAACAAATAGGACAAATGCTTAAAAACGAGATAATTCAAGTTTCTAAATCTCCATGGAATTCACCTTTTTGGGTTGTTCCAAAAAAACGCGGTAAACAAAAATGGTGAATAGTAATCGATTACAGGAAATTAAATGAAATAACAGTAGGCGATGCGTATCCTATCCCAAATATCTCTGACATTCTAGATCAACTAAGAAACTCCAAATACTTTACAACCCTCGATCTTGCATCAGGATTCCATCAAATTAAAATGAATCCTAAAGATAAAGAAAAAACTGCGTTTTCTACAACATTTGGACATTATGAATTTAATCGTTTACCTTTTGGATTAAAAAATTCCCCAGCGTGTTTTTCTCGATTAATGGCAACAGCCTTAACAGGTATACAAGGTATTTGATGTCTAATTTACTTGGATGATATTATTTGCTACGCACAATAAAAAAATTACAGAAATTCTTTCTCGGCTTATCTGGTTACTACAGAAGATTTATACAAGATTATAGCCAAATTACTAAACCTTTAACATATTTATTAAAAGAAAAATCTGAATTTAAATAAATTAAAACTATGAGTCCTGTCAAATTAATAATTTAGTTAGAAATAAAAGTAAAAAGCCAATAGAGATTACTACAACTTCAACTAGACTCTTCGAAAAAATAGCTCTAGATATAGTCGGTCAAATGATGAATTTAATCCAAAAACTAAGGAAAACTAGAGAAATATCCAGAGAAAATATTATAAGATCAAAAGAACAGAACAAAATATACTACGATAAAAAGACTAAATTTATAAATTATAATATCGGGGACAAGGTGTATTTAAAAGTCCAAGAGTTCCCAAAATCAAAGAAACTAACTTCTCGCTATAGTGGTCCATACAAAATAGTTGACGTTATATCATCCTCGAATGTTGTTATAAAACAAAAACGAAAAAGGGTACAAGTGCACGTTGATAATATAAAACCAGCTAGAATGTAAATAAATTTCATCATCTTAATTTTCTTTGTTACAGACAGATTGCACTAATACTGGCCGAAAATCATAAAACTACAGAATTTCAATATTCACCCGGAATATTTTATGACTCAATTCAAGAATTAAAATTCTATGATAATACTTGGAAATTGATAACATATGTAGATTTACAACACACAGATAATAAACTTAACCTAATTCAAAACACCTTTATAAAAGCATTAAATTATTGTAACGAAAACACTATTAATCGCGATCTACTTTTATGCAATTCATCAACTTTAATTCTAGAACACATGATACGGGAGATAAAATCAAAAGAAAACTATTTAAAAGGTTTTGTTGGCCACAAAAGAATAAAGAGAGGATGGTTTAATGCAATCGGAACGATGTTCAAAACGATTACTGGTACATTAGATAATAATGATGCTGTTTATTTCAATGAAGCTATTAATAAGATCGAAATAGATAAAACGGAGACAATCCGATTATTAAAAAATCAAATTTAAATAGTACAGTCGACAATTTTAAATTTTAATGAATCCATCGCAAATCTTCATAGAGCCGAGATAATATTTAATATAAACCTTGAACAAATTAATGAATATACTAAGAATATTGAAAGCAGAAATATGAATTTTAAGATGCAATAAAATATAAGAAAATATATTGCTTTTCTAACTTTAGTGTGCAACGAACTAAATAATGAATTGGATACAATAATTAATACTATGTTATTTGCTAAAATTAACACCTTACATCCAAAAATTCTGTCTCCAAATCAATTTTTAAAAGCATTGCAAAAAACTGTAACCATGATACTCCCTGGATTAAATTATCCCTTCGCTTTAGAAACCGATTATGCTCACGAGCTTCTAACGTTAATCACGTTACAAACTCTATTTATTGATAATAAATTAATTTTCATTATAGAAAATCCACTAATATCTGAAACAGTTTTCAGTTTATATAAACTTCTGCCATTACTAGTTAAGCAAAGTGGTGATACTTACATCTTCATTCAACCCACAATAAAATATTTGGCTATATCTCGAGCTAAAATACAGTATTTCACACTCGATAATCTAAGCGTTTGTAAACTAACAACAATAAAGTCTTACGTCTGTAAATTGTCTAAGCCCATATAAAACACTAATGCAAAGCAGCCCTGCGAAATACAATTATTATTTGCAAACTTCCATATTCCTGAAAGCTGTGACATTCGAATTAGCAAATTGGAAAAGGGTATTTGGAACATATTAACGAATAAAAATAAATGGATATATATTTTGCCCAAAATCATATATATAAGTATTACTTGCCAAAACAATAAATATTTATATGATATCAGTTTGCAAAATTCCAGTATTCTTGAGTTACAAACAGGTTATAAAGCTTACACACCGTCAGAGATTTTGTTAACGGAAAATTCATTCGAAAGCAATTATACAACATACATACTGAAATTTCATATATAATAAGTACGAATCATTAAATCCAAATTTTATTACAAACATGTAACTTTTTATTTTTTTCCTATTAATATTATTTTCCGATTCTTCATATGACTGTACTACTCGCGTTCGTCCATCCTCATTCCTTAAAATAAATTCGCCATCATTAATTGTTTTATTCTTCTTTTTAAGAACTTGTGTACGAAACCGAGGGATCAAAGTAGACAAATTTCTCGGACGTACGGTAATTTTATCTGGGGTTAGTTTCCAGTCGTCATTGACTCGAAAGTGGATAAAATGAATAAATAGTTGTTATTTATTATTATTTTTTATTTATTTATTATTTATTTCTATTATTTTCTCTAAAATAAAAGGTTTACTTGATTGTTCAAATAAAAGATAAAAAATTAATTAGTAATACTGAAAATATTTAACTTATGAACAAGTTATTTTTATAAAATAAAAAACAAATAAATAAAATAAAAATCAAATGATTAGTTTCCATGTTATTATTAATATATTCAGAAGAGGCTAAACATATATTATGTAAATATTTTTTAACAAATTTACAAATTGACAATTAAAATTTTCCCTCTTTGAGAATTCAATGGAATATCGTGAACTTATTTTAAATGTGTATTTAGTAAGCTCGATGTAAAGCAAAAAATAATCAGAATTGCAAAAGTTTTTCGATGCAAAATCTTTTACAATATTGTTAAACTCAATCTTAATGAATAAATGACAATTTTTTTATGTGAAAGCGAAATTATCTCTTATTGTTAAACGCAATGATTTTTTTATCATAAGGCCTATACTTTCTTTCATTTTCTGTTTAATTATTTAGATTTATAATCAGAATTAAGTATTTGAATACCTAAAATATTATTCTATTTGTATATAAAATAAAGATGCTTTTATAGAATATTTCAAAAATAATAAAAATAATAATAAAAAAAAAAAATAGAATATACCAACCATATATTAATGTATTTCCATACTAATTCAATACACCATTAAATGATCTTATTTATTATAAACTATCGAACAATTAAAATAAAATTGACATAAAAAAAATAAAAGCATGTTAGTTTTTTTTATAAATTGGAATTTATGTTGTAATATTTTTAAAAATAAATTTTGAATATTTAATTGATTGATAAAAATAATAAAACAACAATATATTTTTATATAATTTGCTTAACTTATAGAAGAAATAAAAAAAATTTTTTTTTACATATTAATTTCAAATTACAATGATGTTTTGAATATATACAAAGCTTGCGATATAAAATTACATTAATACCAGTAAAAAAATTAATTATCAATATCTTATATTGTACTCAAATATTAATTATATTTTCTAATTATTAAATACACATTCATCCAATTTATTAAATAAAACTACGTAATAATAGAAGAAAAAAACAATAATAAATTGATCAATAATACAACGAACAATACCCTTGTACACTAACAATTATATTCCACTTTTAAAAAATGTTCTTAATCTATTCTTTGATTAAAAAGTATATTACATATCTCTTTTTCTCTCTCTCTATCTATCACACGTGAAATATGCTGATTAGAATTATAAATTATACAAATTTTAAAAACAAATTTATATACGATTATTAACAATAAACAAATGTTGCTTAAAATATTTGTGATTTAAATGAAAAACCACAAACAATGCAAATGTTTTTTCTATTTATTGGTGAGAATATAAAATACATAATATCAAAATGTAAGATGATCACTTATGGTTCAATACAAATACACAACGAGTGATTTATTACTCTTTCTATCTAAAATACATTAGGTATAAAAGTATTTCAGAGTGCAATAAAGTCAATGAATTAAATTGATGTATCGCAGTCGAAAAAACCATTTCACCAAATCATCTATCCGACGGATTGCGTTACCGCTAGGCCGTATAATTATGTCCATTATATAAGAGCTATGTCCATTCGACTCCACCGTACTCATGAAAAATCGATGATCTTAGGACTTATACGTATACTCGTATGGAGACTTCAATTGTTTATAACAAAGTCGTTTAAATACATAATAGTGATTTGTGGATAGTTATTTTTTTCGCAATTTAATGTTGAAGTTATTTATGCAATTTTCTGTGGTATAATTGTAAAATACTTTGTGATATATTTAATTAATCGATGATTAATGTGTATGCTTAGTGGTACATGTTTATTAACAACAAATATGTCGAAATATTAGATTTTTGTGTACTTTATATTGTCTGTAATAGAATTTTAAGTATAATTATTTTAATTTTTTATGCTTGTAACGGTTGGAAATTTTTTTTGAAATTTCCCCCCTGATAGGAGTGGTTATTAAGGATAAAATGGATTTTTTTAATTTATTTGATTATGTTATCAATATGTGATGTGCAATACGCTGTTTTTCGAAAAGTTTTATTTTTAAAAAAGTTCAATTTTTTATGATACTTGTAATGTTATAAACTTGACTTTCTCTCCAAGGATTCGAGCACGAAAGGAGTTAAGAGTTAAAGTTAAGTTAGTTGAAACCAAGGGATCACGATCACCGGTCAAAGACGTTGCCTATCACAAAAGCCGCGTACAAGTTCCATTTGTCAAAGGTGTTAAAAGTGTGATAGTTCCCGGATGATCCGTGATAATGGGAGTCACATCCTCTCTAGGATCTGTCCCGATTGATACTTTACACCCCTTGACTCGGGGCTTGGACAACTCTGGGGTAGGAGTAGCAGCTCGTAAAGTTCATTTTTTTTTACTGCGTCGATGAGCTTGTAATAAATAAAAAATGTATATCGGTACTATTTTACAAATTCCAGTCGTAGGTTTTGAATTTTTTTTTCAAATACGTTTCTTTCATTCTCTACTGTGAATACAGGTTAAATGTAGACCATTTTTACAATTACTTATCTCAATTCATAAATTATATGTCGTTGCCATTTACTAACTAAACATTTTTTTAACTTCTGTATAATCATTAATATTTTAATTTATTCAATGTTGGAACTTGTTGAATATTTTAAAAGTTATAACAATTGGTACATGTATAAAGTGATATCAGTAATTAATATAAAATATGTCGACTATGTAAATTAAGCCACAATTGTTGTTATATTTGAGGAACTCAAACACAATTGGGTTTTAATTTTCTTTTTTTAACCAATATTTTGAAGTATCGATGTTTCAAGAATCACCAATACTTCATTATAAAAAAATTAAGAATGACAAATAGAAACGATAATAATATTATTCACTTTCTCAATAATTGTAAGTCCGCAAAAAAAAAGTAAGACAATTTATTACTCGCGGTTTCTATTTTCTCGTTGCATTTCGCAGCTTCCGCCTGTTTTCCTTCTTCAAACCCAGAACGACAGTAACAATAAATGCGTTGTTTAGCCAAACCCCTGCGGAGATTTCATATTATAGTTATAAAACGCTATCTCGGAAAATTTATGCTCGGAAAAGCCATTTTCTTCTTTTATGTCACGGTTGCCAATTTATCGCTGCCTTTAAAAAGGTCTTAATCTAAACTTGTTACCCCCAATACTAAGTATTTTCATCATATCCTGAGCTTCGCTGTTATGATATTTTCCATCTCCTGAAATATTGTTTTCATCCATGAATAATAACACACAATTTTACGGATCGATTACAAAGGGCATGAGCTCTTACAAAACACTGTTTCGCTGTTTTCAAAACGATGCATTTTTAGCAAAAATATTATAAGTTTTTTTTCTATTTTTTTCCCAGTAACTTTTTGTATTATAATTGGCGTTACTTAAACATTAATTATTTTCCATATTTGCTAACCGATAGTTTAATTGCACGGCTATTGTTTATGTATCTGAGCACGTAAAATGTAATCTGTACTTTTATAGTTTGTGTTTTCTTATAATTTTCGTGATTTTTTTTAGTTACTTTTTTAAAAACTAATATATAAAATCCAATTACACTTACTCAATAAATACTCGATACTTACTAAATAAATTATATTAACTAAATAAATTAAATCCATAGCAAATGAAATTGTTTTATTATTAATACCAATAATTATATAATATAATAAAGTAATCTACGCTATTTATTTACTAAAACAAAGCAAAAAATTAAACTATTTTTTTAAGATGTAAAATCAAAAACTTGCAAATTCAAATTAGAAAGAAGTCTGCAAAAAAAATTTATACTTTATTCAGCTTTTAATATTAAAAAGTAGTTGCCTGTGTAAAATAAAATTATATGTTATACTTATTACATATAATTTTATTTTATGCACATTAAAGAGTCTGTGTATCATAAAAATTAGTTACATATACTAACTTGGAACACGTAACCTATTTTTCAATACTTTGCATATACGATATTAATAATGAACAATTTTATTATCTTTGAATATTAACTTTTATTGATATTTTATTTTATGATATTTTAATTTAGTTGTTGAATTTTTTCGAAATGCAGCAAAATGTTTTAAAATATTAATGGCCAATTTAATCTAGATCGGCACTAAAAATCAATTTACCGATTTAGAAATTTTTCTATCAACATGCTTTGATTTAATGTTTACAGATCATGAAATAAATATAAAATACCTTGCTCAGTAACTCATTGATAAATTATTATCATTGTAATAAATTATGATTTTACCAATTTAACTTTATATAATCAATGAGTATCACAGTGATAAAATTCGTACGCAGTCAAAACCAAAAGACATTTTTTGCGAGTCAATAGCTGTCTCATTTGGATTGCTCGCGTTCATCTTCCATGACTGTAAAGGATAAGATTTTTTTCAAGATTACGAACTTATGGTTACCCAACACCATATGTGTGCACATATAAATATACCATATGTGTAATACACACCGGATGCTGAGTTTACCCTGAGTAAGCACATTAGTAAATTCTACGAGTCCATACATGTATACGTGAGTGTGGTTGGTTATTCGATAAATGACGCATTGGAATTTTTAGGAATAATTTTTTACCTTATGGTATTTGTTTATTTAATTCCTTTGCTTTCTTGGAATTTCTGATTTTTAAAGTAAAAGTATGACTTTAATAACTATTTCGTTTTTTGGATTAGACAAACTATTTTATTTGATTACAATTTTTTTACACGACATAAAGACATTTCTTAAGTAATAAAAATAGATTTTTTTAAGCTTTTTTTGGTATTTATAATTTTTATGTGGTTATTTGATCTTTTTTCAAATATCTTCAATAAATTTTGTTTCCGAAAATTTGAAATTTACAGATCAATTTACTTTTCATTCCTTTCGCAAATACAAGATTTGTTAAAAATTATTTATTCTTTAACGCTGCTTTTATTATTAAACTTTTCGAAGAATTCCATAAATTGAGTCAGTAAAAAATATTAATTAAAAAAAAAAAATTTTTTTTATCAAATATCGTAACTCGGGGATGAATCACAAAGCATTTCGAAGTAAAGAGCAAAACGCGTTATCGCGGTATGAAATGTATTTACGATTCTTTTTCACTCTCTACTCTTTTCTCTTGTACTTTCCTCCGGACAATATATACTCGTAAACGACACAGCAAAAACTTCTATTGCCTGTAGGAAAAAATGCATGCTTATTTTACAGTGCAACACAATTGAGCAAGTATTAATTACTGAAATTAAGCTTAATACAAAATGATTGGCACTCTACATCGTTTTTAAATAAAATTTTATTTCAATTGAAAAATTAAAATGAACAAAAATACTAATGTTGTTTTAATTGTTGATTGAATATAATCTAGACATTAATCCTTTATATATAAATATATATTACATACAAAAATATTGAAAATTAAATAAGAAATATTATAAAATTATAATAAGAAAGCAACTACTATTAAATTCAAACCCCATACGAGGCAGGAAAATGTGCAAATATGCGGTCACTCGCATAACAGTATTTTTTGTACTATTTTTCTTTTTTTTTCAGCAAAAAAGCGTGCAAGATTTAATTAAAATTTTATTTTTGTGACCAAGAGAAATAATTTACATTTCTTATGTTTTCAATGTCCACATTTTTATTAGAAAAATTTCTATGATAAAATATACATATATATTATTTTTTATTTTAATCGCATTAGTAGTTAACTGTATTATTTAGAAAATTTAAACTATTAATATAAAACCGTTTATTCGATATTATAGTGTACAATAAAATTAGGTATATTGAGTAACATTTTAAAGTAATAATTGATGAATAAGGATGTATGCAAGTCTTGCAAGCTTAAATAAGTCATTTGTTATCGAAAAGCCACTGTTGTAAATTAAGTGCATTATTCTGCATGAATGATTTAAAAATAATTTCCAAAATGAACAGAAAGAATAAAATTATGCAATTCTTTATGAATCATGCAACATTTTAAATACATAAATATTTACAAGTTGCGCACTAGAGATATCAATACATGAGCATCGTATCTGTCAAACAAGAAAAAGGCTTTCAAAAAAACAAAAAGTACAATAAATTTACAAATGACTTTGCTTATTGTGGTATTAAGAAAGTAAAAGTCGCGTCATCTCCGTATTTCTAGTGACCTGACGTCATGTCCGCCCTAACATTACGAGTCGAAATTACTAGGGAAAATCTCTGTATGTAATTAAAAATATTACTTTACGATTCAAAATTTCGTTTATGCCTTTCGCTCTCTTCTTAGAGACTGAGGGGGAAATGTCTGTATGGGACCTAAGACTGGACTCACACTGGACATGCAAACATGAAGGGTGAGTGATCCGAAAAGGTTGAGAGTCGAGAGAAACATGAGTAATTTCTACGCTGTAATTTTCATTTTCTTTTGAATACTTGCTCATTTTCATTAGTAGAGATAACGTTGTTTGCATATACGAGCGATAATGGTGGACTCGATGCAGCTTTGGAAATACTTAACGGTCTTAATGTGACCAATACGATTTCTGAAATATCTCTAAGCGCATCTATCCGTGATAAAGTATTTTAATTTTTATCCAATTTGCTGATTAAAAAACATTTGGTGCAATGCAAAAATAGAAAATCTCATTATAAATGCATTAACGTAAGATGAATTTGTAGAGACACTTTTTGTTTCATTTATTGGTTTATGTCCATGGATATCGATATAATTTAGCTTGGTACACTAGAGTCCAAGCCAATGTGATTATATAAAAAATAAATAAGTTTCGAACTGTCACCAGTTGTAAATTTGATTGAGGCAATATTTGTAAGAATACCAAAATTACTTTTTATTATTGGTTTCACCAATTGTTGAAAAAATGATTACAAAGTTAAGTTATAAACAGTAAAAAACAAAATAGCGATAATATTATCAGTAAAAAGGGTTTGAAAACTAAGTTTAGTTGGTTTTAATTTCAAACGTTATAAAAATCGATAACTGTTTTATTAAGAACGCTTATAATTTATAAAATTATTATTTTAACAAAAAATTGTTATAAATAACATTTAAAAAAAGCAAATTGTGTTTTTGTAAATATAAACAAACCTAAAGCAAACATAGAATATTGAATAAAATATTGTCAAAAATGATACATCGATGATACATTCTTTCTTCTATATTTCTTTTAATCTGAATTTTTTTTATATTGACCTGAACAATATGACTTTAATTTCTCCTGGGGTTAAAAAGTCTATATGCAAAAAAAGGTAAAAGTTTTTTATAAAACTTTTTAGATTATCTTAAGAGTAAAAAATTGTCGCGGTCTACACGAGAAAGACAAAGTTCAAAATCCAGTCAGATTACAAAATATAAATAAATGATATTTTTCTCTAACATGGGCGATTTAAATGTTTTTAAATATTTTGCAGCCTTTTTCAAATCACTCTGTTATCGCTAAAGTAAAAAAATATAAAATTGATTATTATTGAGACACTATACATTTCTAATGAATATGTACAGGTGCAAAATAGAGATATTGGATTTTTATTTTTCAACAGGAAAAATTTGAGAAATAAATGAACGTGTAAAATGAATATTCATAACAAGTGCATAAAAAATTTTTTTCAATGCATTATAACGCATATCAAAAGTTACTTTGACAATTAGATTACTTGCACTAATGGTAAACTGACTCAATTTACCTTATTACTCGATAACTGTATACTTTAAATTCGAAAGATTGATTATTTTTATTTTGTGATAAATCTTGATTATCCAAGTCATTTTTTTATAAAATAAATTAATTACTTGAGTAATGATTCGTGGTTCTAACATAATGTTGCTTCACGAATAGTGCAAAATCTCATTATAATTCACTCAAAGTGAGATGACTTAAAATTTACACTATGCTACTGTCGAAAAGCTCTACTTTACAGGAAATTACACATTAACACTTCGAGCAAGCGCATTAGATCCTTCGTTGAGCTCCCAAATATTCGCACTCACTCGTCATAAAAGAATGTCCGGTCGCTGGCGCAAAAAAAGCGCAAGTTGAGAGAACTTTTAAATCTACATAGCAAGCCATAATTAGATTTCCGCGAAGAGTACTTAAAAGCTTTTGAGGCCACTTTAATCGAACAGGTCCATTACCACCATTATCGTCATCGCTGTCTCCGTCTCTCACTGACGAACTAGGTATCTCACTCATGCGAGTGCATTTGTATCCCTGGCACTTACCTATTGATAATTGGGCTAATTAAGCCCCAAATCAATATAAAGTGAAATGACGTGAAGTGAAGGACGTTGAAAAGGCGTGTGCATCATATTTATCATGAGATGTCGAATCGATTTTAAGTTAAGAAGCGTACTTGTTCCATTTTCAATATTATCGAAATAGATCACATGTCGTATGTTGTTTATCCGATTTTTCGAGGAGGACGAGGGTTGGGATTCGTTTTCATTGGAGATCGATACTGAAACCGAGGTTCTCATCAATTTAATCTTTATGAACAGCAATCAAAAATTGTTTCATTTAAAGAAGCAGCATGCGAAATTTTAGAATGCTCGGGTCTTAATGTAGTCTCTTATATAACTTAGTTGTTTATTAGTTGCCTATACATTAATGAAATAGCCAATTCGATAAAACTATTAAATTTAATTATGATAAAATATGCGTTTTTTATTATATTGGAATGTATTAATAACTTGTAATAATTATCTTCGTCATTTAAATTATTCAGCATGAAAGAATCTCATAATCTTGGAACTTTATCGAGTATCTTTAAGTTTAAGAATTCCACATTGATTATTTTTTTAAAATTCGATAAAATGTTGAATTGTGTCTCTTTTAAGTATTAAAGATGTACAACAAAGATATCAATATAGATAAAAAATACGCTTTATGATCATTTTGAAATTCAACTGTAATTTGAATTGTTCAACTGGGAGAAAAAAAGTATTTGTTTAATTGATGCGATCGACATATACAATTGTCACAAATTTTTCCGTACAAAATTCAAATTTGAGACGGTCCAAAATAAACCAAAATTAAAGACATAAGAATTCATCGCGGGTATAAGATTACAGAAGCTCCTATTTAAGCATTTACGAAGACGCAGTTGGCAATGAACTAACGGTAAATTTAGCGGTGAATGTTATTAAAATAAGAATATTTTTAACAATAGCCCTTACACATCCACCGGTATATACATGTATTTCTGTGATAAAACCTACCCTGAAAAAATAAAAAAATCCGAATGCACTCCAATCTAAAATATAAAAGAGTGAGGAGAGAGAGAGAGAGAGAGACAGAGAACAAACGAAATCGTTTTACGTATCTGAAAATACGCCACATAAAACGCGAAAATATTTCGAATGCTGCTATCGGTGGTATGCAAATTTTTCTTATATACCGAACTTTGCCACCTTGAAATTTTACAACACAACGGTATTGAATGAGCGGACCTTCAAATATTATTCTTTGATTTGGACTGATATTAACGTAGAGGATATCATCATGCAATATTGGAAATGGAATGTTAATTAATCCGCGCATGCATGTACTAATTTTTAATCGAGAGTTAAGTCTGGAAAGAAAAGTTGAAAAGTCATGTTGCAAATTTTTACAATGCAAGTTTTACGCATGATGACGATACTATTAAAAGACGCAATTTTTGATACAGAAAACGTGCGGTTATTTGTTCGGTAATTTGAGTGGTACTTCGATAAATAATTATGAAAATGAATCCGTCCCATCCTATTCGTGATATTGAATTTATTCAAATCAACTGTCGCTATAAGAAAAATATATTTTGAGAATTTACACAAAATTAAACTTGATTCAATATACCTACGTTCATTGTTTATTTCTCACGTTCTAACAGCGCAAATGAGCTTTCATATTTAGTAAATTATTTTCTAATATGGCAAAATGATTTGCTTGCTTTTAACGAATTACATATATAATTTGTATTAGCTTGAATTCTTTTAAATATATAAATAATTATCATAACTGCAAAATCTTTTAGCTTTCTTTTTATTTTCTTAATATTTCTTTAACAATGGTCAAAAGAAAAAAAATAAATACAAATTCCATTATTTAATATATTACAGTAAAAAACAACCAACAATTGACTTGTCTAAACACAAATTTATTCATCTATGCTGTAAGCATCGCTAGTTCAATAAAAACAAAATCTGGTAGTACTAAGAAATCATTTGTCAGGCATAGCTACATCGATATAATATTTGACATAAAGAATGGAATGAAGAAAATATCAACATATTACATATCATAAATTTAAACCTAATGTAGATAGATAAGAACAATATTTGCGAATTCTCAAGCTTCATTTGCTTTAGAATTTATAAATTATGTTCAAATTCTAAATGCGGTTAGGTTTTGTACCATAAGATTGGATACGGGATACTATAAGATAATATAATGTTCTTGTTTTCTCTGATTGATCGTTACGACAATTGTCTTTGTCTATTTCTTTTATTCTTTTTTCTCCATAAAGATTCAGTCGATTTACCTGCAGATTATGACTTTTTTGTGTGGTAAATGTTTTTCCCAACAGTTTCTTCTAACTTTAGCGACATTTATATTCGAGAAAATATGAGATGGTATGAAATTGAATTTATATTATTACATTGAAATTAGATCAAAGTTAAGATTATTAATGGATTTCAAAATTTAAAATAGATTCACTATATCATTACTGTAAAGCATTCACAACCAATAAATGAATTGAAATAAAAAATTTAAATTGGTCCTTACGATAATTCAAGGTTCATTTAATGATCAAATAGAATTTGGCATCTAAATATTTGTCTTCGAGTACATTGCCGACACATATTTACTAAAAACTTTCAGTATCCAGAATTATTATTACTTAATGTAAATGCCTAGAATACCCATCCATTATATTTTTGTACTTTTGTTTCAAGGTATAAACGGAGATATATTCAAGAAATTAAATAGAAATCACTCTGCAAATAGGAGGAAAAAAAGAACAAGCAACATAATAGAGCTTCTCAAACAATGTCTAGTATTATCGGAAACAGAATATGGGAGTCACTTATGCAGATGCAGATATCGTGCGTCATAAAGACAAGAATATCGAGGTTTTTCCCTTTCCCATCTTATTTTATCTCATCACCTCTCATCGGTACGAGGTTGAGTATATAAAGATGCAAAGCTGTCGGTTGCATTGGCGTGGATGTTGCAACTTTTTTCAAGACTGGCGCTAAAATCTTTTCTGTGTTCACTTGTTATTCATACTCGTAGCACATACTCTGCCGTAATTTACAATATTTGTCTCTTTATTTTCACGCAGAAAGGAGAAGGAAAAAAGATACACCTGTAAAAAATAGGCCCTCAATGAATTATGCGTACCTTTTTATTTTTTGTTGGTTGGTGCTTCAACCATTGCAGGTGTGTGTTGTTTGTGTTAATACCCAAATTGTCAACAAAATTAAAGTGGAAACTTTGTTGTGCGAGAACTCAATACAAATAGGTGTACGTGACCCAGACGACTAAATTCTAGCTACTAATTATTATCGTGTAGTCATTGGTTATAGTGACTTAGTTTTATGCTAGTGTCTGGAAAAATTTGAAAATTGTTAGTGCTTGGGTAAATAGAAAATCAAGTATATTCTATTATACTTCGTTGTGTACGACCAAAACTATGATATTAAGCCCTTATGATTGAATTTTATTTGATAGTTAAACTTTTTAACATATATATTCCATATTATACAAAAGTATAAATTTTAACTGTACTTTGAAACATCAACAATTTCGAATCAGAACAATTTTGCTATTAACAAAATAAATTGACGTATACCTACATGTACAAAGCTAATAAGGATAGTTTTTTTGAAAATAAATTATTTTTAGGATTCTTCCTTAGTAATATACGTACATACATATTTTATCTAAATTTGGGTTTAAAACTGCGAATTCCTTCGTATTTATCTTTTAAAACAATTTACATATTGACATGAGATGCGGTTTACATGATTAGTTACTTATCGAGCATAATTAAATTAGGTACTGATAGAAGGCTAGATAGAAGTCTACATAAAAACGAATAAAGTATCTTGATAAAATACCGTAACGTAACGACAAAACTGTTTTGATGTTGATGGGCTACAGTGAAAAGAGCCAAATTCTATAATCGCATTAAAGGCTATTTCAATTGTATTTTCGAAAGATAAAATTAAAGGAGGTAAAAATACGAATTCATATTTGTATATTTAGGAATGTATTAATATGATTTAATATAATTACATGGAAACGTTTTTTAAGTTTTGAAATAAATAATAAATTGTATGTGAAAAAATATCTTGGAATGTCCCAAATATCACGTTGCTCAACCACAAGTCCCAGAATTCAAATTCAATTTATCATTGAACTAAGACGTACCTATGCTCACTCGGGAAAGTGCTAGAGAATGAGCCTTGGGAAAATGGGAAAGGTGAGCGGAGAGTGAAAAGCGTGAAAATGAAAGCACAAAGCCAGCAGCAGCTGAAAAGAAGTACGTGAAAGGCTAAATTAGATGTGGATGAAAGAGATTTTTCATCAAAATCGAAAACCTCAGGATGGAAATGGAGTAGTTCTTCTGACGATCAACCTTGTGTATATGATCGAATGCCCACGCGCAAGGAAAAACGTAAGCAAAGCAAACCATGTACTAGGCTTGCCTTGAGAAAGAAGATTCTAGGATACACGTGCCGCCAAGTTTTATACACTTACACTCGTACGCAGGCAGATCACACTAACCCAGTGTACTGTACAGTTTGAATCGCAGCTGTGGGTACGCGTACACGTGCTCATGCGTATGTACATTGGATATATAAATCACTGGCAGGCGCATGAGCCACTGGCGCGGTAATTTCGAGTCGAAGGAGTCAAAAAATAGAGGTGCAAAAGTGTACCAGTACAAGTAAGGAGAACTTTAACATCAACCCCTGGAATGAAAAATGTTTTCTTGTTTTGTTGCATTTTCAACTTGCAGGAAACTAAATTGAAAACTCTTTAGTTGACAATTTAGTTACTTAGACTTTTTATATCAACCGAAACCTTAATTTATTGTACGCATTTTTGACACTCCAACTTATATATTTATACATTGCATCTTATAATTTTGCCCAACATATTGCCATAACTCGAATATGATTTATTTTTTTTGGCTTTATTTTCAAGTTAAATTAAAAGAATTATATTATACATTAGTTGTTTTTTTATTACATTTTTTACACACGATTTTTTGCATTAATTAGTTATCATTTGTTATTAACAATTAAATATTTAATCAATTTAAAAAATTATCAATTATCAGTTAATTATTTAATAAGTTAAATAATACTCGTAATATTTTAAATAAATAATGTTTATTTATGAGAAACAACATAGAAACAAAGTTTTATGGTAAAAATCTATTTAGAAAGATATTGCATATACATGCATTTAAGTAACATTGTTGTTTTAGTCGATTTGTAACTGTAATAAGAGAACTACTGAAAGAGTTACATAATTTTTATTTAAAGCTATCAAAGATATTAATGATTATATAAAAATTTAATTTTTATTCCATTTTTTTACACTATTTTTTTTTAGAAAAAATTATACCAAAAACTAATTTAAAGTCTTACTTATTAAATTTTTAATTAATTTCAATATTGATATAAAAATGAATATAAATAAATATAAATAATGTAATCATTTACTAAATATATAAAGCTAAAAATAATACATTACAAGATAGTATGTACCTCTAAATAAATCATTTTTTGAGTATTTAAATATTTTACATCATTTTTAAATATAAATATTTCATATTTTCTATGTATTATTCTTTCCTAAAGAATAAATTCTTTTTTTCTATCAAAATTTAATAAAATTTTTATTAATTATTGCTATGAAAAAGATCCTTCATTATTATTAATTATATAGTCACTGATTCTTTACGTGTGTGTAAGAGAAAAAATGAACACAATATCCAATAATATGCGGGTAAATTTATTATAATTTAAATTTAGAAAGGATTCATATGTTTTTGTGATTTGATATTTAATTTAAAATTTGTAATTTATGAAATATTTTAATATTTATATATATTTCATAATTATTTAAAAGGCCTTGACAAGAACGAAGAATCCTTTCGTCGAAACGTCGACGGAATATACATTTTTGTGTGTATTTTTTCTCCTACACACTCATAAAGGATCAATAACTACATAATTAAAAGTATTATCATTTAATAGTGACTAGTTCATTATAAAGTTTAATGATATACAGCTTAGGAATTTCTTTTTTAAAACTATAATTAATACTACTTAACCAAGAAAATGAATATTATTAAAAGACTTGCTAAGTGTACAAGTAAATAGTTTTATTATTATATTTATGTTCATTATATAAATGAACAAAAAGACAATAAACTAATTTTATTTATTTAAATTTTACTATATTATTTTAATCGATCCTACTTCAATTTCTGTGCATAATTCATTAGTAGTACTTGATTTACTCAATTTTTTTATTTTTTAATAACTCAAAGTAAAAAATAAATAAAATAGAAGTATTAAATGTATGTAATATAAACATTTGCAATAATTCACTAATCCTTATAATATAAATGCAAGTACAACAAAATAATAATTGAAAAATGTTGTCAAGAGTACGTTTATATCTTACTTGTGAAATCGATCATTACAACTTATTTACTGTAGTAATTATTTTTAATACAAATTAATCAAATTATTTTCACAAATGTGTTTAGAAAATTAAAAAATAAATAACGTTTCATAAATTATTATAAATTAGAAAAATTTAATAATATTCATTGTATAATTTTCCATAATATTATTCAAAAAGAAATTGAGAAAGATTAACTCTTTAAATTTAAATTTGATAACAAGCTATATTTTTTATGCCATCAATTAATAATAATTATTTAAATATCAACCAAAGAATTATAATAAAAAATTAATTCAAAATCAGTTATAAATAAAAAATACAAAATAAACAATTAATTTACTGAACAAATTTGTTAAAATACTAAATTTATTAAGATACTAGACTAATTGTTTAATGTTTAAAACTTATATTTATCCACAATGATTTCATAAATTTCAATGATACCAATAACAAATAATATAATCATGAAGTATTAAAAAGTAAGAAAATTTTCATGTAATTATCGTTATAATCATCTTTGTGCTTACGATATACATTAAAATAAGATTTTATGCCACCTGTTTAAGTAACTAAAGGTTACTGTTCTACACATA
Source organism: Eupristina koningsbergeri (assembly GCA_018907245.1). Lineage (NCBI taxonomy): Eukaryota > Metazoa > Arthropoda > Insecta > Hymenoptera > Agaonidae > Eupristina > Eupristina koningsbergeri. Next base: position 1,774,463 of record JACCHV010000105.1, read on the forward strand.
AAATTTTGCATATATATTGACATAATTATGGTATCACAGTTTTATAATTCGAGATAATATTATTTACTTCAAAATTATTGCTTTGAAAAATATTAAAAAGTTGTACTCATCGATAATTATTTTTTTCGATAATGATCAGCAGTGTTGGCTAGTTGTTTCTTATTGTTTTCCTAATTATATTATAATTAAGCAGTTAATAATGATTTGTCACGTGTAATTTTTTTTCTTTTTTTAAAATTATTTATTAAGATTTACGGAGATCAATTATTTTATCTGATTTTATAAAAGTCGTCGATGCAATTTAATTAATATTAAAAAATAAGTTATTGAATTGGAGCCGCTTAGTGATACAAAATTAACTAAGCAACTTTAGCAAAGGTTGATATTATATAATTACTCGAACATAAATCACTTCTTAATAATCATAAATTAAATTATTTAAATAAAAAAATTTATTACCTCGAGCAATATTTATGCGTATTAGAAAAAAAAGTTGTATCCCTGTTTAGATATACATGTAATATTAAAATTATCTTTTATTATAAAATTTCGACTGTAATTTCATGATGTTAGTACGTGTTTAATTCACAGTGTAAATATTTTTTATCATTTTATAAATTCACGATACATTTGTGTGCAATGTTTTGATTTTTAATCTAACTATCCGATATAATAATAATATTAATATTTCTTTATTGAGATTGAATTTAAATAATGCAATCGTTTAATTAATTATTAGATAATTAATATAAACCGTTATTTTGGAAAAAATTTACTAATCTGATCACTGATATTAATGATTTATTTCAACTTTTCAATTAAATTATAATAAAAATATAACATAATTAATTACAATAAACTTAAAGTTACATAATTTTTAATACTTGGAATATAATTACATTTGATGATGGTGCTATCGATTAAGAATTCAATACCGTTATATATATTAATATAAATTGTATATCTTATTTCTACTGAAGTCAGTTAGGAAAACTTTTGCAATAAATTTTTAAAAAAATTTTTAAGCCAAGTCACGCTGCATTATTTTGAAAATATGTTAAAGGTATTTACATTTCTTTCGGCAAACTTGAATAGTAGTAATCGCCAAAATTATCGATCCGACATTTTTTTGATTTTCTTCGTGGTGTTTTCTTTTTTTCACTTTACTAATTAAATATTTTGATTATCTGCATAATCAGTAATCGGATTTTGTTTTTCAGTAAACTTTATAATGCATGTGTAAACAATGAAATTCGTCTGGAAATTTATTATGTATTTATATATTACCTTCGTGCTTTTTCATTCATGCGGATATGTTACACTTAACTTAATTGGAAAAAAATGTGAAATTTATTTGTCATGTGTAATTGTTACTTTCGACATTTAATTAGTAAAATTGAAATTAAAATTTTGTTTAAGAGCACCGTCAGTGTTGTACAAAAAAATGTAGTTCGGATAGAAAAGCGTTTACAGATTAGAAATATTACAGTAATAAAATGTAAAAATACACCTTTTATAAAAAACAACAAAAACATAAATTTGCATTATTAATTTAAGATTTTACAAAATATTAAATGGGTAAATTTTTATGGATCATTAAACACATTTCTCACTCGATTACAACTTTTATTTATAATTTATCCGATTTGAATATACATTCCTATACGGTTAATATGGTTGAATAACATTATTGTTGAAAAATTAAATTACTAAAAGTTGAATAATATTACTTCAAAAATTTGAAGAATGTTTCATAAATGTATCTTAAGCATAAAAATTAATATTATCTAAAAAAACAAATTATTCAATTAAGATAAGTATATTAACAATTTATACTTTTGAATAAAAACAAACCATTAAATTAAATATCGAAATATACGGAAAGAAAATAAAAATTTTTAAAATAAATTCTTTGATTTGATATTCCAAATTATTTTTAACAACGAATATAATGCATTTAAAAATCACAATATTTATATACATGTGTGTGTGTGTGTGTGTGATTAAAAAATAATAATAATAAAAATTGCTGTATCGAAAGTTAGAACAACAAATTTTTACAGATAGCACAGCCAAGTTCACCATTAATTTTTAAAAGCTTTATAATACTAATATTAAAATGAAAAGGCCTTCAATTTACAAATAAATAAAAAAATACTTAAAAAAACTCGTTTGAAATAGGAGTTTTTAAATTCTCGAGTATACGTCCACTTGATATTGATGGAAAAATTTGTTCTTGTCAGCATATGCAAGTACATAACACGATGTTTGCAATAACAGTGAGATATTTTTAATTATCTGTGATCGCCGAGCAACCCGCAATTAAAATATTTCTCTCTTCTCTTCTTTTAGGTACAACCTCTCTGTCGTACGAGGTGGTGGAAGACTTGAGAAATCTCGTTTTCTCATCGATCAACGGCTTTCATTACTCGAAAATTCGTAATAATCCATGGAGAGATAGTTAAAGAAAGTATTTTAAGATAATAGTCGGCTTTCAATGTCCGGGTTGTTGATAAAAATTACAAAGGCTAGAAGATTTTTTGCTTTGGATAAAAGGTGTAAGTAGTAGTAAAACACTATGTCACTATAGTAAAACATTATGTCAAAGGGCTAATTCCTACTTTACTGTCTAGACAAATCTTATTCAGGTATCCGAGAATTATAATGTACTCTAGTTTATATTATAATGCAATTGCAAGCCAGATTCATTTCAAGAATTTCACAGACCCTGGTAAGCGTGTCTGTGAAAATTTCAAACTTGCCACGAAAAGATTCTCAAATCAAGTTATCAAGAATTTATAATGCATCCTACTGATTATAATTGTATCAAATAAAATTATTATCTATCTAAAACTTTCGAAATGATACAAAATGAAATCGGATATCTGATACGCCAATTTCTCAATTTATACCAAATTATTATAAAATTGTTTTTAATAAAAGAAATATTATTTAAATATATTCTTGTTTCAAATTAAAATATAAATAAAATATATATTTACAACTATGGTGATTTACAAAATATTTTTACAACATTTAAAACCTGTACCTTATCGTTGCAAAAAAGTTAATTTTACGATTATTTCATCGTTTCATAATTTAGTAACTAGTATTAGATAAAAGTTTATAAATATATAATCAAGCTATAATGTAAAAAATTTTGAAATACTAAATAATAAATTTTCGGCATGAAATTAAATTATCAATTGTAAGTTACAATTATATTATCATAACATTTATATATTTACTATATGATTACATTTGAATTAACTTTTTATAAAATTTAAAATTTTGAGAAACACTGTTTTTCAGCGTGACTTGTCATTTGAAAACAAAAAAAAAATTAACTAAATTGTATTAGTCACTCATTTAATTTTAATAGTAAAAAATCTATCAACGATTAAATATTTATTTGGCAGTAACAATTAAAATACATTTATCAATATGATAGATATATGTAAAAGCGTTAAAATCCAAGTTTATTAAATTATTATTGTTTTAACTAATGTATATTTATTTTAATTGAATAAAAGACCTGAAGAAGATAAGAGTTTTCTTGTCGAAACGTCGTCGACAAACAGATAAGTGTTTTATTTCTTCCCACACCCGATAGGAACTTGATTGACGCGTACCAAAATCTATTAAATTTATTGACATTTTAAATAACGTAACAATGACATTTTTATAAATCGTAATTAATGATTACGAAATTTATGGAAGCATTAGCATACATTAGATTAAATTTTTTGAGTTAATTTTTCGATAATTTTTAATTTACATGATCGACAAACGAACCACTTATTATTTAAATTATAAACTGTATGGAAAAAAGGAATTATTTATAATCAATTTGAGTGATTTGATACTTCTAAACGCTATTGACGTGTACTAATTGAACAAATTCAACCTCTGAATTCTTAAGTTAATATCAGTCAGTCGGAGACTGTCATTGTCGTACGTGTCAAAAGTTCAGTGGCATCGAGAAACTGCTACTTGATTTTCCGTTATCGATTTTTTTTTTTAGCTATTTAATTTACTCTACAATAAATTGATGACCTTGAATGACAATAAAATAAATAATCAAGTACTGATCTATCAGAGTTAACAGTCAATTTATGAAGCAATTAAATATGCAAATATGTAATTACTATAATTAAATTTAAAAAATTTCATTTTAAAACCTAGAAATTTTTAAACCTATCATCATTTCTGAAAAATTATTAATTTATGACATTTTTCTTAATTTTAAATTAGCGCATTTCTTTTAAATAAATGATTCGTGTCAATTAATTTTTAGAAAATTCATTTAAAATCTAGTACGGTAAGTCATCATATTTTCCTTCTTAATTAAAGACAATTTATTTTTACATTAACAATAATTCAATTTTTTTCTTTTAAATATTATAAACTCTATTAAAATTAAAAGCTCTGAGCATCAATGGATAAATAATACTTAACCACTAAAAAAGAACAAAATTCTTCTAGAGAAGAAATTTAATTGTGATTTTTATTCAAAATCCAAAGATTAGGAATTATTGAATTATTACCAAAATGTGATTACAACCAAAAATAGCCTCATAAACAATGATTCGTGTACTAACTAATAATCCTAAATAACATTGCTATCATTTTGTAACACATAACAAAAGTATTTTGAGCAAATACATAGTAGCGGACAAGTAAAGACGAGGCGAAAATAGAAGTGAATCAGAAATCTCGGTGAATGAATTCACCTGGCATTAAACAAGTCAATAATCGATTTTTTAATGTGACAAAGGCATTCAATAACTCAAAATACAACAAAAAATGGTTCATCGGGTCTTATTTTGTGCAAGAAAGAAATGCTTAAGTAAGTAAGTATAAAGATACTTACGGAGGGTGCGCAATCCTAGTTTCACCCTATTAAGAACAACTGCGATCATATTTTAGAATGTGTTTTAGAGTACAAATGCGTATCTTTCAATAATCGCTCTTTGTAGAAAGAAGCGATGATAAATGAAAGAGAGTTTGCTCGTGAGGGAAAACACGAGCGTGATTGGACGGGACTGTCCTCATACAAAGAAGTACGAATTTCTCTGATTTTTCTTCAGATCATTGTAGCGCCGTTTGATAATGGGCTAAAATGGATGTTTCCTTGCGATTCATTTAACCAATTGGATAATTCTATTTGGAATAAGGATAGGAATTTATTGTATTTGAAAAAATTTGAGGATGTATATTGTACTCGTTGGTTTTAATCGTTTGATGGATTTAATTATGTAAATTCACTAAATTGAACAAATTTGAATAGCTCGTGTCTGTATTTAAAGTAAGATTTACATTTTATTAATAAAATTACTATTGTGCAACATATTGAAATATTTAAATAACTATTCATTATTACATTATATTACCAAATTGACTCGAATATCCATTAAATAATATTGATATACTGAATAATTACATCGAATTATACCGAATTAATTTAATTGTTTAATAATTGTTGATACAATAATACCAATGATTGTATCAACAAAGTTATTCTGTCTAATCACGGCGAATGGGCTAGAAATGTGGAATTCACAATTTTAGGATTGTGCAGAATGTGGAAAGTGATGTAAGAAACTGTTCTACTTTTAACAACTAGCAAAAAATCAAAATCGACATAAATTAGTTACTCGTACCACTGAGACCGCGAAAAAAACAAGGATTAATATCAAAGAAGGGCAAAAAAAAAATATGAAATGAAGGTAATCGCGATAGAATATAATAAGCAATGTCGCGAGAACATAGTTCAACTTTGTTTTGCTCCTCTAAGTAACTAAAGTATAAGTGTACCCCTTTTTTCCTTTCATCGCCTGCGCGGGAACTATGAGAATCCGTCGGTTTACATGTGCCAATGCGGCATTTTCACGCACGATACAACATCCTTAGTTTGCATGAAAATTGCTGGTGTGAAGCGAAACGATTTAGAGGTTGAAATTCTTCCTTTCATCCAGTTAAATACCGAAACTGGGCATGTTTTTACAAAAGAAAAGACAAAAAAGGTGTTTATAAAATTGCTTTATGAAATTCATCTAAAAGTCAATTAGTTAATTAATTTTTTGGTAATCCGACGAAAATTTTTTTATTGTTTAGATAAATCTGTTCTACAAATAAAACAAATATCTTATTGTATTGAATTTGTATATTATTGATTTGAGTAATCCTTTTCCTTTCTTACAGGAGACTCATTTAATTTAAGACTTGGACTAATTAGCATAAATGAAATTTAATTTTGTATTGTATTTCTAAAAATTTAAATGTTATTATAAATTGAAATTTTTAATTATATATTTATGAAATATATTAAACCAAAATTTTGAGTTCTTTAACTTTGCCAAATATACAAATGATGCATTAATTATATTTCCAAATTGTTAAAAATAGTTGATCTTTGCCTTGTCTTTCGATAAGTTATTAAAGATACGCGGGATCAATAATACTGGTGTTACACGATAAAATTACAAAAATAACTTTGGAAACTTGAATTTGCCATTTAATATCTTACACTTAGTGGACTTGAAGTTTAAAAAAGCGATTTGAATACTAAAAAATAGTTTGATGCAGTAATTCACAATAGAATTTAGCTAAGACGTAAATCGATTGCAATTGATCATGGAAACGGTAAAGATTCAATTTCTTATGCAATTGTATACAGACGAGTATTTACAGAAAAGATACAAATAATTACTTTATCACCACCTGAACCAAATTCAGTATATGTGGCGTTGTTTTCGGAAACAATTTTTATTATTATTCATATGTCGCATTGGGCAGTTACATAATCTTCAAATCAAGTGTCAGAGCTTGAAAAAGATAAGTAAAACGTCAGAGGATGATAACGAATTCTAGAAAGAGCAGGAGAGCCGGGAAGGTACATGGAAACGAGCAGCCAAGAGGCTCCAAAAATATCGGGGCAGGCATGTCAGCAAAGCCCTCATCTGGTACTATTGTTCCTTCTCGACATCCCGAAGTCGCGCACACGAACGAGGTGTGTGCGAAGGCTTCCGTGTGGCGATTCCCGAACTTTGCGTGTGCCAGGTCTCTGGCGTCTTGATGGAGGCAAATACACACTCGTGCAAATACATACTCACTCACGAATAAAAGCATGGGTTGCTGACACGCGACGAAAGAAGCGGCATCTGTGTGTGAAACACGGCCAAGGGTGCATGGACAGGGGGACCACGAACACGAGGGGAGGAAGCCAGAACAGAAACACGATGGAAAGAAAAGTGCGTGAACGCACAAGGTAAAGGTGGAGGTAGACCAGTAGGAACTGAGTGACCGAGGACTCGACGTAAACAGCGGCACTCACCTACTTTCTCGCAGTGAGCGGAACTAGATAAATGAACTAGAGGAAGCGCATCCTCCTCGGGGAGAATCGAAGCGCGCCAAATTCAAAAGGAGTGATGACCGATCAGGTCGCATACTCACGTGCTTAAAGTGAGACGCATCCAGGCGCGTTGCGTCAGCAGCGTCGACGCATTACGTCTTGCTGGCCTTAGTAGCTGCTTTGAAAATCCTCGCGTCCGTCGGTCGGGGCTCTTCCCAGCAGTTGCCCAGGGTCTCGGCGTGGCTCCTCGACACTGACTCGCATGCAATCACCCCCGAGTCACCCGCAATCACACAGTAACCACAGGGCACTGGTCAACTCCGACAGTTACCGCAGCTCTTCGAACTCCTTCTCGGGGAGGAAAACAAGCCGGTATGTTATTTATTACCCTTAGCGCTTGCACACGTAGCTCTCAAGATCACTCAAAGACGTCTCCGCGTAGCAAACACTTTCACTGGCACGCCGCGAATCCGGCGATTGTTCGGTCGCGCGCGATCGCATCCTTCCGCCGGCTAAGCGAAGTCCTCTTGTTCCGCTGGCGCCCGGGTGAGGAGGGCCCACCTCGCCGCACCACCTCGTCAACGAAAGCGAGCTCGGGGGCCCTGGTTGGTCCTCATACTCCGGCTCCGGCTGCTCGCTCGCTACTTGTGCCTACGAAGGGCGAGAGCGGTAGGAGCGCGCGACGACGGACACGAGGCGTACGCACGCAGAAGTACTACTACGGTGCGGTAGGCAGGTAGACCCGATAGGCGCGCGCGAGAGACTCGGGCAGCCCCGCACGCTAGCGCTGCGGTGGTGGCGGTCCTTTTCTCTCTCCCTCTCTCTTCCTCGCTCGCCTACCTGGTGCGAGCCTGCAGTGCCAAACATGTGCGTGTGTGAGACAGAGAGGAACGCACGCACACAATCACTTTTGCATCCCCACTGCAGAGCGCCTTTTCTCCTTCTCTGTGACGAGCGTGTGACCTCTATCCCTCTTCCTCGGACCAACGGGAGAGCTCGCTTTTGTCTCTCTTGCTCTGCTCACGCGTATCGCAAGTTCCCCTCCAGTGCACCTTTCCGGTATACCCGTCGTCGTCGCGAGACTTCCATGCCTCTGTGTGTACAGGAGTGGGAACACTCGTACCTTTTAACATGTGTAAGTGCATAAACGTGTTACCTTTCTCACGAGAAGATTTTTCCCTTCGGTAATTCTCATGTGATAATTAATTTCATCTTCGATACATTATCCGCTTTTCCAAAAGAACTTGCCCTCTGGCGGACGAATTTGTTTTTCTAGTATAACTCAGTGCAAGTATGGAGAAATCACAATCGACTCGTGTAAAATAACGATGTGTCGTCTATCAAGCTGTAATTCACGTCTCACCGACTCTTCCAATTGACTAGCATGTATTAGTATCTTTGAAAAACAATTTCAACCTATAATGATTAACACAAACATAAACAATTTTGTTCTTGATTGTCCTTTGACTCAATTACTCCTTTACCGAATCAGTAGATCAACACTGATAGTGCACATTTTATAACAGAGTATAGATGTTAACCGACACTCCAATGTAGTCCAATGAGATCTCCATCCCACATCCCAGTACAACTCACCCACAAGCGTCTCACTCGTAAATAACAAACGCCTTATTTTATGATTTTAAAACTCCTTGGTTTTCTCATACAGACATTGCAAAATAAGATTCTCGATAATTAAGGAGGAAAAGTTGTTGCTTGGCGAAATAATGAAATGCCAGCGCTGAAGCGTCACCGACGCCCATAGCTTCGCGAAAATGGAAAAAGTGTAGATTCACGGCACATTTTCGCTCGCCTCCAGCTGTCCATAGCTGCGTATCCAGTGCATGAGTATTCGATATCTTTCCCCCTCCCCCAGCCGTCGAAGCGGCACGCGTACGTGCTCAAGTCACGCGGCAATAGTGTAAAAGCTTAGGCGTAGGCGTACGACCACTTTTTCCCTCTCTTTTAGGCTTTACGAGAAAGAGCCCTCTCCCGCTTTTTTCCGTTCTTTTGCCTTTGCCTCTACGGTTGGCCAGAGGATGGTGATGCGAGTAGTTTTCCTTGTATCTTTTCACTATTATTTAGCAAATTTTAACCGTACATTTCGTGATCATGACGCTGATAATATGAAATTCCTATTTACGTAAATGATAATTTTCTAGTCAAGAAATTTAGAGTCCATTCGAGTGATTAAAGCGCCGAAGAACTTGAATATTACATACTAAAAATTTTAGCCATATTTCAGATTCGTACGATTCAAAGGAGTGAGTTTTTAAAATCGTAGCATGCTTATTTGAGATCAATATGGAAATCATGGATTGTAAAAAATGTACAAACTTTCATTTAACTGATCTTATTAAATTGTATAATTGATTCGGTTACTGTAATTGTAAAGTCATATGCTTGTATATTTCTACGAATTAGATAAACAGGTTTTTCTCGGTATTGTTATCGTGCAATTCATGCAATTCAATACAATGCCAAACATTGTCGCTTGAACATTGAATTGTAGATTCAATTACTTAAAACCAAGTAAAGATAATGGTTCACAATTTTTCAAAATCATACTTCACGAATTTATATTATTTACAAATGTATATGTGTATTCTCATGAGTATGCAAAACATTGTATCATAATTAAGCTTACGCACTGTGTCTGATGGTCGGAACTAAACGGGTGTGTCATTACCAAAAAGCATCAGGACCCCTCCAAACGTCTGCTCGTCGAGAAATAATAAAACCTGATAACCCAATTGAATGCGCTATCAAAAAAAGCTTTTCGCATTCGATTCAACAACAGCAACTCGAGACTCACGTCGTTCTGTTTTTCAGCAAAAAGCGAGGGGAAATGTATAAGTAGATCACGTCATAACGTGCTTTTTTATTTTTTTAAAGGGAGAAAATCCTAATTTGCTGTAACCGCCGAAAAGCTAAGAGCATTGACCAATCTAATCTTCAACAGTAACTCAAAGTCAAATACGAGTAACTGGATTGGATTTCCATAAATTGATCAGTGTACTGATAATTGCAATTATTATTTGCAGTGTAAAGTTAAGTATATTGAGCTGCAGTTTTTATATATTTCATACACGTGCTAATGAAATTTCTTGTGATATTGTATAAAATTTACGATTCTAATTATTGCTCGCGAGAGAAACAAAGATAAAATTTACATTAAAGCGAATGGATATGTTATTTCAGATATCATTTAGATAATATACAATTTTAAAATAGCAAAATAAAATTCACATAGTTAAAAATTGGTTTTCTATATTATTGCAATATCAACTCAATTATCATTCATTGTGCTTTTATTTACGTAATCGAAATTAAGCTATTAAAATTTAAATACTTTATTAATAATGTGTTTTAGATATAAATATGTTTTAAACTAACTTAATCGATTATTAAATAATATGTGTAAAAAAATTTCAAACACTTATTATAACATTAAAATTTTCATAAGTCGAAAGAATGAGAATTCTAAATTTTGATTATCATACCAATTTTTGAATTAAATAACAATTATTAACGCTCGTATAGTTGGATATCTTTAGTACGGATACACGCAACAACAATCTTACGGTTTTACAAATATTCAAATCAAAGATAAAATTTTTCATTGAGCTATAAAACTTTTTTGTAAATAGATTCCTGGATATTTTAAAAAGTATTTTTAAACTTGCTATTGAATTTGAGAGATAATCATTAACGATTACAAAATAGTTAATGGAAAAAACTCCAAGAGAAAAGTTTACTCAAAGAGAAATTAACGTCAACGCATTCTTAAAATTTTTTTATGCATTTATTTTAAGGAATTGAGAAAGTACCTGTTGAATACTTACCACCATCGCCAATCGCACACTTGTTTCTGAATAATTGAATAATCGACCCAAGAGGAACTTCAAATTCTAACCTCACAGTTTCACCAGTTTGCACATTTCAAAATCGATGACAAGAGCAGAGCGACAATTCCCAGCAGATGCTCCAGGCTGATGGGATAGTCGATGATGGATCCGGGGAACGGAGGCGACTGATTCGGGCATCAACGTGAATTCTTCGCCAAAAGTGATAGTGCATACGATTACCCGAGGTCGTTACGAGCACGTGCCAGATATTATGAAGTTACGTAACCGTGCTCAAAGTCAACGCCACCGCGATAAGTATGATCATTATTATATATTTATTTAATGAGCTTACACAACGTGAGCGACTCCCGCCGCTTTTTATTTTTATTGGGTAGCAATAAAAAACACGAGACACTCATGTTTAGTTATAAATGACTCGATTATAGGCGCCTAAATTCAAGACTTAATTGCGTGCTCTGGTTGTTATATTCCTGGGTGTTTTGTTGGGCTGTGTTACGCTCGATTATTCCTTCTAAAATGAGTCTAAATTCAAAATTACGAGTCAGGAGGAAAACAAGTTTTCAATTATTGTTGTATCGTTTAAATAAATAGTTAATAGTTTGACAACCTCAAATATGCGAAATTTTTATTATTTCCTTTGAAATATAATAGAAAAAATATATTCCTCGATTTCTTTTATCACTAATAAGAGTAAAAAATGAATCTGTATCTGTGTATACTTTTGACTGAAAATAATAATTATTGAAAAGATTATTTTTCAATAAACATATTTAGCTTTAGTATTAGACCGTAATATACATCTATGTTCAACATTAACATTTCATTAATAGTTTATTGAAAGTATTTATCATTAATAATTTATAACTGAGAAAGTGCTCAAGTGACGCTGCTATAAATGTGAGAATCATGTCAATTATATGATAAAAATAGAAAACTGGAATGTGTCTACATAATTAAAATAATATGCAATTTTTTTTTTTGTAAATCATAAGCCAACATTGAAAGAAAAGTACTTTTTCATATTATTTTTATACAAATAGTATATAAAATTTAAATGAGACATTAGGCTGATGTAGGTGACTTATTCTTTATCAATAAAAACTCAAAAACGTTAAACATAAAGATATACTTTATGATAAAAGATATTCTATTTTTAAAAAAGAGATACGGATCTTAATCGGTAATTATTTAGTAGTGAATAATAATATTATACAAAATATTTAAATTAATGTTATTGTAAAGCAAAAAATAGTTATGTATTGATGTGCTAGTTTAACGATAAATATAATAACTTTATTTATTCGATAAAAGTCACAAAAAATTTTGATACACATGTTTGTAACGAGAAGGAGTACAAAGGTACAAAAAGTCAAATGGTAGAATACGCATGTTTTAAATAAATTTTATTTTTTAAATTTCCAAAATTTATTTATATGTCATACCTGGTTTTTAAAACGGCTATTTCAATTGTGTAAATGTTTAAATTCCTTTCATCTATAATTTGTAGAAAAATCATCTAAAGTAATGATCATACGGCTCACGCACTGAAATAGATCGGGTACCATTGAGTTAAAAAAGAAATTTATGATTCTACGACCAATCATATCTTTAAAAGCGATTAGGTTATGTTTTTTTCATAGTTAACAACTCTAATGCATTAAATTTTTTTTATATAAAACTCTTACAGTATATGAAACTTGACTATACTAATTATCCATATCCAGCAGAACAAAGCGCAGCTCTATACACAATGTAATGTTTTTAAAGAGATATATTTTATATAAATCCGCAATTCTCATATAAAATAGTTGATTAACAATAATTTTTTAGAGCCGCATTTTCTTTCTATTTTAACTTGCGATCGATATATTTAGAAATTCTTAATATATTAATTTATTACACATTCAAGTATTTGTGCTTTGAATACGAGTAACTCTAGCTTCGAAAATATCCAATCAGTAATACTCGAGTGTTTGAGGGAAAAAATTAGTGCTCAAACGACTAAATAAAAAAATAAACTTTCGGAATTGATGCGGAAAATAACACGAATAAATTAAGTGAATAATTCAGGTGGAAAAAGTAGGAAAATGGAAAGTGATCGAAACAGCGTAAACTGTCCAAAAAGTGATTATTAACTCAGGTGTACTAAACACCCGTACAAATATTAAATTTAAATCAAGACAAAATAACTAATTATCAATAAATACACAAGGTTTTTTGAAGCTCGGATTTTTTTTGAAAATATTTTTTGTTCTTTTTAATTTGTTTGTTGTAAATTGAAACGCGATTTTTTCTTACAAATATAACATTTAAATACAAGTTAAACAAGAATTTTTATTGTAATGATACTTTCAAATATAAAAAAAAGACATTTATTACTGTAAATTTTGTAGAAAAATAATTTTCTTAGTGTTTTTATCACTTATAAATAATAAAAGTATGGTGTTAAACATTAATGTATGTATAAGCCAATATAACTAATAGTAAACAATTCACGTATACAGTAATTATTTAATATAGATCATGACGAGATTTAGGAGATTCAATAAAAAACAAAAAAATTACTAAAAAATGAAAAATTTGAATTTTGTGGAAATTATAATATAAGATGGAAAATTTTGCGTATAAGCGCGTAAATGTATACATATAAAGACATACACGTGTGCGTATTATTCGTAATTGTAACCCCATTATCTATAAGTCAGCGTGTGAATAAATATTTTTGTTTGTATATCTTTGTACTGTTACATACGAAACTTTATATCTTATAAAAAATCATATTTAGGAATTACAGAAATGTTTTAATTATTATAAGTAAATTGTCTAATTATCATTATTAAATCAAATGCATAATTTGTAAAAGTAATGTAAAAAAAAATGAAATATAATCAAATCTGCTTATTTTTACATTATACGATAAGCATAATTCACTCAGATTAATATAAACAGTTTATGTTTATTAATATGCGTAAATACAAATTGAATTTAAAAAAAAAATAATTCTTTTACCAAATATTAATGTAAATAATATATCTCTACATGTAAAATTATAGAAATTGAAGTAATTAAAAAATGATATCGTAGATATTTTTAAATTTTTTAAAAATTTAATGTTTTTTTGTTTATTTGTTTTGAAATTAAATTTCATAGACTAAAATTTATTATAATTTAAAATATTTTGTCAGTGAATATTGTAAAATAGAAAAGTTTTATTTTTACCCTTCTCTCGATTGTTTCGAATAGTCAAATAATTATTTTATCATGACAATATAGAACCCTTTGAAAAAATTTGAAATATCCATTTTTATTTACACCAAAATTGAAGCGTTTCAAATTCAATATTTACAATTATGGTAATTAACATGCGACAGATAGTCATTTTATATATTTATTATAAATTATATTACACTTATTTATTTTTAGATTCACTCATCAACAAGTATGTATTAAAATATAATTAAAAAAAGGTATATAGTGAAAATGTATATATTATATTATTTTGTAAAAAAATTATTAAGCCTATACAAGTCAGTTTTTAGATCATAAATGAATGTGATTTGTATAAGTAGATGAACAAGAATTTCATAAATACCACTAATCTCACTCAAATAGAAGAGAAATACAATAGAAATGTAAAAATAAATATTTACAAGAATCTATAATATGAAATATCGTTTTATTAATATGGAAGCAGAAGTATGTACACGTATATTAAAAGTTAAAAATCGATAAGAATAGGTGAATGGATAAAACAAAAAAAAATCTTATTATTTAGATAAAAATGTAATCTCACGTACAAGTCAAAACTTTTCTCTTACACGCGATACCATCAGCTCCCAGATGTTGAAACAGTCATTCGACGAACTTCCTTGTAAAATGGATGCGATGGGTCCTCCTACAAAAGTTTTACGTGGAACTGCCAAAATCATACAAACTGCCTTACATCTTTATCGTGCGTCTCTCTGAAGAAGAAACAATAAATTTACAGCTAAACAACAGGTGCATCTACCTCGTGCCGCACATGATATTGTCTGTTCATATTTTGAAAGCCACCACAAAGCCAAGCCAAGCGCTTATCATATATCCTAAAAGTTTTTACGAAGTGATTTTTATTGAAACTTCCTTTCCCACCCACTTGAAATGGCGACTCAAGGAGGTATATCATTGTTCTTGATCTTTGTAAAATCACGCACGCCCGACCTTATCCAATTTAAATCTTCCTTTTTTATCAGAATACCTCACGTGCCAGCAGAAGCTGCTGTTGTCTTTTCCAATTCCACCGGTATTCAACAACGAAAGCATAATTTAAACGTTTCTTTTGGAGGCGATAAATTGTTGTTCGCTGTTTGACGGACGAAGAAGCGTCGAAAGTATTAGTCCTGTTAATGTTAATTTTATGATTTTATGACTACTTTTTGTATGGCAGATTTTTAACTTAACTTTGCGTGAACAGCATGCGTGTCACAATATTCATACGGATTTTAGAAAAAAAATAAGTATTTCACGAGGACTAGAAAACTAATCCTTTTACAAACACTTGTTCTAAAAAAAGACTAATATCTATTCTTCTAATTCTTCTATATTAAATCTGACTGTGGAAGAAGATATTAAAATGAATATAACGTTGTTGACTATAATTCAATGTGAGGAATGTTCCAAATTATTATATTTGATAAAAATTCGATAAAATATCTTAAATCTTATAATTACATAAGTTAATCAAGAAATTATCAAAATTAATATTTATAAATATATTAGTAAATTATTGCAAGTATATTTACGTTATTTATATTTGTGTTTAACAATATAATAATTTATATGAAAAAAATATTGTAAATTGTATTATAAAAACGCAGAATAATAATCAATATTATTGTGTAAAATGTGATTATACATTCATGATTTTTACTCCAGAATTACAAATTCGTATAAACGAAGATTACGAATCATTATTTTTGAAGTATGCATTTAAATGTCCTTTTGAAATTCGACATAAATGCTACTAGTTGTGAAAAAAGTTAGGTCACGGATAAAATCATTTCCAAACAGTGAAAAGATGCTTCAGACGCAATTTTCATGAGGAATCTTTATGCACGCCAACTTGTAACACGTAGGCGCGCATACTTTTCTCGACCAAAAGTTTAGTTGAACAGCTTTTAGTCTCTCTCTCTCTCTCTCTTTCTCTCACACACAAATACACACACTTACCGAGACAATAGATGAGCACCGAACAGCCTTTCTGGAGAAAAAAAGAGAATGGTCGGTGCTAGCAGCGACGCCTGGAAAAATCGGAAAATTCGCCGGTCAGAAGTCCACTATACGGAAGATCGAGACGTCGCCTTAATTACTGAGAGACGACAAGTATCTGTCTGGTCCAAAACTGCGGAAAAGTGAAGGTGGAAGCGCAGCTGGTTAGAACTCTTGGGCATAAATCATCGGCGGCCTCGAATTTTTTCCTTTGTTCTTCCTGGCCTCATCTGGTGCGAGGTCTAAGGTTCTGAGGTCTCTTTTAGTAGAGAAATTTACGGACTCCTTATGTCGAGGGCACTTTTTTCAGGGAAAGTGTGTGCATACGTGCACTCCCGCAAGGGACGGAGTGAGCGGAAGGGTCCAGGTATCGCTCGTAGGTTTTATTACTAAAAATTAGGTGTAGAAGTGCGCGCGCATACGACTGGAATGTCGAGGGAATGGCACATCATTATGTCTCGATTTCAACAGTCACTGGTTGCTGTCTGGTCTTGTCTTAACAGGATTAACGAAACAGGCCTGTTTTAGTCGGTGGCCTCTTTCATTCGTCTATCCGTCCATTGTTGCACCATAATTTGTCAATTATTTGCCGATTTCATCTGCGATTATGTGCTTCTTTTTAAAATTTTCCATCTCATTTTTTTCCTGTTCTTCGTTTGTGAAGATATTTATAGCGACATATATACTCTCAATAATTATATGCATTTAAATGAAATTTCAACATTCATTTTTTTTCTTTTCTACATTTCTTAATTTACAATGCATGTTAAATTTTAACTGTTTATTCAACATTACTTAAAGTATAGTAGATAACAAATGGGTATAAACTGTAGCTTTGAAATATGTTAATATTTTAAATATCATTTATTTTTACTACTATTAATCAGGAACGTTTATTTTTATTTTTATCATAATAAACATAATAAAATTATATTTTAATTTATCAATTTTAATTAATTATATGAAAATTATAGAATTATATGAGAACCTATTTATGATATACAATTAAATATGAACTACTGCATTTGTAAGGATTTTATTTCTAGTTGCTTTGCAAGATTTTACAATCGATAAAATTTTTAGTTCAATCTTACTTAACTGAGAATAAAGCTGCTATTATTCTGTAATCCCTATTAAAATATATTTGGTGATTTTGTAAAAATCATTTTGTAACAAGAAATAACATTTCTTTTTATGTAACCACAAAATATATTTGATTTGTATAACTTTAATACAATTTGGTACCCCTTAATAATCATGAAAATTGATTACAAATACAAAAATTTTATTTGCATTGATTTATAAACTGTTTTATAAAAAGTACCAGACCTTTTTTTTCAAAGAATATAATGAAATTATAAATTCCCATGTAAAGGAGTATATTAATTTATTTTATTATGAATAAGGATTATTTTTCATTATAAATCTTGACGCTAATGCCGATCCATGTTTGCACAGCCTCTAATAAACATAGAATATCAAGTCTATAAATTTCCCAAAAACCATGACTCATTTCCCAGTCATTATTACTTATTAATTTAATATATTCATAGGTCAATTTTATAATAGTACGACTGGAAAAGTTTTCAAACTTATTGAGCACGCAGTCTTAAGAACCAAAGGAATTGGATCCTGCTTTCCTTTTTAAAAAATCGTTGAAATGAACAATAACTCGCGTATGGTGTATCCGTCATAAATGTAAGGAAACTCGACTCCTAATTTGAGGGAAATCGATTCGCCATAACATGTATATGTACACCGATGCCATGGTAACGGGAAAAGGAACGCCATCACAAAGGATCATCTCCTGGAAGTCTCGAATCCATCCTTACATCACGAGGTTGATGACAATTTTCTCTTTTTGTTGTAACGGGGCACACATCTTAGAGGACAAAGAACTCGCCCATTCTGCGCTTATCCCAAAGGTAACTCTAACTGAGAGTTGCATGCATGGTCCAAATTTTTGTAAAAGTATTCTCCTTTGCATTTTAATAAGCTCTGTCCTACCTACTTATGTATTCGGATTATTTGTTTTAATGAATTTTTTCTGAAAGTCACAAGGCTAACAATGTGCATTATGAATTTATTAATTATAGCGATTAGATGTGTTTAATAGCTATGATAAAACAATAATAACACTGTTTTAACTATTATTTTTGAATGGAATTATAATAATGAAAACTTTATTCAATGCAATTAACATTATTCAGTTGATGAAAAACATTTTTTTGTTTATAAATGTTTGACAAATAGTATATCTTTATATTTTACATAACAATTTAATAAACATATTTTTTATAAAAGTTGATCTCGTTGAAATTGTATGATGCCTTGTCGTTGTAAGTTGATCAGCAGTTGCAAAACTAATGAATTCTTCTAAATTCTTTATTATAAGGCATAATCTTTAATGCAAATTTAGTATTAATTTCAAATTGTAAAATATACTCTGTAACTATCTTTTTCGGTTCAATAAACGTTAAAAAAAAAAGAAAAAGTTAATTGCCTATGTAAAATGTTGTTGTAGTTCAACAAAAAAATAAAATTCTTTTAATTTTATAAGAAATTTAATCAAGTAAGTACTAATTCAAAACAATGAAAGAATTTAGTTTTTTAATACAATTATGTGAACAAACAATTTTGCTGTTAACCACTGCTTACCTTCAAGTTTTCGCAAATGTGACCTACATATCTCAACATTCCACCGACAAAAAGTAATCTGAATTTCGATTAAATCCTTAATAATGGCTTAACTGCTCAGATTTACATATGAATCAAGTCACAATAAAGAAATTCGTTTCACACTTTCAGAGATTATTACTTGCTCACTCAAGCTTGACAATTACGCCTTGTTCACTGCCTGAAAACTATGCCAACGTTCCGAGCAAAGAACAAAACATAAATAAACATTATTTTAATTGAGGAAAAAATGGCCGGAGTTTGTATTTTCTAATAAACAATGAAGTAAAGCATACTGTCAAAATGATGATGATGACGACGACAAGTATGACGATGACGATGATCGTGATGGTGGTGTTCTTGACGGTGCCAACGAAAATGATGCTGAGGATGACGACGACGATGAAGATGAGGATGACGGCTCCTCACACGAGTTGCATGTCGTTCGTGGTCCAGACAGACTCTTTCTTAAGGTTTACAGCCTGACTCGGGCTCGTGAATTTCGGTATCTACATCTTCGGAAGCATTCCGCCATCACCGCCATCATAGCCTCCGAGACCGCATTTAATCAGTTTGTGGTTGCGGACGCCTATTCTGCTTACACCCTTACGTATATTCAATATACACCGTCGGGTCGCTCGCTTTATTACGTGTACCTCTTGGGTGATATTATCGTGAAAAGCTGTTCTTTTTGATAAGACTTTGTTTCTCCTTTCTCAACTCTTAGTCGAGCAGGGCTTTTATTTCAATTCGAAATCCAAAGCTTAGAACAGCTTTTTTTACTCATTCCGTTCTTAGAACCTTCAAAAAATTTCACAATGAGTACTTAGAAAAATTTATTTGATTCATAATTAATGTGCTTTTATGGTAATTTACCTTTATGGATCGAACCTGCTTGCTCATTAACAATATTTAAAAATGATGAGTATGTATATTATCAACGCTGACCTAAATCAAATTTTGAACAATACAAATTTTTAAATCTTTAGAAAATCATAAAACATTATTTCTTCTCTCTAAATAAAATTTTCAGGAATATTTTAAATATTCATTAGAGAGAGTATTATTTAGAATGTGGCTAAAAACTTTTCGATCGAAAATATATTTAAAATTTCCCACATGAATTTATAAAGAGGTACTTTTTTAAAAGTTGAAATGGTTTTTGTGATTATTTAAAAGATTTTTCTAGATTATTATTTGTCCTCATATCTCCTTCATATTCAAAATAGTTCTCCTTGTACTTACATCCTGGTAAAAATCTTTTATTGTCGTATAAAAAATGTTACAAACTTTAGATTATCGAATTTTTTTTTTTTTTTTTTTTTGATTTATTAAATTCATATTCGCGTGTGTTTTGCATTACAGTAGTCGATTTTTTCAAAATAAAAATACGCGAGTCCAAATTCTCGATGTCTTTAATTTTATACGAAATTGATTGCAATGCACATCTATGCAAAAGAATTACACATATTTCAATATTGCCATTATAACTGCTGTTTTCAAAGAAAAAATAAAAGTCTTCGTCACGGTCCCATGACCAAATATAAAAAACAATATTTACAGCTGCTTTATCATGGATATTTTAAATACTTGAAATGTAAATAATGTGTTCACATCATTTATTATTAAATAAATATTGATGATTTAGCAACTAAATTATTAATTATTGCACAAAAATACCAGGAGTTTGTAATTCAATTAAATCAATTTATAATAAATTATTTGATCAGAATATAAAAGTAATCCATACGTGTAATAAATGTTATTGACTTACATTCATTTTTAAAATTATTTAAAAATATTAGTTAATGATAAATAAATTTTTTAGATTTAACACTACTATCTTAGTAATATATATTTAGAAATAGAATAAATTTATAAGAATATTGCAGAAAAATCAAATGCATTTAACGCGATGAAAAAAAAATATAATAGGAAAAACATAAAAAATTGTATAAAAATTTTCTTTTTTCAGAAAGTCAACCACACGAATAAATATTGGAACAAGCAATGAAAAAATATAAAATTTAATTGCAGTTTAATAAAATCCATAAATTGAAAGATGTAAGAAAGAAAAAAAGAGAAGTATCAATAATGATGAAGTCATCACATATTAAACAAAATTAAGTGATATTTTAATCCGAAAAAATTTTGTTGGAATAAATTGTTGTCTGATTAATAAATTTTCTATAAAATTATAAAATGAAGACGTTTCTGCCAAGCAAATGAACAGTCATCTGAGCACACATGCATTATCCCGCGATATCTTCTTCATCTCCCCCAATGCGGAGATATATTCGAGGATAAATTACAAGAAAAGTTATCCTTTTATTTTGATAGCGACACTGCGAACAAACTCCAGCAAAATAAAAAAACATAAAAAGAAAGTGAACGAAAGATGAGTAGCTCTCAGTTTCTTGATCATAAAAAATTTAGCGTCTATTTTAAAAACGAGTTTCTCTTCTCTCTCGGACGTAACTCGATTAAAAAGTTTCGCTTAATCTTCGCTCGACATCAGAATCAGCCGGACCTCAAAAGGTGCAGCTCTTATATATGTACTTTTGAACACTTATATGCTATACATTGACGAGGGACACCGATTCCGACACGCAAAACCATCCAATGTTTTACTTTTTGATCTGCCCCTAGCGGCAAATCACGTACGTCAATGTCACATGCGAATATGTCTAACGCGACATTATAAATTATAAATCAATTAATCTGGAGGCATTATTTTGTTGTTAAAGCGTAAAACACGATTTTCAAAGTACAAAGTAAGAGCCATTTTAAACGATGATTTTTCCACGCTTCCTTTTTTGCTTTTAATATTATATTTTTATTTCTATATTTATATTTATATTTATATTTATATTTATATTTATATTTATATTTATATTTATATTTATATTTATATTTATATTTATATTTATATGTATATTTATATGTATATTTATATGTATATTTATATGTATATTTATATGTATATTTATAGTCAAGCTTGGTTTTATGATTTTTAAACATAATTGAACAGTCACTTAATCACAAAAAATTTTTGTATATTTTCCTTAGTTTTGATAAAAGTTTACTCAATCTTTTATTACATTTTTACGCTTGTGCCTCTTTCAGAAATTCTATGTACTTTTAGTTATTCAATTATAAAATTTATGACAGTTTCCAGTTAGAGTTGAGAACTGTAGAATTCGGCATTGATTGTGAAGGAAAAGGTTTGTTTTACCTTGTAAATAAATTATTATACTTATTGGGTATATTTAAATTTATGTGTGAACATACAATATTAAAAATTTTATTTTGTGTATCTATTTAAATAAAATGGTATGTCATGTCATTTTACATCACCAATAACATTAAAATAAGCAATAAATAAATATATTGCGGAAAAAAATAGATTTTTAATATTAATTAAACTATATTTTATAAAATATTTTCTTTTAAAAAGGTATATATTTCTTTTTTTTAATTTAAACATTCTCATTAGACAATGAAAAATTTTATAAATATCAATACAAGTACATTATTTCTATTTTCAAGGAAGAAGCATTTTGTTTATCATGCTTTAAGCATTAGCACAAATGAATTAATATTTTATGCAAATAAAACCAATTGTAATGGAAATGTCCGATTAAAATTTTAAGTTATCAAAGTAATAATAACATTGTTAAAATGGAAATATAAATTAATAAGAACCAAATATGTTAATCTAATAAATGAAATTAATGTGGCTGCCAATAAATGTCACACATAATAAAAGAATTTAATAAAATTGTGTGCAATAAGGTGGTTTTACGCTTTACAAGTAATTTTTATTTTTTATGTTGAAATATTAATTCAATTTTTTTAGGAAATGTAACATATAATCGTCCAAGTCATTATTTATGGCGAGGTGAATTTTGAAATACGCGCATCAACTTATCCAAACCAATAATTCCAAAATCAATGCTAAGGTCAATAATTCAAAGAAAGTACCTGGGCAAATTTAGCGATGGCCGATAATTCCTTGGCTACAACATAACTTCCAATAGAAGTTGAATCTTAAAACCTGTGTAAATTGAAAAATACTCTTTCCCTTAATTTAATTTGCCTTTTAATACAAATGCACAGAAAGAGCCGAGTAACATCTTCAAATTCCTGAGCTTCACATAGACAATAAAATAACCGAGAAAAATGGAACCGCCCAACGGCGAAAGCAAATCCGTCGTAACTCACAGTCATAATACAACAGAGATACAATCTGCGCATAGCCTCCCAATAAAAACGAATAATTTCGAGTGATGGAAAAGGTAAAATATTCGGCAGTGCATTGCCACTGCTGAATGCGAGGGTAACAGAAAGACCCACCGCAGGTTTTGCGACACCACACAACGGCTTTTCGACATAACGCATTGCAATAACATTTCGCGTTGCAGCCTCTCGTAGCTGTAACAACATCTCAGGGTGGGCAGACAAGAGGATTCGATGAATCCACTCTAAAACGATAATGTTGAATGTGTGGCCTCGCCTCGGGATCAGAGGTGCTCAATCAATTTGTTCTCACTTGTCAACCGAGTTGCTCTTCCAAGTCCTAAATACACGGGTGAGAAGTTGATGGGGCACCATTTTAAAAAATACCGGCCGAGAATTTTTATTTTTTTGAGCAATCTGTGGAAGGATCATCGACTCTTCATAACTTAAGCAAAGCTTGAGGAAAAATAAATAATTAAATTTCAAAATTTGTAATAATTAAATGAGAAAGAGAAATCGCTTAGATTCGCTTACCAGAAAATCACTTGTTTAATTTTATGGACAAAATTATAAATTTTTATGTAAACAGAGACGTTAATTGCAAAAAGTAGAATTTTATTTTTTTCTTAAATTTTCGCTTAATCGATTATTTTTATAAATAATTAAATATAATTAAAGATATTGACTAGAAAAATTGAAGTCTGAAGGTTTCCATGTCTATTCATTTTCCCTGATTTGACAAATAATTAATCGCCATAGCAATAATATTTATATTTATTAATCTTATCGTGGTTGAATGTTTTTGTTCATTTATTTTACTAGTGTATAACATTATTATCTTTTATAAGCCTTAAACAAAAATAATTTTAATGATTTCTTCTATTTGTACATAAAATAACCGTTGATATAAAAAATTATTTTCATTCAGGTTACCAATGAGTGAGATTTTATATTTGATAATGTACTCCTTTATTACATCTAAAAATATATCTAATGAAGATATAGCTACTGCTATTATTAATGTGTAAAAAGAAATATTTCCTATTCCAATTTGTATCTTTTTTTTTTCTTTATTTTTGTCATATTTTAATTAAATGTCACTTCAAATGCTTAATTACTTTGAACTCAAAAAATTATGAATAATATTTTTTATACTTAAGATTTTTATTATAATGTCACTAGAATTCTATTTAAATAACAGAATGTACCAATAAAATCAGAGTAGAAATTTTTATATATTAATGAAACAATTCAAATAAAATGATGTATATTCGTATTCATTTACCTGTCAGAAGTTTCTTATTACTATGATTAACTCGAATGATTACTGAATAAATCTTTGTAGGTAGATAGACAGTTTTATTTTAACATGATAACGGAGGAGTTTCCTATTCCATAATTTTTATAATTAGATAGTCTGCTTTTCTAATTACTTTTTGTAGAAAAAATGGTATCAAAAATTACATATGCGATGTTTTATATTTTTATATATATAAATATTATTAAAATTACGTAAAAATATTAAAAAATTATAAAAATTCATTTTTGAATTTATTGTTTAAAGTACTTTTATATTAGATTGTTTTAAAGTTAAATTCACTTTCGACAAACGAAATTTAGGAAACTTTAATTATTATAATAAAACAAATTTGAATTAAATAACCTTTAACATTGCCCTTTATCATCATCTAAATATTTTATGTAATTACATTTGTAAGTTAACACAAGTATTTGTATGTTTAATATTATAATACGACTAAAAAAATTAATACAAATATTTAGTGTGCAAATATTAAATATTTTATCAAAGTATTTTTTATTTTATCAAAAAAAAACATATGTAGCTTATATTTTTACCTTATAGATTTATCATTTAAAAATGATCAATTTAATTAAAATTGAATTATTTGTGATTTATTAGTTTAGTTTTAATGGGGATTAAGACAATTCGTGTAGTTTATGTAACGTATCTTTTTTTGATTTTATATAATTAAATTATTTTATAGATCAGGGAGTTACTATTCATTATAGAATACCCATTAAAAGCGTAAAAGATACTTCCACTTCCGATTTTAAAAGTATAGTAATTATATAAGGATGCTCGTAGTTTTCATTATTATCGCGTATTAAAAAATGATAATATTGAAAACAACTGTTAAATTTGAAGAAAGAAAATTAGGATAAGATACGTATTAATCTCATCCAGTACCGAAAGAAGCAGTTACGATCACGATAAACGTGACCATTGCTTGTGTCCATAAATGATTTATCACTCTACCAACAAAAAAATTCATCAGTAATTAGTAGTAGCCTAAGAACTCCTTGTTGCTCACATATTTAATTTGAAAATTTTAAACACTGAGTTTGGGGATACACAAGAATGAATACAGTTTGCCTGAGTTAAGTTACTCATACAGCAAAGATTTTTATTTTACATTAAATCCACTTAAAATTCATTATTATTATTAATAAAATATAATAAGAGTTTCATGTTTCTCCCAAAATTTATACTTGCTAAAGCAAAATTCTCGCAATATAACCAGGGCCTCTAACGTTTTTATTTATCATCCATCTAAAGCTCAACTAAATTTAACAATAATACATTGGGCAAGTATCTGTAGTTCACAATATCTTACAATATCTTCTCTAAGTGCAATAAATGGTCCAGCACTTGCGGAAGAAGATTCTCACGCAGCTTCGCTTGTCATCTTGAGATTCTTGGTAGTCAAAATTAAGTCGATGTGAACACCACATGATATTTGTCTCCAAACCGTGAGAGGGTTTTGGTTTTGGATTAATGCGTGATGCATCCCCCGCGGTCTTAAAGTTAATGTGGAAGATACTCTCGACGTGAAACACAACATGCGGCCGTAAATTGTCAATGCTAATTTGCAATTTTATTACCATTTAAATGTTTTGCGGATAAATTATTTAACTTACTGCATTCAAAATTTATACGAAGTGTACATCGTAAAGGTCATTGTTGATTCTTTTAATAAGGATTATTTAAGATATTTCAAGATTTTGATTGAAACTTCAATAGAATTTAAAGTATTAAGAATAAGTGAAATATTGGTATTAGCAATTTGAGAATATTTTTAATGGTACATTAGATTCGAATTTCATATGCTATACAAGCTGAATTTTAATTAATACTTTTGAATTTACTATATAACACAATAAATTTTTTATGGTTTAATATTTCTTCTGCAATTACATATGTATATAAAAAATTTAAAAGAAAATTATAATTTATTGAATAAATAAATTACAAACATCAAAAGCATTGAAGAATTGCAATTTAAATAGCTTTATAATACCAAAATGATATATGGTGCGAAGATCGATTTCAACATTATAATTTTTCTCCAAAAAAAATTTTTTAATACTTAAATTTTTTCTATTTTCAATATTAATAAAGTTATTCTGAAGAAGAACATTATTTATTGATAATATATTACCATTGACATCTCATAATATGATTTATTTCATTAATTATTTTTTATTTCAGTTCATAAATATTACTAAATTTATCGTGGATACGAGACCATTTCTCATAGAAAAATTTTTAATTTTAGGGACTAAAATATGAACTGGCGATTATGTAATTATGATTTTTTAATTTATGATTTTGTTACGATCGACATTTTTTCTATAGACTACATTTGCGTCGAACATTCAACATTTAAACGTCCTAATACACCTATTTTTAAATTGTCGATTTAGTCATAAAAACTAATAAAAAAAAAAAAATGATTTTGACATAAATCTTATAATGTCATTGAATAGCTCGAATACCTAGATCAAAAAGGCAACATAAATTTTATGTATATTTGTAAGTTAGTAGCTTAAGTTATCGACAAACCAATAGATGGAAATGACTAAAGGTTATCCCTTATGATCACTGGCTTTTAGGAACTCACCTGTAAAATAAATAAATTCTTTAGTATATAAATTTTAATATAAATTTTTAAAAAATTATTAAGTAATTTAATAAAAATTATTAAATTTATTCAAATATATAAAAATTTATTATATATTAAATTAGTATTACCCAAACCTTTCTTTTCAATGAAGTTCAAGATTATTTAATCAATGTTTGAATATATATATTGTTATAACAAACTTAAAAAAAACTTTGATTAAATATGTATTTTTTGGTACCTCAATTTATTAAATTTAAAAATATCTTTATTAAGTAAAAAGTATGACAATAAGCAATTAAATGTATACAATATTCATTATTTTTTTGTCAAATATAATTTTCTTTTTGATAACCTAGAATATAGATAACAAATGTACAAACTAAATGTTCTATTTATTTTTATATTTATACTAAATTATAATATATTCAGCAAAGCATACTAAAATTTTATAAAATAACGTAAATACACTCATTTTTTTTAATTAGAATAATTTAAACTACTTTAACAATGTATAGAGATAAATCAATATTGTATTTAAGTCTAAATAAATAATAATTATAATATGAGCAAAATATATTATATCTATTCTTTTAAAAAATGCTGTGTTAAAAGAAAAATATTAAACTCAAATAATGAGTTTCTACTTTTTAAAAAACTATAAAATAAGATCTGTGTTTTAAGATCAATCTGCTTGTATTTACAATAATTTACTAAAATTCTCCTCCATCAAGCAAATCTTCTTTATCATTTATTATGATGTCAACCTTGAAGTTAACTTATTTAAAAAATCGTAAAAATTCTGCTCTGAGGAATCTCTTGTTTTTAACGCAACATCGAACATCCTCTTGTTATTCCAACCAACAATTTTAAACTATAAATTTATTCCTATGAACCCCTAATATAATCTTCTAATGAATAGATAAATTATGTAAATTTAAAGGTAAATCCTAAATAATGAATTATTTATTCCAAGATTTACAATTAAAAATCATAAAAAATTACTTTCTATTAAACTATAAATAAACAAACAAAATTAAATTAAATTATACAATAAATTGATGATTATAAAATACAATTTAAACCGAAAGTGTACTCATAACTTATTGTAATATGAGAACGGATAAATCTTTAATAACTTATTATTCTATATTTTTTTAAATAGTCCAAACTATTGAGCAGTTATTAGATCATGAAAAAAGCAGCTAGTCATGCATATTTAAATTCGTAAAAAAATCAGTAGATTCTTTTTTTCTAAAATGCCATTCATGATATTTAGGGAAGTTTTTTATTAACAATTTTAAGGAAGAAATGTATTTTTTTTTCTTTTTTTGTTATAAAATGAAAAGTCATAATTTTAGCTTTACAGTATCAATAAACGATTTTTAGGTAATAAAATTGTGAATAAAATTCATTTTTTTATAAAACGATCGGAAAATTAGAAGCTGCGAAATATTCTAAAAATTTGAAAATTTTTAAATTAAAAATTTGTATCTTTCTTATTTTTTAATATTTAAAACTCTTGTTTTGGGAAATTAAAGTAATTAATATGCATTTTTATTATTATTATTTTAGTATTATTATTATTTGTACAAAATTTTAGCTTGATCGGATTATTCGTTTTTAAATAATACTAATGTTAATTAAATTATGCAAAAATTTACAAAGTTATTTTCAGCTCACTTTACCCGACGATTTCAATTTTTTAAACGATTTAAAAAAATATAATTCTTGTGCAATTAATGCTATACCTTATATTTCAGATTGTATAAAATGAAAATAAATATGACCGAAAATACTCAAGCGCCCGAGGAGTGGGGTGAGTAAAAAACCGGGGAATTTTAATAAACAGTAATATAAATAAAATCTGCGTTAACTAACCTCTCAATTATTCTTCTTTCCACTCTTCATCAAATTGCAATTGTATTTTATGCAATCCGAAATATTTAAACAAAATGTAACATACAGGATTTCACAATAATTATATTTTTTAAAGCTGTTAAAAAAACTAAAATCGTATAATATTGTGAGCTGTAAATAACTTTCTAAATAATATTCCAATTAAAGTTCTAAATATCAAAAAATCATAAAGTTACAAATTTTTAAATTAATTTAAAACTTTTTCGATTTTTCGAAAATTTCTCTGCTTCTAATTATCCGCTCGGTATACGAAAAAATACCTTTTATTCACAATTTCATTAGATACAAAGCGCCTATTGATACTATAGTGTTAAAATCAAGACTATTCATTTTATAACAAAAAACGTAAAAAAAATGTTTTTTTTTCTTTAAATTGTTAATAAAAAAACCCCTAAATATCACAAGTGGCATTTTAGAAAATAAGAATCTACTGATTTTTTTAAGAATTTTAATATGCATCACTAGCTGCTTTTTTCATGATCTAAAAGTCCTCTATTGCTTGAACTAAAATGAAAGTTATCGAATCACTACGAAATACATCGGAAGTAATAATACCTGTATTAAAATATTAATATTAGAGAAATGTGGTAACTATGATTTATTAATTTACTTATATATCCATCATATGGATATACACTTAATATAAAACAAAAGGAGAAATTTGAATTTATCTAAGTAAAATCCATACATTGAGTGTTTGTAACTGAAATCCTTTTCTTATTATAATGTGTAGAATGACTCATACCTAGTGATCATAATGAAATTGTATAGAAATTTGTAAATTCCACAATCATTACAGTCGGAAATCCATCGTTTTAATGGGAAATAATCCATACTGGTTTGAACTTGACCAGATTATTCGAATGATGTTCTTCAAAATATAAAAATTGTGCATCACCTTGATCTACCTGTACGTTGCCCTTCAATATTTATTCTACTTAAGTGTAAGTACAGAGGGAACGGAGGTAGGTACCTAATATTCAACGTCTAAAAAGCAACATAACCAGAGAATAACTATAACATTAGCATTATATAAAAGGACTGACACAATTTTTAATAAACCGCCTTGCTTTGTTCATCAAATTACTTGTTTGTCTTTTCATAGCTCCTCAATATACATATTCTCTCGCGTTTGAATGCCACTTGGGAGAAATAGTTGCGAATAGTAAGAGAAATTCTTAATTACCTTAAATTTGGTTTACAATTTAACATTGAGATTAATGATATAATATTCAGATGTATTTAATACTATATAATTATATCCATAAGTAAAATGTATATTTAATTTAATACAATATTTAATTTCTTTTATTTAATATTTATCTTAGATCATTGTAGAAGTAGACCTTAAATAAATATATGAAATAACCCTATATTATTAAAAACTTTTAAAGAAAAATATTAAAAATATACATTTATTTAGTTACAAATTATAAATTGCACATTTTGTATTAAAAGCAAATCAATTTTTTTATTAAAAATTGCTTTTTTTTCCAATGTAAGTAACTAGTTCTACTGACATCCCTAGGTAACTTAATTTTTATATAAGAAAGACAACAAAATCAAAGAATTTACTTAGTCAGTAGAGTCCGCGGGGGAAAGGATAACAAGATCGGTGATGCTTCGCCCGGAACAAGTGCTATTGTGTCAGGCCTAGGCTATCCTCGAGGTCAGACGCACCTGGGATATCTCAAAGAACCTTAAATAACTTGACATACCTCCTCCCTCCAAATATCTTCTCCGGTACATTAAGCAGTTGGCATGTGTCATCGAAGAATGAGCTGAGTTTTCGATGGACGTTTAATGTAATTTTCCACTCGATTTATACAGGAGTTTAAGTTACTCACTTTTTCCTTTTCATTTAAAGACGAATGAAAGATTTCAATTACCTATACATTCCAGAAGAATAAACTTACGTATCGTAATTCATGTGTTTAAAAAATGTACTTGACTCGTGCAATTATCATTTAAATTATAAATAATTTGATAAACATATACTGTTTATACGGCATGAGTAGGTAAAAATATTTGTTGAGAAGAACTATATTTTAATTTAAATGAATCGTTTAATGAACCATTTAGCGAAAAAGTCAATGACTTATAAATGTAATAGTACTTGGAATGAACTTTAAATTTTATACGACAGTTTCACTGCATCCGAATTAAAAATATTAAATATATAAATTAAATATATCCACATACTTGTAAAACTATTATCAAATATTTATCTATGGAGTTTTGATTAAATTTATATTCAGTAACTGTTAAAAGATTAATTTGAGAGAAAGCGTTAATTGTAGAAATTTATTAAAATGTAAATACATAGTAAAACATATTTTGATTAAATATGTATTAATACAACAGTCTATATGCTAATCATTATCTTAAGAATTAGTTAATATGCCGGATAAAAAATAATATTCTGTTTATTTCGTTAATCTGTCGATCTCGAAATGAAAAACTTATAATAGATCATTTACAACTGACGCATACATGAATCACGCGGATCAAAAAGGCAACAATTGTGACCTGCAAACTGACCCGCGCTCAACTGAGAAACTCAAAATGAGGAACTTAAAGGAAGGAATTATTGTTAGAAACACTTCAATTAAATTCACATATTATTTTTATCTCAGTTTTTAATAAACTTGCGTATCGTGAATAATATTTATAAATTGTATTGTTTTATTTTGTATTCCTTTGTTCAATTAAAATTTTACAGTTGAACAATATTTACTTTTATATAGAAGCTATTTTGGTATTTTTAAAGACTCAGTATCTTATCAACAAAATATATAAATTTAAAAAATAATCTAAGTCCTTGACATTATTACACATATATATTCGTGCAGCAATTAAAAATAAGCTTGAGCAAGTGTAAGATGGAAAAATCAATGAAATCCACCTTACTTATTTTAAATGGACAATGAAAAATGTCTTTAAATTTACATTTAAATACGTATCTATAACAAGAGTTAAAAGCTAATTTTTAAATAGAAATTAATAAATAATTTCACAAAATTTTTTGAAACTTAGAACAAGAAAAACAATGACAAAAACATTGAATAATTGTAGAAATCTTGAATTTTACTTTCTATCTTTATTTAATTAAATTTTCCATATTTGTATTTATTTTTTTAAAATTATAATTAAAAATTTGTTATGCGCAAAAGCCTTTATTAATTATAAAATTGTTTTTAGTATAAAATAATATTTAAAACGTTGAAAGTTTTGAATTTAGTAATTATTAAAGAATTAATATTATATGCTCGTACTTATCTGAACTTAATTAGTTTGAAAAATCTGATAAATTTATAATAAGATCATTACTTCCGTGATTAATTATATTCATCATAAATATTTGCACACACATTAAGTTGAGTTAAAAAGTAGCAAATTTAATACTGAACATAATAACATGTGTTATATTATTAAAATGGAATATACCATCTTTTATTAATGTAAACTATATTTTTTATATTATAATTTTTATTTTATGACCCAAGTTTTATAATATCAAATTACAGTTGAATCGTTTCATATATAAATTCCAGAAAATATAAAGTCGCCGCAAAATTTGCTGAATAGAGGTCTGATACCTTTTCTTTGGCAGGTTTATGTTAATGTAAAAATTCAAATTTAGCACTCGTATTTCGATTTTATAAACTTAAAACTCCGTTCACTATTAAATTTGATAATACATATTTAGTAGAGTAGTCTAACAGTGTATGAACATTCTTAAATTCAAACTCAATATAGTCTCCGAAATTATATTGATTTAAAATATTAGAGGTAATAAATAGAACAAAGAAATTTTATAATTTTTTATTGAATAAATATTTATCCTCATCTTTTCCTAAAAATCTGCCGTTTCTTTAAAATATAATATTCACAAAAACTCAAACCCAATCTCTTCAAAGTACATAAAAAGTACAAGATAATGTTGTCAGGGTTGTATAAAATCTTTTGATCTGTTCTTAAAGTC
The DNA here is from genome assembly GCA_018907245.1 of Eupristina koningsbergeri. Lineage (NCBI taxonomy): Eukaryota > Metazoa > Arthropoda > Insecta > Hymenoptera > Agaonidae > Eupristina > Eupristina koningsbergeri. The sequence continues at coordinate 1,807,676 of JACCHV010000105.1, forward strand.
GTAAGGAAGCAACATTGATTTTTTTGAAAAATATTAAGAATTTGATGTGTACAATACTTTTATATACTCTTTGACTATTTTTTTAAGAAAGAAGAATGTGTATATTTATTTATATGTTTTCATTATTTGAGCAGGAGAAAATTACTTCACGGAGATTTTCATAAAGTTTTCTTGAATTTATATGTGAAATCATCTGCTTATGTTTCCCATAAACATATATTCCATAAAAAAATGAGAGAAAAAAAATAAATTTTTTTTAAAAAAATTTTTTTTTTTTATATAGTATTTTATGTATATAAATGAGTACATCATTTAAAATATTATATTTTAATATTTAGACTTTTTTTTAAAATAAAAATTATATTACACAAAAATATTTACATTCAGAATTCATTATTTCATAGTAGATGATTTTTTAACGTCTTAATGTTCTTTTATATTTTTGATAAACCTTACATTTGTGGAAACCTGTGTAAATGAATATTAGTTTGCAATAATTTTATTATATTAATAATTTTATTTTATGATATTTTCATGTAATATACTATTAGTCTAGTAAATATTTAGTAAATATTTTTTTTCATATCATAAACGAATAACAATGTTATAATAAATACGAAGAAAAAATAAGTACTTTTTCAAGTATTATTTCGATATTATAAATATAAAAAAAGATACTAATCTAATAGAGAATATAGAACTGGAGTTTAATTTATAAATTTATAATTATAGTTAATTAATGATTTTTACACATGAATAAATGTTTACAAATTTTTATTATTTTATATAAATTATTGTTATACCAACGTAGAAAATTACTTGCATCAATCACATTTAGACATTATAACTTTCTTACTGAAGAAAATTTTCTATTAAATAACGATAATGAACAAATACTATGAAAATTTTTAATATATTGTTTATAAAACAAATTAAAATTTATTTAATTTTAAAAACTAAGAAAATTAAAAAATAAATAAATAATAAAAACAATTTCATTAATATTCTTATACACAGATTATATAGAAACTTCTCATTTTTATTTTGCTGATTACGTGTGTTTGAAATAAACTTTCACACGTAATTGCGGAAAAAACGAATTGTCATTCGGATTCGTGTCGTTACAATTGCAACATAATATTTTTAAAAGACCACATGAGTCGAGTAGTAGAATTGGTTAATATCAAACCTAAAGAAAATATTTACCTATCCTTTTTTTGTTGGAATGGTTATGTTTTGTTTTAGCTTGCACGTATAACCACTGACTGATTTGAAAGAAAGGGTTCAGTCTACTTTTACTTGATGTGCATAACCAACAAATTTTCATATAACTTTCATTTATTAAATTTAAAAATAAGGTCGTTTGTTCACACCTAGTACAATATTAAGAAAAGTTCGACATCCTGTAAGTAACTATAAGAGATTATTATTTAGAAATTTTATGGATTATATTCAATATTTCTTTTTTATTTTATTTTCACATATAAAAGATTATAAATTTGATTTTATATTTAAATAACAAGAAACTATTTTAATCGTTCATTTTTGAAATTTTCTAAAATCTAATCATTGTTCAGATATACTTGATGTAATTAATAATAAATATTTTTAAATATAACATAACTGGTCAAATATTGTATAAAATTGTATTAAAATCGTTTATTTAATTTTAATTAAATGTTTCACTTATTTAGATCGTTAAATTTAATTTATTATTTTTTCTGTATTAACAATTCTATTGTCATAAAATAAAATAATCGAAATATGGATAAAATGAAAAACTCTTGAAAAATAAAAAGAAATTTTGTGAGCCTAAAAACAAAAATTAATATCATTTTTTTTTATTCATAATATTTAAAATGATATTAAATTAAAATGTTTTTATCGTATCTAAAATAATATTAATGTTCGAACTAAAAGTAGGTGAATTAATAATGTAAATTTTAAATTAATGATTTAAAAAACTAAATATTGAACTTTTGAAACTTTATGATGTTTTTAAAAATTACAGAAAAATTGTAAAAATTGCTGAAAAATATAAATGTGAAAAATTATTTATTTAATTTAATAACAATATTTTTTGATGTATGAGATTTAAAAAAGTACATCAGTTTTCGTTTATTAAAGATTATCTTGAATCAATAAATTTCATGTTAAATAAATCTAAATCTAAAACTTTGAATATGTCTTGCCTATTCAAAATTAATAGCCATTTACAAGATTTTATCTCGCGAGCCCTGGCAAAAAAAACCTTTGTCGAGCCAGCCAAAGAAAAAAGCCCTTAAATTCTATGCGCGTACAAATTTCGCTTCATCATCCTCGCTTGCCTAGCTACGCGAGTGACCTGTGTCTCGCATCTCGACATCGCGATATCTTTCGACACCGGCTTGTAACGTTTTACAGGTGCCACTAATCCTAGATCGTGCCACGTCCCATCAGGGTCCGATTTCGTCCTGGTGGTTTGGTTGACAACAACTCCCCCGAGCACTGCTCATCATGTAGCCGAGGTACATGCGGTGCAAATAGGGATAGGAAGGTATAAGGGAGCATGATGTTAGTAAGGTGGGATTTTTACCAAGGGTTTTATACCTCAAGACTCTATTTGAGCTTCACTCTCTGGTGCTTGTTGCTTCTAAATTGACCGATGTTGACATGCAATTTTGCCTAATTCTATTGCCAACACTTTATTTTCTTTCTAGTTCCTACATCGATGAATGTATAGAAAAACTTTATTAATTGCGAAAACGAGTTTAAGAATTAAAATAAATAATCCGATCAAGCTAAAATTTTGTACAAATAAAAAGCATATTAATTACTTCAATTTCGCAAAACTGGAGTTTTAAATATTAATAAATAATAGTTACAAGTTTTTTAATTAAAGTAATGTACGCATTGTTTTCTCTAATATAATATTTTATTGTATGCCCATGCGTTCTACATTCGAATATATTATTCGTACTTATACTATGATAATATAACCACATTTTCGAATAGTAGTTTATTATGAAATCCTACGAATATCTGAAACGACTTAGGTACGTGGGGCGGCGGCATCTATGTAATCCAGACAAGGGACGCATTGCCACCTACCTGCAAGCGATAGCTTCGACGCGAAGAAGTTCTTGAGATACTTCACTCCAGTTCTGGTGGTTGACTAAGATCACTAGCGCAACTCTTATTACTAATTTTATAATTCGTCTGACAAACATCTAATTTTTTATATCAAAACTAAAACTAAAAATCCCAAAATTAGTTGAAATTATTCGTGCACCAAACACTTACATTAATTTCAAAATTTTCCGGTTTTTGGAAAATTTCTCTGATTCTGATTTTTCGATCAGTTTCTATAAAAATGAATTTTCTTTATAATTTTATTGGCTATAATTCGTCCATTGACAGCGTAGTGTTAAAATCAAAACTTTTCATTTTAAAACAAAAAAAAAATAAAGAAATGCATTTTTTCGTTAAGATTATTAATAAAAAAACCCTGAATATCATGATTGGCATTTTAGAAAATAAAAATCTACTGATTTTTTTACGAATTTTGATATTTACCATTAGTTTTTTTCTTTATGACCTAAAAGGTGCTTTATTGCTTTTTATATAAATAGAATGTGATTTTTTAAAAAAATTTCTTCATCTTCTTAACATCGTTTTAATTTTTTGAATAAGCACTTTAGAAATTAATAAGTGATATTGTGATTGTTGTGATCGACTACGTTTTCATCGATCACTTACCCTACATTGATGTAGAAGATTAATTAAAGGAATTGTGTAATTATATTACTTTTTATTATTATTATTATTACTATTTACTAATATGTAAAATATTATTTAAATAGAATAAAACTGTGAAAGTACAACGTGATTGTACGAAGGTTGAGATGATTCTGTTTGTTGAAGAGGAAAGGTTCGAAACAGATACAAATTGACCTACGAAGCTGAAGTAAATGAAGGTTATTTGCAATATAAGTAAAGATTACTTTACAAAAAATAGAGTTAAGGAAGGAATATTCGAGAAACCCTAATTTTTGTATAACAATAAATTGTAATATCACATTGTAAATATAAAAGGTATAAAAAATATGAATTATTTACTTATAACTACGTAATACTTTGTTTCGCTAGGAAAAATTTAAGACAGAACAGTAATCTTTTTATTAAAATTTGTATCTATTATATAATATGAATATATATTTTTGTTTAAATAGATTAGAGTTAGTTTTTGAATTTATAAATAGTAAATATTATTACTTTAATGTGAAAAGAACATGAGAAAACGGTTTAAAAAAGATAGTATTCAAATTGTATACATTATATTAATAGTATTTTATTTTTAATACATCTATCAAATATTTAACTTTTAATATATCATATTACATATGTCACGAAATTCGACATACTGAACATGTAAAGTAAGGTATAATATATAATATATACGCTATATATACGCTTTGTATAAACGAGTTATAAAAGGAGCACAAGACGCAGCGTAAAACATCACTGATAGATAATTTAAAATTAATATTAAGTGTTATAAAGTCGGAAACGAGTTTAGTTAATCAATGTATTAAGAAATAATGTCCGCTAAGATGAACTAGAATTTGACGAAATGCGAATTAAATTTAGAAATGTAACACTTCCATGATGGGAGGAGGTTAGCGTTTTTTTATAATAAAAACGGCAACAATGATGCTCGAGGTATGATAAAAACAAAAAAATATATTTATTCAATGAATTAAAATTCCAAGTTAATCATAAGAGATAAGAAGAGTACGAAGTAAGTTGATCTCGGTCGGGAACTCTCGTCGATCCAACAACGCGACGCTTATCACACGATCAAGTAACATCACGGTAACAGTAATGATGATTGTAATTATAAACACAAGTAGGAATCATTTAAATCACGAACTAATTTTATAAATAATTAAATCTTTTTTCCGAGTTATTGAGAATAAATCGGTAATTAACGCGAATAATCAATTGTTTATTTTATTTACATCCGAACCTCACTTTGACCGATTCAGCTATGACAGAAGATAAGAACCATGTAACGATTAATCGAATAATATAATAAATAAATAAATAATAATTAAATAGCGAGTAAAGAAGTAAATAAACGACAAATAAATAAATATAAATAATAGTTACGTGAGAAATAAAGGTCATAACAATCATAATAAATATTTTAATTAATAACTTTTTAATATAAGATTTAAGTCAAGAAATCTTTATAAAATTATATTTATTATTCAAATACAATAAATAATAATTATATTTAATAGATTTTACATTTAAAAATAAAATAATAATTTCCTTTTTACTAGTTATCAAAATTATGGAATATATTTGTGTCACAATTACTATGTATACAATTATTAATATAATTTTTTTAAAGTTAATTATGTTTATAGTAATTATAAATATATTTTTAATAAGATTTGAGTAATATTTGTATTGCCAGAAAAGAATATTTTCATAAGTTACTAAATATGATAAATGGTAGGAGAGGAAAAATACATAAAAGAAAAGTTAGATTGATAGGGGATATATTATCTATTTGGGAAGAAGCTGTTATGTGAACTTTAACCGACCACCCTGTAAATTGATATTTCTTTCGGTAAATTTATCAACAATAAATTAAATTAGATCAATTGAATTATTCAAAAATTACGTCATGTATATTAGATATAGGTGGATGGATGCCATAGTCGACACCAAGTAGACCAGCAGATACCAGTGACTGCTAGAAATTTGAATTAATCTTTACTTTATATTATTAATAACCTACATTATTTTTCGATTTAGTTTATGTATTTCAACAATAAACATTATTACTTAACAAAAATTAATAACACTGATAATGAATTATTATTTAATTCAATAATGTTTATTTAAAATTTTCTTAACTTCTTCATGTCGTTTACTGGACTTTAATATATTTTTTAATTATTATATAATTCATTCATTTCATATAATTTATGAAAATATTTTTTCCTTTTAGGAAATATAATTTAGATAAAAAAATTCTAACAAATTATGTTATTAATTTATTCGTTATAAAATTGTTTTTCAAAAAAATGACGTTTTATTATCTCATGTCAGATAATTAAATTTTTCTACTTACTTTATGAAATTCCAATACTATAAATTATTATGTAATATATTATAGCTTATTTGAAACATTATAAACTTTTATATTTCAATTATTCTATACGATATTGATATTTTAATAATTCATATAGTTTATTAATGTTAAAAAAGATAATTACAGGAAATGAAATTATAGAATAGTTATCTAATAAAATTCTGTCGAGATAAATAATTCTAATGTATGATATAATGATTTTTCATACCTCACAATTACTTTAAATACAATAATTTTTTTAAAATAATAGTATTACTTTTAGATAATTTTTTATTTAATTCTTTACAATTTTTGTTTTAACATTATACGCAAATAAAAGAACCCCAATTATTTTGAATATTTTAACCAGTAATGGATACGTTGTATAAAATATTTTTAACGATATTTGAATAAAAATTTCTTATTTATAATTATAAACGAAGATTACAATAATATATATATTTTCTTCACAAGTTTATTTACTTTTTATTTTCTGTTTATCTCTTTTTACTCTCATAATTGTCATCTACATTTCTCAACAAAATCCGAGCGGATATTTCTGTTTCAAGGGATATTTCATAAGAGAAAAAAATTTTCTTATGCAAGAAACAGGAAAAAGGAAAAAGGACCATGACATTGAAGCGCAGCTCACTACATCTTTGAGCTGACATTTCACTTGCGATAAATATAAAATTTAAATATGTTGTGAGAATCGTAAAGTTCGACGTGGATACACGCGAGTCTACAATACAACAGGTACTTGGGGAGCGATAAAAGTAAATGTATGTGAGAACGCACGTGCACACATATAAATGAAGAAAAGGTAAGTCTTCTTTTGAGTATTCAATTTAGATAAATGTTACAAAGAATTGTTTTAATGGTGTAATTATATTTAAATTATAAATGATAATGTTTACTTTATAAATAATTGGGAATAATCGATTAAAATTTATAATCTTATTAAATGGCCACAAATAATTTTATCAACATCTTTGGATCAATTTTTAAACTTATTTTTGATATTTATACAAATAAATATTTTTTTTAAACAATAATTACAAAATTAGAAGTTGTACTGTATTACCACAGATGATAGTTACTGTATAATATTCATAAAAACTTTTAAAAATATGTCAAGACATAAAAATAATTAAATATTCATAGTAACATGACTTTGCTAAAATATTTATTTTTCAATTTTTATATTTTAAAATAACCATCAAACATAATATATAGACTAACAACATAAGAATAAGGTTACTTTAAAAAAATGTAAAAATCATTTTCTATCTTTTGAATATGAAGATGAAGGTTAGATGTATTAAAACTACGCAGCATCTGACTATTTTGAAAATTATTTAAACAGCTACAATTAAATTAATAACTAGTATTATAATGATCCAATTTAAAAATGAGACAATTTCATTCCAGATGAGTTTAACAATATTTGTTTATAACAAAACATAAAATGCCAGTGTATCAGCTGAAACCAAAACCCAGATACTGAAGATTCTATTTATCAACCAGATTTCAAAGTATTTTAGATATAATAACGAGTTATGGATATAGTCTAGATAATCGTTGGTTAAATAAAGGCCTAATCAGCTTAAAGCTCAATAATATACCAACGGTAAAATTTGTACGCGTGTTTCGCATCATAAATAACATTTCATCATTTCACACCAGTAGCTTTCTTATGTTACAGAGTCGTTTTTAATTTTTGGAATGATCTTGTCTTAATTCTATATAACTGCTTAAATTTTGACATTTTTTAAGCAGTGCTTGCTTCATCTTCTATCTTAAATTTTTCTTGATGATCAGTGGCTTGTATTATTCTACAAAAGTGGAAGTTAAGCGTATTGAGAAATCGTGTTAAATCTATTAGATCTTTTTCAATTCCTTTAGTAATTTCTAATTAAACGACTGACAATTATGATTATTGAAGTTTTTTTTTAATAAGCACTCTATTTTTATTACAAATTAATTTATAACGCTGGTTGATACTTTATTAATCAGACTTATTGTTGCTAAATTAAGTTTATTCAAATTTTAATACCATAATCACCATTATCCTTTACTGGAATTATTGTAATTGTTATTGGAATGTAGATTTAAATAAAAATATTTAACTATATTAAGCAAGTGATTTAATTTTTTTTCTAAAATATAATCTTGGATGGTTTTAATATGGAATATTGAGGTATATTGTCTGAATGTTAGCACATGAATCGAAAAAAACTATGAATAATTTATTATTTCAATTGGAGATATTAAGAGAGAAAATAGGAAACTTATAAATGTCGGGGAGGTTCATTTCATGCATGTGATTCGTTACAAAAGTTGAGGAAATGGATTATCTCAGGGTTCGTACAATTCCGAGAGTTTATTTGCAACCGAAAAGGGTTGATAACACCTTTCGTCCTTCTCTCAAACTACTCTCACTAACTCTCTCTCGTCTCTTTTTCTTTCTTTAAAAGCCTTGCTAAAAGGATTATCTGGTGAATTGGTGACGAAGAAACGCACAAGAAGAGTAAAGCAATGGACCCCCTATGTGTTATTGCAATAATTATTTAAACACTTTCCATATTGTGAACACTATGAATCACAAGCAAAAGAATCTTTTCTCTCTTTTATTTTCATTACATCTCTATTTCTAGTCTATTTTTGGGTCGTTCCATCGAATTTTAATTACAAAATCTGAACCATTTAAAAGTCCCCTTATTAAATAAGATCAGTTTTGTAATTGAAATCACTGCAATTATTGTAACTATAAAATTATTTGTTAAATAAATATTCATTTCAGAATGCATTCGTTTCTGTTTACAATTATGTTTAGGTTAATCAATTTTGGACAATTCAATTTTACCTTATTCTTTAAAATATTTTTATCATTCAATAGTTGTTAATCAATTATTGCTTATTTATTGTATATATTATTAATAATTTATTTTTCTAAATATTTATTATTAATAAATTATAACGAATTATTGTTTATTAAATATCAACGTAATTATTGGTACTGCACAATTATTTGTATACAATTCATATTTTAATTAAAATCAATATACTTTGTAATAATATTTCCTAATGTCTTAGATTTATGAAAATAAAATGTAATTGAAGTACAATATTAATTAAAATTTTATATATTTTAAATTAAGAATTATACGTCATATTTTCACTTAATATGAATTTTAAATTATAAATGGATTTTAAGTACTTAAGTACAATAGCGAATTGTTGATGTATTATTACAACAAAATTTTTATTTTTCACTGATATAAGAATTTGAAGAATAAATTGTATCTCTATATTTTTTAAATTTTTTATTTTCTAATATTTTATTTTCAAACAGCAATTATTACGTAAAATATATTTTTATTATTGGTATTAACATTTTATTATTTTAGAGTTACCTATTCTAAATTTGAGTATTTATCATGAGAAACTTATATTTTAATTTATACTTCACAAATTGAATTTTTTTCGTACGAGTTGTATAATTAATATTTATTAATTTTAGTAAGTATTTACTCATGACCATTTGATATAAAATTGGACGATAATAAATTATTTAAATAATTATTAAAGAAAATAGCACTATTCTTTAAAATTAATATTAATTGCATTTATCTACCGTTAATCATTGGCTATTATCTGAGTGTCATATTTGAAATATTTCGATTACTTAGAATTAATTTTAATTTAAATACTCTTGATAATTGTTCTATTTTTTAAGTATTACATATTAAATTTGAACAAACAAACAAGTTAATTTTAAATTAATTATTATTTTTATTAATTTTTAATTTATATTTAATATTCATAAAAAAATTTTTTGTTTTTAGTAAAGAAAAAAATATATTGTCATACAGAATTATCTGATCACTCGATTTCACAACTTAAGGTCTGATGTTAAAGCAAATAGATTTTAATTTATATTAACGATTATTTTATCTTTAATCTACAATAAATTTACGTTTTGTTTATTGCAGTGTTCAAGGATCGTTATCTAAATTAACTATTAAAATGTTTATATTTTCATTATTTATAAAAAATAAAAAAAAACATTTCTCTAATCTTACCAAATACTTAACATACAATTTAATAGATATGATATGCGAAATATGCAATATCATTAAAATAATTAATTGAAGTGATTGCAATAAAATTTCAAGGAATGCGACGAAAATTGAATTCTCTTTATACATCTGAACCAAGATCGAAAGATAGAATCACAGAAACTAGGAAACATTTCAATTTCTCTAGAATAAATAGCAAAGAAATTGCTATATAAGTTTGTAGAAACAATTATCGAGCATTCACTTTTCATTTGATGCATTAATCAATAAAATTATAAGACTTACATTGCAAAGATAAAATATATAGTTTAATATATATTAAATGATATCGTTTTCTAACAGTCATATTTAATTTAGTCTCAGATAATGAAATAATTTATATACTTTTCAAAATATTTGTTTTATTAAAAAGAATAAAAATAATATTAATGATATTTTATTGAATAAATTACTGCGATACTTTAATTTCAAAATTATTTAATGTAAATTTAATTGATTTTTAAAATGTCATTTTTTTATTATCACTGATAGTATTTAACTTATGTATGTATATATATATATATGTACATAATATAAATATATTATTTTAATATTTTGTCTATATATTAAATATTTATTTGTATGTATACATTAACAATTGTCACAGACATGAAATGAAATTAAAAAAAATTTGCTTGCAGATAAAAAAACATTACTTTTATTTATTTTTCTTGAATAAAGAAATGATATTGTAAGTAACATTTCCTCATCTGATTTCAATAATTTTGCAAAATGAAAACTCTAAAGGTATCTGTCCGTGAATTATAAATGAAAACTAGATAAAATAATAAAAATGAAACATTCTATTTCATTACGAATTGAGATGGACAACTACAAGAATGTTCAATTAGAAATATTACAACATAAATAAACTATTGGTAGAAGCTGATGAAACAAGATGTTTGATGAAGACCGAAAAAGACTATCATCAAATTATTACTAAATTACTCAAGGTAACATAAAGAAAATAGGAAAATAAAATAAGGAAGCTTGTAAAATCAAAAGATCAGTTAAGGCCATGCATGTATGAACTAATATTAATAATTATAACGTATTATAGAGGGGATAAAATCTACAGAAGATATAAAAAGAAGAGTAAGACATGAAAAACCGCTTTTTACTTTGGGACTTTGTATACTTTAAATGCAATTTATTATTAAGTGTTGAGGATTCTTCAATTGTTCAAGTCTAGAAAAAATTTGGAGTGGTGACAGCTTTCTTCCAATACATAATTTCCCCACATCGTCATTTTGAACGATGCTCTCATTAATTGTAATTCATTTTACAATAATTATATTTTATATATCTATTCTTACTGATTTCCTTAAAGTTAAACATCTAAATTGTAAATTCATAAATGTATGATTTATACTAAATGAATAAATAAATTCTATATAAATAAGTATATATACAAAATTTACTGAACATACATTTTTAGTCTCTAGAGTGGGAAGGGTGCGTTATTTAAGCACTGGATTAATATTGATGCATATATAGTTTCTCTTTATTATAAATTTATATATACAATGTCGCATAGAGTTTACAAAGGTTTTATCACAACGTAAACGCGACGCGGTAGACTTGAAGCACTCTCGTGTGAACGTGCGAATCTCGCAGAGTTTCATTGTCGTTGAGACTCAGAATCTAAGTGAAGATCTTCTCGTCATATTTGAAACAAGTCAATTCCTTCTCGCACTTACAATTAAACCTTAACTAATTACCCCTAGCCATTAAAGGTTTTTTTTACCTGTAACTCGCTATGACGTTAATTACATTTTCTAGTTACTCGGCCTACGCAGGTACGCCTAATGCCGTACAAGCCCTTAATCCGTTTTCCGAATTTAGTATGACTTTAAAACGACTTACATTGAATTTGAGTTAATTACATTTCGGCGTATAGGCATTATATGATCACTACACATTTATCTGCCTATGATATATTGAGACGTAACAGTATCCTAATTTTAATACACTATAAAAATATGTATCTTAATGATAATTCATAAAAAAAAAAATCTTTACAATTTAATTGAATTTTTAATATTGGTAGGTTAATATTTGATCAATAATCAAATTGATTTTTCATTTATAATATATATGTATAATATTTTTTTATATTATAAGCAAAGCATATTCATTGAAATAATTTATTATAATCGGCGACTGCACATAAAAATGATCAAATTTTAATATTTTATTTTCAACCTGAAAAATGTTACACAATTGATCTAAATCCTAAAATTATAATCTTTTGATTTTTAAAATAAGGTATTATTCATATGGTAAAATTTGAATGGTGCGATGTGTAATTAAATAATATTGGCAGTTTTAATTAAAAATCGAGTTTAAGATTTACATTTGTAATTTTTAAAGTTAAGTATAATAACAAATCAATTTCAAAATTATACCACTTGTTCATTTTATTTCATATTTATAATAAATTTTACATATAATTATATTCTAGTATAAAGATACTTAATAAATTGATAAAATGTTGTTATAGTCAAAAGTGATTTGATATAATTTATCCGAGCATTGGTTGTTGAAATAATTCCGAAAAGGCAAATTATATAATATCAATACAATGACAATAAATTTTAGTGAAATTAATTAAATAAAATTGGTTTAATAATTATTCAAGCTTCTTTATAGTTTGACATTAAGTATTTTTTTTGTTTTAGACGGATATTTTAAATGAAGTACACAATAAGATTATCAGGAAAGCTTCTGACGAAAAACGTAACCATAAGAATGAAAAAAAGAAAGTCGGTTAAAAACTTTGACAAGCGCCCCTCGCGAAGTTCTGTTTCAATGTTTGCTCTCTAATTAGGGGATATTTATACAAAAATGAGCTGCTGCCGGTGTACGGAATTCTTTATAATTGTTAATCGGATTTTGAATTAAATTAATACGAGGCAATTTTTAGTTAGAATGCGAATAGATACGGGGGGAGTGAAAAAAGAAGGGGGAGGGGGAAGTAAAAAAACATAGCATTAAATGGAACACAGAGCACAGCACCCAAGTGCCACAGTGAGAAGAGAGACGATTATTTCACTAACGAGGGACCACCCTTTGCGAACATTTCGAGAGACCGAGTCTCGCGATTCCTCGAGGAAGGATAAACGAGGAAAGAGCACTGTGAGAGAAAGAGAAAGGAACCGAAAATCCCGAGTTTCAGGCACTTTGCCATGAGTTGGTCTTTTGAAGATATACTGAGCCTTGTGTATAACCTGAAGTGAAATTTATGTGCGAAGGGAGATTGTTATTGCTAATAAATTTTTTTTTATTTTGTGCTCGCATCAGGCAACTTTAAATTTATACAAGCCTTTGCTTTGAAATCAACTAATTTAGTATTGCGAAATTAAAATTGATAAAACATTCGAATCATTTATTATTTTTGTTAATTAAACTATTTTAATATTTTTATCAATTTTTTTGCTAACCATGCAAAATTAAATTTACAACAAATCAGCTCATTGAATTCAATTCTATTTTTTTTTTTACACGAATAAGAGATCATATTTCCCAGTAATAACATCAAATATCTATCGTATATATTCAATACATTTTATATATTGAGTGATAAAACTGGTATTTAATAAAATGATATTTTTTTTAACGTAAAGAATTAATTTTTTTTTTGTTTCTCAAGTATTCAAGCCTTTATATTTACTATCATTTTTAAAGCATATCGACTAATTAATATGCAATAAAAATCACGATATGTGATTTTTGTAATTTATTCTACATATTTACCATTAGAAATATTAGTAAATGATTATTGTCAAAAGTTAATTTTTTAATCGAAGGATAATTATTAATTAAATACAGTTTCGACTAGGAACAAAGGAATAAAATAATAAATAATGCAATATTATAATATTATAATATGAATCAAAGAAAATATACATATGCTACAAATATACAAAATTTACTCTTAAAAATGTGTTGTATTTTATTTATGAAAAATTTTTATTTAATTGAGTCAGTTTTCAATTAAAGTAAATTTTATAAATTCTTTGAAGTATACATATGCATGCGAATAATGAATATTCAAAAGTAAGTGATAGAATTGAGTTAAATAAAACTAATTTCCAATATTTTTAAGAATCGATGGGTGTGGTCCTTGCTTTCAATTAAATTTAAGCAAAAATGTAATAGTTATTTTTGAAGAATACGTTAAGCAATGAATTTGGGAATGATGAAAAAAAATTTGAGTTATATGCAATTTTTGGAGCGTATAAAGACTCTGACCCCGATAAATCTATTTCTCATACCTGAGGCGATATGTGCACAGAGAATCTGTAATTTTCTCTTTCATATGCCGAGCGGGCTCAAATATGAAAAAAAGTCACCAAGAGTGGAGGTTTTTTTTGTTCACCCGTATGCTCGTATCCTTGTCCTTATACGCGTTTTCGGCTGACCATACTTCATTCATAGCTTGTCGAGCGAGCCGACTTTCAGCGAATATTTGAAAATGAGAAAGTACCTGATAAAACTGACAAACTATCGTCACCTATTTAATTACTAAATTTTTCATCAAGGCTATAGCAAACTGCCCATAAAATATAATCCATTATTAAATTTATTCATTTACCGAGGGGCTGCTTCCATGCTAAAGTCCAAGTCGAAGAGTTAACAGTTAACATTATTCGAGACCGTTTAATTCTCCTTTTCTCTTGAGCCTCTCAAACCAGAATGTTTAGGTGTATCCCCGGCATCTCTCATATACATAAGCTAACTGGGAGGCCTCTCGGCTAATAACTTGGCGAGTGCAATGGCACAAGAAGCATCAAGAGCAGCAACATCAGGTCCATCCACCCAGCATTCAAAGTCCAACATCTAGCATCCAGCATCCTCCTCTCGAAAACCAATAAAAGTCGCGCACTCTTTCCGTGGCACCCGAGCGCCGGACGAAAAATTCTGCGGCTTCTGCGTGTGGAGCAGAGGCCACCGTGTAAATTGCCTAATTTAGGCACGAGGCCTTTATAAATGCCGCTGCAGCATTGCTTTTGTGTCCGCATCTGGCTTATTCCCATCAGACGTTGTTGCTCCCTCCGTGCAGGACTTCAAATAATTAACTTTTTTCCCCTTTTTTTACCCTCGCGCCGCCTTGTTCTTCGAGGAGGTGATGGTGATGGAATTACGCCACACACTCGTTTAATATTTGTATTTTAGGCAACAATTCTTTCCCCTTTACTTTTCGCAGATGGGATATTTATTGGTCTCTTATTTATGATTTTCGAGGATTTTGGATTTCGCGTAAATTATAAGTGGTATAGTATTTAATTTCGATATGAAAACGCCTATTAAAACTAGGTGCTGTGATTTTAATAGAGTTTCAATCACTTTTTCTTCTTTATTTCGAGTAGTTTTTGTGCTTTATATTATATTACTCATATATTAATTCGTATTCAATATATATTATGCTCCATTACAGTGTTAACGCCATTATACTTAACTAATAATAAATACAATTGTTGTATAAAGAAAGTTAGGCGTGTAATGTTGCAAACTCAAGACCATAGGTGGCTGAAGATACAATGAACTCTTGGAGTACCGAAATCGATAACTAATTATAGCTTGCCGCAATGGAGTATACAAATAGGTCACTTTTAAATAAAATTTATACCAATATTTTACTCTAAATTATCTGCTTAAATAAAATCTAAAATCATATAAAACAAATTTTTTTTTTATTTTTATGTTATTTCGTACTACTAAATAGAACATACTACTTTCAAATAAATTTCAACATCTCCGAAATCTATCATTCGTATTTAAAATTCACTTTATCTTATTGACTGGCATCTTTTAATACTGAAAATCTTGTTCTTCTTTTCAATATAATAGTAATTTATTTTTTCGCAATAACTTAAAAAAATAATAATATTTTTACATTGAAAAAATTTCAAATCAATACTTGTTAAATTTATTATTGATTCAAAATAATTATTCTTTAATATACCAGTGAAATATTTAATACTTTACCCAACAATTTTTATTGACATTATTATAATCGTCTCATCATCATCATTATCATTATTATTATTATCATTATTGCTGTTGTTATTGTTATTATCATCATCAAAATTATCATTATTATTTTCATTCAGTAGATGTAGAAAAATATTTTGGCAAGCACTGCAACGTTTTAATTCTATTTCATAGTTTTTTTACCTTTTGTAAAAAATAGTGGTCTATAATTCAACCTTTGAAAAGTTTCGGAATTCATGACAGTTATTTGTTTTATAAATAAGCCATAAATCTTCGTATTACTTATCTACTATATTATTATACTATGTTTATAATTTCTTGTTCTGAAATGATTAATTTAAAAAAGTAAACGAGAATTGAATTTCAAAAATTACATAATGCATCATATGTTTAAAATGAAAATTATTGTTTGCTTTATTTTAAACAGCGTGTAGAATTACTAATATTATTTATTTTTAAAAATCCAAATAATTTTTAATTAAATTAATAAACAGTTATAAGTTTTAAATATATTCTTGTAAAATTAGTATGAATAATCGAGTGCTCAAAAACATACAAATCAAAAAATGTTATGATTTTGTATATTATTTCCAATAAAGGAGTTCATTATTTTATATGGTATGATATATGATTATTAATAATATTGAATAATTAAAATTATTATTATTTCCCTCTAGACTGAAATTTTCTGTAATTAAATAATTATTTTCATCGTATCTTGGAAATTCATTATCGATACTTGCATCGTCAGGTATGCATACATGAAACAAGTAGCATGGAAGCATGTATCTGTGCGAAAAGCAAATTGAAAATTGATTTGAAAATAGTGTTAGTTTCCTTAAAGTTACCTTCAAAAAATTAACATCATGCAAAAAATACACGAGGGAGCGGGAAAGAACGGAGGCTGAGAAATAGAAAAAGAAAGTGAAAGGAATCACAGAATCGGAAAACTCGATCAAGTGTAATTTGGTTTATTCAATCGATTTCAAGAGTATAACATCTATCTTTATTGTGTGAGTAACCCATAATGAAATATAAAATTTTAAAAAAAGCTTTATCCACTTAAAAATTGCAAATCTTGGTCCTTTCATTATAAAAATTACACATTTCATGTCAGCCTAATCGAACAATTCATGCTTTAATCGTTTATTTTCCTTGTTTTCTTCGTTGCAATTTTTTTAAAATTTTTAACAGCATGCCAATCTGGTCTTATTGCAAATATCGAATACTTTTTTAATCACCGAATTTATCTAACGATATTTTACTGCTATTTACCTATTGTTTCACATAAGAAAACCATCATCTCCCTTTTTATCATCTTTTTATAAAATGGCATTTATTGTTACTCATTTTATGTATTGTTCAAACATATTTTATAATTTTTTTAACCTTCTTAACCCTTTTAATTTTAGAAATTTTAAATATTATTAGAAAATATAAGATTTTTTAATTCTGACACTGATTATAATTGACGCGGCATAATTCGGAAATGAAAAATGAGTTAAGGAAATGGGTACCGTAGGTAATTAAAAAATAGCGATTTTTACAAATAAGTTTAGCATTAGGTATTTTAGAATTTTTTGGATTAAGTTAAAATTCCAAAATGAATAACGATCGACAGATAGTGGTAAAATTAAATTATCATAAAATATTTATTTTATATATTACTTGTCAAATAATATTCGTTTTAGTGTCATTTTTTTTTTAAATTATCAAACGTATGATGAAAGATAATACTTTTTAATTTCATTTTAATTATATAAAGTTTATAAAATAAAGTAAATTCAATAAAAGACAATTATTAACAGATATTATATTATTTTTTTAATCTTATATTGCAGGTAATGTATTTTGCTATGGCAAAAATTATAAAATAAATATTAAAAATATGAAAAATTACATAGCTATAAAAATATTTAAATTTAAAAAAATTATTATTTTTTTTTAATATATTTATTACTTTTTATTACTTTTTAATTTATAAATTTTAATTAATAGGAAATATATAATTCTAAAATTCATCATCATGACTGAATTATCAATATTTCAATCATTTAAATTTTTTGTAAGAATTTAAAGATAAAAAAAATTTAATTTATAAGTTAATAAAATGAAATCATAATATAAATTCATACAATAATATACAAAAATAAAACCTAATAAAAAATAATTTATTATAATATGATATATTATATTATATTATTTTTTATTACTTCTAAAATATAGATATAATTACAAAAAAGTTATGTTTTAATTTCATAAAAATATAGTTTTGCAATTAATGTATTGACGATTTATCTCATAAGTTTACATTTGTGGTTTAATTGTTTGAATGAATTTAAAATTTAGCTCGAGTTATATTATTGAACAATAATTGAGATACCAGATTTTCTTATATATACTATGCAAAGTTGATTTCCATTTTCAATTTTTTGTAATATTTCATTGATGTACAGGCTCACTGGTAGTTCTGTAGAGCTAAAAGTGTCTTACGCACAATAATCTTTGTATACCAAGATAAGGTTATAGAAGTGATTGACAGCCTATAAAATGACAAAATATAAAAAAACTGGAAAGGAAATGAATACGCATTGCGTACCATTAGTGTGTACTCAGTATAGGGAAACGTAGAAAATGATGTGGAAAAAAAAATTAGTTAGTTGCTTCCCAATCTATACATACATAAAATGTACATACCTAAATCAAGATTCTTTATTATTTTGCACTGTATATCACTCCTTTTATTTTATACGGCACCTATTGAACATACAACGAAGTTATTTTTCTAAGTCATCCGAGTCCAGTGACACAAGAAACTACCACCTAATGCATAATAGAAGTGGCGGATTAAGAAAAATAATGCCGAAAATTGAAAATACATTATAACGTAGAGACCACATTAATGTCGTACTCTGCTAAGTGCAATGCTAAAATTCGATACCATACAACAAAAGCTATTTAATTAAAAAATGTGCAACAAATACTAACTAACGTTTTGCAAGATTAAAAGAAATATTATTAATGTGTAGCTCTTACCTAACACAATGGCAAGCCAATATATCTTCGACGACAATGGCCAACCGCGATAATAAAATTTTATTAAATATGATAACGACTTAAAAGATGTGATGTCATTTCGGTTAATGCTATATGGTTATTCCACAAAAAAAAAAGAAAACCACTCATCAGGTCGAAGAATTGCTTATAAATAGAATCGTCAAAGCAATTTCATTTTCGTGTTTATTTCTAATTATTATAACGTTAAAAAAGGATGTCAAATATCTATATCTAGTAAATCCTCAACGATTAAAAAACAATTGTCCATGGAATAATTGCTCAACATTGAGAAATACTTAAAAAATAAGAATTCAGGGGGAAGTATCCAGATTTTTTTCTCTTGATATTCGTAATGAGAATTAAAATTTTTCACTATCCTTGCGAGCTAAGATGTACATGCGTTTCGTTAGATTTTAACTAGATTTCATTCAAGGTTACACTACTTAGATTGTAATGAATTTTGAAAACATACATCCAATAAGTTGAATCAGAATACTTAACAGAATTGATACACGAATTCTGTTTAGATTATCTGAATGAAATATGCGAACATTCGTCGAGTTAAGAGCAAAATGTACGACACCTTATATTTGAGTGTTTAGATAAATACTGGCTTGTTTTAATAAATGCTGCTTCAGTTAGACTCTTCTTGAATATTTGGATTACATTGAAAGCATAATTCATAATATAGTAAAGCACGAAAATGTTCGCACAATATTAGAGACCTAATATCTCGATTCTGAAAGAACCTTCGTGTTTACTGACATATGTAGATGACTACAAATATGTAGCAGAATTTGCTGTAACAGCTTCTCCATTAACTCGCTATTGGAACCTGTATAAATAACTGACTAAGCAACAAACGGTCTTTGAGAAAATTCAGTAACTCTCTATTGAATTTTCTCGAACAAAGACAGTTCCATTACAACAGGACAAAAGTAGATAAAGAAAATTCATATTCTACGCGTGTATCTGATCATAAGTACCATTCAAATAAACAAGAATGTCTGTCAATAGTGTAAACAGTCAAAAAGTGCAAGCTCTTATTAAATGACAACATGTTCATATTTCGTACAGATTACGAATGAGAAAAATAAAACTACTAGTATTTATATTATAAGTGGAACGTATCACTACAATAATGGAAGAATTTCATGTTTACACGTATTACGTGACTTAAGATGTTTGGTAATTCACTATTATCAAGATAACATGCGTCAAGGTTATTCGAGAAGTAAAAACTCTAAGATCACATAGCTGAAAAACTCATATAGTAGAATATGAAGGAAAAAGTTTAACAATGCTTATAAGGGTGTCAATAATATGCATAGTACAAGAATGAAATAACACTGAATCTGATACAACCAAATCATCACTATCTATAAGCTAAATGAGAGATGGCTAATGATGATGCGACTTCATCAAGCATAACTCAAGGACTTAACTAGGAAAATTTTACGTGTTGGCCATTGTGGAGTTTTTTGTAGATCAAATTTTCAGAGATTTTGATTATGCCTACCATCATGTTGGGAATTTTGGCATTCCTCTTAAAGAGGGACGTATTTATGTTTTAGGGAACACTTTCACCCACAATATACTGAAGTTCGAGGAATTAAGGGATAGCAAGTCTATGGAATTTGGGAACTTAACTTTGTTCTTCATCGTTATATTACCTATTAAAGTTAACCTAACGTACCAACAAAATCAAGAGATGCGATAAACTATAAATGTGGTTGTAACAGATCGAGCAATAGCAGCAGTGAAATAAATTTTTAGTGGAAATTATTACATTTGCAAAGAAGAAAAAATGAAACCAGAAGATAAACTTTAAGTGATTTGTTATTCATATGTACAAATATCTTTGCGTTAGAATAAATAACAGTACTGACTATTATTATTTTTAAATAATAGCAATCAGCTATTGTATTAATCTAATATTTATTATATTTTTTCAAGAGATATTTCAAGTATATTAAATTTTTAAAACATTTGAGTTATTTCAATTATATTATTTTTATTCAAATTAATAATAAAGTTGTATGTATTTAAGTAATTCGAATTTAATTTCAATGAATAAAAAAATTATTTAACTATTTATTTTGGAAAATTTATTTTATATGATTTCTGAATATATGATCTTAAAGTTTTATTGGTATATATTATAAGCTTAATATTATAAATTGATGATAGAAAACTACATAAATGGTGCATCCACGAAGTATCGATTTTTTTTTTCATTTTGTGCCTATTCATCGTAGAAATTCGGAATAGGTCTTAAAATGTCGATAAACTCTTTCCGCATTTGTCCTTTTTTTGGTTTTGTTTTTCGATAATCAGATTAATTAATTATTAATATTAATAATTAATTAATTAATTAAGATTAATAGATAGATTTCGATAATCAGGATTTAACTTCGCGTGAAGGGTGTTTTTCAAATTTTTGACACGGCCCGATGAAGCGATTATCGGAAAACCACTACTCGAGAATGTTTTGTTTAAAGATTATAAAAAAAATTCTTACCTTTCATTTTTGAAAAATGATTTATTAGTGGACTTATAAATAGGCTAAAATAAAAATTTTTAATTTTTCAAAATAATTTCCTCCTGTATCAACACATTTTTGAAGGCATGTTTTTCAAATTTCAAAGGCATCTTCAAACTCTTCAGCTTTGATGTTTTTCAAAAATTTTCATATTTATAAATTTTTTTGCACTATATAGTACACTGTAGATCATGTTAAATTCAGTTTTTCCACGAGTATTTTAATCATTAATTGACGGTCTGAATTTAAAATTTTTAACACGCGCCGGGTATTCGTAACCATTCGAAAGTTTTTTGAACGCACAAATTGAGGCTCATCGATGATTCTTTCTCAGCCCTCTTTAAAAGCTCTGTGCCATTTTTCACTTTCTGATTTTGACATGCAATTATCTTTATAAGCCTCCTTTAACATTTTAATTCTTTCCACATTGTTTTTTTTAATTGCAAAAAAAACTTTATCGCGTAACGCTTTTCGAGTAGTCGCTCCATCGCGCCGTGTCAAAAAACTGAAAAACACCCTTCGCGCGAAGTTAAATCCTGCCACGCCTAATTATCGAAAAACAAAACCCAAAAAAGGACAAATGCGGAAAAAGTTTGTCGATATTTTAAGACCTCTCCCGAGTTTCTACGAAGAAGAGGCGAAAAATGAAAAAAAAACTCGATACTTCGTGGATGCACCATGTATATTAATGGTTAACAATAAAAGTTGATAATAAAAAAGATGATAATCTTCTTACACATATTGTTTATTATATCTTGTAAATTTTTCTACTGTCTACTCATTAATATCAGTACTTTTAAAATTTATATTTTATTAGAGTATGTTTTTATGTTTTTTGATTATATTATATTTAATTGGTTCTTTGTTTTCTTGATTTTAATTTCCACATAACTATTTTATAAAATAATTAATATAAGGAAATTAACTTATTTCTGCTGTGATTACAAATAGCTCGTTTATTTATTATATTATTACGTATTAGACTTTTTAACAAATATTTACTGATACGTTTTTATTAAATACGATCGATATTAAATATTAATTTCTTTAATATTATATACTATATATTTAAAAAAAATTTATTATCAATATATATAGTTTATTCTTATTATTATAATTAATATTTTGAGATAATTATAATATACATTTAATTTCATTTATTTTAAATATACGTTATACATATTGTTAAGTTTTAGAATAGTCGTTGGCTAAGGGAATCCCATGTTATTGATTGGGCTTAAAATAAATCGTAATAAGTCTGGGGAAAACCCTCTTTTATAATTCGGAAAACCCTCTTTTATAGTTCGGAACACCTTAATTTGTGTCATCAAGGTGAAAACACAGGCCGGAATTTACAAACGACCAATTACAAGAGTAGCGTTACTACCTACGGACGAAATAGATAATATTTAATTATAAAATTTTTAGATAAACCTTTATGTTCGAAATCATAGTGATAAGTGGATAGAATTAAGTAATTCATTATATATTGTAACTTAAAAATTTTTAACTCGATAAGTTCAAGGTGGGCGGCATGTTAAGTTTTAGAATAGTCGTTGGCTAAGGGAATTCCATGGTATTGATTGGGCTTAAAATAAATCGTAATGAGTCTGGGGAAATCCTCTTTTATAGTTTGGAAAACCTTTGCTAATAGTTCCAAGAAAATTCTCAACTCAATAAAGATACGGAAATCCTTCAGGTACCTTGAAAACCACAGGTGTGTGGGTCATGTGACTCGACGGTTGCTCAAGTGACCTCTCGCAGATACCTCCCGTGACCGAACGTAGGGCATAAGACCAGCGTGCGAATTATCCCCACCACGGTATGCAAATCGCTGATTGGAACGGGGCTACTTGCTTTAATAGCATAAAAGCGGAAAATCGAAACGATAGAGTCAGATACCGAGATATATCGATTGTGCGATGTATTAAACATTATAACCTTTGTAAACCACACCATTCAATAAAGAGTATCTTTCCTCTAAATTGCTTCAATTATTCACGTGGTGCAAACTGCGTAGCGTTTCACCTTCCTCAAAGAAGTGGTACGCGCAACAGAAATCTCGAATTCACTGAGATCGAACACATATTTATATAAATAGCTTAGTCTTTATTTTTCTTAAAATTATAAATAGTCCTGTTAATGTTTGTAAGTACCTTTATATTGTTTTGAAATGCAAAAATATATTTGTTATTATAATTAAAGCTATAATTATTATACTTTTTTTAGCATCAATTTTTTTAATCATTTTTTTAAATTATTTTTTTTTGTTTTAATATTAAATAAATTTGAGGTGTGCATATGTTCAATATATACATAGAATTTTTATTGAAATATTCATTCATTGTACTAAATTTTGTTTATAAAACTTATCATCAATTTCGGAGTAATTTTTCTTAAATATAAATTTATTTTCATTTTTAATGACGAATGATATCCTTACTTAATTTATTTACATATATATTTGTATAATAAAATGAAAACGCAAAATCGAAATTTGTTCTTTCACTTTACGAATATGACTGCATGTAAATATGAGTTTAAAAATATTCAAAATACGATTGTGTAACTTTTTTATTTAATCAAAAACATTCTTCTCGAAGTAGGTATATATCGTAAAATCCTTCTATGAATATTATTACAACTGTTTTTGTTGTAGTATATTGTAGAGATTTAATGGTTCAAAAGCGTGAACAAAACTCGAGCAACATCGGTAACAGTACAAACAGCTTGAAAGGCTACATGTATATTGAGTCAGGGCACGTATTTCATCGATGGATTGCAGTTATATCTCAAAACTCATAAATATGCAAAAGATCTACGAAACTGCAATCCGCATATACGCATTCTCCACCCCTTTCACAATATTATACAATACTTCTTTTAATCCGCGTTGCTACTAAAGATGATTCTATAGGTATTTCTTCGTTGAATATTGAGAAAATATAGTGTATTTTTCCTTTTTTTTTCTGTGGTAGTTATTATATAGAATAAATCGAAGATTGCAAAAAAGTTTCTCACAATTGAAATTTACTGATCTTGTAGTATATATAGAACTATTCTACCGGAAAGATTTTTGAAGTAGGTTATTGTCAATATCTACTATATGAAATATGTGCTTGAAAAAGAGTGTATCTGTACATAGATATTGTATTTTTATCATCGAATTGATAGTTGTTAAGGAGTGATGTCATTGAAGAATCAAAATAGAAGTAAAAGTAAATATTTTTTTTAATCTTAATAAACAACAAGTTATTTTAAAATTGATTTTATTTTATTTATTCATGTTTTTCTATTTTTATAAGCTAACAATTATATATTTCGTCTTATTTTGAGACTTATCAATATCATATCGTTCATTTAGTATAAACAATAAATTTATTTTAGGTGTAAAAATTTAGTTATTTATAATGCTTGGAAAAACTGAAAATAAACTAAGGATTCATTTTATTATTAAGCTCCAGTACCTCGAGAAATAAAATTTTATAAACAATTTTGTTGGAAAATCAAGTCATTTTTCACCAATGCTTTTAATGGAATTAGTTATTAAGAAAATTCTAATTTTAGCGAACAAAATTATTTCCACATAAAGTAAGTACATTTGATCAAGCTAGGGAATCTGTAACAAAAATCTGCACCTAATATCTTCATTTACCTTGAGCTTCAGGTAATTTATTGAAGATGAGTATAAACCCATGGATGTTTCTGTCAAGGTGAATTTCTGTTATCCACGAGTTTTCGTTGAAGATAGGGAATTTCCATTACCAATAGACAACTTAATTGTTTTTCATCTCGCCCTTCTCTGTGTACGAAACCATTAATCGAACATTTCATGATTAATTCGTGATATGATTAGCAGTTTTTAATATTGCAAATATTTGAAATCAAAATAAAGATCTAGTAGCTAAACCGCTGTATTTCTATTTACACTTTTCACTTTAATTTTTTTACTGCATTATTTGAATATAAAAACGTGAGCTTTTCAGAACCTATAGCATTTTATCCACATAATTTGTATTAAAATATCTATTTTTCATTTTATTTCTTTAAATTCAAAAATTTTTTTTTCTTTATTTGTTTATATGCTTTCGCGAGAAATAAAATTTTTATTCGTACATATATTAATGGAAATATGTGGTATAATATGAGTAATTTATAATCAAATTATAGTAATCATGTTATTCTCATAAGGAAAATAACGAAACATAAATAATTAAAAATATAAAAATATAATCATGTGTTAATCATTAATTTATAAATTCTCATATAAGTTAATATATTAGTTAATATAAGTATATTGTGTACATTTTTACAATAATAAAACAAAGTTTATAATAATTAAAATAATATTTTTTTTTATTATAAACTTAGTATACAATTTTCGTAAGCAATGACTCATTAGAAATATAAAGCAACTCAAATATTAATTTAATATTGCTAAAAGATAAAAACAAAGTGAAATATTTAAATTAAATTTTTCAAAGAATATTTTAAATAATGTCTACTATTAAAAGTTTAACAAAAACGATCCATTTATCTATTTACCTTCTTACATTTGAAATAAAAAAAAAATCGAGTCATCGTTTGATATCCATGCCCTGTTTCCTCGGATAAAAGACACATAGAAAGAGAGAAAAAGAGGTCGTGATTCTTTTGTTAAGACTAGTAAGGAATAGATATATGAATTACCAAAGTGAGCGGAGGAAAATTCGGCTACGTTTTCCTTTTTCTTCTTTAGAACCTTCATTTCTTTGCATTCGCGCTCATTCATCTTATCTCCTTCGATGTATGGCAGTATTCCAAATTTTCTCTTGTTCTTTTTCTATATTGTTCCTTACTACAAAATTTCTTCGACGAACTGATTTAATTATCCAGTATGCCGATTAAACCTAAAAATTCTCGCTGTTTTTCAGTTTTCGTATATCTTTACGTTCTAAATTTTATATCTTTTCCGATGATATGATGGAAAAAGTGGTGAATCGCATTTGGAAAAATAGATTAAAAAATAGAGAAATTATCTTATATTTTTTAAGTAAAGTTAATTTATTTTTAATCTAATTTTCAATTTTTAATTTTATATAAATTACAAATTTTCTCGAAAGAAAAAATAAAATTTTTTTAATACAAATTATTCTTCGATGAAAATATGTCTTGCGATAATGAATAGATATTCATATTTGTTGTATAATTAGTATCTTTTATCATATTTAATGTATTTCTAAAATTTAAATATCTTCTATGTGTAATATATTATATTATATTATAAGTTGATTAAGGATATTAAACTTTGTAATTTATATTTTCGATAGAAAAATGTATAACGAAAACATTAGATTTGGTATTCTCAGAAATATTATATATATATAATAATAATAACAATAATTTTTAAAAGTATATTATATAAATATTTAAAAATTACCCATTAAAATTATAATTATGAGAAAATTTAAGAAACAATTGTAACACCAAATGTAAATACATAATAATACATTAAATTAAATTTAAATAAATCTACAAAAAATGTCTTGTAATTAATAGAAAACCAGTATCATGATGTATGAAAAATATAATATTATGAAAATCTTCAGTTTCTATTAATATCAAATGCAATTACTAAAATTATAGTTCATGATATCAGAGAACAATAAAAAGGAAATTCAGCGTAAAATACTTCAAAGTGAGGCCTGTGTTTAGATTTACACGCCTTTAGCGTATGCAAAGATTCAATTATTCAATATCTGTATTCTTCATTAGTAGAAAATTGCATTTAGTCTTAATCTTAATTATTTTTGATCTTGCCCGACAATACAAATATAATACGAAAAGTGATATACCATGTGATCTTTTTAAAAATCTGACTATAACTAGTTGGTTTAGAATCATCTGTCTTTTTTTGTTGTGAATTCCATTTTGTCTTTTCTTATCCTTACTAAGTGAATGTTGATCTCAATCTATATTTTTATTTATCTTGAAAGCTTTAATATATGCGTATACATACTAAGAAAATTTATGAAGCACAATGTATAGTGTACATATGGCATTAAGTTTGAATATTTAAAATTTATTTGAGTGTATTGTATTTGTAAAAACAATTTTAAATATGTTAAATTACACAATATAAATTAATAGACTTACCAATAATAATAATGTAATAGTTTGTAACCAAAATTGATTCAAATTAAAGTATATTTTGAAGAAAAACAATTTATTTTTACAGGTATTCTACTTTTAATTTTATTAACTAAATACATATGTTTTATGCAAATAAGTAATCTTTTATTTAAGTAATTTGCAACGCTAGTTAGCGTTTAATCAAGTGATGTGTTTTACAAAAAATTAAATGAGTTATATTAAAAAGTATTTAATAAACACAGGTTTATGCTCAATTATTATTTATTATAATTTTTAATAATTTTTTGCTTTGCTTTAAAATTATTAAATAATTATATCGGCATATATTTCAAAAACTGAACACTAATATCACGAATGAAGCATGTAAGTGACTTTTGTAACATTTGATACCAATTAAGCTAAATTTTAATATGTACTCTTATTAATAATTATTCATATAAATCACTAATAAAAAGAAGGGTAGATTAGAAAAGCATAATACTTGGTGAATATATCTATTATTCTGTTTTTGAAAATCAAGATCATTACGTTGTATGAAACCGCAACTGATGACTATCATTACTCTCTCCTCCTTTCACAACTTAATCTGCCATTTAATAGAGATGTTCGCACAACCATTTTGTATCTTCTGGATGGGTGGCATACGGCATTACTTGTCCTAATTATTGTATAAATTGTCGGAGCATCGCTTAAATTCGCCTTTTCCTTTTATTTATTTGATAATTTTGTTTTTTTGCTTTTTATTTTTTTTCTTTTAAACCGAGTGTAATATAAATGTAGCGAGCGATTTGCTCCAACTCTTTGGCGCCTTTAATGACCACCTGGTAAGTCATTGGCGTCTCGTAAAATCAGCACGGCTGGCTTGGTATGCAGTAGGTTACAAAATGGAAAGATGCACGATGTACTTGGTGAGGCTTGAGTGTGTGAATTTTTCGTCCTTACGAGGAGTTTGAAGGACATTTATTTGGGGGTATAAGATACGTTTGATAAAGCGATTATTTACTTGGTTTTATGGGATACGAATTTCATCATGTGGCTTTTGCTTTTGCTTTTGCTGGATTTTATATGGGCATGTGCGAACCAGTTAATGAGGAGGCAATGGCTTTCTTTTTACTTTTAATTTGAATTCTTTAGATATTTACTGAAGAAAAGAATATAGTCTCATTTAAAAAATTATATTTATATTTTAATATGAATTTGATACATGACAATGGATTTTTTTTCGATATTGATTATGATTTTTTACATTGCAATAACATGATTGGATCATT
The DNA here is from genome assembly GCA_018907245.1 of Eupristina koningsbergeri. Taxonomy (NCBI): domain Eukaryota; kingdom Metazoa; phylum Arthropoda; class Insecta; order Hymenoptera; family Agaonidae; genus Eupristina; species Eupristina koningsbergeri. The sequence continues at coordinate 1,836,923 of JACCHV010000105.1, forward strand.
AATTGATTAACAAATTAAAATAGTATTTTTAAAAGTACAAATAACATAACTATTTTAAAAAATAAGATTTGAAATTATTAAAGTTTTCAAGTTTTCTTTTAAAAAATATGTATCATTAAAACAAATTTTGTGTGCCGTTAAAATCCGAATTTTCTTATTATTTATATATTTAATTTTGATCAAGAACTAAACTTTTTATATTTTAATTTGATCGCTTCTAAAGATTGTATAAATATTATACTTTGGCATAGGTAAAGGACAATATATTATCGGAAGATTTTTTATAAATTTTATCGAATATCGCAACATTTAGGTCGCAATGAGATTAGTTTTTAATAGGAAAAATAGTACTTAATAACTTGCAAAAATTTTAATTTATTTTGTAAAACATTATACATGAGATGCGAACATGTTGAAGTTATTGTTGGTACAGAATTAGAATAATTCTTAATGGAGACCACGCACTTTCTTGAAGATTACACATTTATCTTTTATTATTCGAATATCTAACTTATTAATATAGTTTATAAATAAAACTTATAAATTTCGAGCGAAAATCTATAAACGCATAATACTAAAAATCATTATAAATATATATATTATATTTTTTAAGAAAGCATTTCTTAGTCTATGAAACAAAATCAACATCAATTTTATTTACGATCGCAACCGCTTACAAATAAAAAAAAAGTAAGGAGAAGGAACGAGCCTCGCAAAAACTCGGAGCGAAAAGGGCGCGCCGGCGCCTTTTCCCCCGACGTGTATTTATGTATGTGTAACCACACATGCATAAATACGCGTTTGGGCGTGGACCCGACCATTTTATTCTCCATATGCGGAGCTGGACGTCCCTTCGAGAAAAATAGCACATCGCTCTCTCGCGGATGACGAACCTAGAAGCTGTAATTCCATCAAACGGAGGGAGAGGGAGGCGAATCCAGGCGAGGCAGCTTATTTACTCTTTCGAGACGGTAACGCCCCGTATGACTATTGCGCTCCAGAGTTTCCGCACCAAACTTCTTCATCTACTCCGAAGCATGCGTAAGCCAAAAGCCACTCATCCAAACTTTTATTCCGAGTCAAAGCATTTTCTGAGCTTTGCCCGGACATCTGAAAAAATGGCTTTTTACCAACTTCTTCGCGGATCGAGGATCCTCACGAGCGCAAGTTCCTCGATTTCCAAAATTTCTTGCTCAATTGCTTCTGCTTCTAGACAAATTCCATATTTCAGGAGGTCCTTGAATAAAATAATGTATTGGATCCTATAGTATATATTTGCAAAAAGTTCAGTACCGGAATCATACTGTAATTTAAAAAAATTGTAAAAAACTTTTATAATTTGTTAAATAAGATCTTTTTACGAAATAGTGACAAAAATTATTATCAAAAAAATTATAATTCATAATATTTCATAATAATTTTTATAATTATTGATTATAATATTAAGAACTTTGAATAGAATAAGGGTCTTAATTTGTTGGCCAATAAAATTTAAGAATTTGACATTTTTCCTTTTTAATTTGCACTTTCCTAGATCTGTATCGACTCCTCTATATGAAATATTCATTATATATTTTTAGTTTTAATTGCGTGTAGTTAAACATGTTTTGGATTTTTTTGGTTGCTTATTTAATGGTTAATTGTCTTAAAACTTTAAATTTAATTTAACTCGTTCATTACGTGCTTCACATTAATTAAGACATCCTTACAGTGCAATATAGACGATGTCATCATAAGTAAATTTATTATTTTTGTCTTGATATTCTACGTAATCAGCGAACTTTTAAAATAAAAGCTTTTCTTTATTTTTAATTTATTTTTAGTTTTATCAAATTTAGTAGAATTTATCAAAAATATGAAAGCTCATATCAGTGTAGTCACCGCATAAGAAAATGTAATATTTAGTTTAGCCACAAGTCAAATTTGAAATTAAAATTTGATCATTTTGTTAAAAAATAAATTAGTTTACCATATAATTATAATATTATAAAGTTATTATATAGTTCAAAGATTCGATCATTTATTCAAATTTCTTTCAAAAAAAAGATAGTTTACTAATTATACTAGAGACGGTAGCGATAGCGAATTCATCTGGCAGAAGTGGTAAGATTTTGTGCGCGTGACATTTATTGGCAACGTAAATCACAAAGAAAAGATCGTAAATCATTTTTCAAATAAATGTTTTGAAGACTGAAATTCCTGTTACGCGTTATGTGTTTTTAAAAGTATTCAAAACCCTAATTCTTTTCATTGATACTCTTGGCTACCGCTAACTTCGACGAAACACACAATCGGCAAAAAGATATTAAGTGTCGTGAGATTAAGTCACGAGGAGCTGCTCATTTAATTAAATAACCAGATTCAACGCGTCTCATCATCTACTTCAGAAGGGTTAAAATCAGTATAAAATATAAATCCGACCCCATTGATAGAAGAGAACAGCATCCATATCTTGGCGTTAATTATGCATATCAATTTTCTTCATTTGGTCCTCCAACTTTTCATTCTCCAATGAACTATGTTTGAAATGGAACGTTAATATAGATCATCACAAGAACTTGCGCGCATGTGCGGATACGCATATGCGTTTAGGGCAAGGCGAAGCGAGACGAGGCGTGAGAATCGGCTGGTGAACGACCTTCGCTCTTTGGCAGAGTCGCGGTTCATTTTGTACAAAAATCAACAAGACAATGTCAAGCTATATCCACCAGATGGTGAAACCTCGTGGTCTGATACTCATTATGAATATTGTGTTGCAGTGCCAAATTGTTTATTGCAAGATTTGCAAAAAATTAGCGATATTATCACAGATGCTGGAACTAAGCCGTCGAAAAAACGATCAAAATTATCAAGCCTAAAATGTGTCCTCTTTGATACTGAAATGATATTGCAATTACATTGATAATGAGCACTATTTTCTAAGATTGCACTAAGGCTACATATGAATTTTCGTTTTTAATAATTAGCAAAAATCTATAACGTTTGTGATGTAAAATGTTTATCTTTTATATTCTTGAAAAATACTATAAAATTTATTGTAATAGTTATTGTGCTACGTATATCTAACTATGAACTTATGAAACTTGTAAAATTATTTGTTTATTATTCTAAATGTTGCACGTATATAATTTTGTTATTGTAAAATTATTGTACGTAAATATACAATATATTTTCTATGATGCTCATTTATATTTTTTTTTATTTTCGTTGGACTTAAAACAAGGTTTACGTACATAAAAGTATTTTAACGGCGAAAGTGATTTACACCAAAAAAGCATATAGTGCTATTTAATGTAATTTATTTAAAAACCTCGATTTAAATACACGCATTTTTAATTTTTGTTCTCACCGGTATGTAAGAATAATAAAGAAAAATATTTAACGTTAACATAAATTTATATTAAAGGTTGAAGTACCATTTGCCTTGATCTTTTTTCAGTTCATCACTTGAATGTAAAAAATCAAACGGGAAAAATGATTTTTTAGAAATAATATATGCCCTTATAAATATTTATTTATTACTATAATTGGGACCTCAAGTATTAACATTAAATTATAATAATCATTAGTAATTGAATGTTTCTCAGATAGGCTACAATAGAATTTATAAATAATGAAATAAATATCGCAATAAAAATCATTGTTCACGAAGATCTTTTTTCTATGATAATTAAGCTATAAATATATTTTAATTAAAAAATTTACCATACTATTAATATAAATATTTTTACCGAAAAAGACAGTGATTTTTAAAAAGCAATACTGAACGTTATACAATACTGTTCAAGAAAATAAATTAGATATAATGTACATTTATATATTTATTGGTCATCAATATTACTAAAGTTTATTTGAAGAGTAATTGTAATAATTGGTGGAAATGATAATTAAAGTTGCATACAATATTATAAAAAAATAATACTCTGATTATATGGCAATGAATATAATTGCAATAAATAAATCATATTTTGTAAATTTATTTCAATACTAGTATTGGCCAAATACTTTTTTTCGGTATTTTAAACTACAATTATGTATATTCTTAAAAATTACTTTTTAAATATAAATACGTTAATTTTGGTTCTTAATTGGACTTTAAAAAATGACTATTTACATTTGATTTAACTACAATCATAATTACAATACACTTTCCTCTTGGGAAATAATATGGATTTATAAAAAAAGATTATTTAATCCAAGTTAAAATTATTTAACCAAAGATAAAAACAAAATATATAAAAATAAATAAAAATCTTCTAAATAAATTTAGGATTGCAAACAAATTTAAGATATCTTACATTCTACTGATTTTAAGCTTATGAATTACAAGTGTTTTTACGTACAATGAAATTATCAAAGTGGTAAAAGTCCTATAGATGGAAGTAAAAAAAAATAAAAAACAATCTACTTTAAAGAATTGTACAATTGCCCCCTCCGCTCTTTTCTACGCCGATATTCAAACCACATCTCGTCACATCTTCGCGATCTTCGCGAAACCGGCAGATTAACCAATTCCTTTCCCTTTTTTTCGACTATATTTTGATACTTCCATATGTAAACCGGGAAATTCGATTTTCATTTCTTGGAGATGCTTTATCAGCTGTCTAAAATAAGTTTTGGGAGTTTTGAATAACTCGCTGTTTAACCAACTGATTTTATTAGAATTTCTGCATTTTTGTGACAGGACTAATTTTTTTTATTATTATATTGTGGTTATAATAATAATTGTTATTATTATTGTATTTATTATTGTGGTTAGTATTTATTATTATTATTTATTATTTGTTATTATCTATTGTGGTTGAGACATAGTTCGGTATTTACTCGCGAAAATTTAATAATTTTTTTGCATTTGTGCCTTACCCGAATAATTTTCACAATGACAAGACTTTTTTCCAAAAGAATGAATATAAATATACCTGCTTACTTTAGTTTAAAGTGAATTTTGGAAAGTAGAAATTATTAAACAAACGTAAAATTTCTACTAGTAAAATCAATTTTTCCTGATATAAAAATCATATCAAATATTCTTAATTTGTTTAGAATGTGTAAGTTATTGAAGCAAGATAACTAAATCTGAGTTAAATTATGCTTCTTATATTGCGCAGGCAAATTAGGTGGTAATACAATGAAGATATAAATAGAAAGAATAATAGACAAAATAACAATCAAGATAAATGAGTACTATATATCAACTTAATTGTCAAACCAGATAGATTAATATGATAGTTTCTTTATCTTACCTGTAAAATAAAATAAATTATAATTACAATTACCCTCAACTATGAAATAAAAGCTTAATTGGTACGACGTTTCATTGGATAATAAATTCCTCGCCGGGGAAAATATTATGCGTGATCGTAAATAATTAATAAACCCTTAAAGCCGATAAAAAAAGCTATGTTTGCTCTCAGTTTTGGATGAGCAATTCGAGTGGATATTTTTATTTTTTATTTTTTCTTTTCGCACTCTCAAAACTCTCTGTACGTGTATTCATATGCTAAGAAGAACGTAGCCTTCCTTCTTCTTTCCTCAACATTATTCGAGGCGCCTTCGGTATCATTTGGCTGTGGCGTAATATTCGGAAATCAAACAATATATAACCTCTTGTCAATGATCTCGTAAAAATTAAGAGGATTCTTAGAATTACACCCGAACTTCATCAAGTAAAATCATAAGCCCCAAATTGTTTGATCTTCTTAATCGGAAAAATATCCGTCTTATTCGTGAATAAATAGCAAATATTTGCGGAACAAATACACGAGCCCATTGTTGAATGAATCATTGGGAATGGCTTTTAAAATTTAATATTACACGTAGTACTTTAATTCAATGTTAAATAATGACCGAGACCGACAAAAGGTATAAGAATTTCAAATTTATTGCCGAACTATTATTATGTTTAATGTAAGTCCGCGTTAAATTCTTGTATGTCACAAATTCCGCGGAAATTTCGTGCCTTTAGCCACATAAACACGTCTATATATCGACAACATGCCAATTGATCGCTCTTTCTCTCGATTTTTCTGTTTTTTCCCCTCTTTCTTTTTATAGTTTTTGTACTTCTTTTTTTTTCTTTCATGTAATCACCATAAGTTTTTCGCGATGCGTCAACCCTATTTTGGTCAGTGTGCAATTTTGCCTCTTTAACAAACTTCATTATTCATTATTCAAACGCACTAAAAAAATAAAGAAAGACAGAAGAGAGAGAGAGAGAAAGAGAGAGAGAGAATGGGCAAAGATTGAGAAAGACGAAAGAAGACGAGAATCACTCTATTATTGTACCTGAGGTTCGAAGATAAGACGAGAAAAATTAAATCAATGAAATATCGCAATGCGCAGAAAGAACTTATTTGACTTTCTGAAATTTTGAAGATGAAATGCCATGTATTGATCTTATCCACATCTACCGTCTGTATTAATTTAAAGATATATTCATAGTAATTGAATAAAGTGAGCATTCTTGAGCAAAGAATCAAGAAAGTATATCACTCTCTGAGTTTTTTTAATTTTTTATTTTCAAATTTTATGAGTATAAATGCATACAAATTGTATTGTTTAAATATACGTTATTCAAGTAAAGTATTCAATTTCAGATTTATCGATTATTGGTCTTTTTGTAAATACTAGTTTTCATGCAAATTATTATTTAATAATCAAAAACTTTACTTCATTTTAATTTAGATCATCCACATTTTTATTTATTGAAAAATAGTTTTTATTGCAGTTTTAAATGAAATATTTTTCTTTTGATTTATTCGATTTACCACTTCTATTTTTTTATTTCACTCTACATTTTGTATTAAAAATATCTGAAAATTTATTTCAATAATTTCAATTTAAAAAGATATTTTAAGTAGTGGAATTTGTACTTTATTTATTGAATGAAGATTGAAGTTGTCAGAGAAGTTGACGGTTTGCTCTCATAGCTAATCAAACTTGGTTGAGGTTACTATTTTATTAATTGACCCATTTATGATACTAATCATGATATTTCTTGTAATACTTGGATGTAAATTGTAGTATAAACTTCATAGAATTACGTCAATTTATGTGATTATTAATCAACTGGATTTGATACTTTATTACTTTTACTACTATTATATTTATTATTTTATTATTTATTATACTATTTATAATTATTGATTTGATATTTGATATTATAATAAAAATAATTAAATTGATAGAATTATTATAATTTATTAAATATGATTCAAATTTAAAATAAACCTCAAAACAATTGAAATTTTTGATACAATAACTAGTTTGTAAATATATTTTAATATTAAAATTGGATTGATTGAGTATTAAATTATAGTAAAAATTAACAATAAAGATTAATTTTAATACAAGTTTTGAATTAATGAATAACAGCTCTTATAAATTAAATTTATTAAATAATAAAAATAATTACATTCCAATGATCATAATAATGATTTAATACTTTTATGTATAATTACATAATCAAGATAGTACTTGTAATGATAATGTATTACTAATTTTTAATAAACCATGATAACGATAAAGGTTAAATAGTTATTGTGGATTAATAAACAAAATAATTTATCAAATGAAACAATAATCACTGATAAGTATTGCTTTTTTTTATTCAATATACAAAATTCAATGTACCGAAGAATTTTTGTTCACTCAAATATGATAGAATCTTATTAATATTTTTAAATTTCGTAAGAATGCTCTAAATGTTCGTAATTATAAATGAAATATAATTAGATCTCTTATTGTAGGTAAGCATTTTTTTCATTACATGATTAAAAAAATTTATATATGATTGAAAATATAAGTAAATACCGCAATAATTAGATATCGTTGGTGGCAAAATATCGTTAGATTATTGGCAACCTCTAAAAATTGAATTATACTATACACCAAGCATACAATTTTCTTTCCAATTTTTTTAATAGAATCATAAGATTATCTGACTTCTAGTGGTATGTCTCCCCCCACCCGCCCAAAAAGAAACAATAAAAAAATAAATAAAAATTCTTATAGTTAACGAAATTCCTTTAAAATTTAATGATAAGTATATAAAAATTATAATTAAATTATTATTATAACATAAACACCCTGCCGTCACCCTTTTACAACAAATCTATATCTTACTGTAATAAATTTTTTCATAATTGCTCAAAACTTTTTAAAAAAATTTATTATAAGTACATTATTATTTTTTGATAAAAAATTAAGATAAATTACCAAAATAGGGAAAAAAACAAAAAAGTAGTACTAAAAAATGGTATTATTATAGTGTTGTTTATAAAACTAATTGTAATGAGTGAGAAGTATCACATTGGAGAAATCAAACGCACACGACAAAGAAAAGTTAATGGATACAGGAAATACGGTAATAACTCCTTAGTTGCGTTACACGCAAAAATATTTTGATAACAAATATAAAAAAAGATTTATTTCAGAGATGATAAACATAAAATTGAACAATCATGTTTTCGATAGACATGAAGACATACAATTTCTCAATATACAATTTACAAAAATCTTACATAAACTTACACAAAATCATATTAATAAATATAAATAAGAGTGAGACATGACTTGTAAATAGTATTTATACTCATGAAATGCTAATTATCTCCATTTAAAAAAGAGTCAACAATATTTTAGGTATTGCGGTTTTCGTCTTCTGTTGTAATGTACGATTCAGTTTCTTATGGATTATAAGTAAAATTTTGTCACCAAAAATCCAATACGTGTTTTTAAATAGAAGTCTAATAAAATTTAATAATATTGACGATTTTAAATACTGTAAAACTTTTGGTTTTCCAATTTATATTTTAGAACAAGAAATAGAGCACTTTTTAAGTCATGAAAAAAAGCAGTTAGTAATGCATATCAATATTCGTAAAAAAATTAGTAGATTCTTATTTTCTAAAATGCCACTTATGCAATTAAGGGTTTTTTTTATCAACAATTTTAACAAGAAAATACATTTTTTTTACGTTTTTGCTATAAAATGAAAAGTCTTAATTTTTATACTATATATTTTTATACTAGTATCAATGAGCGATTTGTAGTTAATAACATTGTAAATAAAATTCATTTTTTCATAAATCGATTGGACAATTAGTTTTCGAATAATACTAATGCTAGAATTTTAAACAAATAAAATACACATTAATCATTTTAATTTCGCAAAACTAGAGTTGTAAATACAAAAAAATAAAAAAGTTACAAATGTTTTAATTAATTTAAAAATTTTCCGAATTTTAGAAAATTTTTCAGTTTCTAATTTTCCGATCGGTTTATTTATTTATTTATTAAAAAATGAATTTTATTTACAATTTTATTAGGTACAAATCATTCATTGATACTATAGTGTTAAAATTAAGACTTTTCATTTTATACCAAAAAAAGTAAAAAAATGTAAAAAAAAGCTAAAATTTTGTACAAATAAAGTATATATTAATCACTTTCATTTTCCAAAATTAGTTTTTATATCCCAAAAAAGCCAATATTTAAATTTTCATAAATATTTATGTCTATGTTATACGTCAAATTTTTAATAAAAACAATAATAATGTATAGATTAAATTAAAATAAACTCTTTCATTATAAATTAATAAGAAAAAATGATAAACAAGATATTTTTTAAGATTAAGCATAAGTTTTTGCTGAAGCTTTGCGTATCTTCTAACTCTCTCTATCTCTCTGACTTTTGGCATTGAACTTGTCTGCAACGTCGTTTACGTCGATCAATAGGTTTTTGACAATAAAAATAATTTCCTGCTGACTGTTCAGCTCTGTTGATTATATATAAAATCGATGAGTGTAAAAGTATTTCATAAATATTCATTTACGAAATGCAGATGAACTATATATTGAATGACTACCACTTCAATTATCACCAAAACTACTAGGCAACTCTTATGATAATACTCAGGTTTGTTTCAATAGTATACCTAGACGACTTGATAAACATTCTATTCATGTAATAATATAAAAAGTTAAATTATATGACACAAGTAAATAATAATTCTACAACTGCAACTAACTCCCCTCTTTGTTTTGCTTATCATGCATCTTTAAAATCTATGAACGTAAAAACAAAGTCACGAGTTATTTTAAACATCTTTAGTATTTATTCAACAAAATATTTAATTAACAACTTTATACACATAGATCCAAATCTAATATTGAATATATCCAACTATTTATTGACAGATTCGTAAGTCACTTTGGTTTGGAATAAGTTTCATTCAACGAAGTGGAAGAGCTTAGTAAGAAATAGAGTAGTTAAGATACATATGTTGAAGAATTACATTTGTTTCAAATAATTCCTTATTCTTCAAATCCAATAGATTGTGTTTCAATAGACATTATAATAGACCAATTCAAATTTTTATTACTAAGATGAAACGAGCCTGTTTGAATCGTTCAATCTCATGGTTATCTTAATTAGAAGTCAACTCAGAAGAACAATATTACTTAAAAGCCCAAAAGTTAGAATTGGAAAATGACTTTTATAAATCACAACAATATAGATCGTTAAAAGAAGGAAAAGTGACTTAAATTTTATTTTATTTCGAAGATATTTCACTGAGCAATAATGATAAACAATTATTCAATAAATAAAATAAAATATTTCTCAGGAATAAAGAAAAAATAAAGATGACAAGATAATATTTTTACCCCAAAAAGATTAAACGAAAAACATACACAATAGATTTAAAATGACAGGTTGCAACCCTCAAAATACACTTATAGTAAGTACATAAATTTACAACGAGAACAGAATCTATAAATGAGAAAGAGTAAATAACTGAAGAAGAGATATCATTCCAAAAAGCAATCGAAAGATTAATGTACTTGACTAATGAAACGAAGCCTTGTATAGCACATAAGTTGTTAACAACACAACCCGGAAATAAAATAATCCAAATGAAAAAATTAAAAAAACTCAACGAAGATCTTTCGATATCTAAAAGAAAACTTAAGCCTATGTTTAATATAAAAGTTGACATTGGAAAATCTAGAAGCTTTCTCTAATGCTGGTTATGGAGACGATGAAGATTCAACATCGTCAACTGGATATATTATTATTATTATTATTATTATTATTATTATTATTATTATTATTATTATTAATAATAATAATATTATATTACGTTTACATGGAAACATAATCTGATAAAGATACCATAAATAGATGTGAGTTTTCTCTATGACAAGCTGAATACCTGCAATGAGCGAATCGTGTTAGAAAATTTAAGTTAATTTGTTTATTCATCTTTAAGACTAAAAAATTTATTACAGCTTATTATCACATTAGAATAAACTAATTTCATTATTAATAATAAGCAATTTTATTATTATCTATTATTCTATATGGAGAGCAATTGAATAATCTGTTGTGTGAAAAGGAACAGAGATTTGGGGTATTTCAACCATCAATTTCGTCGATTATACACAATGTACATATATGTGACTAAGAATTTTAGTGAGAAAAGACGTATAGATATTGAGTTTGTGCGGTATCGGTGTACCAATTTTAATCTATTAGAAAGGGTTGCTGTGCATACTACCGAGTTTACAAGAAGTTATGTTAAAAAAATGATTGTTTTTTATAAAATTTATTGTGGTACATTTGTGAAACTTATTTCTTGAAATATGTTTACATAAATAATGTGTTCATCAATAAAACTGGATCGAGCTGGCAAAAACCTAATAAAATGATCGTAAAAGATTCTCCTTAAATAGTAAGATATCGCAGATTATTATGCGCGGCTGCTATCAAGTGTTTAAATGTCGATAATAATAAGAAATCGTAACTCTGACTCGAGTAAAATAATCAACGCTCGTTTGTCTGAGTTCAGATGATTTAACAAGGCTTTTTATGGAACAGCTATAACATGTAAATATAGAAAAATAAAATGATAAACATTATTGAGAATATGTATTTTGGTCTACATTCATCATTTGAGGATGATGATGACGCAATACCAGTGCCACCGAGTATGATCGATATTTATTAACGTTCACTTCACCTGTTTATTTATTTAATGTCCATTAAACTTTTTATTTTTTACGTATTAATGAATTTCTACTTCTTGTAATATATATAAAATAAGCATTTTACAAAATAGGAAAAAAAACTTACTAATTCTTCAAGAATCATGATGCTTTTAAATAAATACTCTTTTGTTATTATTTCATTACATTTGTTGATTAGGTTATATATGCTAATACATTGGATATTATCGTAAAAATTTATTTAATTTTTCATCCTTTAACATAGAAAGTTTGAGAAGATTTGTCTAAAAATGTTGTCTGGAAAGACAATTTTTTCCATTTTGTAATTAAAACGAATGCAGGAACAAGGCAGAATAGAATGTGAATTTTCTCGTAAAACAACCAGTGGAATATTAAGCGATCAATCGGTACGAACGAAATAACAACGTATGATAATCAATAGTTGAGTTTTTGCAAGTTGTTGCCAAGGCAGCAGATAATAAATTTTTTTCGTGGTTACATTGTAAATTTGGCTTTCCAAAAAAGCAATCGCCCATTACCTTATAATCGCAAAAAAGGTTAATCAAAAGAAACAAAAAAGAGGAAATCCACATCTTTACGTGCTTGCTCCCTCCAAATGAGATATAAAATCTTGCTGTCTTTCTCCCCACGCGCCGTTTCCTCGTCAAGAGGCCGCGCCGCAAGTACAGAGGGAAACCCCCCGGGGCGTCACTCCCACGGCACGCCGGAGCCGAAATTTAATTTGCAATTTCGGAAGTGCTGCCTTTAAGAAAGCCGGTGCTGTCATATTCCGAGAGTTGGAGAGTGTCTGACCTGCTCCCACAGGCTCGCGCTTACGTGTCACAAGGTACCTCGCGATGACCTCCGACTTTTACTTCTCACCCTCCTCGTTAACTGATGCCGGATGCTGCATTCGAGAAAGTACCCTACGGGAGGCACGCGACCGAGGTGAGCCACGCGAACGCTCCCCCTCGGTTTCATCGCTCACTCGGGGTTGTCTGTGGTGTTTGGGGGGGGGAGGAGGCCGATAATGGGCCATGAAGCCCCGAGAACTTGAACGCTCATTATTGACCGTCTTGAAGAGCTTTCCCATGTGAACCTGCTTTAGGAGGGCGAACAATTTTTGAATTCTAAGCTATCTAAATCTAGTTAACTGAAATTGCAAATCGAGATTTCTTTCTTAAAAAAATTTACCGTTAAGAATAAGACGAGCTTCAAATTCACAAAATTCTTTGAGAAATTGCGCGTCATTCGCCTCTTTCAACAAAAAAAAAGCCCTCTTCACAATTACATTTGTTCAAATTATTAAGGTCATCTTTCTGACACATTCTTCATGTCAACTCTCACGTAATAAACTTAAATCAGGCCCTTGTGCGTGTTCTTCCTTTCCTCCATTTTTCTCTCTACCATTCTCCGTCTTTATCTTCCTTCCACTCTCCCCTCACACTCACTCACTCACTCTCTCTCTCTCTCTATTTTTCTCTTCCTTTGTTGCTCTGCGTTGATGCACGTGTGCGTACGTCTCTTGTCTTCAGTTTCATGGGTTTGAATTAAATTTCACAGCTCGTGAAGAGCCTGTCAGAAAGTTCCCCAACCTTCTGTGTCTAAAAAGTGAGGTTAGCATTGTATTATATACGCAAAAGCGATTTTCGGCGCGTTTTCTTTTTTCGCTTTTGTTGTGGTGATGATCAGTAAATTAATTTAGTCCCGGTTGATTGAAAAATGAATAGGGAGAACAAAACTTGTGGTTTCTATCGCTGCTCCGCTGTAAAATCTGTTTTAGTTTTTAGAAAAGTTAATAGATTTAAAGGGAGTAATTGAAATTTCAAGGCAATTAGAATTTCTGAATATGTGTTGTTAATGATGTTGGATTCGACAGAATCACTACTTGCGTGTCTATGCTCACTGTTTGTGCAAATGAATTATTTTGGAAAATATAATTACATTGTAAACAAAAAATATTGTGCCCACGTTATTTAGAATGGATAAATTAGAAATAATATTTTTTCCATACATTTTTGACTTACTTAATTTAGTTAAAATTTAACTTTGATAAATGGAAATTTAAAGAACTTTGAAATAGGTAAAATAAAACAATAAAAAATTTTTTATATTTTACATCATTTTTGTTCTTTGTATAACTTAATGTATAGTTCCATTAAATATTTCGAATTTTAATATTTTTTAATAATTTTCACTTATTTCTTTTCTTATAATGTTCTCTCAGACTCTCCTGTACGTAATTGTAACCAACTAAAATGTATAAAATTAATTTAAAATATAATAGTACATTTGCATCAGAAACACAATTTGATTATTGTTGCGTGTTAGAGATACATAATATTTTACGCAAGTTACTTGTTACGGAACTAAATATTGAAGAACCTTGAATGAAACAGATAATGTAATATCAAATAAAAAATAAGCGGAAAAACACAAAAATTCATTTTTAAAACCAGATTAATAAAAAATTTTCATAAAAAGTAACTATATAAATTGTGATAAAATAAACTTGGCCAAAATGGAATCAAGATCTATTACAAAAAAAGCATAACTCGCGTAAAGGGGAAAATAACAACAAACGTTTTGGAGAGAAAAATGTCTGTACCGAACAAATCGTAAAAGTCCAATTATTCGAGCGGAAAGGAAGGCGCTCGCGCGTTCACACGCCCGCGCATTTCTTGTGAGAAAAATCGGAGGCTAAATATACACATACGACTTGCACATAAAAGAAGCGAAGGCTCTTGCTCATTATGTTGTCTGAGGTTTCAAAAGCCAAAGGCCGAATATGACTTCACGAGGGCTATCCGCATGTGAAATTGGAGGTTTTTGCACTTCGATTGTCGTATTATTGCGGATTTATACAAGCGAGACCCTTGTGATATTACTTTTTTTTATCACGCGAAAATATCATGATCGCAAAGCTGTACTCCCGTAATGATTATTATTAAGATAACGAGAATGGTTTTATGATGAATTTTGGCTGTAATTGCTATTTTAAGATGTATAATGTTTTATGAGGATTAAATCAAAACTGCTATTGTTTATTTTTTTTTATGCAACTTGTTTATAAACATTTGCGTTTAAGCATTCATATCATTAAATTATATACTTTATATTGCTTTCTTTATATGAGCGTATTATGTTAAAAGAAGTGTTATTTGTATTAGATTTTGTTTCTTGTGTTGGTGGGTTCAATTGTTATTTGGTTAGCCAGGACTGCGAATGATCATGAACTCACATTTTGTATTTAAACCTATGATTTTACTTTTACGTGGACTTTTATGGAAACTTGATGTAATCGGTAAAGCTAAGGAAAAATTAGCTGCTACCTCGTGAATTATTAATTTAACGATTTACTATTATATATTATTTTAAATTATATTTTAAATAATATATATATATATATACTATTTTACTTTTAAAATTAAAGAAAGTATCAAGAGTATCGAGAATTCTACGAATTGAAATAAAAGTAAGTCAAAAAATAAGCATCATTACTTTCTATAACATCAACATTTTTCATACATACGATTTAAGTAACATCGTATGATGGTGTAGAAAATTGAAGGATCAATTTTCATAATGAAAGCATTCTCGATGCAGAAACGACCGAAAATAATTAATTTTCCACGTATATCATGCAAAATTAAATTTCAATTAAAAATCCTTGAAAAACAAGTTAATTACCCGAGAAGCTCCGAATGAAAAATAATTCCTTAAACGTCGAGTGCCTGGAGCGCGTAAATAATCACTCGACACAAATCAATTATTCCACTTTTCCCCTCTTTCCTCGCCCTCTTCTTTGGTCCCACCCTTTCGAATCAGAGTGAGACAAAGAGGATAGCACCGTGAAAAATCATGTAAACTCGCGCCCATTCAATCTTTGGTTAATTCGGCCTCAACACTGCAAAATCCGTCCAGGTTTTAGGCTACTCAATAAGTCAGAGATGAGTAAGGTTCTCGTTTTTCTTGGAGAGAGAGAAGGAAGTCCTTTACATTACAGGCACTTGAACAAGGAGCGTGTGACCAGTTTTTGGGTCCAGAATTATCTGTGCATTCCGATCGGCGGGGGACTGCCTGGCGACAAATGCGCGAAACGACTCGCCCATAAACGTGACTCTTTTTTCCTCCCTTGTTTTCTTTGGTTCTCGTATCGCCTTTGGTATCTTGGCGCTTGCGTAATTAATTTTCGCCCGTGCATTTTTTTCCAATTCAATTTTCGGAAATAATCGCCCGAATTATGCAGAGTGCGACTTAAAAAATCCAAATTGATGCCTGGATTATTTAATGCTTCTCATTTGTATTTTTTCCTTTTCCTGCATTTGTACTATTGAGTGAATAATGATTTTTTACTATTTATTTTATCATCTGCATTATTTCAGAAATTCAATATGTAAACGATTGACAAAAAACGAGTAAACGATTTGAATTTGTACACATCTGTGCTTTTCTTGAATTCTGCATTTATTTTTGACATTCAATACAAATTTTGTCAAATCCTATAGATGTCTACCTAAGTATGAAGACTTACAGTACAATTATGTTCTTGTTTATTTACAATTGTAATTTTTATATTATGTTATTTTTCATTACATTTAAATTTTAATTAATTTGTTTTATTTTTGTATTTTGGTAAACGTTATGGTCCGAAATTTAAATAGAATGCATAATAATTGATATTTAAATGAAATGTACTTTTTATGACTAATATTTTAATACAAAGATTATTGGTAATTTTGGTAAAAGTAATTAAACATTATTAGCTTAGGTTTACAGTGAGTGGTACAAGCTTACAATTATCATCGAATCCATTAAAGAAGTTCCGTCTTAAAACAATACTATGTCTTAAAAAAATTCATCTCCTATAATTACAGATTGTATACATTATACTATTATTTAAATTACAAAGCAAGAAGCATTTATTTTACACTGTAGTTTTTTTTTTTAAATATAATTATATTATTAATAAATTTGACCAATCAGCCAAGAGTGTCTCTGTTGTCATTTGCAGTAAAACCATTGGTTGAAGCAAAAAAAAAACTAATAACCTGGTAGATGGTTTATGAAGCTACTTAACTCTGATGCAAAAGCCTATACCGACTCTGACCCTGGATTGTAGCTTCCGCATTGTCGACTGAGGAATTTATTACGACACGACTTTCGTTTGCAGGCCATGGCGAGACACGTTTTACCACGAATTCCTTCGCTTCCGAATCCCTGAGCAGTTTATTCACGGTGAAGTGGCGTCTGAGTCTCCTCTGCGTCACTTTCTCAGGGCGACATCACTAGACTCGACTCCTTGGTGGCAACGCGCCGCGCGACAAGAACAGACGCGCCGAAATTTATGGCTACTAGAGAAACGAAAAAAAAACCGAAAAATCTGTGTTGATCTGATCGGCCTCTGACATCTCATTCCACACTCTTCAGTGT
The DNA here is from genome assembly GCA_018907245.1 of Eupristina koningsbergeri. NCBI lineage: Eukaryota > Metazoa > Arthropoda > Insecta > Hymenoptera > Agaonidae > Eupristina > Eupristina koningsbergeri. Next base: position 1,854,365 of record JACCHV010000105.1, read on the forward strand.
TTTAGTCTTTACTATTTTCCAGCAAATATCAAACTAAAGCTAGACGTTTTTCAAAATGAACCAGACAGGGTTACTCAGATGTAGGTCTGGGCTGAGACGCCATTTGTGTGGTCTATCACAAATAGTAATTGCGTTGTATTGAGTTAATTTTGATCTCATCTTCTGCCAATTGACAAAAGAATAATATTTATGATTTCATGCTTGGCTTCGACAAATTATAAAGTATTGCAAATGACCATTGTATTAAATATAAAGCAACGCATTTAAATTCCAAATATATTACATGTTATTCTCAAATATTAATCATTTAAATCTAATTATATAGATGATAGTATTTAAACCTTCGAAATACATTATATTACTAATGTATAATAATTGACGCTTCAATCTTTTTGAAATAATTGAAAATTTGTTATTTTAATTTAACCCAATCAAATAAATAATAGTTAATTTACTGCTAAATTAAGCTCCAATTCTGACGTTATTAAAGAAATTTCAAAAAATAATTAACTATTGATGTTACTTATTTCTATTTATAGTTTCAGTAAAAAATAATGAGATGCACAAGGAAATTGATACTGATACAAGTGCATTTTTTATTACAGTTTTGCTTTTTATTATGAGCTTTAAAAGTTTTAGTAAATTTTTACCGGTAAATAATTTGAAAACTACATATAATTCATACTAACGTTGACTAAATGTTTACGAAATGAAATAAATGTAATATTACTCAGTTTTTAAATGATGTAACTTTGAAAATGAATAAAAGTTAATTTGGTTACTTACTATTCCACTTTTTAATTACGTAATGAATTTAAGTACTCTTACTTGATTGAGAATTTTTAGTTTTTTTATTCAATATCGACCAGAACAATTGATTTTTAATTTATAAATTATTTTAGTAAATATTTAAAGAATCTATTTTCTATTTTCTTTCAATGCCATAGAAATTTATATGTACCATGAGATTATATAATATCCGTAATGTTATATGCGAAAGTTCAACTTTAATATTTTACAATACGAATTAAATGAAAATCAATTACACACTTATCTCAAGTCGTAAATTATTGGAAAAATATTGTTGGAAGTATAATTTTTAATATATTATAATATTACAGATTTTTCAAATATTAAAATAATAATATAATTAGGATAATATGAGAAAAATATGTATAACAACCTAAAATGTATTGAATTTTAAATTTTATTTTAATTTTTTAAATTGAATTACTTTTTAAAATGAAAATGATAAAAATTACTGTTTTAAAGAGGTGCAACCATCCAAATAAATTCAGTGATAGTATAATTTTTTAAAATTTGATTTACATTTATTTGTATTATACATATACTTTGAATTCATTTTGCGATAGAGTCTCTACTATACGATTATAATAATATTTGTTCCATAATATTATTCATTACTTTTTCAATTTAATTTTTGTTATTTTTTTAATATTTTTAAGGAAGGCATACTTTTAAAAAACATTATTTACGAAGCCAATCAAGTATTTTATCCATTTTTGTATATGCAATATTTTTATGGATTCTTTAAACTATAATATCTTGTTCAGGTGACATAAAATATTATGCGTTTTTCATTAAGTTAACGCAATAGTATATTGTTAAGACATTTTATTTGAGAAACATGGATATTTTTTGGCTTCCATTTTCAATTTTAAGTGTTCGTATTTAATATGTTTAAAATGAAGCATTGAAAAACTTTATTTTTATAAGTGTATAACTATCATTTAATTTTATATTTAAATTAGCCAGATAAATACAAATTATTCTTAATATTTGCAGAATATGAGGAACGATGTAATTGGTATATCATGTATTTATGGGCATTAAGACTGTCGTCTCATAATTAGGTTGTGTTTTGTTTATTTAAAAATGATGGACACTTATAAATAACAAGTTGAATTGATTCAATAGACAACAAATTTTTTTAATATCATTTTATTCAATGTTTTGTAATCGCATACTGGATTGTGTAATGGATCGCAGCCAACATTGTCCAAGGAAACTTGGAAAGTCGTTTAATTTGCATTCATAATTCGTCGCGAGGCGCACCACCTAAAATTTACTTCCGTACAACTAATTTCATAAAAGATCGTTAACATAATAAAAAATACGTTATTATTATTATCATTGGATCGTGTAACGGATACTTGATTACTTCAGATCTTGTTCACGTGAACGGAATGAGCGTTTGTACATACTTCATTGCCATCGATGAATTTCCCTTTGTTATTTGCATTTGCACGTACACTCCAACTTTATTGTTGATAGCTAATTACAATTTCTCTTTCTTATGTAGAACCTCGACGTCTGCTTCGGCGATTATGAGAAGGGAACATGAGGGGCATATTGACTTTCTTCCTGAATTCGTATTAATGTGTTCGGATTCCTTTTTAAAGACAAACAAGGTCTATTCGATTGATAACATTGGCTTTTTGCAGACACAAATTTTTCGAAACCTTTTTTTCGTTATCAGGACTGGTATCTCTATGCGTCAGACAATAAAACGAGTAAAGGAATGACGCGGCAAAGTAGAGAAGGACCGATAAACGAAAGAGGAAAAAAAGAAAGAGAAATGAAAAGAGAAGCGCAGCTCGCCCTTCTTTCAATAAATTCAATTTGTCCCGTCTCTCTTTGTAAGAAAAGGAAGAATAGGAAATTAGAGACACTGCGTAAGTCACCGTTGTCGTTGCCTAATTTTTATGCAGATATACAAACCGGGATAAGAGAAAGAAACCGCAGGGGAAGGTTAGCTCCAGCATATGCACATATACTGCCTGTCGTCGAATGAGCCCCGTAACTCATACGTGCAAGGCCCCCTGGACCTCCAGCATCCCTTTTCTCATCTTTTCTCTACTCTCCATCCCTTTGAACGCATCTACTGAGCATCTTTGTTCTGGCGTTGGTTAATTTTCACTTTCTTGGAATTTATTATTCTACGATATTTTTTATAGGGTATTTAGAAGGTAAAGATTGGCTTTTCTAATCCGCGGACTTTAATCATTTTGCTTCATTATGAATAGTGAATTAAATACCGTTCACGATGTTCCGAGCTACTTTAAGTACTCCAACACTCGGTAAGTTTGTTAAATTGTCAAGTAATTAAATTGAAATCTATTGCTCTTATGAAAGATCTTGATATTTCTGGTGAGTTTAACTTTTTCGATTTAACAATTGTTACCTCAAGATCGTAATTATTGTTTTCTAATTAATTAATGCAATAAAATATAAAATTTCTATGAATATAACATAGAGATTATTATTCATAGTTTTTATGTGAAACTGAATCCGATTTGATAAGATTTACTTGAGCCATAGTATTTTTTTTCTTTAAAAATTCATTCGGTTACGTTTTACACTAGCAATATCGGTTTTAACCTGAAGATTTTACCAGGTAAATCTTTGGCCAGGGCAAGTGCGCGCTTCTTGACCATTGTCCCCATAAGTACATCGTATTTGTCGAGTCTTTCACTAGGACATATTATGCATACATGTATTGTTATACATTTAATTCTAAGATTTAAAAAAAAAAAAAAAATAAAAGTTATTTTGGTTGATTTTTTTTCAATTATCTTTGTTGAATAATCATGAAAAATCTATTTATTAACTAAATCCTACAGTACAAAGTCTGAAAAATAATATTCTTGTAATGTAATAATTTCATTTAACCACTGTTTGAAATTTGCAATAATAAAAGTTTAAAGTAAATTCAAATGTTCTGGATGTACACAATATAACATGATTCAAATTAGAAATGATTTATTATTGTACCATTAAAAAATTTCACAATGTTTTGTGTTAATCTATGAAATAATTAATTATATTTCAACATGTTTTTATATAAATACAAGTTTTATAAATTTGCTAAAATTAAAAATAAATCCATGGAATTGTAATTTTTTAAATTCGTAAACGTTTATAATATTATTGTATTATATTTCGATTATTTTCTAGCAAGGTAAATTTACTAAATGATTAGTATCTATAACTATTTCATAATAATCTTAATAAATATTATTTAACGAAAAATTTTACAGATAAATTTATAACATATATTTCACATAAGTAAAAACATTTTCAACAATAATATTTTAATGTACAATATTATTATTTTCTTAGGACTGAATAAACATATAAATTTATTTTGAGATTTACAAATATTTTAGAAGATTATAAAGAAAATATTTATTTTTATTATCATTTTCATCACAGTATATGTTAGCTAAAGATAATAATAATTAAGGAAAAACAAACATAAATAATACTTTTTATACATATTTTTAATTATTTTATAAATTTTTTAAAAATGAAATTATATTTTGAAAATAAATTTCAAATCAAGTAGAAATAAAGTGAAAATTTATATTTTTTAATTACTACACAATACATGAAAAATGTAATTAAATAGATTTAGCTATTTTTAATGATAACTATTTTCGATAAATTTACTTAAATTGACGAAAAAAAACATTCACTGCTGAATAAATTATAAATTTCATTAGTCTATATATTTAAAGAAACTTGCAAAAGTTAAAAAATGAAAAAAAAGAGAAAGATGAAAATAATTGTATAAATATTATTAATACCATTAGTATCAACCTTAGGGGTGTTGTGTATCGAAAGGAGTAAAAAGTAAGGAAGAAAGCAATAAGGACCCAAGATAAAAGATGATAAAATAAAATAAAATAAAAGATAAAAGATAAAAGATAAAAAAGAAAAAAAAATAAATGTTTATATATTGATTTTTTAAATGTTAATAAATGATGTAAAAACTAATAATTTAATTTATGTAAAGGATTTGAAAATATTTTTATAACTATAATAGGAATTTTAGGGACTGCATTATACTTACACTGTTAAAAAATAATTTATGGACAAATAAATTTTATTCATCTTTTTTTAAATGTAAAATATTTTGAAACTTTTTAAATATAGTATACATATATTTTGTTGCTAGACATATTTTTCTATGATTTGTTATGTAATTTTTATTTATTTTAAGCATGATAATGATCTTGTTTTATTTAACAATACTACATTATGAGACGTACTTAAGAATTTAAGAAAAAATGATTTGTTTTAATTTTTAAGCTTTTCGACTGATTTTATTTACAATACAATTCCTCTAGAATAATAATTAATTTCAATAGAAATTGTATAAAAATATTCTGAATTTCTACTAAATATTTTTAAATATGAAAAAGATGAACATTTTAATTTAACTAGATAAAATGAAGTGCTTGAATAAAAAGTTTATTTGTTTTACCTAAGTTTATTTTCTTTCTTAATTGTTTTCTCTTTCTCTCTTCCTTCAATCCTTAAGTATCTTACGCAATTAAGAAAATTGGTTGTTGATCAATGTACATTTAACTTGGCATTAAATAGTAGTTTAGAGCTTTATAATTGTAAATAAGGGAAAAAATTTTGTTCGCTCAAATGCATTGTATTCTAGTAAAAATTATATCTATACATAAGTGCCAAGAATAACTTAGAAATTGGAGGATAAAATCTGTTGATAACATTTCTTCTATACTAGTATCGTTATATCGCGATTAATCAAAAATATACTCAATTTTAATAGATATTATGAAAGTATAAATAAATTATTTTTTAAGGATAAAAGGATTATTATATATTATATATAATAATAAAATACAGTGTTAATATGTGGCTCGAAATTGAGATTTAGTAATCGAGAAGATATAAATGGTGTTTACTTACTACAGAGTTTTTTTACTATAGAGAATTACCGTAGAAAATGCTAATAATTAATTACTTTTATTATTAACTTTTAGAAATTAAATTTGATTTAACGCTGAAACATGCAAAGATTTTTAAAACAAAACAATATCATTTTAAAATAAATGAGTGTTTAGGATTCAAGGGAGAAGCGGGGTTATTGTATTAAAAATTAAATTCACAATTTTGCTTAAACAATTTATTTAGAGGTCACAATCGTTAGATGCTTATACGACGGCGAACGAGAAGCAACTCCCGACTCCCCCCGCAGGAAAACATTTTCCGGAAAGATTTTCCAGCCCCCCACGGTCTTCAGGTACCGTTGTAAAAACATATGCGGGAAAATCTGCGACTCAGCTGCTAGATTTTCGGGTTATTTTGTGCTCAGGTAGACCGGTAGGTTTCCCTGCGAATTTTTCCCGTCGGAAACAAAAATTATACCTTTTTTCTATTCTACACACAATAAACGCGGTCTCAGTCCACAACAATGAGTTTAATATTAATGAGCGATTTTCAGTAATAAAGTATTTATCTTTCAAATGATTAAATAAACAATTTTCAATAAATTGATGATATTTTAAAATTATATTAAGTTAGTATTTTAACGTAGTTGAATTAACATTCTCAATTAATGAAAGAAAATCAGTCCGAATCATCATTTTACATAAAATATTCTGAAATAAAATTATAGTTTAATTATTTACCTTTCAAAGTGTTGATTTAAATTGGTCCTTACCGAACAATTTTATTGTAATACTTTAAGAATCTACGATTGATATTTGAATTACGGAAAAACAGTTGTGAGTCAAAGGTATTTAAAATTTGCACTACAAAGGTCATTGTAGTTTGTTATGTATCATCGTTGTTGCCAATTCCACATTTTTCAATTTAAAATAAGAAATAAAACATTTTTATATAGAGAGACAAAGAGAGAAAGAGAGAGAGAGAGAGAGAGAGAGAAAGAGAGAGGGAGAGAGAAAACTTCCATTTTTGATCTCATCGTGGAAATTATATTACACAACTCAAACGTCATATACGGCTATATGCGCATATAAAAAGTCATCGGAAATTACTCGAGGAAAACATTCGTTGACGGTAGGCAGACAAATTCCCACTCGGATTATTGTATATATTGCAATCAAATAAAATTGACATGTACTCATCGTTATTTATGTTGACATTGGTACTAGTATACCAATTGGAGGCTGAGAAAAGTCCTTAAATGCTCTTTTTGACAATAACTCTTTGGTGAATGTTGATCGACATTTAAAAATTGCTGCAAGAGTTATACACTTATTGTGAGAGATCATGGAAGAGAAGAGTTTAATTGTTTAAAAATTTTGGACTAATGAATTTAAGATGTATGCTTGACGAATGGTGAGTCCAGTTGAGTGAAGGTAATTTGAAGTAATTATTCTAAATATCGTGCTGTTGTAAACCGCTCTCTATTCAATAGTTAACGTGAAATTTTGTACTCAGTTTACTATCTTGTATAAAAGTTCTTTCTTCAATAAGTAAAACGTAAATGTTCGAAGTTTATCAAACAATATTTTGTACAAAATATGCATTATAATATGTTACTGCGCACTTTTAATTTAGATTTTTTTCAAAGAATCTGTAATTTCATTTTGTTTATTCAGAATATAGTTTAAAATAAATGTATATAAATTGACTGTATAAGAAATTTTTTCGAGCATTCCATTGATAAAACTTAATATCCAAAAAAAATTATTATTCATTACTTGTTATAAGAATAATTTTTATAAATAAATACTTTATATTAGAATTAAGTAAGTAAAGTAATTGGAAATATGAAACATTGATAAAAAAAAAAAATACTGATTCAATCACAAGCCATAAATGGTTAAAACTTATGAGTATTTAACTATAATATTCAAATATGATTAAAAAAAATGTATTAACTTGAAGCTTTTTTTTCATACTGGTTTGCGGTCCAATAACATATTTTATTCATCGACATATAATGAATTATCTTTCATAAAAATGACTAAATGCAGGTAAGCTGTATTATGTTTTATTATGTAGTAATACTAAAACATTTTTTCTTTAAAAATTTGAATAATAACAGTAAACATGAATGAAATATATTCAAATATTATAAGGAATTCTGTTTCGATTATTATACGAAGTTATCAAAATTGCATTTAGTTATGAGCTATACAATAAATTTTAAACACAATCTTTAAACAATTTGATAATAGAAAAATTAACTAAAAAATCTTTCTGATCGAATACTTTTTAACTCAAACAAGAAAAATTATTAATACATTCATTAAATCAGTCTTTTCATAAAATTGAAACTAAAAAAAGAGTCAAAAGTCTGTTAGACTACTTCATAATTTTAGTTCGAACAATGTGAGCATAATGAGACGTTGCTCGCTGATCGTCGAATTCGAAAATACAAGAGTGAACAAAGAAAAAAATATCGGAAACATGAAAAAAAATTAAAAGGCAAAATCTCGGAAAAGCAAAAAATTTCTTCCAATGCTCAATGAATTTACGCAAATCGCTGTTTGCATGAATGCTCTAATGCATTTTTAAGCATTTTCACGGTAATACGAACGTGCGGGGATGAAATTGACTCTTTCTAAATCCTTATATCCAAAAATTACGTATAGTGGTATTGGTAGATTACAAAACCACATACATTGCACGACTTGTGACTCTGTTCAACTTATGGGGCTTTTCTGTATGTGTCAGCTTCCTCTGGAGCATCGGAAAAACATTATTTATTTTCTCAAAATATTATCTGCAATTAAAATACTGTAAATTTTTGGGTGATAATTTTCAGATATCACTTTGATGCTTCTCGCAAATTCTGAGGCTTTCTAAATACTACGTAGAGTTTAATTCATATTTTTTTACAAGTGAAGGTATTTGGTCAATAATTGAAAAAAAAATCAATACGTTTGTAGATATAAATTTAATTACTGACAAACAATGATAGGGCATCTGTAAAATTTTGTATGTTACTATTTTTATAATAATATCATTCAAATTTGTGCTGTCGTGAACAATGTATAAAATTATTAATATATCATTTTTCGAACAAGGATAAACAATTTGTCATAAAACGACATTTTTATTAACATTACTGTAAAGATTACTATTAAACTTTTTAAGTAACATGTACTTGTCTTGATCAACTTTTCACTACATACATAAAGTATAAATTTTTAATTATTCTTTAATTATAAATTGATTATATTAAAAAAATAAAATATTTTTCAGATTTATTTTTAATAAAAATTTTATTTTTTTTTACAATATAATAAAATAACAAAGTTTAGTACTTTTTTTTTAATTTTAATCTAATTTATATTTGAAGTATATAGGCAATATGGAAGAGTATATTGAAATCTAGAAATGAGAAAGAAAATTAAAATGTTATTATGAATAAAAATTAATTAAATTTTTATCACAATTTCACGTGGGTAAAACCATAGGTTGAATAATATAGAAAAAAGGGAATGAAAGATAGATCAATACCATAAATTCTCAGAATTTCCAGTACATATTTTATATTGGTTAACGTAATCAAACTCGGTATTTTATACTCGAAGTTCAAGTATTTTAAAGATAAAATTAAATGTGATCTTTGCTACTGCTATCTTAGTTATATATACATTATGTTCAAATTTTGTATTTAATTCTGTATTGAACGAAGCCATCAAATTATTTTGAATTTTTTAAGTTTAGAAAAAAACATCACATTATTAAGTACACCAAAAATATAATAACAATTTTCCTGTTTTTTTAAATATCAATTAGTATTCATTTACAGAAACTGTATTGAAATGACAGTGATAAATTTAAATGTATTACTTTAATTAAGAACTATTTATAACTTAGAATAGTTATAAAATATAGTTAATAACACTTTATTTTGAAATAAAATTCATACTACGGTGTTATTCATGTTTATCGTTTATTATTTACTCTCAATTACACTTTTTGAAAAATAGGACAACTCTGTGGCCGATTTGTGGATTTTTTAATAATACTTAGTGACTTTTTAACTGATACGGTTTTCTTGCCCCTTTCTTCGTCCTTCTCACTTCTGAAAATTCCTCAAGAAAAATCTTCTTATGACCGATTAAGGTTTCAATAAAATGAGGTCGACTGTAATAAAAGGGGGTAACAAAAAAACGGATGATATAAGCGATAAATTGACCCATTGATTTAGATCATAAAATTTGTTTACTGTACAACTTTTGAGTGAAGAATGCTTGAGGCAATATTAATTTTCAATTCGATCACGTAAATTCCAAAGGCTTTCCCAAAATGTACTTTTTACTTAGTTACGATAAAATTATTTAGAACCAAACCATTCGTTCTACTAGCTTTTATGAGAAAACCATAAGAAGTGTGCCACATCATCTATTACCCCCAACATCGTCCATAACATATAATGAATTTTTGAGTGCACGAAAACTGATCAAATTTTCCCGTGGAAAATTGTACTTCGTTATATAGGCGGAAGTTAACATTCCTTCAATATACTTTGGATAGTGGAGACAAAATTAGAAATTTTTAAATGGATGTTATCGAATTTCGCTGTGTATTGATTCAATTTCTTAATGCTAATCCACTCGGATATTTATATAAAACTTTTTATACAGTCGTAATGCTAAAAATTTGATAAACTAAATTTTTTATTATTGATTAATTCACACTTTACATATAAAACTATAATTTCTTGAAATTATTGTATTACAAGATAATATGAAATATTTATTTTTTGGTTAAAAATAATTATTCTGTTTTTACATTAAATGCCTTTTTCGTAGATTGCATAAAATATAATTAATTGAAATTATATTGTTTAATAAAGATACTAATTACAAAAATTGCATCAAACAATATTATAATATATTGTTAATTTATAAAGTCAATTTTTAATATTATTAATTTATATATAGGAATTTAATGCAATTAAATTTACTACATTTCGAAATATAATTAATATTCTTTAATAATTTATAATTTATAATTGACTAAAGTAATATTTTAACATGTCCACATACAGTTTTTCTTTATAAAATTAAATTTAATAAATATTTTATTTAAAATAAAGAATAATATAAACAAAACTATTTTCCAAAATAGTTTTATCACAAAAAAATGGTAATAAACGATAAAAACACATATAATCTTCATATATTTTCTTTAGATATAATTATTGAGTAAAAAATATTATTGAAAAATAGATTTTCTTAATACTATCTATTAAAAATAGCGGAAAATGGAAAAAGTAACTTATAAAATTTATAGAAACAAAGCAGATTAATGAAATTCTTAGTATTATTTTATATAATCAAATTTTTTGTTTGACTGAATATTTTACCAAAGAATCGAATGAAACTAAGTGTTTCTGAGCCAGAGGAAAATCACAAAGTCCGTTTTCTTTAAAAGAAGAAGGCCAATGAATTTTAAAGAGTATGTGAAAATGCGACAGAAGAAATTTAATTTAATTGGATGTTGGTGTCAAGACGAAAACATGTTTTGGACATCATTAAATTAATAAAATTCCTTCGGTTATTTTTTATTGATATTAATTTTAATTTTAATATGTTATTTTAATATTTAGATTATTTCTGTAAAAGATTCTTATATAATTTATTATGTGCGTTAGTTGTTATTTTTTGTTAGTGATTGTCATTATTATTTTAAATGGAATAAATTGATAATAATAGTTTAAATAATTAATATTAAAAAATACGTAAGTTGATAAAAATTTTTACTTTATTAAAAAAAATTTTATTATCGAATCATAAGTTTTATAAATAATTAAATATTAATAAATTCATGTAGAATTATTTATAAACTATTATGAACTAGTAGCACAATAAAAGATATTGAAAGTGCACTGATCATAATGATCGTAATAAAATAAAATAATTTCTTACAAATTTAATTAACAATTTACATTTAAAATAATAGAAATTTAAATAAATTTTATAATTTTAATATTTAAGTTATCGATAATCTTTTAGTGACTTATTAATTCGATAATTAATATATAATGTATCTATATAATATGCCTAGTCAGTACTATCAATACTTATAAATAGAATTAGGAATAACCACTGTCATTAATATATTAAACAAGATTAGTCATGATGGCTTATTGGTTGTAAATAGATATAAATAGTATTAAATTGTAATTGTGGCTATAGTTATGAGATATATTTTCAAAATATTTTCACGTAAGAATTTTACGGTAGTGTATGGTTATTCTATTTAAAAGTATGAGTTCGGACTATACATGACTACTTATAACTAAGTATAGTACTTTGAAATATTTATTATTAAATTAATAAATAAATTTAATAAATAAATATTATAAGAAATTGAATATTGAATATTTTTTATATGAATAACATTCTTAAAAAATACAAGTTTTAAATCATTAACTGATTATTAATCTAATTATTATTGAAGATCAAATAATTTTCAACTTCAAATTAAGAACCGAGGTGAATACTTGATATATTGATATATACTTGTTATTTATAATATTTAAAAAAATTTTGTTGAATATTTTATACATAAATCTTTTAAAACTAGTAATTTAAAAAAAAAGTAGAAGGGTATCATTGAATTTAAAAAATTGGTTGAGAATATATATGTATACGTATCCGTATAATCATTAATAATGGTATTCCATTTCCATTATTTTAGACAATATTGAGACTCTTGAAAAACGTGTTTGTAGTTCATTCACAAGTATCATACTAAGTCATGATGTCAGCAGCGTTTCTTCATAATCATAGCTGAAGCTATAAAAATGCTTTTTAAAACTATTAGTCTCGTGTTAAAGGCCAAAAAAAAAAATACCATGAATGATGAAAAGTGTTAAGGATTTACCTAATGTTTCAACACAAAATGCACAAACTAAACTTTTTTCATTTTTGTTTATTGTGGTCTTTAATAAATAATATTACTTAAGTATAAATTCTGTGTTCTCAATGTTTAAAGCAATGCTTATGTGGTTCACTAATAATGAATGTACATGTCGATTTTGTTATAATATTTTGTAGCAAATAATAATTTTTTCACAAGATCTGAAATAAAATATTGTAAAAAATAAAATGAATTGTTTGTAATTTTTAAAATATAATGTTAAATTTCATTGGTATTTATCAATAAATTAAAAAAACTATTTTAATTAATAGTAACGACGGCTAATTAATCGTCAAAGAAGTAATTTCAGATAATCGAAAAGTTCTTTATTTCAGTTATATTGCTAAGTACTTAAATTTAAATAAATATTTAAACAATTATAATCTATGAAAGCCTCTTAAAAATAGTCAACAAATGTAAGAATATAACCATTTTTTTGACTAGAGACAATATAGAAAATATAAAAATTCATAAATAGTGTCACGAAACATTATATTTTGTTCTTAAGTTTTAACAAGCAATTCTGATATAAAATTTTGTCGAATCATCCTATGAACAAGCTAAATAAAGTTTCTAACTAATATCAAGTTTTGCTTAAATTTTTCTATAGAGCACTTGAAACATCATTCAAATGTTGTATTTCTTTCACAAAAATACATTTTATTATAAATACGTACACGCAATCCCAAGTACATGAGCAAATAAAGAACTCGTAAGGCTATAAACGCTCCACTATCTATTCGATATTACTTGAATACTGATAAAATTTAAAAATAAATAATAAAAATGGTAATAATTTATAGAGTTATTGTAGAAATAAATATAGCTAATAAATTTTCATAAATATCCCAAATATAATTTGAAATAAAAATACTAAAATAAAGATCAATTGGAAATGATATTATTGTCACAAGAAATTATTTTAATTGTATGATTTGATTAAAAATGTTAACATTCATTGTAATGTCGAGTTTAATAATTTTTAGTATATTTATATTTTCTCATACATGACAGAAAAATTTTTTAAGAAAATAAAAATTCAAAATCATAATTTACTTTTGAAATATGAAATTTTATTTGAAAATTAACTTCACTTTTAAATATTGATGAAGAAACTAGTATTTTAGTATTTGATATTAATATATTATCAATCATGTATTAATCTTTAAATATAAAAAATATTTTAGTTGTAATGATGAATAAATAAGTATAAAAAATATCAAATTCGTATCTATTAATATACATCTGAATACCATGTAATAAATAATTTTATATAGATTATATAATAATATATTTTAAGACTAAAAAATTTAAAAAATAATTAGAGCGTATTTATTTTTCAAATTATATTATAAATAAATTTTTTAATTATTTAATTAACAATTATTGAAATTTATCTTTTTATGATTAAGGAAATTCAATGTAGAATATACCTTTCACCAACTATTAAATTACCGTGTCGATTTATTCTCAACTTACGCAACTGATTCATTTTTAATTATTCATTTATTATTATTGTTACTAATTGATGTATTCATTTCAATTTGAAAAAAAATTATTTATTTTACAATATTATTCACAACTAGATATAAAATAGTTAAAATTTTTTTCAAGCAGATTAAACTTCTTTCTAGAAAATTATGTATAACTAGTTGTAAAATGAAATTGTAAAAATTAGGTGGGATTAAAAATATTCTTATTAATATTAAATTTGATGAATTAATGTCTTAAGAAATATATGCTTTAAAAATTTTTACTCAATTAGATCTGTACAAAAATTAAATGATTTATATTAATCTAAAATCGATATGTCAGTTATTCAAATTTCTATTACCCAATAACAATATCGAGTATTTTTTTAGCTATTTAAAACTCTTGAATATTCCGTCAAAAATATTAATTCGTTAATTATTTAAAATTTAATGCAATTATAATGACATTTGATATTAATTAAAAGAATTTTTAATTTAATTGATTTTAAATATTATTTATTCATAAATAAAAAGTATATTGTTGGTAAATAATAAATGTTCATTGTATTTATTTTCTTTAATAAAAAATTAACATAACTTATACTGAAATTTTATTTCATAATCAATACAACTATAGATGGATGAAAATTCAATTAAATACATTATAATTTTTTATAACAATATCATTTTAAAATGTAAGTACCTATTAGCATATTAATATAAAAATTTATATAAAGTGTAAATTTTTCCACGAATGTACTCTTTATTTAACTTGACCAATATATTTTTAAATTTATTTACCTTAAATTAACACTTACCAAGAAACAATAAAACTTCATATTAATAAAAGTTTATAAAGTATATAAAGTTTATATTGATAAAATTTAGAATTTTGAAACTATCTTCTTACATTATAAATAAATAGTATAATATTCCACAAAATTTATTCAAAAATTTGAGTATATAAAGACATTTTCATTGTTTAAAATTTACAAGCCATGATAACTATAAAAAATATGTTTAATCAGCCATTAAATAGACCTGAGTACTATTACTAGAAAGCCGTATACATGGCGATTTGAATTTCAAATCGTTTCGCGACATCCTGAATACTTAAAATCCATCTTATATTTATATATTTTATTTATCAAAAAAATATTGATATTAAATCTTTTGAAAAAGTATAAACTTAAATTTAAATTGTATAAAAAGTAAAGTAAAAGTGATTTATTGAAAAAAATTGTACGGTACGCAGTGCAACCCTCTTGATAATAAAATTCATTCAAACTTAACAAATATCAGTAAGAGTACACGATTAGATGAAATTCAATCAATTTGACATAATACTTGATAAATTATCGATCTTTTGTAAGCACGAGTGATGTGATATAGAAGCTCTTCCCACAAATAACTTGTCAATATGCGGTTGACGTCGTCCGTAATATTAACAAACTGACGCCAAACGAATGCGGAATAAGCATATCGGAAACACAACGAAGTATACTTATTGCAAATTGCTTCAAGTAATGTAGATAAATGAAATTTACATTTCAATTAAATGTGAAGAATGAATATTAATTTTCAATGATAAAGTTGTAAAATTAAATCATAGAAACAAGAACAATATTGAAGCCTTTATTTATTTCAAATTGAAAAAAAAAAATAAGTAGTACTGTTTCATCATTTATTTATATTTTAGGCGGTAATATATTCTTTACCAAAAAAACAATTTTTATTACTTGAATTACAACAAAACGACTCTTCATAATTTGAAATAGGTTTATTAAAACCATAAATATAAAGTAATAAATATTATTAGAATGTATTAAAAAATTATTATATAATATTAATAAATTGTCTGATTAAAAACTTTATATTAAAGTATATAAAAATTTTTTTAAAAAACTCTTTTTATATTAATAATCTACGTCAAACATGTATATGTGCAGCCTTGATCACTATTAATTAATCTAAATATAGTCTAATATAAGTATACTTCGAGTACTATTATATTAGTACGAATAAAATATTCCAAATTGATAATAATAAACTGAGATGTTAAGAAAGTATAGTTATTTTATTATTTTTATTGTAAGTAAAACTCAAATTTTACCAAGCATTATTGTATAAAATTCAGTTGAAGAATAAATTTATAATGATTTAGTTTTTTCAAATCGACTGTTATATCAATATTGTCACAATTCTAGTGGTAACTATTATTAATATAGTTGTTTTTAAAATAATGTGACATTTAATTTTAGAAGAAAAAACTAACGAATTAATTTCATTCAACTAATATCAAGGACGAATTTAAACACAGTATTCATAATCATTTTTTGCAAATATCTAATTGTACAAATAAATGCTACTTGTGAAATATGGGCAACGATGAAAATGAAAGTAATAGATCTGAGGCAAAGAAAACAATCGTCACTCAATATCTCCGAAACTTGCCCAGTGCGCTCGTGTGCGCGTGTCTCGTATTATTGTTTACTCCTCCTCCAACATCATTGTGTTACCCAGTACTCGTAAACTCTATTGGCATCTCTGTCATTCGTTCACACTTGCCTAACATTTCGTAACACGTGCGCATCTCCAACACTTGCAATAAAACCCGACAACTTCATGCTTACCCTCATTTGGCCTCTTTTTTCTGCCTCCGGCTTGGGATCAACATGATTGAATGAGTAGGTAAGTGCAATGATTGCAGTATTCACAGGTAGAAAGAGATAGATAGATAGATAGATAAAGAGAGAGAGAGAGAGAGAGAGAGAATTCCAAATGTCCGAACTTGTTTTCAGTTTAAATGTATTTCATTTTTATTCTTAATTTTTTGTTGTTTTTATTTCATTTTCTCATTGTTTTCTGATTAACTCTATCTTTCAATTATAATTGTCGTATGATAGTACAACACATTGATGAAGATTTGTATAATATTACATTACAAACAATTTCCACTTCACTTTGATTCAGTTGATTATATCAGTATTAGAATGTTCATCTCTTTTAAATTTTTTCTAATCTTAAATTTTTCTATAATTCTATAATTTAATATTAAATATTTTAAATAATAAATCAATTTACTGGAATAACTTTGATAAAAATATTGATTTAAAGGAACTAGTTGGTGTAATATATAAAATGTTTTCTGCTCATAGATTTCTAATGTAACTCGTCAAACGACTTATAAGCACAAGTATTTATTAAAATAACTATGGGGTGCGTCTAAAAAATTGTTTTTAACTAAAATTTATTAGTATTATTTTGTAAATAACCATTACGTATATGAGTAAAAGAGTAAATCTGAATTTCATATTCATAATTTGTCCCACGGTTAAAATAATACCACTCAAGTAAACACGGTTTTTAAAACAAATTTATCAAACTGTATTATTTTTCATTAAATATAAGCTATTAAGTATATTCCATTACAATTGAATTTCAAATCTCTACTTACTTATGAGTCAGTGCGTGAAAAATCCCGATTAGTCGCATACTTTTTTTTGCATTATACGACTAATAAATACGCTTTTAATTTTCTATAATTCCACCGAAATCTCAATGAAAAAATTTTGGAACGACAATGATTTTGCACTAAAAAAACAAAGTTACAACTCCAAGTGAAACACTCGAATTTTTAAGTGCCGATGGCCAATCGCAAGTGCAAAAGTGCGAACACTAAGACAGGGGGACGAGGTGAAGTCGAGGACGAGGACGGGTGTTGAGAAGAAAGAGAACAAGAATGCATTCAGCTTTTAAAAGGCACTCGATCGAGCTAAAACGACAGGCCACTGACCGGCGTTATTTAATCGCCAGGATCGCGATTACAACGACCAGGATGACAAGTTCCAATCGCGGTTCTTTATAACCGAGTGCGCATATCCGAAAAAGATGAATATATGTTTATGTGTGTGTGTGTGTGTGTGAGTTTAGTTATTTTAGATCAATTGTTTGTTTTTTCAAGCGCTTCACATACATGGTCTGTCTCCGAAGTATCGAGTTTTTTTTTTTTTTTTTGCAACTATTGGTCGTAGCGTCTTGAGAAGGGTCTTAAAATGCAGAGAAAGCCTTTTTTCATTTGTTTCTTTTTTTTTTGTTTTTTCGATAATTTGAAGAGGCAGAATTTTATTTTCGCGCTAAGGGTATTTTTCGATTTTTAGACACAGCGCGCTGAAGCGATTAGTGGAAAAGCGCTATGCGATAACATTTTGTTGCAACTTAAAAAAAACAGTACAGAAAGCTTTAAAATATTAAAACAGGCTTATAAAGAGAATTGTATGTCAAAATCGTAATGTGGAAAAAGAGCATTCAAAGAGGGCTGCGAAAAGATAATCGACGTGTCTGTATTTGGGAGCCCAAAAAGTTTTCGAATCGCTACGAAAACCCATCGCGTGTTAAAAATTTTAAATTTGAGCCGCTGATTAACAGTTAGAGAAATCGCAGAAAAATTGAATTTAATGCAATCTATGGTGCACAATATAGTGCAAAAACATTTAAAAATGCGAAAAGTTTGTGTAAATATCAAAGCTGAGGAGATTCAGACTGCTTTTGAGAGCTGAAAAACTCGTCTTCTTAAATGTGTTGATGCAGGAGAAAATTAATGTGAAGAATTTAAAATTTTTGGTTTGAAATTGTTTCTAAGTTCAATAATAGATAATATTTCATTACAAAAGGTAAGTGTTTTCTTTTTTTTTTAGAATCTTTGAACGAAACATTCTCGCGTAGCGTTTTTTCACTAATCGCTTCAGCGCGCCGTATCAAAAAATTGAAAAACACCCTTCGCGCAAAATAAAATTCTGCTTCTTCAAATTATTGTAAAAACAAAAAAAAAAGAAACAAATGAAAAAAGGCTTTATCTGCATTTTAAGATCCCTCTCAAGTCGCTACAACCAATATTTGCAAAATAAAAAAGAAACTCGATACTTCGGGGATATACCATGTATAGCATTGATTATTCTATTGTAAACAAATTATATAAAACATAATCATAATTATAAAAATAATTTTTAAAGTAAAATTTATCTTTTTATTTATAAGTAATTCATTTTTTTATCTAGTTTAAATTAGATCATTTCAAATAAATTATTTAAAATTTAACGATTATCATCTTATATTGATTATTATCCAAATATTCATCTCCTATTTATTTATTCATACATATGTAATTATTCATTGAATTTTTTTCAAAATTTTTTCAACTATAATATATTTATATCATAAATAAAAGTTATAAACTTTTTTATTATCTACGTAATTATTGTATTTAATTAAATCATTAGTAGTGAACTACATAAGTTCCAATTCATATTTAATTAATATATTATTCAATGCATTTTAAAATTCTTATATTTACTATAAGAACAATAATCTTAATTTAACCATAACAATCGTTCATGAAATTTAGACAAGATTAGTATACAGTATTAATTATAACTTAAATTAAATATAAGCTCAAAACGTAACGTTGGCCAACATTTGTCATAAAGGGTATCTGTTAATTTGCAATAACCTCTTTCTATCTCGTATATTTATTAAAAGTAAAAAACCTAAATTTTGTTTCTTGATTCATCATATAAGAATGTCGTTAGCCAATATTAAGTTATACAGACATTTTTGTTTTTCCGAATGTACCATTGGAATTTAATCCACATAATATATTTTTCAGTACTAGTATATGGAATCCTACAGATATTTATATCATTTTTAGATAAAGTACTAAAACTTTATATAGGAATATATACATGTATATCAAGTAAGCATCTAAATCATTCATTTCTGGGAGTTACAAATTTTAATACCCATTTTCCCACATTAGATAAGGATAGAACAGCAGCTAAGTTTTCGTTCTCTCTATTTCTCTTTCAGTTTCTATCTTCTTTGCGTGCATAAAAAACAAATCTCCAAATCAAAGAAATGGATTAACCCCAAGACCTCTGAATCTAACAAGCAAATTATCTCTGAGATATATTACATAGAAGTTTTACGAGTGGTTAAGAATATGAGAGCAAAAAAAAAGTGGTTGAAGGAAGACAGAAGATAAGAATTGAGTGTCAGACGCCTGTTGCCACCAATACATCGGCCATTCGACTGCTTAAAATACACTGTAGCTATTGTTTGATTGTTCCGTTTTATTATTTTTCCTCTAGAATTATAAATATTTCGCAAAAAAATAAGAACGATTAATTTTTATTACACAGTAGACTTGTTTTTTGCATAATCCTGCGAAATCTCATTTTTTTAATAGTCATTTATTATAAAAGACCAAAATTTATACTCTTTTTACTTTTGTTTTTAAAATTAATTATGAGATTTACTATAACAATTATCTTATGTATGCACTAGAAATTAAATTGGTCATGTTTCTCCTACAACTATAAGTATTTATTTGAATTAAATATAATAAATAAATCAGTTTATTTAATTAAAAGAAATTTAAGCTGAAAATAACATTCAAAGTTTAAATGATTTTCAATGAAAATCGCTTCAATTCATATTTGCAAAATAGGATAAATCATATGTTAATACAATTTTATAAGACTTGTGACAAATCTTCTTTTAATTACCTGACTTGTTTAAGCAAAACGGTTATACAATATATCATTATAATTGCTTATTTCATTAAATAAATTATAAATTTAGATAAGCACAAAACTGTTTTTAAGGAAATATATGTGAAATATGGTATCTCTACGATTTTTAATCTTACACAAGCTTAGAATAGTCTACGTACAAATACGAAAATTGTCTTTCTTAAAAAGAACATGTTATATCCAAATAAGAAACAGATGAAATTATGAAAAATATATTGCTTACGTCCAAAAAATACAAAATTACAATACAAAGCGTATCACAATGAGAAATCAAATTGTATTGTCAAGAGACAGTATCAATGATTGAAAGCCAGTACTATCTCATCCATTTACGAGTTACAAATATAAAAAATTTTTTTGGAGATAAAACGGGACAAAAAAGAAGATGAACAAATCGAATGAATTGCAATACAACTCAGCTTCCAAGTTGTCCACTCCGAAGCTTTAAGGATAATTCAAGAGGGGCGGGGTAACCTATGCACTGGTCATCTATTTCGGTTTTTCTTTTTTCTTCTGATTTACAAGGATGTTTTCACTGTTTTTAGTTAACATTAACGCCTGAAAGTAAAGAATAGATTCTCTATATTATCGTACCGCCATTGGATGTCGGTATAATATTCGTTAAGAATAGTTTTCGATTCTAAAACACGTTTTCTCGTATGTCCTTGTAGTAGGATATACACGAGATATAGTTTGTGAGCTCCGAAATTTTGCGATATTGTCGAGGATCTAAATTATCGTTCTTGTCATTGGAGAATCAATGTGTTTTTTTTTGGAAAAGAGAACTTTGTTGTATATTTACTTTTTATCAATCGCAGCTTATTTTTAAAAAATTTAATATATTGCGGTGACAAATTGATCTAGTTATTATTATATACAAGCTATAATTGAATTATTAAAAAATTTAAATGCAGTTGATGTAAATGTGAGCTACAAATGATGATACTAATAACTGTCGTTGCAAAAAATGCAATAGCACAATAATTAAACTTCACAATGTACCGTCAAATTTTATTTATTTTATAGCCGAAAAAAAATGCATAAAATGTGGTAATAGCTTTTTAGCTTAAAAATCTTATTGTATTTCACTTATAAAATAATACATTAATTTTAAAAAATAATTACAAACTTAATATTAACTGTCAAAGCATATTTTTTCGTCGTTAATAGTCATTAATTTCGCCGTTCTATTTTAATATTTGTAGCGTATTTGATCTAACAATGTACTGGCTCTATTTCAATCGATACACAATTAAAAATTCATTATTACTTCTTTATGTATTAATACATCAGCCGGTATTATATTTTGTATAGCTCGGTCATTTCACAACATATAATATTATATATTTAATAAAATATAATATAATATAATAATAGTGGTATTTAATTATCTCTTTGTTGACAATTAATTTATAATTATAAGCACTGTATTTAATGGAGATGTAGTTATCGCGGAGATGATAAAATTTAAATAATAAAGAACCATAGAAACGCTTATTTTAAATTGAAAATGATAATATTTTTTTTGTCCCCGGAAACCAAAGTCAATTGATGACATGGTAAAATTGGGATGAAAAATGTAAGAAAAGTATAAGCTTTTATTGTTTGCAATAAAAAGAAAAGTATAACAATAGAACGGTGGATTAGGGATAGGTATAGTGGAGAAAAAGATTAGCTCACAAGAGAGAAGGAGAGTACGTTAAATAGATGAAAAAATGAATAAGCGAGTAATAGAAGTTAATCATAACGTGTAGGAAATTCTTAAAATTGAGTGCGCATGAGGAGAAGCACACACACACCACACGTGCACATGTTCATGCGCGTACAGATGAATGTTATATAAACGCATATAGCGAAGCACTTCGATCGCGGAATTTATGTTCCACTGGGAGCAACGAACCTCCATTAAATTCCGTGACCATTCGTGCGTGCTGGGGAAAAATTCTCCCAACATTATATACGCTACTCTTGCACATGCATGCATATACGAAAAGAATCTCGAGAAGTCTCTGAGGAAAAAAAAGAAAAGAAAGGAAAAAAAATAAAAAAGAAAGAAAGGTAGGTTTGTGTTCTTGTCCGTCTTTTTTCCCTCGTTTTCGCGTCGTAAAGTTGGAAATCCCCATTGATCGACAGAAAGAGAAGCCGAGCCAAGGAGCTCGCGCGCGCCTTGCAGTCGTAAGAAAATATTATTTCTTTTGGTCTTTTCTCCGCTTCTTACGCTTCATGTTATGAAAAGATTCAAGAGTCCTTTTCCTCGAAAACGACGAGCAAGAATTCAAATTCGATTTTTTAGAGGCGTTGAAGAACCCTTTAGGGCTGCCTTTTCATCTTTTCACACGCCGGTTTTCATGAGTTTTGAATTTTAATTGAGGGCGCCAATCGATGTTTTCTTTTATTACTTCACATCATTTTTACTATTACCCTTCATTTTATCAATTCAAATATATCTTTTTTAAACATTTTGTAAAATAATTAGAAGCAAAGTAATAATACACACGGGATTACTGGGTGACTTTGAAGTTCAACTTTGAATGATTTATGTGTAACCCATTGAATGGATTCCAATAATTAATAATTTATAAAAAATTTATTCTTCTTTTCATTTACAATAATGTATTTTTATGTTATGTATAGTTATTTCTACGTAATAAGCCTAAGGTGATATTATACATATTCGTTTTAAAATCTAATACCAAAATTATTTATTTAAACAAATTTTTTTTCTAATAATGGCAAGTTTGAAGATTATTTAAACTTTGAGACTAGTTATAATTCTGAGTTTTCTTAGGTAAATAAAGCTATCATTATACGAACGGTTTACTTTTTTCAAATCCAGTACTAACCCTAATAGATGTATAATCACGATAAAAAATCTTTTGGAATAAAGATAAAAATCCAATAAAAATTTATATTTTTCTTTAGAAGTGAAACAAGCATATTTTTCTACCTGCCACGGAGATAAACATTTTTTGAAGTCATCTCATTTTCGTAACAACTTCCATGAACATTTTACTTTCTATTTTGTCCTGGCTGCAGTTTCTTCTTTTTATTATTTTATGCATACTCTTTCAACAATTTACTTTCTTTACTTGTGACTTTACCGACTTTAATTTTTTATCAAAAGCTTTACCGCTCGGAAATATATTGATCAACTTTTTAATACATAGTTTTTCGAATAAAAGATGCAGAATTGAATCTTTGTTCGAAAACTCAGTTTATCATGTTATATGGATCACAATTGTATAATACACAGAGATAGCAATGAAAACTTTTAATTGGTTTTTATTTCCAATAGCATTATTTGGTAGGTGGATGCTAAATTTAATCAATGAATTCTTTAAGTTTAAATTTTAGAAAATTCTTTGATTTACATTGAAAAACTAATTATTTATTTAGCTCTAAAAATCGCATACTCACAATCAGTTGCAATAATTTTTATCTGCTTTACAACTATAAAATTATTCTTCATAACAAAAGCTAAAAACCTATTTCGCTAATTAAATTATACAATAATAATCTCATCAATATTGTTTAATGCGAATTAAGAAAATTTCATTAGAAATTTTAATATTTTATAATTTAATTAATAATAATGAATATTAAAACAATTTTATTAATATAAATTAATAATTAATATAAATTCAAACTGTTAAATCGCAGTATGTTAACAAAATTATAAATAAATAACTAATATATTTTTATTACAAAAAGAATAATGTATTCATTAATTAATGTAAAAGTATTTTAATGTAATCAATTATTGTTAAAATTTACAATTATATTGATTTAAAATGATTTTATTTGATTTTAGTAAGAATAGTTATATATAATCTGTACATTGCAAAGTGATTTATAAATACAATACTATGACAACATTCCAGTTAAAGAACTGAAGATCCGTAATGTTGATAATTGTATCATATTAATTTTAATTTTCTTACGCAGTTAATGGTTCAATACAAAATTGAATGGTGATTGGTCCAAATGACAAAAGCGAACATATCATCTGTCAAGTTGCTTATATAACATTTGTTTATCCTTTTTATTATGTTTTTTAATTTATGTTTAAATAAAATTTCTGTAGATTACTTTATATTTCGCTTTATCAGAATATTATTCAAGTTTATCTTTTTATAATATGATCGAAATTTATTTAAAATAATTAAATACAAAATGTTGAAACGTTACAAAATATTAGGTATTAGAAAAGAAAAATAATTCTATATTTTTTATAATAATATTGTACACATAAAATAGGAAACGCATTGATTAAAATTAGTAAATCATTTTTAAATTTTTAAATTATAATTAAATTTGTTTCAGTGTTCAATGATCTAAACCTTAAGATAGCATTGGCATTTTAAGTTACAAGATAGAAAATAGAAATGTAAACTAAAAATATACATACATGTAGTATATTTCGAACTATAATAATTGTTTTTTATATTATTTTTCATTCTAAATTAATTTTAGTTAGATAAAGTTGACTCACGCTGTTTCCATGTTAATATTTTTATGAAATAACATATTTTTTTTCAATCCAAATATTACATAAAAAACACAATATTTTAAAAAATTTTAATTTTATAATTTTATAAAGTACATTTGTTTAATATTATAAAATTAGAATATGTATTTTTAGTTATTTTTTATTATTTACCTATACGAACAAATATATCACATCTATATGGATGTTTTTCTACATACGTGGATAAATGATTATGGTTAAAGTAATAAGGAAAGTTAAAAAACAGTCGTATGATTAAGAAGGTATTTCTGTAATCAAATAAGATAAAAAACACATACGAAGGGATAAAAGAAAAAGTATATATGATCGATTTAAGAGAATTGTTATAATGTACTTGCAACTTTTGCATTACGCATTACAACATGTGCTTTGGAAAAACTGAAAATTTTTCATATTCTAAGACAAGTAGCAAGTTTGTTTTCAACGATGGGCAACAATAACGAAATTAAATGCGTTTCAAGAAAACTCTTTTTATACTATAATAAATTATATTAAATAAATATATTAAATTATATTAAATTTCAATTTTTGTATTTAAATGAAGTATAAATTTGTATCGCTTATTGATATGTTATTATATTACAGTTTAAAATATTTTTAAAATATTATTTTATAAGCATTACATTTAATTAGTATTGAGTATAAAAATTTTTAATACGTAATAATAATCTTGCTTTCTTATCTTAATGAAAATGATTGTAACATTAATTTAAAATTGATAGTCTATACATTAATATCGAATCTTCTCATTGTTTCTAAAAAAATTTAATTGGAAATTTTACATTTAATTTTTAAATTTAATTAGGAAGTACAAAACATTCTTTACATATATTTATAACTTGTATTAAAATTACTTTTCAAATTAAAAAAAAATATAATAAAAAATTAGGTAAATTTAGAATATTATTACTGATGATATTAATTCAGATTATAATACAATTTTTTCAAATATCATTAATGTGTGTTTAAGTAAAACTTCTTAAATAACATGGATCACTAATTATAGCAATAAAAGCTTAAAAAATCTATTTAATAAAAATGTCTACATAATTTTTGTTTAATAATTTTTCTTTAGCATTGTATTGTTGATAAATTATTAAGATTTCGTCTCTGCAACTCAATTGTATTTCTTAACATGTTAGTGGCAATTTAGTTTTATCGATATTTGTTTTTCGTTCACATTCATTATCCCATGCACAACGAAACTTCTTCTAATTTTGCTCGCACTCCTTTTCTTCAAAACTCATATACACATATTTATAGACAAAGATGCAGCGGCAGGTAGTGAAAAAGTAAACTTTCACGACTGGTGACACAAAATGTGGTAGGAACAATAAGATCGGAGATGCAGACTCCACAGGTGCTATTTCTTGCGGGAGAGTTGTATTATTCAATTCTCTGCTTTTCTTTATTTTTCCACTTATTGAAAAATATTTTCTGTTCCAAACGTTTTTGATTCTCAGATCACAAACATTGTATGTTGGGGAGTAGAGTAAGACATTGTGTCATCGTTGGTCCACTTGAAGAGTTCTTTTTACCGAGATACTATTTTTATGACGCGTATTTTACATTATTTGGAAAAAAACGAAAAAATAAATTTATAACTTTTCTAAATCTCCTTAATATAAATATACTTAAAAAAAATTATCATAAATTTTATGTTTTTTTCGTAATATTCCTTCAAAATATGTTTTTAGCGAAAACAAAAGGGTCGATTTTTTTTTGTAAAATTTATAAACACTCATGATATTTGCATTGTACTTTTATAATCAATAGATATATTCATTGGAATATATCCATTAAAATATATAATGTACCGTTATTAGTATAAAAATGTATATTGAAATAGTAATTTTTAATATAGGAAATTTAATTTAGGATATAATGATAAGCAACTGATTTTTTAAAATATCCATCTTTAATATACTAAATATTTAACTAATAATTTAATAATATTATTTTTTATTAGAAACTAGAAAGCCGGAAATCAATAATCCTCCAATTTTAAAAATCTGTATCTCACTGGGTGTACAATAATAATGAGTTTTTGAAATAATTCTCCATTGTGACCTTATGTAAAGAATTATTTTCAAATTTTTAACTTAAATTTTGAACACGATTAAACAATATTTGAGAGACAGGTTCAATAAAAAATCTATACTCTTAGATAATTACCCATGAAAATTTGAAATTTCCTCATAGAGCTCAATTCATTTTTCAATACTTTCTCTTGTAAAATATTTAAAGAGAGAAATAACCCTGACTGCGTGTGTTCACCTGCGGTGCTTGAATTTTCGTAAGTGAAAACTGTTCGAAGATGTTAAGGTAAACACGAGAAGCAGACTATGAGACTTTCTAGTTTCAGTCAAGGGCTTTCCTTTGTTTTCGTCTTCGATTGTAATGTAAAGAAAGGTGGATGGGCGCGGTTACTGAAGATCGCAACAAAAAGTAAATAAGGTTTGCGCCACTCAAAATCTTTGAGGGATGTTATTCGAAAATTTAGACAATCGGTTATAGTAACTTATGTCCACTTTTTAACGAGAAAATACTAATCCTTCTTCTTGAAAACTTAATAACAAAAGCATTGGGACTGTGAAATAATGATTAATGAGAGAATATAAACGAAATTGTCAAATGAGTTTCAAATAGAAATTTTAAACTGAATAAACTTGTTTTTTTATTTCTTTTGTTATAATAATTATTATTGACTATTATTATGCTATTGATTTTCTATTAATTTAAATTCTGTATCTGAGAATATAAAGTATATTTTGTGAGCAGAATTTTCCTTGGTTCATATTTATTTAAAATATGTAGGTAAATAATTCCTGGTATTGTTATAATTTTTCATATTAAAAAATATATTTACTGAAATAATTTAGTAAGTTAAACATAGTTGAAAAGTTGGTTCAAAATTTTAGATTTAAAAGTAAAAAGTATTATTTGTTTACTTTTTGATATTATCGAGAGTTGTCTATTCAACTGTAATTGTAAATGTTTAGAAACGATCAATTTCAATTTTTTTTTTTTTTTAAAAGCAAATTTTGAATATAAATTTATTTTTATAAATCCAAAAAGTAATCAAGCCCAAAAATCAGATATCAGAAATAATAAAATACAAAAAATTTATTTGTAAATTACTTAACCGAAATAAGATTTATAACAGAAAAATCTTATCTAATAATCTAATTATTGTTTCATCATCTACAATCCGCATCTGATCTTTAATTATTTATTCTGAGTTTATTTATTGCGACTAATTTTAATATTATTTCAACAATAAGCCTTTTCCTTAATTACAGTTTCAGTATGAGTGAGCGCTAAATCGTAATTTTTTCTTCCCTAATTTTTCATGTTCGAATATTTTTTCATTGTACTAATACTACATATTCGATACATAGTAGCCTTTGCAATAAAATTGTTAGATATAAATTAATAATGCCATTTAAAATATATTTTTTTTACATAATTTTTAAATATTTTTTAGTATTCAAGTCAATAATATCAGTTTCTATAAAGATAAAAAATAAATAATAAAACAATGTTCTTCAATAATAGAGAAATTAGCAATAACAATAATAGTAATAATAATAGTTAATAGTAATATTAATAAGATTTTATTATTTTTTTAGTATAATTGAGTCATCATTATTTTCTTATCAATATATTGTAAGAAAAAATTAAAGAGATCTTAGAAAATAGAAAATCGAATAATAGAAAAAACAGTTACCAAAAAGTGATAAAGAACATACAGTTATAAACAACAACAGATGTAGAAAAAATTACATATCGTAATATAAAATAATAAATGTTATTTGATATTGTGTTTGTGTGAAATGAATTTTGTCGAATTTACAAAGTAAAATTAAAATATATTCATTAAAATACAGATGTGTACATGTATGTTTTCAACGATAGCTCTACTTATAAAGTGAAAATAATTTTAGCAGGTAAAAGTTACTTATAAATTATATAAATGTACATCGTTTTGTGTAAACATTTCCGCATATATATAAGAATCAAATATGTACCAACAACATAGTAATGTAAAAATTCAACAAACTTCAATAGTTCAAATTTTTTAAACCATCATCAAATAATTATATAATATTAATAATTATTATTTTAATCATTTAGTATAAATTGTGTTTTTACTCATTAATTTGTTTAAATATCTAAATTCAATGTTATTACACATGATATTACATGCAAAAATTCACTACTGTATAGATACATTATAAATACATTAAACATACAATGTTGTACAATAAGTACAAGAATATTTGCAGAGTTAATATTAATAATATAATGAATTTTATTGATAATTGAGTTGTTATTCAATTATGTATACTGTTATTACTGATGTTTCTCACTATACATGTACTTACCTTTTCTTAGTGTAAAAATATACATTACTTTGTTTTTGATAGGCAACAAGTATTGT
This sequence comes from Eupristina koningsbergeri, assembly GCA_018907245.1. Taxonomy (NCBI): domain Eukaryota; kingdom Metazoa; phylum Arthropoda; class Insecta; order Hymenoptera; family Agaonidae; genus Eupristina; species Eupristina koningsbergeri. The sequence continues at coordinate 1,884,089 of JACCHV010000105.1, forward strand.
GAATGTTGAGTACACAGTGATAACTTTAATTATTTATTTTAATAGTAAAGTAGAAATTATAAAATAGAATCCTATGGTATAGTTCTGTTCTTATTTAAGTTGAATATAGTATAACAAATGGTAAAACTTGATCGTAAATAAAAAAGAGTATAAATATTGTGAATGAAGTATTGAGGAAAATGCGTAGATGAATTAGATGTACACAGATGTTGATCATATAATGATCAAAATTTAAAATACATGTATGCATAAATTTTTATTTGTGTCGTATCATTTTTATTAAAAATAGGCTACAATGGAACAAAATCACAATGATAAAATTCGGATAAGACTAACTAGAACGAGTCGCTTACCCAAGATTGTTATTTTATTATATGCTCAGCCAAGGTGCGACTGTAAGAAACTTATTAAACTTTTTGTAATAAATTTTATCATATTAGAGATTTTTTTATTTCATAAATTTTTGACATTTGATAAAGTATAAATTTATTATGAAGATTTCTTTAATATTCTTTACGATTTTACTGAAAAATAGTAGGGTATTCACGAAGACTTTATCAACTAAATAAGAATATTATATGAAATAAATAATAAATAAAAAATTTTTCTTGCATAAACTGAGTATTCAAATTTATTTTTATGTTTTATTTTTTAAAATAAAAACGGAAGAAATATTTTATTTTTAATTTAAAAAAATTTCCTTTTAATATAGTTTTAAAATTTTTTCGAAAAAATATCGCAGAAATAATTACTGTAGAATAGAAATAAAATAAAATTTTCTTTATACTGTTAGAAAATTTTCAATCTATTTTTAACAAACTTATAAATATTATTTAAATATTAATTATTAATTACCTGAAATGTTTTATTTGCTTAAATATAATACTATTCTATGTATTATTTAGTAAGTGATAAATTTGCAATAATAAAAAAATGAGTGGATATAAAAATTGATATGAAAAATTGTAAAACAAAAGTTTTATACATTAAGTGACGTCAAATGAGATATAAATAATGTATAAATAAATAGTATTTGTTAAATAAATATTATTAAGTTATATTTTATTTTTTAATATTTTAAATACTTGAGAAAAATTTATAAGTATGAACTCAATATATATTTTATAAAGAATCATTAAATAAGATTATGTCTGATATTATAAAAAAATGTATTGGCAATATAAATAAATTCAATTAATTTATAAGCTTATAAAATTAAGATTTTATTAATACTTAATTCAAATTTTTTAAATAATTTATAAAATTATCAGAAATGGATGTACTCCAACAGAATTATTAATTTTCGATTACATCATTCGAGGAGCCAAAAGAAAAATATTTATAAACTAGTAGACAGGTCGATTTTATTATCTGATACATGTTACCACAAAGACAATTAAAAAAAAGTGAGTAACATTCTACAGCATAACAACTATTTTGACTATTTCTACAATAAACATATTAAACATAGACCGAGAACAATTAAATACAATGATTGTCTGGACAATAATTTACCAATATCTTTTTATAACATAATTTATCTTACATACATAAAAAAATTCTATGAAAAAATCAGCAACAAACGAAAAGCGTATAATATCAATACTGTCTACAAGATTAACAATAAGTTAAACTACATTATAAAATTGAGTGAGAACAGAAATGATAAGTGGAAAATTGATGACGTCGTTTACAAAAAAACTGCAAGGATTGCAATGCGACGTGTATAGGCGAAACCAAACATAATTTAAAAAAATTTTTCGAGTACAAAAAACAACAAAATACTAACTCGATGATTCAAATTCAGTCTCAAACGAATAAATACATGATAGATTGGGAAAAATGTTAAAATTTTAGATAGAGAGCAAAATAGTAGAAAGAGACAAATTTCGGAAATACTATACATTCAATTGAATCGTCACACTTTAAAAAGATAAGAGGACATCAATGTATTAAGCTATCAAAATAAATACCTGATGATAATAATGACGCGACATACAGCTGAGATATAAAGTCGACGTAAACGTACCTTGGTACATTTACATCTAACGACGAGACAACATAAGATATATGAAAGTTCTATATTATTGTACTGAGGTAATATTTATTATTGTATTTTAATTTTAATGTAATTTTAATTTAACTGTATTAATTTTGTAAAAAAATTTGATAAAGACCTGAAGAAGACAAAAGAAATTTTGTTGAAACGTCACTGACGCAAAAGATAGTATTTTGTTCACACCCATCAGGATCCTTATCCAAAGATTCTTAAACTTTAAATTGTTCAATATTTCATTTGTTTTTATTTTCAAAATATAAAAATACATTATTAATAGTATATATAAATATAATAATAGTAATAATATGTATAAAAACTATCAAAATACTATTCATTACGATAGTAGTGGCTAATTATAATTTTTCACTACCATCACTGTTTTATGACAATTATAATTATGTTTATGATAATATAATTAATGTTTGTATTAATATAAAATGGTAAATGAAAAATAGAAATTTATTCAATAATCTAAATCTTTTCATGTGATATAATATAGATGTATACGTATTATAATTATCACACTTTTTATATATAGAAGAAAATTAATTTTATATAGTAAATATAATGAAATTTCTAGCCAATGTTTTAGAACTGTGTGGATTTTTTTTACTTAAATATTCATGTATAAAAGTTTTACTTCAATATAAAACTTAATAAGATTTTTAAAATATAATTAAGATGTTAAATATGAAAATAAAAATGAAAAATGTACTGATCAATCTAAATATCTAAATTAATAGTTTAATTACAACTTATAGGGAGATGTGGTTTGACTCAAAGTTAAAATTATGCTAGATCATTCTTAAAAATAATGAATACCATAAATATTTTTAAATTAAAATAAATATAATTTAAGCCAGACAAAGTAATTGAACAAAGCATTTGGAAACCTTCTTGAATGTTGGAAATAAATTTTAAACAAATAAATAAGAGTTTTTGCGGGTGGACTGGTGTATAAAATCAACATTCGAGAAATATAACTTATATTCCAACGATAGGAAATCCTGGCGTAGGAGTCATATAATTGAAAAAAATAAAACTATTATAAAATCGTAGTCTCAACGACACCATTAATTCTAACGGAATTGTGATAAATCATAAAGCATCCGATGACATCGTTTAAAAAATTGATATATACCTCTTGGACAGATAGACAGACTCATGGCAGACTTTAGCTCTAAACCTGGCCAGACTTTTAATTTCTTATATTTTATATTCCACAATAATGTAAAAATATTTTTTTTTATATCGGATAAGATTATATCAATTATATTAAAAGTAAGTATGAATAAATATGAGCACAGGACAATTAGAGAGAGAGAGCACAGAAAATTAGAGAATTTTCGAGAGGATTTTTGTTACCTCGAATTTTTTTATAACTTTCCGTTTATTTTATAAACTATTATACAAATTCTTTTTCATAAACCAAATATTAATTAAAGTAATTACTGCTAATATATTATAAATATCTATTACATTTTGTTACATTTACTATTATTGATAATCATAGTTGTATGCTGAAAAATGTAAATTTATTTTTACAATATTATATCAATAATTAACAACTAATTTCAATTAATTTTTTCTGATTTAATTAATTTTTTTTTAAATTTTTATATTAAAATTTTTAAATTATGTTTTTGAAAAATCTATTTTAGTTAGAAATAATATGTATTTGCTTAATACTTTGTATTGCATGATTATGTACAGGATGTATCATAATGTCAAGATATATATATATTGAAATTTTAAAAGCATTATATTGTACACTTTATTTATTTTTTGTCTTAAAAAATCAAAGATATTTTATTTAATATAGAATAATAACATTTATCTAAATTTTTTATTCAATTAAATTAGATTATTTTAATATTAAGATAAATTTATTATGAAAAATTACATAATATGTCGATGAAATTAATAAAAAATCTAAATAATTTAAATATAATTTATATTGTCATACACAATTTTAAACATATATGTCAGATGTAGTTTTTAAAACATTTCTTTTACATATTATGCAAAATTTGAAGATTGATAATTCTTTCAAATAATAAAAGCACATTAAAAATAGGCTGATAAAAATTATTGATAGTCTATCTATATTATTGATAATAAACATATATCAATAAATGAATGGATCGTAAAATACAAGATAATAGAAAAGAAGAAGGAAAAGATTTTCCTTAGTTGTTTAGAGCCGACCAAATGATATTTTTCGTGTAGAATATATATACCTGGTATATAAGGTCATGTGAGTATATCTCTTTAAACTAGCCTTGGTGCTGTCTATTCTTGCGAATGAATTTTTTTCGTTTCAACAATTCAGTCTATTTTCAGCAACAAATGAAATGAAATGGAAGGAAATGTAAAAATTAAGTATACGCAAATTCGTATCGTTTTCCTGAATTTACTCTAGTAATATTTGGTAAAATTATTATACAATTTTAAGCTACTTTTCGAAAAGCATATATAGTGACTACTAACTCAAACTTCTTACAGGTATAAATGGATAACTTGGTAATATATTTTTATTTATATATTTATTTTTAATACTTGATTATTATTGTTAATACAATTGAGGAGTATTTTTCAGTTTAATGTTAAAATACAATAAAATTTAAAATATTATTTCAAAATATATGAATCAATTCAATTAAATTCTATACTTCAAATCAATGTTTGCTTGAAATTGCTAAAACAGAAAGTAAGAATTTGATGCTCTAACATTGTATATCTAAATAAATAAGTTGTCACTTTATTAAAGAAAATTTAAATGGTTCGAAATACTATTAATCTATTTATATTTATTTAATTTATGAAATTTCTAAAATATAATATTTTTATAATTTTAGATAAAATTAAAATAATTAAATACTACAATTAAAAAAAAAATATGAGAATAACAAAATAATGATTTTATTACTCATTATTTTTGTAAGACTAAATCGTTCCACTAGAATTTTAGTTACACTTTAGGATTTAAATTATTTATGTATAAATAATACTTTAAGCAATGTTTATTAAATGTTTAGTTATTTATCAATCAAATTATTTTTTAATCGTTTAAAATTATTTTATATTATTTGTTATACTGTACTTATTAAAACTCTTGTAAAAAATCAATGACCTTGTGTGTATGTATGTTAAATATTAAAATTAATTTTATAATAAATATTTATATTATTTAAAAATTAATATTCTTTATTACATTTTACCATATTTGTGTAATAAAATGATATAAAGACTAAATACCAATTTGACAATAAATCTTAAAACATCTTCTGGTTTATTTTTACTGCAGAAAAATATATTAATAAATAGTAATAATGAGAAATAAAAATGCAACCACTTAATTTTATATTTAAATAAAAAATAAATTTTTAGCATACTAATCAAAGGATATTACCTTTGTATTCAGATAGTACTAAGTAGTAAAAGTCGATTTTAGCGAGACTGGAAAAAAATTTTAATTTACTCTGTATTCATAAATATTTTAAAGTAAACTTCTATTCATAAGGAATACTTGGATAATATGAAAATAGAGCATAAATAAATGTGATATTTGCAGCCATTAATATCATTTATGGGTTAAAAAAATCGATACACATCTATATATTATTTTTCAGTTTTCAATGTAGTTAAAATTTTATAAATAAATAAAGCTAAGTGTAATTGTTTATTATATTTTATTATTTGTACAAAAATAATTTTGAATATTTATTATATCTTAGAATTCATTCTTTAGTATTTTAGATTCAATATTTTAGGTAATATGGCCTTTATATTCCATAAATTCAAATAAAAACTGTATTCTACAAATTTTGTATGTAATAATTGCGTTTATACGAATAAAAAAAACTTGTAAAATATAAAATATTGAATTCGCAAAAGAAGGTATTCAGTATTTTTGCACATAATTTATAAATAATGATTTAAATTTTGAAATGTATAAGTAATTATTTTTATTAACAATCTACGATAATTTTACTTGAATCAAATACATTTTTTGTTTATTTATATTGAACTACCATATGTAAATTGTGTATGATTGAACAATCTGTATTATTTCATCTTACGCATAATGTAAAATTTATTATAAAATAATTTATACGATATTAATTATACATATATTATAATATTATTTATTATGTAGTGAAATTAGTTATTAACATTCAGTTTATGGATTTTTATTTATAAAATACTATTAAAAATATTTAAAAGATGAAAAAATCGAAAAAATTACATATTGCAATTAATTTTGCATAAATATAAATAAAGATCTAAAAAATAATAATTTAAAAAATTTACTTCAGTACTTATACATATTTTGAATAGTTTTTATACGGAATATTGGGCTGTTATTACAAAAATAAAAATCTTTATTCACCAAGTTTCTTACGTAACGTAGCTGCGATTTTTACATGTACTATTGACTCGGTATTAAGTTTCATTGATATATTGAATTTAAAAATTTTCAAACTATTGAATCTTCAAATTGAATGTACTTCTTTAATACAAGAGTTTTCTTTTAAAAATAGAGTAAGCTTAATCAGCAATAAATCGCTGCAATTTTTATCGATAAGCAGGAATTCAATAAGAAATCATTTACTGAATTGTCTTTCATACAACTTGAGAAACAATTAAAAATTTCTTTTCTAGAAATTCATTTTAAGGTGTTCCTTAATGTGTTAATTCTTTAATTTATCCAAGCTTTGATCAGGATCGAAAAAATATTTATCTTAAAAGGATTTCGTATCATCAATAACTAAAAAAAAGCTAATAATTAGTTGGATATCAAGTAATAGGGTTAATGGACCATGTAACTCCAATAATGCAGTTACATCCCTGTCAGGAAATGAGTAAAGGATTAAGTAAGGAAGTGTCTGACCTTATAAAGAACATGTGTGTCCCGTGATCCCTCGATTGATAGTCATTGGGTCTCACTGGTTGGCGAGGACGACGGTCGCCTCAGCCAGACCGGCCCGTCCACACTTCCGCCACGTGCTTCTGTGCTCGAAGTCCTCCCGCTCCTGGTGGACACCTCGTCGGCGTCGCTCACTTATCTTCGATGTCACAGTTCCGCGACGTGGCGACGAAGCGCCTGAGCATATTACGTCCGCGTTCTGAGCGCGCACTCCGAGCCGGTCAGACTGATGAGGATGAAGACGACAAGCGAACGAAAGGGATGGGGCCAAGGATAAACGAGGGGGTGGTTGCACTGCTGCCGGCTTTTTCTCGGGACACTGCCTTAAGGGAAGTTGCGCTGGGTGGCGAGAGACACGAATCGAATCGCGTGCACGGAGCACTGGTGGTCGATAGCGTGGCGCACAACTGACGTCGCGACGCCTCGTCGGTGTCGTGGCCGACGGCGACCGTAACGCTTCTACCCCCGTGAAACCATCCCTTCCCGTCCGCACTCTTCCGTCTCGTTCTTACGACGCTCCCGAGCAGTCAGTCGCTTCTTCTTCTCTTCTCGATCTCCGAAACAACCCGGAAACTGACGAACATACCCGGTACTCTCTACCCTTCCTCCACCCCTGCCAACGACCCTTATTTTGTCTACTAATCTCCCCACTCCGGGCTCGCTCTGTAGAGCGCGAGTAACTCCATACGGAATTCCCCTTCTGCCGTGTATGCTGGCGCGTTGCATGTATGTGCCTTCACACGTACTTGTATTCATGGGGATGACGGCTACAAATGCTTGTTTGTGTATGCATACTAGATTTGTGTACGTACGCGGATTATACATGTGTATGAGTTGACAGGGGTAGCATGTGCTTATTCTTCCCAATAACTGCTACTGCTGTCTCTCTTTCTCCACGGATCTCAATTCTCCCTTTGAATACATGTATCTTCTTTCTTCAATTTTGGACATTTCTTTTAAAATATTCTCTATTTGACTAAATTTATTTTTTAATCTTTTTCTATTAAACAATGATGTTTTTTGTACTCATCATTAGAAAAAATGTTACTTTTTTACATTTTTTTCTTGGATTAGAATTAAATTATTCGTTTCCTGATTTTTTAATAACTTTCGATTGATACAAATTCTTAAGACTTAATCAAATTTTTTGTTTTCATTCCTTTTTTTCCGTTATTTTTTTTTTTAGCTGTACGCTAATAATTGAAATTATTAAATTATAATTTACTATTAATAATTATCAATAATTTTATTAATCTTATAAATTTATCTTAGTCTCAATTTATAAAAGAATTCCATTAGACCTACATATAAATTCAACAAAAAAATTGTAATATTATACAATAGTGAATATAAAATAGTAAATTAAATTCAATATAAAATGGTATTTACTTCTGCTAAATATCTATAAGATAAAAATACACCATATTAAGAATAATAAATATCAAAATCATATTTTTAATTTACATTTTTTTGTGGAAAATTTATTATTCGTCAAAAACCAATTAGTATACAATTAAATGATTCTAAAACTGATAATCGTATAAATCAATCGCACCGGTTACTTTCGTAAGAAATATCTTTGTCATCGGAATATAAAAGAAAATTTATCAAATAATTGTGTTTTAAATGAATTATATTAAATTTATAATTTATACAAAAAAAAAACAAAACTTTATGTGATGTACGAAAATTGTATTATTGGAATCTTCACTGACAATTTACCGTTTTGACTAACAAAATTAAGAAATGTTCATGTAATGAGCTTTGAGTTTATCCATATGTGTCTGTTCACATAATTACATGTGTATATTTTTTTCTCTAAAAGTACATATGTATGTGTATGTATATATATATATGTTATTATTATGTTCATTTTAATTAATCATTAAAATAATTCTTACCTTTCTGAATTCTTATTGTTACTTTTGTAAATAGCTTAATTTATAAAATTTTAATTATTGCTTTTATTTTTTTTTTTTTTTGATTAAAAATAAAACTAAAATTAGATATGATGAATTATTGAAATAATTCATAAATATAAATAGTAACAATATAACTTATAATATACCATCTTATTTTGAAATTTAAATACATCAAAAAATTCAACAGGTTTATGGTTTTAAACGTTTATTGAATAAAATTTAAATAATGTTTGAAACAATCTAATGAATACAATATTTTATTAAATTTACCTTCAATAATTTAAAAATTATTTTTAGTTTATGATATCAACGTTAAATGTGGGCGCACTAACGTTAATATTATGGATTACAATCAACTAACAAAATCCATATAAATTAATTTTATTATATGATAATTAATTAGAGTTAATTAGTTATCAAACTAATCATTTTGAAAGAAATTTTGGCTAAAAATTAATTCGTTTATCTAATTTTTATAGATCTCTTTATTTTTTTATTTCAAAATCCATTATGTAAAATTCATAAATAAATAATGAAGTAATACTACAAAAGAACTACAAATATTTTTTTGTGGTAGCAAATATTAAAAATAAATATAAAAGTTTACATGAAACTTTTATATACAATCATCATAAATTAAATATTTGTTTACAATTTTTTTATTAAATAACTTTATAGTATGTAAAAAATAATACCTTTATGGACCATAATTATTTATTTATATTTTAATCTCTATTTCAGTTGATGAATTGCTATCAAATCCTAAAAAAACACTGGTTCACTAAAAGTAGCAAATTTTATGGTGTAATATTTTACATTATTGAGTAAATGTCTAGCTAATATTTGACTTACTGTCATATTTTAATTTTTTAGTGGCACTAAACGTTAAAATTTTCGATGCACCTTTGCTCCTTTTACAAATTTACAAAGCACACTCTTCATTGTCTATTAGTATGTGACAATAAAATTCCTGATAGGTATATAAAATAAATGTGTATTTGGTGGCAACGTTTCGTCAAGAAGTCTCTTTATTTCTTCAGGCCTCGATGTAGTGTTTTGGAAAATACTCTTGTGCAACGTTGACACTAATTCAAGTTTAATTGTTTGTTCTTTTTATTATTTTGTATATCAGGCTTTAGTGGTTTTGCAATTTTTTTTATAAATTTTAAAGAATTTTTGATAAAATAAGATTTTTTCTATATTAATAAATGTTTTTTTTTAATATTTTATATATGCCAAAAATTGAGATATTTAGTCACATATGAAGATATAATTAACAATCTGAATTTTAAACACATATGTATTTTACATTTTAGTGCTATTTGGTAATGAATACTTTAGGTTTATAGTACACAGTTAGTCGTAGAATAGTAATTTAATGAACATCTCTAGATAGTTCAGACCTTCTAGAAATATCAATATTATGATTATTATAAAATCGTAAGTAGTAAATATTTAAAGATAGTTTAATTCCAACGAGGCTCATTCCTCTTGCAACCTAGTTTTTAATTCTACGTTTGTATAATTGTTCCAGCTTAAGAATACCATTTCTATAGTAGAAAAGTAGCTCTTTTTTAAAGTTCTCAGATTTATTCAAGAAATATGATATTATTAGAAGAAATACAGCTGTTTTCTGGGGCGGAATGTGTACAACTGGTTAATGAAGTGCTCAACAATAATAATATGATAATGCAAAATATGTCTTAAGAGTATCATAAACAGCTCAAGGCACTGATCAAAGGATTTAGGCCACATAAATGAGAAAAAGTGTGTATTGCAATAAAAATGAAGCCAAAAAGTAATACATATCGTTCCACAGAGTCTCAATACGACAAAAATGCTAAAACTAGTAGAACAAATAGAGGAATGTTTGAAGGAAAAATTAATTATGTCGAACTGATTAGATTTCGCTTCAAAGATTATAGTGGAAAGAATAAAAGTGCATACGTGTACATAAATTATAGTTTTCTTTATATTTATTCCATTATAAAGTAGTGGTGAAAGAATTCACGCTTATACCACTGATCGAAACCTTCTAGACAACTTAATTAATGACCGAGTATATTCAGTCATAAAAATAAGAAATTAATTTTTTTCCTATAAAAGTAGAGGAGAAGAACTGCCAGTATCCAATAATAAAGCTATACAAATTAATGGTTCCATTTGGATAGTCAACCTAACTCACAGTTTTTACGTGATATATCTCATTTGTAACTTGAAAGTATTGAAGTAAAGGACATATCATCTGTTCATAGACAATAAGCTAATAAATATCCGAATTAAACAGGAAACGCTGAATAATTTGAAGGTACACTTATAAATAACAAGTCAACATGGATTGAAATAAGACCCATGGAAAAAAATCAAGTATATGCACGAATAAATCGAATTTTTAGAGCACGTACTGGAAGCTGGAAAAATCAACTTATTTCCGGTAATTCTGCTAATAATAAGATCGATATGGTGCTGCAAGAAAACAAGAAATAGTGTAATAACTGATATGAAATGTTAGGAAAGAGGATTAGTGATAATTTATCAGATACAATGAGGATCTGGACTAAAATTAACCTTAAAGTTCTTTGATCTCTATAAAGGCTTGGGTTATAAATCGAAAGATCATTATGACATTAAAAACTAGAAATTAGAGAATGTTCAAGTTGGATCATAATATTCATAGACAATATGAAGTTATGGAAGAATTTTTGAGATGATCGTCTAAAAGGATAGGAGAATGATACGCTTTAGGGAAAAAAATATGACGAAATTCGGGAATAATAGAAACAAGAATAATAAATGCTCTTCGATTAATGATAGTATGATTCATAAATGATAGCGTTATAGTATTAATTCCAAGTATATTGTGTAGATTAGTATTATGTTATTATATAACAAATATGAAAGCTGGAAACTGTATGGTATTTGTATATATGCATTAGATTGTGGCTGTGCAAAAATTGTTTTTCTCTGTATACATCTACGAATATTGTATGGTTATAAGAGTATATCAGTTTTAAAAAGGTAAAAGATTATATTTTTATATATTTATACCTAGGTGTATATGTTCATATGTAAAAGAGGCCTTTCACAGCAAATACATTTATGTAAACGTGAGAGTGGGAGTATGAAGTAAAAAAGTGTACAAGTATACAAGTAATAACACTATGTGATATGCGGGACATATAACGATAGGAAAAAACGCGGTGTGTGATAGATACATGAATTGAAAGGTAAAAATATATATGAATAAAAGACTGCAAGAGATTAGATTAGATTATGTTAGATATGTATTTATTATCTATAAATTATGTTGAACAAAAATACATGTGTTCGCTTATAACCAAGTATATTTGTTAAAATAAATGAGTCAAAGGATTACTTAATAATATGTTTTATTGAACTAAGCAAACTAATACATGCTGTGTGTGACTCTGTTTTATTCAAAGCGCGTTCATCAATCAGATCTATTTCTTAGCGTTGGTTGTGCGTGGCGCTCGAACTACTTAGGAGGAGAGGGGAGTCGCAAATGTGTGTTTACATATTCTAGTATCACGTACAGTAAAAATGTATACTAATATTCTAATAATATTACAAATAATAAATAAATACAAAGTAAAAATAGAATAATATGAATTGGTTTCTTATAGGTGTTAAAATAAAAAACAATAGTTTTTATTTTTCGTCGGTGACGTTTCGACTAATTACTTAGTCTTCATCAGGCCTTTAATATTTATTAAAAATTAATTATAATTATAAATTTACACGTACATAATTATAAATAAATTAGCAGATATATATTACCTTGGTCGAAATTTAATAAATATTTATTTCATACAACTCATGTTGTTACGTCATCACAATTTAAATAGATCAAGGTGCGCTTACATCGAGATTTATATCAGCTGTATATCGTGTGATCAATGTCGTCAGATGTTTATATTTTTGATAGTATTAAGGGACTCTCTCACTAAATCTTCCATTACCAAGTCTGCGAAAATGGGCGATATTGGTGCGCCAATAGGGGTACCAAAAATTTGTTGGTAAATGTTACCATCAAAGGAGAAATATGTATTGTCAACAAAAAAATCAGTTATGGAAATAATTTCATTAAACAAAATTTTGCTAGCGTTATGGATATGGAAAATGCGTCTTTCTAAACTTTAAATTACAAGCTAATTCGTGACGTTTGTAAAAAAAGAGATTACGTCAAGCAAAATGAACATATGATTGTCAGGGACCTGGATGTTCTTGATTTTTTTAATAAAGTCAAAGCTTTTGATGATTTTAGATTGATGTTGCGGAATACATTTTTTTAATGCATATAATAATATTTTTAAAAGAAAATTGATGTGAATCTCTGTGATGATTAGTTTTAAGAATTTTTTTTTATTATTTAAGACGTTATAGTTTAAGTTGTAGTTCATCAGTAACGTCACAGTAGACCAGAGAGCAATAGTCAACAGTACGGAATAACAGTGTTTGTATTAGATGTTTGTACGCAGCCTGAGATCAGTGCTTTTCTTAAAGAAATATAATCTATACATCAAGGAGTGTACTTTATTGTACATTAGAAAGTGCTTTCCACATGCTCTCTCCAGTTAATTTTGGAGTCAAGCACAACTCTAGATTGCAAAGATGATTCAAAGTCAACCCTAACACCACATATTGTCAAGTAAGTCCTGGCTTTGCTGTCTAAGTTATTTATGAAGTAAGAAGAGCATATGACTATGGCCTTAGTTTTGGATAGGTTCATTTTAAGATGATTGTTTCAAGTTTAGTTTATTGTATAATCCTATCGACATTTTCATTTATTCTACAGTAATATTTAATATTTTAATATATTATTTCATTCAGATTATGAACAACGTACAAATATTTTCATGTTTATTTCTTAAAATTGACTGTACACTCTATTTTGTTTTTAATTTCAAGCTTAAACTTGCTTCTATTTTTAGCCGATATATTGCAAATAAATTCTAAGCATTTTATATTTTTAAAAGTGAACTGTGGTAAATCTTGATGTGACATATTTCATTACTAAACTTTTTAAATTATTTGTGAAAATACGTATATATCGCTATACATCCTTATTTTTTAGAGGAAGTTTGTATAAACTTCACCATTCAAAGTTGCAACGCTTACTTTAAATATTTTTGTAATATATAATAATATTTTTTAAATATGCAACAAAGATTATCAATAATAAAAAAAATAAATTATTTTGGTTTTGGTTATTAAATTATCTAAAAAAATGTATTATTATAAGCTTTTAGGGGAGTGATCTTCATTTGAATGATCGTTATTGAAGTATTAAAAATATTAAAATTTAATTATTTGATAAATTATATTACTCGTATTTTTATAATTACGTTTACTTAATTAAAAGAAAATGAGTAAGTTACCTTGTAAATTAAAAATTTGCGATTTCATAACATGAAGAAATCAAGTTTGAATTCCTATAAACTGTGAGAATAATTAAGGTTTACAGTATGATTGCTTGTTTTAATCCATTTTCATTTAGAATCTATTCTATATATTTTCTATGTCATATTAAGTTATTTATTTTATTCATTTAGAATACTTTATATTTATTATTTCTTCACAATTTTCTTAAAATTTTAAAGAAAAAATAACATTAATTTATTTTGATAATTTAATAATTAAATAATTATACTAAAAAAATTAAGGTAATGTAACTGGTTAAATTAATTGAGGCAAAAAAGAGTCATTTGATTTCTAGTTCAGAATATTAAACTTGCACTATATAGTACCAATTGTGATTGCTAATTTGAAATGCTATTTTTAAACTTATGCAATTGCAATGCGAATTTCATCAGAATGATAAGCATAAATTATAAATAAAATAAAAATTTACAAAAATCAAAGGAAAATCCATTTTTATAGTTCTCTAAACTTTTAGAAAGGTTTACCTTGATAACAAACTTGATGCACTTCCTAGTGGACGGTGCCTTGTCATCTCAGAGTCAAAAGTTTAGTAAAATACCAAATTAGTAGACTAATTGTTTAATCATAACATCGCTGAATACGAAGAGCGGAATATATGAGTATAGGCTCTACACTCAGAGGAGATCACTAGTATTTTAATTCTCTTTTAAATTAAAAAAAATTGAATAATATTTTAATTTTTTTTCTCTGCAAAATCTATTTGTTAATTAATTGAAAAACATTCAAATGATCCTAAAGATGTAAAATAATAAACAATTATATTTTTTTTATAATATATATTTTTTAGTATTTCAAAGAATCTAAAATAAAAGTGCGCACTTACTACGATTTATTTTATAGGAGTTATATATGTAAAGAAAGTAGACTTTCTTTATTTGAATATACCACGCTTTACATACTGCGCACGCCTCCTTCAATTAACACTCACTAGATAGAGTAATAAACGGAATAATTGAAGAGAGATAATTTACAAATAAAATAATAGTTGAGAGATAAATATATTTTATAAAGAGATAATAAATATATAAAAGAATAATTAATAGATAGATTGTATTAGGAGTGTTGATTAATAAATAATGAAAAGGATAATAATAAACTTAAATTGTCGTTTCTTTATTTTACAGGTAATTTTGTAATTATTGTAAATAATTTTTGTAAATAATAATAAATTAACCTTTATTTTACAGAGAAACAAATTTGTTTATTATTATATAAAAAATTTAACACTCCTTATATATATATTTAATAATAAAACTTGTCTTGTTAACATATAAATTGTCAGTAAACTATTTTCCGCGCTAATTTCATATTTACAGATTTATTTTCACAATAAGAGCGACTTTCAATCTGTATAATATTATGCAATTTTATTAATATTTACTGTATATAAATAAATACTCATAAAACTTTACAATTGATTTTTGCAAACCCAAGGCTTTTTACAATAGAAAAATTAATTTTTGATTTTTTAAATTAAATATTTATTATAAAATTTTGTAAGGAAAAAAATTTTGCTAATAAAATTTCTTCGCCCGAGTCTTAGTTTTCAAGATATAAGCACTTTTTTGTAATTTAAACTAGTTTTTGCCAATAGAACGTATGTAGTATAGCGATATTCTTTATCTACATATTGCATTTTACCGATTTCAAAAAAAATCTCGACTATTTCACGAAATTTTTTTGAAAATACTTTTAAAAAAAATAAAGTAAAGAAAATATCATTTACAGCAATCACAATATAAAACAACAACATTTTTAATAATTTCTAGATATACTTAATCGATGAACATTTAAAAAATCTTATGAAAAATTTATTCACTCGGAAACTTGGAGTCTTCTCATTTGTACAATAGAAAGCTGTAAGTGATAGTAAAAAAGCTTTTCTTAGTAATTTTGAGAATGCGAAAAACAAGAAACTCATTCTTATTAAGGAACGGTAACAAGATTTCTTATTTGTAATTCCAAACCTGATGTACAAATGTTAGAATCACAAAATTTCCAAAAAAGCGCACTAAATATTTATCAAAAATATAAATGACGAAATTCATCGCATAGGTAGTAATCGTAAAAATTCATTAAATAGATTAATATATAATAATAAATAAATTTTTTAAGCAACACATGCCTATTTACTTTTATTACTGTAAATTGAATATCTTTCGAAATATTTTAGTAAGCGTCAGTTGCGAAATTTCTCAAAAGAAATTTTATGGTAAAAAAATTAGCATATTGTACATGCGAAAGATTCAAAATTCATATTTTGACTGAAAAAGATAATAATTTCAATGATATATTATTATATTATATAAGTATTAAAACATTTAAGTGTTAATTAATAAATGTTTTAAATTTATTTTAATCGGCGTAATAATAGATTAATAAAATTTTCAATAAATGCTTAATAAAAATATAATAATTTATACATGATATTAATAAAAATAATAAGTTTGTTTTTTATTAGAATTCATCCAGTTGATAAAATATTTTATTAAAAACACAAATATTTAATTCAATTTATGTACTAATAAGATTATTAAGTATTATAAACTGCATAGATTTTTTTTGGTTTAGCTTTTTATCTTATATTTATGTTATATTTATTACTTTATTCGGAATAATGGTTAGCGTTACAAAAGAATATAAAGACTTTTACATTATCACATAATTTTGTTATTATATAGATTTTACATTTATTTATAAATTCCAGTTTTAAATATTTTTTTTCAATAAGTAGGTTTTTCAGATTTTTTTTATATTTGATTAAAATATATTATATTTTGTATGTATAAAACATAGTTTTTTAATGAAAAACACCATTGTGTAACATTTATGTACTTTTCAGTTCAATTATGAATAACATAAAAGTTTTTGTAGATTTTTTAAACAAAACTTGTATACAATTAGATGGAAATTTAATCATACTTGTTTTAAATTTATTTAAACGTATTATTTATATAACTCAATAAGAAAAAATGAAACAAACTAGTGTATGTATATTTATATATAATGTTAAAATTTATAATATTTATCTAATAAGCATTAGAAATTTATTGATAAATATTAGATACAAGAAAAAAACTTTTTTTTATTTTTTTGTTGTTCAAAATGTAAAAATATTTTAATAGATAAAAATTTTATTATAATATTTTTCGATACGTCTTTTAAATTAACATTTAGAAATATATCTTTTGTATTAAAAATGGATTATTAAAATATATTCATTAATTACAATGCATTTTTATAACTAAATTATATTATTTTTACAGAGATTATAAAATTTTATGATAATAATAATTTTGATGTATATTTTATGTATATTATATTTTGCGTTACTAATAAAATAATCATATTATTGAGATTTATTAATAAGATAGACTTTCCATTAAAATAATGTGTAGTAACTAAATAATAATTTAAAAAATATATAAATTGGATTCTTTGGTGTTAATTATATCAGCACCAACACAGAAATTAAATTAAATGCTTCATTAAATGCGTATGCTAATCATTATTAAAAAAATAGTAATTCCTTATTTTATTATAAATGAATACAGCATTATAATATGCCATTCTCATAAATACTGCGAATAAAAATATAAATGCAATAAATCGACTGTAATCATACTTTTAAAAATGAGTATAATTTTAAATTGATAATCAATCATAGCAGAGTCTCATATAATAAATTTTCCACTAAAATTAATATTTCTATATTTTATAATTAAAAATTTTACTTCAGAGCAATCATGAAAAAATAAAGATTCTTCTTAGTAACTTATATGGTAAATAAATCTAGTTAAAATTTATTTTATTGTGTTTATAATATGACGAGATATTATTATTATTAAATAAATGTTAGCGATGCCATATCTGTTCCTTAAAGAACTTCTAAAAGTGTCTAATCGATTTTTAACAGAAAGACGTCGCATCGTCATCATTTCTTAGAAAGCGTAAAGCGTTCCGAATGGACCAACTTCTAAGATACGAAGTACCTCAGCCTTTATCTCTCTTTATCTCTCTCTCACATTCTTTTTCTTTCTTTCTGGCCTTGGCTACATACGCTTACGCGTGCATCCATTTAAGTTCATGTTCATGACATGTAGATTATATATCGTAAGGGAACATTTGCGGTTTGGGCGAACAAGCGAGAGAGAGATTGAAAGAGAGGAAAGCGTGCGCCTGACCGCAACACGCAATGACACCATTTTCGAGGCATTTATGAGCGAGAATTCTTAAACGCAGCAGCGCCGTGCATTTCGAGTCGATACTACCTTCAACATTTTTTCTGTCATCGTGAGTTCACACGTATTTTGTTGTCCTTTTTTCGGACCAAGACTGCTTTAACAACTCTTCTTCATGCATTTCTAATGCTTCCCATAATCCCGACCTTTTGCAACTCCTGTTTCTTGCCCCCCCGCTTTCGGTCTCTCTCTCTCTCTCTCTCTACAAGACTTAATACTTCTTTAAAGCCTTCAAACTACCACATAATAGAGTAACTTTACATACTTTACATTGCATATTCTTAGCAATATCGAGAAAGTTAAGAGTCAGATTCGTAGATTTCTATTGGATGATTCTAATGGGGCTCAGTGATCTCAATCCGATTAAGGAGAATAAAATACTCGAAAATTATCGACAACGAATATTTTCATTCTTTAAGTCGACACCGAGTCTAAAAAATAATTATTAAATTTGAAATAAAAATTTTTTTATGTGAACATATTTATTCTCAGTTCTTTTCAACCTTTTCTTTTTATCATTTAGTTGTAAGATTTCTTTCTGATATGAAAAATAACATTTTATCCATTTCATCTTTATAATTATATAATACATAGACAATTATAAATGACCTGTAAAACTCTTCTAATTCTAATTTATGTAATTCAATAAGTTGCTTATTTTAATTTGATTTAATTTATAAATAAAATTTAAATTATATTATTAAGTTAAATTATCATGCATTTAAACGTAAAAATAACATATTCTTTATATATAAAATTTTTTAAACTTGTAGGAAAATTGCCTTTTACCAATATCACTTTAACTACTTCAATCATTAATTACCATATAATTATTTTACCATTTTTGACAAAAAAAATCGATAAAGATGAGTAGTAATGAGTTTCTAATTAAACTTAAACCAGTATTCGGTTCACGAGTGTTCAAGATAAAATTTATATGCCTTCAGTTTATTAAATCTTTTATAATCACGATTGCCATTCAACCATTAACATTAAAAAAATTTATTAATCATTACATGTGTTCATTCCTGTTATTATCTTTCATTACTTATGATTTTTCAAATATGCATATATATATATGCATATACATATACATATTATATATATAGATTATTAAAAATGCCCACTTCGGAGTTCCCAAAGGCGTCGTTGAAGCTTTCATTGACTTATTTCCCCTTTTCTCATTGAAACGAAATCAGAAAGAGAGATAGAGAGAGAGAGAGAGAGAGAGAGAGAGAGAGAGAGAGAGAGAGCGAGAGAGAGAGAGCGAGAGCGAGAGCGAGCGAGAGAGATAGAAAAGGATTCGAAAAATCAATGTACGCTATTTTTGGCGAAGATACTCCGGATGACGTAAATAACTATATACGTATATACAGGCGATATCTAGGAGTTTGGTTATACTACTGGTTACAAAAAAATTTATATGACTGACAGCCTAGTGGTATTGATTAAAATTGTACAAAAGCTCAAATTTTGTTTTCTAGGCATATATTTTTAGAAATTGTATTTTTATCATCCAATACTGTGACAATTTTTCAAAAATAATTCTTAGCAACAAAAAAGAAAATAATATCTAAGTAATTATAAATTTAGTATGAAATACTTTACTAATTATATATTTATAACTTTAAGTATTTAAAATTTAACAAATTAAATGATAAAATAGAATTAATAATTAAAAGAATAAGCACTATAAATATTATCATTCTAAATATAACAATTTAAATGAAAAATTGTCAACTATTGTTACTTGATTAAACAAACTTTTGTAATGAAAAATTAAGAAAAATTAATGAATTGGGTTGTTTAAAATAATTCATAACAATGAACAAATTATTATAAGTTATTTTAAAATAATTTAATATTATAAATATAGTATGGTTTTTATAATTTTTTTTAAATTGTACGTTTTTTTAGAATTGCCTACAATAATTTACAAATTATTATAAAGTGAAGATTTTTACATATATAATCCATAAAAATTGATACATTTCTATAGATAATTATAAATTATCAATAATTTTATAAAATAATTAAAAGTTACTTAAAAAAATTAATATTTATTAGATAACGGAGATTTATAATACAAATATTTATAATACAATAGATAAATCAATATTTAATAAAATAATTAAGCAAATGTTAAATATCTATTATTTTTTTATAGTGATTTGGAAATCCATGGTTATTCGACGAGTATTAGAGATAATCTGTTCATTTTACTTATATTACCTTTTGTTTGAAAAATAACTTAAACTTTTTTTTTTGCTACTGCACCTACTTTTATAATAGTTCTAAACAACAGATCAATTCGGTTTACACCATTATGACACCATTTATTTAGATGAATTCAATCGTTATAATACATCAAGAAAAATTATCTGACTGTATATGATAGATAAATGTTATTATTGATGCTTATGAATGTTGCTATTATTACAGTACTCAATGTACATATATAAAAGATATTTTTACTTTTTTTAAAAAATATGCAAAAATAAATAAAAATTATGAAAATTTTTTGCATAATTATAGTAAGTATCAATAATTTCCGAAAATTATATAAATTAATATCATAAAACTGACAATAGATTAAAAAAATAATAGATTGATATCATAATTTTTTCAGACTTTGATAATATTTACAGAGATTATTTAATAAATGTACATGTATTATAGACGGGTAAGGATTTCATTGCACAACTGAATTTTTTTATACCAAGAGTAAACTTTATTTTCTTATTACTGTCAAAAAATAAATATAATAAACATAATTATAATAAATTCTTTGACCTATACAATTTGTAACACCGATTAACTCTTACAATAATGGTTTTTCGGATTTTAAATCAAGTTAATGAAGATGATCCTAGAGTCAACTTGTACTAGGTTGAATTTCTTGCCTGGAATTAGATGTTGGAACCGCAATAACAATAAATCCATTAATAAAACTGGGATGATTCCTCGGTGTAAGAAAGTAAAAAATAAGAAAGTAAAAGTAGCCAGGCTTCGAATGAACCAGTTTTTTACTCCTTACTCGGAGAGCAATTTTTACGGTAATAAAACACGAGATACGATGTAAGTACATGGGACTAAAGTTTCGCGCGTTGGTGTAAAGGATAACCACGAGGGGTAGAGGAGATTTTGTCTCGTTTCATTGTTTATGAAAAAATAATGGCGCCTGTTTGAACCTCCCACGAGTGAAAGGGAGGCTGTGCACGCGCCATATCGGTTGTCTCATTATTTTTCATTATTTGAATCACCGCCCATTTAGAGTCAACCAACTCAGCTTATACAAACTGACGAATTACGACAACCACCTTCCGCAATTTCTTGGTCCTTCGTCCTCGTAACTGTCACTTTCCTCGTCAGGACAAATTGTAGGGCGGGTGCATTTGGTGTCGAAAGCTTCGGTTTTGAGATTTATTCCTGGATTTTTCTCCGTGATTCCATTCTTTTTTTCCTCCTTCGAGAGAAGGAAAAGCAGTGAAAAGCGATGAAATGGAACAAGAGTATTATAGAAGGAGATATTTATTTAATAGTACAAATAATGGATTTTTATTACGATGTTGCACTTCTACGGCGATTTACGCGATGCATTTACAAGAGAAGGTTCACTTGCGTTTGTTACGTAAGTGCCATGAAGCACTATGTTATTTTGAAGTGTTTATGGTTTATTGCTTTTTATTACACAAGAAATAGATGGAAAAATCATCGGAGTTCGAACATTTTTAAAATTAAATGTTAATCATTATTAAATATTGTTAGATACATTAATAGTATATAATAAATATTACATTTATAGAATTATTTATATTTCATTCTTCGTATATTAACATTGGGTGATAATAACGTACTATTATTTATGTTGCATGAAAAAGATAAATAATATTCTGTAAAAAATTTAAAATATTAATATTTTGTTTGTGCTGAGGATAAAAGGCAATCGATGTCCATGACGAGTCAATTTCAAAACGGCAAAAGTCATGTTTGTTTACTATTATTGTGCTGGGATAATACCTTTTTGAACTTGACTCGTGTGATATGACAGTCTTAAGGTGATAGAGGAGAGGAACATAGTCAGCACTCGCATGATTGCTTAAAGAATCATTATCGGGTTTTTCAAAGAACATTAGCAGGAACATTATTCTTGACAAAAATTCCTGTAATTTAATATCAGTGGCAAGACAATGTTAGCCTCCATTGCAATTGTACATTGGGATCGGGTAAATTAAACATTGTAATTGGCGAATATTTTCAAGTTGTACTTCCAATTGTTAAAAGCAACAACATATTTATTCGACCAAAAAGTTTTTAATTCAATATTATTATCATTAAAATAATTTTAAATTATTTAGATTTTATACTTAATTATTTATTATTTAAAAAAAATCACTATAAAAATTAACATTTGTAACACAGTATAATTTATTGTAAAATTAATTAAAACAAATTTTCCCGATACTGTATTATTGATCATTTATAATTTTGTCACTTCACTTCACTAATTATAAATATTATTATATATATTTTAATTTAATAATAAATTTACACTACACACCAATAAATAAATATATATAAATTAAAAAAGGGGAATTCAACGACAAAAGATTTTGGATGAATCTCAATATCCTTATAAATTCCAACACTACTTATTTATTCAATTAAATAAAATATTTAAATTTTATATAAATAAAAATCTTACCTTATTTATGATAATTAATTCATATGTATATATTAACAATTCAATAATAATATTATAATATCCTTTATATTTTTCTATTTTATAATAAATCAGCTCCTGAATTATATATATTATATATTATATTTCCTCTATATATATAAATAATAATTTTCAATCTATTAAATTTATAATTATTTATAACTATTATAATTCACTTTCACAAATATAAAGAACGCCACTCACTATCAATTTAATAAAAATAATATATGTCTATATTTATTATATCAAATTTCAATAATATTAAATAAGTTTTTAATATAATAATTTCAACAATCAATATATATATGCATCTATTGAAGGATAACTATATACTAACTGTTATTGCAACTTTCTTTCTTCTTCAAAAAAAAAGTTCCACCCCTTCACATAACTATTTTAATTTTAAATTAATATTAAACCAATAATCAAATTTACTGATTTTTATTTAAATTCAGTAAATTTAATATTGGTCACATTACAGTCAACAAATCCCTTTTCCTTTGTATTTTCATGATTTAAATTTCAATTGGCTATTATCAAAATAACCAATCAAAACTCTCAATCCAGATACAAAAATATTGTTTAACCGATAAGTATAGAAACTAAACTTTTAACAATTTTATTACAATTAATTCTAATATTTATATTATTATACGAAAAAATATTTTATTTTTTTCTTAAAAACAAAAAGCAAAAAAAAGATATCCAATCAATATGTAAAAAAAATTTTTAATGAACTTTCTTCTAATTTAATTGTAATACCTTATGTTAATGTATGTTAAACAACAAGCATCAATCAAAGAAAAAGTAAAGTTCAATTCAAATACTTTGATTATTAATATAAATATTTACAAACGTAAAATCTATTTTCATTAGTTCGAAGATTTAAACAAATATCCATGATTTAGTAATAAAAATTTACTAAAAGAAACTATTATTTGAATAAACATTGATATTGACATGATCATAATAAAATATAACCGATACATTGTAAAAGTTTTTTTTATTTATAATCAAAAACATATCTTCAAAATTTTTTCTTTCCATTAACAATGTTTATTATGAATATGCATCTATTTTAATTAAATAATATATTTTATCAAATTTTAACAATAATAATTTTATATACAAATTTAATATTGTCATTTCTCAGTATAAATAAATAAATTTATTTAATGTGTAAAGTTTTTATAATAGCCTAATTAACATTCATGTCATTGTTCGTATTTTGATATATTATGTAAAAACATATATGAGAAAAGTTTATTAAAAATTTTAATAAAGGTCACATAAATTTATGTAAACAAAAAGTTAAAATATTTTTTAACTATCAAAATAGTAAAAAAATATATTGGACTTCTTAATAATAATTTTTTACTATATCTATTTGGAAAGTAATTTAAAAATTTTTTAATTTATCGATATTTTCTTATACAATATACTTTTCTTATATTATTATTTCAACTAAAATAAACTTAACAATTTATAAATAAATGCGAGTCTATAGAAATTTATTAAAGTAATAATAATGGATTTTATAAATTTATAAGTTTAATAAAAAAAACGTGATGGTATCTAATATTATTACTCAAATAAATATCTCAGAAGAAGAAATATTATTATCATAAATAAATTAGCTTATTAAATAACAGGAGTAATAATTCAATTAGAAATTCGGTACAATTGGAGAATATACTCTAGCGTAGCTATAACTAACGTTTAAACTTACAGGGAGTAGGTATCACATCTTTGTTTATCGGGGATCAGAAGAATCATTTAGTAGTGAGGTTCATCTAATCGGTGAATTTATTTTCTAAAAGGTTGTTGCTGGCTTGACTCTCCATTACAAATGAATAGCTGAACTCATTTGGCAGGAAAGGGTCGATATGCCAGAGGTAAAAAAAAAGAGCGAGAAGAGGCTAAGCCCCGCTGTCATAAATTTAAACAACAATTAACATTCAAAGACTATTGCCTTTTTTTCGTTTTTTACCTTTCGCTTCCCTCAAGGTGCATACATATCTATGGTGGGAATTCTTATATTCTGGCATACAATGTTACACCCTCACTCTACGACGCGACGAGTCCTTCTCTAAAAAAAAACAGGAGAAAAAGTTTCTTTTTCTTTTGGATTTGGATAGAAAGATGTAATGCGATCGCTAATACCTTCTTCTCAGTTAAAAATTATACCTTCAGTATCTAAAAATATTAAAATATTTTAAAAATAAAATCTAAAAACATGAATCAGTAAGTGGAATAATATTTGTTGGTTAATTAGGAAGTCGTATATTTTATTTACTTTATTATAACTTTATTTAATATAAAATATACATGTAATCAATGCACAATTGCATGAAATAATTACAGTTTGTGTTTAATGTTTTTCCGTCCAATGTTACTCTTGAACTGCCGAATGTTTTTTTTGAACAGTTTTCCATTTCTTTGGTATTATAAAAGGTCGGGTTACTTGTGCAAGCATCATAATGTCTCCTTACGTATGGAATATTACAGTTCTACCTGCATTCTTAGGCACAGGTTTTAACATGCCCGATAACCAAGCATGGATTTATTGCACACCTACAATGTTTTTTTTTCTTTATTTGTTTATTTATAAAATAATTAAAAGTAAGTTGCAATTAATTGCAATTAATATCAATATTTAAGATAAGTCCTTTTTTCAGTTCAAAAAATCTATTTTTAAAAATTAAGCTTCTATTAAAAAATGTACTTCAACTATATTTTGGTTTAGTTTATTGTTCATTATATATATATATATATATATATATTTTATTATTGTATATTTAAAAATTTTAATTGTCATAATTTCATCATATTTAAAAAATAATTTAAAAATTTCATTATAAAAACTCGAATTATTTACAGTTATTACATTAACTTTTAATTTGTTGAAAATTTTATACCATTTTTATGGACTTAAAATTTAAGTATATTTTGTAAAATTCTGTATATTATTACGACTTATAATATCATTTAATAATATATATTGTATTAATGTATATATTTTAAGTATGTCACATTAATTGGTTTTTATGCGGACTTAATAATTACCATTATTTATTATTTATTCATATACATTCCGACCTATTGGCCTAGGAACGGATTCCTCAATACAGCCGCTTTTACATATTTACACTTCCACTATTGCCGCTCTATCCTAACATTTAGTTGCAAATTCTCTTTTCACTCAATTTTTGCTTATTCTTTTTTTATATTATTCTATATTATTATATTTTAAATTCATAATTATTATGAATCTTAATGAAATTATAACTTATTTTTTGTATAAATACCATGAAATAATATATTAGTTTGCGAAAAAAATTTTTTTAACAAAATAAATACTTTTATTTTAAATATATTTTCGATAATTTTTATTATATACTGTATTAATTTATTAGATATGTTATCCAACAAATATTATATTTTGAATACATACATATTTTACATCTAATACTATATAATAATAATAATAATTATTATTATTGTTCATATTTAATTATAATTTTTCTTTATTTTGAATAAGTCTGAAGACTTTATACTGGGTATATTAAACGATCATGTGTATTTAATAATTTCTAAAATATATTTAAATAAATCAAATTAAAAAATAATATAGATAGAAAAAATAAAAAAAACCTATTCATTGCATGCAGTTCATTGTAAAAAATAAAGAGAGAAAAATGGAGAATAAACGGTCTGAGGTACGTAAGTATTCCATTCGTTGGAGCCAAGGTCTTAGGTTTAATTGTCCTTTCAGCGCATTTTGAACTTATTAATCATTGTTCCATGCGTAACTATTCGTATTTCTTCTTCTTTACTATGTAGTCCATCTCTTTGTGATGAATCTTTATTATGATTTATGAAAATTAGTTTTATCGTTTTTAGAATCCATCTAAATTAAGAATAAAATAAAATTAAGAACTCAAATTTCAATCGTTATTTTTTTAAAAATAGATTTATGTTTTAATCAAATATTCTTCTGTAACTTGCTTATAACATTTAAAATGTTTATATGATATTCATAAATCATCATCTAAATTATTCTGAAATCGTTTTTGTAAATTTAAAAACAAGTGGTAATTTACTTAATCAATAAATTAAATAAACGAATTTAAGTTCATTTGTAAGTACAAACTTACATTCAACAGTTTTTTTCTATTAAGTAATTTAAAATGATTTAGTCTTTGAATTATCTATATTATAGATAGATCTCTACGATATATCATCGATACAAAAAAAAATAAAATTAACATTGATCACACGTAAGTACATTCGATAATATGTTTAAATACGGAAACATAAATTCATATTTAAGTATTTAAAATAAAAATTGGGGAAAAATTGTCATAATGTACTTCTAAAATTATTAATTTTCTTTAGATAACTCTAGTACGTGTCATATACATGTATATACTTTCAAGTATTTATACAGCATAATACAGATTAAATCAATAAAAAGTAAACATCGGTCGTACTCAATAGTATTTTTTTTAATGATTATAGTTAATGCAGTCTTTCTTTTAGATTGAACTTTTTTTTTAATGAATTCATATTTTTTATCCTTTTAAACAGTAACTTCATGTACTAATCTGTGATTTTTTTTTTATCTCTTAATAACTTAATATAGTTATGTTGTGTCTATAATAAGTATTACAAATATATGTATATATATTTGATTTTTATAAAAAAATTTTCATCTGTACCCTTGTAAAATTTTATCACATTTTTATTATTTTCTTTCCTTATATCTATTTAAATAACCATTTAAATGGTATATTTCAATTTGATAAATGTCTTCCAAAATTATATTATTCATCATAAAGGAGCATATGCTTTACAAACATAGATAATATTTGTATTCGTATTTATACAAATATTAACTGTAATTTATATTATGTATTACAAACATTTTAAATATTTTTTATTAATATTTAATTTTTTAAAATACAAATATTATAAAAAATGAGTATTATATAATAAGAAAAAAATATAATAAAAATTTTCAATAAATGAAAATAAGGTTTAATTCTACTGAAAAAAAACGTACCAGAGTTTTATCTATAATCAATTTTTAATAAAACAAAATAAAAATATAAATATTAAATATAAGTAATATTTATAATATATTTATTTAAAATTCAAATTTATATTAATAATTAAAATTAACTTTTATAATAAATTTATCCATGATTATTTTTATAATCTTCAAAAAGTGTAATATATGTTTAATGTTTGACAAACGATTAGTTAATTAGTTTTTACACGTGAATACTCGTATTGTTTTTGATGTAGAAGAAAATAATTAAAAATTGAAATACCATAATTGATATCTTACAGTTATAGCTTTAAATGTTATAAACAAATTAAAGACTTTATAGTTTAATTCAAATCTATATTTAACATGAATCAAATTTAATAAAAATTTTATAAGCTTATTTTGATGACTTATTTAAAATATTCAAATTATTTCAATATATAAACTGAAAGTATTTTGATTAAATTTATCTTTATATTCATGAAAATAAAAATGTAATTTTATTACGTAAAAGTGAATAATATTATAGATTTATTAAATATTCAAACTAGAAAATTATTAACCTCGAAAAAATTTGTTTTAATCATAGTCCAATTGGAGATTTGTATAATTCATGATTTTTATTGATATTGAAATTTGGATTGGAGATGAGATATAGAGAAAAGGTTAATAAAGGATAATTACAACAACAAAAATTTATTCGTATAATAAATATAGAAAAAAGCATATTACTATTATTTATAGAGTACTGGAGTTGACATTGAATATACGTGTTGGAATAACGATGATTCAGGATTAAATAATTGGTGTATCAATTTTCTAGAAAAATTGTCGAAGTTTTACAATAAATTTCTATAGATTGTTATTGTTATCTTATTAAAAATGTATTAAATATTCTCTCAAAGTGATTGAAATTAATGGTACATTATTAATGTACCAGTGATGAAAATAAAAACTTTGTTCGCATGGTAATGAATTTATTAACACAATAATTAATTGACATTATTTTCCAAACAAATATTTTATAAAAACATATAATTAATAACAAAAAACAAATGAATTCGATAAAATTTAATTTTGTTTTTGAATCAGTATTCATTTTTCAATATGGAATAGATTAAATTAATCTAAATTCTTTTAAATAAGATTTTACAAATGACCCATGACTCGATAATACTTGCTGCCAAAAATCTGCTGAATTGTTTTAATCTTTTTTGCAGGAGTAAAAAAGATTTAGAATCGAGATGAACTTATAAATAATGTTTTTTGGACAAAATAGTATAAACTATTCAAAATATTTCATTTTCAAATAAAAGATTTTTTCATATACATAAAATTTAATTGAGATAAATATAATAAAAATATTTTTTATAAATTATGGTCGTATAAACAAAAATATTATATTTTTTAATAATACACTTAAATATTCTTTTAGTAGCTATAAATATGTTTGTATCTAAATACAATTTTATTCTACTTAATTCATATTTAAACGTTTATTAAAATAATTGCATTACAAAAAGAATATTCATGGTTGTATTTTTTACTCTTGATAAATATTAAAATATAATCTTTAGATAATTAATAATAAGATATAGTCAAATATAAAATAAAATAAAAAATATTTAAATAAATAATCTATTTTGATTAAAGATAAATATTTTAACAAAAGTAATTTTATGAAATCATTAACTCTATGAATAAATCGTTGATTTTAATTAAATTTTTAATCTGTGTGTACATCCTTCTTTTAATGATATTACCGAATATTTATATGGTTCTCATTTGCAATTTTGATTATTCTAAAATTTTGCTTAAAATTTGTGTTTTTAATTGAAGATAATAATACCATTACTAATAACAATAACAATCAGAATAACAAAAAAAAAATAGTAATAAAATAAAACTAATAACAATATTTGTACAATATTGTGATAAAATTATATATACATAGAAAATAAATAATGTATAAAACAACCTTTATTATTTCTACTATGTAAAATTAAAAGACCATAGTTTACAATAAATATACTATAACAGGATAAAAATAAATCATAATAAAAACCTTTAAAAAAAAAAAAAAAAATATTACATAAACAATGAAAGATTAAATTGTAGAATATTTTCACTCATCCATTTCGATTTAATGCAGATTTATAAATAAAATTACACGATATTTTGAAACTCTCATGAAATGTTAGTTAAAAAATAATATTTTAATGAATTCTTACAAGTTTAGCGAGGCACTACATGTGAATTAATTTTTCTGTCGGAAATTTCATACTTCTTACTCGACTTTAAAGGAAGTGGATTGTTTAAGTTTCACCTTCTAGCACGTGTTTACTTTGCTCTGTAGACCCCCGTATTTACACCGACAACGAATAGATACAAACGATAATCAGTAATTAGAGCGAATTCTTAATTATCGTCTCATTGTTAGTGCTCCTTAGCTAGAGTCGTAAATAAGGAGAGGAGAAGATGTGTTGAAGTGAAGATACTTGGACAATGTTTTCCTTCTTTCCCCTCTATTGTTACGCGAGACTTAGTCTGCACACCCAGTCGCGCGAGCCCCTAAGGTCAGGTAATCGATCGATGAACAAACGGTATTTCTTCTTGAAAAATCCAATCTTTTTTTCTTTACATTTCATCTGGAACAAAGACATTAATATTGAGATTGAAAACAATCAATTTCGCTCGTTTTCTAAACTTTGATGTCCCATATTAAATTGACAATCCCGTTCATTCTTTGTTGCAAAACATTTTTTTTTTTCTACACCACTTAAAATTTGAACAAACATAAATAGCTTTCTTAAATTAATTTATAAGAACATTTATTAAATTAAATATACAGTTTGTACTGAATTATCCAATTCATTTATCAAAAGGTAATAAATTTTACGCAATTATAAATACCTCTATTTGTTAAATTCTACCAAAAACCAATATTCATTGTGATCCAAATATTCCAAACCATACAACCAAATCATACAACCGAAACTAAAGCGAGTGAGAGAGAATAAGTAATTATTCGCGGTGAGTTCTCTAGGTGAAACTTTTCGTTTGGCTCATATTTATCTCTCTTTCTGTTGACGCTCGCTTAAATTATGAACCATGTTTTAGAGGTAATTGAGCTATTTTCTGCCTGTCAGTTTGTTGTGCATTTGTTCGTTTTAAAACTAATGATTCTACGGTTTATGACTGACTCTTTCAAGTTGTCCTTCTGGCACTTTCGTATTTGGCAGCCGCTTATTATTCCTTGTCCGTGCATAAAAATAGCCCTAGAGTATTTTTCATTGTTCGGCTTGTGCTCGGTTATTAGAGGTCTTTTATCTGTCAATTAAATTTTCCCGAATCTACGAGATGTTAACTCAATATTTATTTATACATTGCACTGTTTACTATTTTGAGTATAGTTGCAAGTATTTTTTAACCATTAAGAAAATGAATTGATTTACTAGAGAATTAGTGAATATCCAATCAAGATTTTATTTATATTTAGAAATTAATTGAATTTAATGATTACATTTACAAAAATTGACTGTTTCATCGAGATCTACTTTAGGGTATACGAAAAAAAATATTTTGCAAATATGTTTAGTTTTTTTATAATTATACCAATAACAATAGAGTGCTAATAATAATGATCAAGATTTATAGCAATTATAATATTATTTAAAAATTACATTTTTAAATATATACAAAAGAATTTATTGTATGATAAATTTCACACTTATATTTTATATTTTTCAAATATTCATTGCAAGTATAATTTTTATAAAATAAAATATTAAGTATCTTACAAAAAAAGCGTAAATATTAAAATTTTTGTTTCTATAATTTTAAATAAATTCATTTTGAATTGGGTGTTTCATGAGTCTAAATAATTATAAAATTATTTAATTTTATTTAACACATAATAATATTAAAATTGTAAAACGCAATCTCATTTACTAAAATAGATCGTTTTATTAATTAATTTAAATTTTTATATAAGAAATACAATTTCTAGTTAATAAATAATTAACTACGTACATGTATTATATATGCGTTATTTTATAAATATTATTGTGTCTAACAAATATATTTTCATAATACATCATTTATCGTTTATTTTATATAATATGAATATTTACGCACATTATATGCATATTAAATATACTATAACCAATTATTTTATAAAAACCAATAAGTTTTTAGATATATTTTAAAATTTCAATTATTCAATTTTATTTTACAATTTATAAATATTTATTGGTATTTCATTATAAAATCTAAATTGTATTTTACAATAAAAAAATTATAAATTTAAAATTTTATAATAAATAGTGCAAAAAATTATATTGCTGGAAGCTTGCTTTAATTATTTTTCATGTATATTGTTTATATGTATATATGTAGACTTAATTTTATCAATTCATTATTGATAATAGATCATTATAATAAAATACCTTATTAATAATAAAATAGTTTGAAAAAAATAGTTATTATTTATATATTTATAATTAAAAAAATAATTTTTTTATCAAATTTTTTATCAAAGTTATCTTATTAGCGATTTAAATTAACTTAAAATTTGTATATTTTCGTCAAGTATTTCAAGATTTTAAAGCTCTCGTTATAAGTGTTAAATAATGCATAACAAAAAGCTTTTAATAAGTCATATTTTACATTATGTGCATCATAATATAATGGTAAAATCAAAGGTATTATCACAATAATTTCATGCACTTTATTTACAATTTCGTTAATATGATCGTTAATAATATCCTTAAAATAAATATATCGAGTAAAATATATAAAGTAAATACAAGATAAAAATCTGATGATTTCTTATCCGGAAATTTTCTGCATTTACAAATAAGACGTTTTAAAAAGAAATTTTATGTATATACCTGTATGATGAGGTTTACATAAATTTTTCTATTCAAAGACACTTTTTAAGACTTTACATCTCTAATTTTGAATCTCTATTTGGTAAATTGACTATTTTCCTAGATGGTTAAAAAAGTATTAAAAATATATTCATATTATATTATATAAAATTAAAAATACTTTTTTAATTATTTAGGTCTTTGTTCATTTTTTTGTCATTTTGTTCTTTTTTTTGTATAAAATATTGATTATTATTTTGCGCAATATTTATTGAAAAAATTCAGAATTTTTTGTGTGACTAAAATTTGAAAATATTAATAACATTTGTGGAAAAGTACATATTGCAAAAAAAAAAAAAAAAATAAATGAATTGTAAAATAATTATGTAAATAAATGTAATGAAAATAAAATGTCAAATTCTAATTATAATATTCGCAAATTTCTATGTATGAAATTATTTTTTTTTAAATTGGACTCTAATAAACCAGAGTTATGAAATATTTATTCAGAATTTTTCAACTATCTCGGCATTACTATTACGATATAATAATGAATTTATGAACATCATTAGTTAGCGTAAATTCTTAAGTTACTTCACTGTATCTTAAATCAATTTATTTCATAAAAAAATTACTATTATATTTACCTGCCTGCTGTAATTGTACAGGTTTATCTATGAAATAAATGCACCGGTGTTTAAATAAATCAAAATATAATGATAAAATAACAGAATCATTGAATATTTTATTAAATTGATACTAGGCATCACAGTTAATACAGAATATTATTTTTGAATCATACACATATGTGAATATTACCAATTTTATACCAATAATAAAAAAAAAAATTACCAGTGAAGGATTTATAAAAGCTTTGTAATAAAATTAAGAATATTGAGTACTTTGTTTTTACCTGTGTTTTTACAGTTATATATTACTTATATTTATAATAAGATATTGTATTTATAGTTATTTTGAGAATTTTGTTTAATTTTATTAACTGTAAAATTTAAAATTTCAAAATGAAGATATTTAAAAATTGGCTACAAACATTGTTTTTTTTTTTATTTTAGATGTAATAAGAATTATATTTTTAGAAATTATGAGAATCAAGTTATTACTGCAGAGAATACCCTCTATAATAACACGACTACAAGTACAGGCGTTGAAAAATATTTAACATAAGGTCACGTACACCTGCTCTAGGATCACCCTATTTTTTATGATGAACAGCTGATACTGTCAGCTTGAAATTCAAAGAAATATAAACACTAAATGATATCAATAAAAAAGTCCATAATTTCTACTTATCTAATAATGATAAATCTTGCGATTACATTAAAACTGACATTATATTAGCTTTCGTATGGAACTTTTTATTTACTATGTACTACATTTGTCACTTACCAATTAGTTTTTGGATGCTCTACCTGAGATATACATTTTAATTAAATTAATAATTTTTTATGTATAAAACATAATCAATCAAACTGTAGAGTAAGTAGAATCTAAATCTAAGCTAAATTCATTATTTAGTGCCTTTTACAATGTATCAATCAGAGACTTATTTATTTTTTATATGGTACAAAATTTTGAGTGTATGCTTATTTGAAAACTTTAAATTATTTTTCATTAATTTAAAAGAATGTTTTGTATTATACTCCGTCTTTCTTTTTTCCTATATTATTTATAAATAGGAATAATATAATGCCCACTTATAAATAAAATAAAATAAAATGCAATGAAAATGGATCAAAAAGTTGGGAAATTAAAACACAGGGATTGTGAGCTAAACCATTGGATGAGGTTCTCTTCCTGTATAGAAATGCAGGTTGGTTAAGTTGACTGAACGTCAGACGTTCCAGTTACTAGATATTGTTGTGTATCTACCATTAGGTACATAGAGTAGGGCACTGAAGGCCCAAAAAAAAAAAAAAAGAACAAGAACAGATGCATCATCGACCGAAATTCTAGATCTACAGGCTAACAGCGAAAAAATATGCGTGAATTTCAGGCAATATGCATTTTCTTTTTTCGCCCGATGGCAGGCGGATTTTTACGTTGTGGAATTGTGTTTTTATAAAATCTGAAATAGTAAAACAGTATGCATATTTTAAAAAAGTAAAATAAATTGTAGGTAAATCAATTATGCACTAATTCATCGACTTTGATAAATTTAAAAAAAAAAATGACACTATAAGTTTAAGAAAGAAATGCAGTAAGTTAGAATACGCACATCAGTTTTAAGATTTATTTAATTCAAATACAGTATTATGTCTTGTCAAAGTGAGTTTATATTTCATGTTTATTATTATGTAAAAATAATTCTATTTTTATATTTCTTTATATAAAATATTTTTAAATTTAATAATATTAAGTTGTGTAAATAATTAAAAATATAGTTGATACAATAATTGATAGAAGAATGTACTATCGAATTGAATAACTAACACAATATATAATATATTACTATTATTTTCCAATACAGACTATAATGTCTAGGGTAACAAAGATTTTGAAAATCGCGAGCCTCGAAACATAATTTGCGGGACCTTGATCCTTGAATCTAGAGTAAAAATAAAAGATACCAAAGAGCATCCAGACAAGAAAAATAAGAGTAAACATGAGAGGAAAAAGGTTAAAGAGGAGATGGAGAAAGCGCGAAGATGTGCGAAGGTTCAGGTAATAAATATCGCACGATTAGATCTCCACGGTCCAGCGATCTACGGGAATATTGCGGATTTTACCTTGCACTTGCGAATATGATCAAAGGAAGGCTGTGTCTATTAATCATGGTGCATTAATCAAACCGACCACTAAATAGGCCGCGCGGTTTTAAACGCACCGAGCATGGAATCGGATTTGTTCATGTGCATTATTTTTCATTCATATTTATTTGTTTAAAATTTAAACTTGCTTATGTTGCTCTCATTGGGAACAACTGTGAAATTTTTAATATTATAATTTAGAATATTTTGTCACACTTACATATATATCAACGCTGATTAACCGAGTGACAGTGGCAGCTTACACATTTGTATATTTAAGATGCATTGTGAGTAAATAATAAATATACAATCCTTGATTAAATACGAGTTTTCAAAAGTCGATTGTCCTTTTGTAAATTAATTAAAAATTATTTAATACTCGTATAATATATTTATACTTAAGTTGAAACAGTAGTTTTGAAGAATTATAATAGGAACTGGTTTAATAATTAGTCAACAATTATTTTAAACAAAAAAAATCATTTTTATATTATAATATATAGTAAGATATATATTACGTATATATATTATTACGACGTGATAAAAAATACTATATAATATAAAAATCTAATAAATCACAGCTTTTAAATATAATTTTTTATACGATAAAAACCAGAGTGTTTATTTTGTAACAAATAAAGTTTTTTTTTATTTACATATTTTTCATAATTTCGATAATAATTATACATGATAAATACTTAAAATAATTCCATTCCTTGAATATTCTGAATGATTAACTGATTTATTCTAAATAAACAATTAAACTCACATTTCTCTGTAGGAGATAAAACACATATTATTCACAATATACATTATATACACTATATAAAATGTAGATAAAATGAATACAACAATCAGCTTAGGTATTATTTATCAGCAATTATATAAATATTTTTTTTTTGTTGTAAATTTATTATTAAACGTTAGTAAGCATTTTGGTGTATATTTACCAGTTAAATATAATTATAATAAACGATTATATGAAAGCAACAATAAAAACTTTGAATAACGCATAAACGATTGAATATTACAAACAATAATTATGAATTAAGAATTTCATTATCATCTCTAATTTTTAATTAATTAATTAATTAATTTAATATCGCTATATAAATTGACAATTAAAGATGATTATGAAATTCTGAATTAAAAATTAATAAATAGTAACAAAATTTACAATAGCTGAAAATTACATTTTTAATAAAATCATTTATACGAATTATATTATAAAATTTTTAAACATGAATAACTAAAATTATTTCAATATCTTATAAAATGTTGAATGATGCAATTTTATTATAAAAAAGGATGTATTAATTAAAAAACATATTTAGCTGAATTATAAAAAATTTTTTCAAGACAATAAATTTAGTATTTATTATTTAAACTATCTTTATTTTATAAGATAATTTTATTCTCATCACAATAAATATTTTGATTAGATTCTTTACATATAATTTTACAATTTAAGTTATTATTAACCTATTAAAAGAATATTTGCTTTTATCAAATTCTTATTATTTGTAAACTTTTTATTATAATATATTTTTAATGAAAA
Organism: Eupristina koningsbergeri; assembly: GCA_018907245.1. Lineage (NCBI taxonomy): Eukaryota > Metazoa > Arthropoda > Insecta > Hymenoptera > Agaonidae > Eupristina > Eupristina koningsbergeri. The sequence continues at coordinate 1,921,677 of JACCHV010000105.1, forward strand.
AAATGTAAGAGCATATTTACAATGAACAGAGGGAATCATGAAGTCGATATATATATACGTACATATATATACACATACATATTAAACATTTATGTACATATATGTATATTTTCGCTTTCAATACTTATTTAACAATACTTGAAAGTATAAATATTGCACATCACATCTATTTAACTTTTAATAACATTAAATGCAATAAACCTCAATATAAATTATATACATTAAGAACTTCGGAAATTATGTAGCAAAAGACTTACAACTTTTTTGTAAGTTGTAAATAATATGTTACTTATTCGAAGGAACAGATAAACATGTATGACAAAGCTCATGTAATTTAAAGCTATAAATTATATGTAACGAAAATTACATTATTATAAAAAAGATTTCTTCAATTAATTGAACAAAAGATTTTGTGTATCAATGCAATATTATGAAATTCAGAAATATAAATCTCAAAATTCAAAACTCATTTTTTTCGTCTGCTCTAACATTCATTTATAGTTAGTAAATATAATATTTCAGTATAATTAATTATTAAACAGAGTAATTTTTTATATATTCTATTTCTCTGCTGTACATATTATATCTGTAGATGTATATTAATTACTTTCAAAAGTTTATTTATAATATTTATAAGCAAATATATGAATTAATTGTAATTGAACCTTTACTTATAAATATAAGATAATTTAAAAAATATATTTAAAAATAAAAAGAGTATATATTAATGAATCAATAACATTATATTTATATAAATGACTTATGATACTATATCAACATTTCGTAATTATTAACACTTCAAATAATTTATTTTTCTCTTTATAACTATCTTATATATCTCATATATATTTATAATTTATTTGTAAAAAATTATAAATTAACTTTGTAATTTTTATTATTTCTATTAATTATTACCTATTTGTTATCTAGTACAACATCATTTTAAATTTTACAGAATTTATTTATCAAAATTAGGTTATAATTAAGATGAATAATGATAGTTCTTTTATAGCATGTATATTTTTCTCTCGTATTGGCTAAAATATTTTTAGAAATTAATAGTCAATTTTATCAAATATTTGGTTGCTTTACAAATAAATTAATATAATAAATCGAAGAAAATATTTATTTAAAATATTCATATGAAATAATTAATAATAAAAAAAGAAATTTTTTCTTCAATTTTGTAGAATATATTATGTGCAATTATTTCCATTTTTGAAAATAAAAAATTAATTCCTATCTTGACTTTTCATTTATGTATATTTACTTTATTATGCTAACAAAAATAAAAATATAGAATTTATTATATCAGTAGTTTTCAATTTTTTTTATAACTTATGTTTCAGATCATAAATAAATGGATGATTCGAAATATTTGATCTATATTTTATGTAATGATTAAATATATATATTTTATAAATATTTCACAATGATTATTTGTATGTGTTGCTTGTTTTTTCCCTCAATACTAGTTTAAAGTTTTTCCTTAAATCTTGAGAAAGAGATAAATTATAGCTTTGAACTGTCAGGAGTAATCAGAGTAATATAAGAGTTAATATCGGAAGGGGTTATTCGATCACCTACGGAACATTGTACAGAAAGGATCATTTTATAAAAGTGAATTATCCAGGCTGGGAGATACCAAGTAGAATATTTATTCATTTTGAAGTTAACTGCTTTAAAGAAAATACGTCAATAAATCTAATGTCTGGTCGCATCCAAATAGGTGGATTAAAGCATTACACTAGAAAATTCTGATTCATTCGCCTCGTCCTCGTGGTCTCGGAGGCGAATATCATTTCTAGTTTCGCATTTTTTTTCTGATCTATACAACGAACAACAGTTGCCGACACGAAAAGATATCTTAGGATAAGCAGAATAGGATATGATAAGATAGTGTATTATAGGTTTATATAAGTATCTTATTCTATTCTATGCTATTCTCTCCTATATTATATTATCCTATTCTTTCTTAAGAGTCTCGTCATGATCCGCTGCAAGCTGTTTGATTTACGAAGACTAAGAGAAGCTAATATAGAAGCCCGTGCTTCTATCTGAATCGCGGTATTCTTTTCTTTTGTTGTAGTCCTTCCTTTTTAGTCCAAGCAATAGAGCATATTTTAGATCACGAAAAAGCAGCTAGTAATACATATCAAAATTCTTGAAAAAATCAGTAGATTCTTATTTTCTAAAATGTCACTTGTGATATTTAGGGTTTTTTTTATTAACAATTTTAAGGATAAAATACATTTTTTTAATTTTTTTTTGTTGTAAAATAAAAATTAGTAATTTTAACACTATAGTGTCAAGAAACGATTTGTAGCTAATAAAATTGTGAATAAAATTAATTTTTTCATAATCCGATCGGAAAATTAGAAGCCAAGAAATTTTTCAAAAATCGGAAAAATTTTAAATTAATTCAAAAATTTGTAACTTTATGATTTTTTGATATTTAGAATTCAAGATTTGCAAAATTAAAGTGATCAATGTGCATTTTATTTCTAAACAATTTTAGCTTGATCGGATTATTAGTTTTTGAGTAATACTAATGTTAATTAAATTATTCGAAAATGTACGAAATTATATCCAGCTCAATGTACCTGACGATTTAACTTTTTTCAACGGTTTTAAAAAATATATTTATTATACAACAAATCCTGTATCATATATTTTACTTACATATTTCAGATTACTTAAAATATAAGGATAAATATGACCAAAATTGGCTGAGCGCTCGAAGAATGGGGAGAGTAAAAAACTGGAGATATGTAATATACAGTAATAAAAGTGAATCCACGTTAACTAATCCCTCAATTATTTTTCTCCCCCACTCCTCATCAAATAGCGTGTACTTGATCTTTTTTTGATCAACTTTATCTTTATAATTTAAGCAATCTGAAATATTTAAGTAAAATACAAGATACAGGAATTGTTGTGCAACAATTATATTCTTTAAAACCGTTGAAAAAACTAAAATTGTATAATAAAATGAGCTGAAAAAACTTTGTAAATTTTTGCATTATTTAATTAAGATTAGTGTTACTCGAAAATTAATAATCCGATCAAGCTCAAATTTTGAACCAAAAACTGCACAATAACTAATTTAATTTTCCAAAACAAGAGCTCTAAATATTAAAAAATAAAAAAGTTATAAATTTTTTAATTAATTTAAAAATTTTCCGATTTATGGAAAATTTTTCAGATTATAATTTTCCGATAGGTTTATGAAAAAATGTATTTTATTCACAATTTAATTAGTAATAAATCATCCATTAATACTATAGTAAAATTAAAATTAAGACTTTTCATTTTATAACAAAAAAAGAAAAAAAATGTATTTTTTTTGTTAAACTTATTAATAAAGAATAAAACCTTAAATATCATGAGTAATATTTTTGAAAATAAGAATCTATTGATTTTTTTCAGAATTTTAATATGCATCACTAGTTGCTTTTTTCATGACCTAAACAGTGCTATAATGCTTAGACTATTTACCAGGGGTTCTTTTACACTATTTGGCAAATTTTATAAGGAAATTCTTTACAATCGTTTTATAAACTTGACTGCTGCTTCAACAAAGTTTAATTTATGGTTTGATTTATTTTCTTATAATATCAAATAAATTTTATAGCTTACATGTACATAAATATTACTATTAAATTATATAAAAATAACAACCCTTTTTTGCAATCATTAAATGTTATTGAAATATTTTTTCAAATTATGATATATTGTATAATATTTATAAGAAATTATTCATTTGAATTTATTTTTTAAATATAAATTTTATTAAAAACATTCAAATTGAAAAAAATCCTGAAGTAATGACTGGTCAAACTTATATATTTAATATTAAACAAATTATTTAATTAATTCTTATATTTCTATACAATTTTACTTTCGAGAGGAGTAAATTGATAATTATGTAAAAAATATTTGTATAATTGCGTGTAAAATTACTATTAGATATAATAAAAAATTTCAGGAAACGTGCAAATTAATTACAAAATATACATATATCATATATATAAATATTAAATCTACAACAATAAGATGACGAAATATATAACGAACTAATTAAATTTATGGAAAATAAAATTATATAACTTGAAAATTTTTAAAAATAAGATTATTTTATATTATTAAAAAATGAAAAATAAAAGATGTTATTTTTATGAATATACATAAATATTAATTAACAATATAGATAATTACCATAAAATATTTTGAAATCATTTTAATTAAAACCTAGAAATTATTCATGTTTTTTTAAATTAAAATTTTTTATTTTATATAATTAAATGTCAAAAAGTACAATTAAAAATAAATGTATATATAAGTAAAATAATATATCAGTTTATTTTTTAGTAAATTTTATATTAAATTTACTAAGTAACTTATACTAAACGGAATTTATAGAAGGTATTATTAATTTTCATCTGATGAATTATTTAATACTATAAATTTTACTATTTAGGTTTCTTTTCAATTCTTTAAACGAAAATGTTAATTTTCATGTAATACCATTTGATACTTGCACGTAGAATAAAATGCGTGAAGATTGTTTGAAATGTATTTACCACAATAAAAATAAATGCATTTACTATAAAAGTATTCTCTAATAATTATATCCTAAACATATTTATTATTAATAAAAGAATATTTGCTTGATGATGGGTTAATAAATAATTATTACAACTTAAATTTAAACAATAAAATATAATAATTTTTTAATACATACAAAATAATACTTATTCATATAGTTCAGGTTATTTAAAAATATATATAAAATTATTAAAATTATTAGTATATGAAATGAAACAACAGTTATGAATAAAAAATTTGCTAAATATAGATGATAAACAAATGTATTTTTACGCTCTTATTTAATAAGAATCAATATAAACCCATTTTGTATTTATTGACGCATAATTTACTTGAAATCACTAAAGAATTATAATAAATTATCTGAAAATAAAAATTTCTATGATTTTTATTTTTTATAAAAGTCGAAAAAGTATTTTTTGTTGAAATTTTAATACGCATTGATTTATATTTACTATGTATACTGATCATAATTAAAAATAAAAATGTAATATTAAAAAAAAAGAATTAGACGCTTTGATATTTTTTGATTAAAAAAATTATAAGAATCTTTTCTTAATTGAAAACCAAACAAATTCAAAATATTTTTTCGGAAAAATTTTAATCCTCGTAATTCTTGATTTTTTTTGTACAATACTTGTAAGTTATTAATAAACAATGACTATATCAAATTAAATATTTAATTTTTAATTATAACATAATTTAATTATCATGTTTAACTAATAAATATACTATCTTTCGTCAAAAATCTAATCATTATTAATATTTTTATTTATGATTATATATATATTTAAAAAAAATTTATAGTAAATTGTAAATATTTCTTAAAAAATTTAAAATACAAATAAACAAACATTTATTGATTTATTGATCCATTTATAAATTCATCATAAATAAAAATAGGAGATGTACTTATCAATTATAATTTAATTTTATGTGCAGTCTTTACATACATGATGCATCCACGAAGTATCGAGGTTTTTTTTCATTTTGCGTTTATTCATCGTAATAATTCGGGAGAGGTCTTAATATATCGACAAACTATTTCCGCATTTGTCCTTTTTTTTCGACAATTAGGCGCGGCAGGATTTAACTTCGTGCGAAGGGTGTTTTTCAAATTTCTGACATGGAGCGGTAAATTGATTAGTGGAAAACCACTACGCGAGAATATTTTGTTCAAAGATTAAAAAAAAAATTCTTACCTTTCTTTTTTGAAAAATGATTTATTGGTGGAGTTATAAACAGTGTGAAATAAAAGTTTTAAATTCTTCAAAATAATTTCCTCCTGCATCAACACATTTTTGAAGGCGTGTTTTCCAAATTTCAAATGCATCTTCAAACTCTTCAGCTTTGATGTTTTTCGAAAATTTTCACATTTATAAATTTGTTTGCATTATATTGTACACTGAAGATCGCGTTAAATTCAGTTTTTTCTGAATTGCTTAATCTGTTAATCTACAGTTTAAATTTTTAATTTCTAACATGCACCAGGTGTTCCTAGCCATTCAAAAGTTTTTTGAGCGTCCAGATCGAGGCTCGTCGATGATTCTTTCTCGACCCTCTTTAAGAGCTCTGTGCCATTTTCCACTTTGCGATTTTGACATGCAATTATGTCCATATGCTTCTTACAACATTTTACATGTTTACGTACTGTTTTTTTTAATTGTAAACAAAACTTTATCGCGTAACGCTGTTCGATTAGTCGCTCCATCGCGCCGTGTCAAAAAACTGAAAAACATCCTTCGCGCGAAGTAAAATCCTGCAGAACCTAATTATCGACAAAACAAAAAAAGGAATAAATGCGGAAAGAGTTTTTCGATATTTTAAGGCCTCTCCCGAATTATTACGATGAATAAGCGCAAAATGAAAAAAAAACTCGATACTTCGTGGATGCACCATGTATAAAGTTATTGTTTATTTAATAAAGGTATTTAATTTTGATATTTGTACGTTAATCTTAATTTATTGCTTTAATCTTATTTGAATTTTTACATATCTAAATATAAAGTATAAAATATACAACTTGTATCAATTTTTCGAAAGATGCATAAATAATGTATTCAATTTTATCGACTATCAATACATTTATAATGTTTATTTTTAAATCTCATACAGTATAAGTTTATATAAGCTTATATTTAAATTTGATTTTGTATATTTTTTCTATTTTATTTTAGATGATGCATTGGTTAATGTTCACGATTGAATAAATTAATTTGTGCAAGTTAAAATACAAAGTGTTATAGTTAATTCAACAACAAACACTGGTTTTGTTATAAAATTAGATTTTATTGCAAATATCTATACAACATTTTTTGTTAAAACAAAAAATATGATTCAAAGGTTAATAATTGTTAAAAGTATTATATAACTAATACATTTATGCAATACGTAATTTATTTATTTAAATAAGTAATTGATTCATTATTCTTTTCATCTTTTCTTCAGTGCATTTACTAGTTTTTTTTGTTCGTTTAAGCGTAATAAAATTAGTAAGATCATAAATAATTCAATGCAATATCTTTATAACTTTTTATATTTATTTATTCTCATGAATTTCTGTTTATATTTTTGAGAATTTCATTTGCAGCATTTTCATGTAATGGCCTTTAAAGACTTGTGTATATTATGTGTAGTATACATGTATGAGAAACACGTGCCTCGTCTTTTTCTGAGACTAATTTTTTGTAGTTCTAATGTACTCGGGAGTATTGGTACTATATTTTTAACAGTTTTTCTAAATATATGAACACTTTTTTTATTGAAATTAAGTTTTTTTTTATTAACGGCTGTTTTTTTATAAAATAATTTAAATTTTAATATAAAATATATATTTAGTTAAAAAAATAATAAATTTTTTGATATTAATAAAGTTTCATTTATTTATATAACTGTATGAAATTAAAATTGATTCAATTTAAGAATTTTATTATTATATGTCTAAAAAAAATTATTAAAAATAAATTTACTTTGAGTGTTATACGAATTTATATGATAAATAATATAATATAATTAAATCTATTGTGTTATTTAGAATAGTTAAAAGTGAAATTTTTATAATTTAAAAAAATATCAAATTATGAATTAAATATTTTGTATGTGATTAATCATTAAATGTGTATGGTATTTTTTCATAAAAATTTTCAATGTATAAACAAATAATAAAATATTAAAAAATTAATTATACGAATTACTGTTTTTTTACAATATTCAATTTTAGATATTTGACTATTTATCTATTATTAATATTAAGAAAATCCATGAATAAAAAATGTTGTATTTATCAAAATACATAAATTTATAAATGTTTTCTTCTTTGCAAATGAGTATCTCATTCTTATTGCAATATTAATATAGATTATAAGAAATAAATAGTACGTCAGTTATCATTATAGATATCATGAAATTTGTATAAAAGAGTCGAGTTATTTTCGCTTTAACTTGACACTTACACGTTATGAATGTAATTTTAAAATTTCTCATAATCTTCTTCATTGATCGAACTGGATTTTTTATATTATATTCTTTTGAAGCACATATTTATCTACGTAATATTTAGTTTTAACAATAATTCATGCATTATGTAATGGATTTTATATTTGTATTATAATGCGTATCAACGTATTTCATATTTTTCACTTTCATATTAAGTATAACATTTATATATAATAACTTTAGTAATTATAAAATGTCTTTATATTTTAGAAGAAAAAAAAATATTCCAAATTTTGTTTCTTGTTTTCTTTACGGATTATTCATGAAGTTAAATTTTATAATAATTTTTCGTAATCGCAAATAAAAGTGATAACTCAATGGTATTTGTAGTCGTATCAAATATATTTATTCTTGGATGGGATCATTTTTCTAATATTAAATTTAAGTAAGTACTTGGTGACAATTACCCGAAGTGATTCATTTCTTTAAATAAATTATGTGACGGTATTTCGATTTTTAATTTTCTCCAACAACATATTTCATTATTTTTATTCTAAGAAGCATATATGTGGTAGAGTGTTTCAATAAGTTAATTAGTAATTAAAAAAAAATTTAGAAATTGTATCGATGAATTTCATATTGTACAATACAGAAAATTTTCCTTTTAGTAATCAAATAAAAAAATAATTTGTTTTTTTGATATGTTGGCTGGTGATAAGCTATTAAATTATAATTGTTTTAGAATAATATGAATTGGAAGGTGTACCTTTGACTTCTACATATAATTAATTTAGTATAGTTTATATTCTACTACATGCAACTAATATTTTTTTTTTTTCTAAATATAAACAAGAATATTTATTTTTCATCATGTGACTTAACAAAAAGTAGTGCGAATTTTTAGTTTGCTAATAAATTTCGTAAAAACATTTATTATTCTTTATTGTTTGGTAATTATTATTTTATAGATTATATAATACTTTTTATTAAACAGTTTTTACATGATAAATAAAATATCAACAATTTTTGATGTTTTATTTTTATAGTATTCAGTTATGACAATTTACATATTTAACTAAAAAACGTACTTTTATTTAAAAAAATACTCAATCAAATGTTTTAAAATTACTTTATAATATTATAGTTTTTATGTAAAACTAAAATAAAATAATATATATATTCGAAATGTTTATATATTTAATATTTTTACGAGTATAAATTACTCACTTAATATACGAAATAGTAGTAATGATAAATTGAAGAAACGAATAAAATTTAATTATTTTTCTACCAAAATATAATATTTATTTAGTATTTCATATATTTTTTTCTCTCCTATACTCAGAGTAGAATATTTGTGATTGTAAATTTATAGTAGCAGATAATATAAAATTCTCTAATCATTTATATTTTAATAGTTGAATTATCTTGTATTAATAATTTTTTTATTTAGTTACATTGAATGACAATTGTAAAATAAAAACTCATTACACCGAGTTTATTGTTACTGACAAATGTCATAAATGAATCTTAAATTTCTTCTTTTTCATTATTAATATAAAGGTTCATTGACCAAAAATTGTTTTCAATTACACTAAAAAGTTCGACAGTGCATTCTTGTTAATCATGAGTAAAACTAATTTAATATATGCTGTATGTTCTCAGAATGTGGTAATTGTAAAAATAAAAATAAAAAATATCATGTTTAGAGTGTCTTATTTTTTATACACAAAACAATTAGAATTATTATAGATTTTAATAATTGAAATTATTATATATGGCATTTGTTTTATTATCACAGAATCTGTTTCCAGAATAGAGCGACATATGATAAATTTTACCAAAATCTTTAAAAATGACTAGAATTTTATCATGTTTTTTTTACTGTACACACTAAGTGCATAACAATATAATAAATACAATTCTTTGAAGCTATAGTTTAAATGGGTATAAAATCTTGTAATTCCTAGGATAAAACTAAAGTTGGTTAACAAAGTGCTACATCGCTTATTGGATATCATATTCATTCAAGAGTATTTTAATATACTTCAAATAAAAATAGTAAATCGTGTATAGCGTTTAAACAAGATAAATTTTCATGAAATTTCGATACAAAAGAAGACATAGGCACTTATATAATTACAAATATAGGTCTTTTTTCGCTATTTTTTATGTCGTTTATTCTTGTACTTTAGTAATGTGATTTTTATTTTTCGATGAAGATAGCAAATAAACTGAGATATTCGACTATAAATTTGTCACAGTTGCTTTAGTTAATCATTGCAATTTCATTAAATACGTAAATTTAATACTTATCACTTGCATCAATACTTAAAGAAAGAATGAAAAATTAGATTTTTAATTGGAAAATTTTATTATTTCTCTCTTAGTGTATTGTACTCCTTGCATAGTGCAGAATTATCACAATAATTTTATAAGATTTACAAATACAAAATTATTTGTCAAAACATTTTAGTTTCTCATTTTTACCCTACCTCATTTAGATAAGCTAGAAAATAAACTGAGTTTGGAAATAATAGTTATGAAATATCTTAGAAGTCTTTGATATTTTTATTGTGTGTATATTTATCTACTTATAAAATAATAAATCATGATCAAAATTGTATTCCAAAATTATATAAGCAATAAATAGCATTTTAAAAATTTAAATAAAACTTTGTTTATACAAGAAAATTACTAGGTGTATTAAAGAAATCATTTTATAAAATACCGTACTATTTTTTTGTATTTTAATAATATACATATACTTTCATACGAGTGTACACATATACACATAATCTTTTCCTCTCACGCATGTTTCCACATACTAAATATGCTTATTGTCTCAAGAATAATTATAACTTAAATTAATCTGTTATTTAATACAAATAAATGAGCAAAACAGTAGTTACTATGATTTATTAAAAAAATAATAAATGTTAATATACTGTATATTACAAGTAATGTCAAATAAACTCAGATATTATCTTTATCTGCTTTGCAAAAGTATTCAATGAAATTGCAGATAATTTAAAAAAAAATTAACTTTATAATAAACCACACGCTTATAAATATACAGAAAATTAATTTATTTATTTTACTATTTTATATGACATTTATTCATTGCGATATGTTTACTTCATTTTATCTTGAAATAATTTAGCTATTTGTTTATAAATTATTTTATTATAATTAATGATTAAAAAAAAAAAAATAAAATAAAATCATAAAAGTTACATAAAGCATAAGTTTATTATATTTTATCATATAATAGTTAAGGTGACAGAAAAAAGCATTTGACTGTTATAGAACGATTATTTATTCGTTAATGTTCAAAATTAAAGCTACTATATCGCACATCTTATTGACATGACAATAAACAGCATAGTAACTAGTATTTTACAATACAAGGCTTTTAAAAGTATACAAAATATAATAAATAATGAAGTTTATCGCGCATAATTATATATAATAGATGAAAAAGCGTCGACTTCAAGAAAACCGTATTTCTTATATATTGAAAACTAGAGAAAAACGTGTATTTGATATTTTTTTCCGATAATAAGAAACCGTTTAGCACAGCTCAAGTATTGATTAATAATATGTACAAAAAGTAAATTTGTACGCTTATCAAAATCTATCAAACTATGCTAATCGATTAATAAAATACTGAAAATGCTGAAAAGAAAATATTTTGAGCTATAGCCTTTAGTTACACATATAAAAATACATTCGGTAACATTTAAAAATTAATGACCCACGTAGTATTTCAGTGTAAAACCGATTAATTTTATCCATCAATACTTAATACATAATATTGTCACCTTTAGTGAGTCTTTCAATAAAACTCTTTATTCATGCGAGTTACACAAACAAAAAATTCACCAAATGGTTTTTTTTTATCGTCAGTTTTTGATATACTTTTTAACTGGTTTGGCTGCTAAATTCTCTTCAAAAACATCGGCAGTGAAATCTTGGTCCTTAGGTCGTTTGAGAGATTTTTTGGACATTCTTAAAGGGGCTCCCGGTGGAGGCATTGACGGTCCAGGACGGTGACCAGATCTGAGTGCCATTCCAGGTAGTCGTCCAGGAGGTGGTACCGGTGGACCCATCACAGGAGGTAACCTTGGAGGACCTGTTATTCGCATTCCAGCCGGTCCATGCAAGGGCGGCATTGGTAGTGGTGGCAATGGCGGTCCATGTCTCATTGGTACTGGTGCTGGCATAGGCCCAAAAGGACCGCGTGGTGGCCTTGGTGGTCCATAAATTATAGGACCTCGTGGTGGGGGTGGCGGCCCTATGATTGGTGGTGGAGGTCGTGGTGGTCCAAAATTTGGAGGTCTTGAAAGTCCAAATTTTCCAGGTGGTGGCGGAGGAAATGGTACATCGTTCAAAAAACTACGACGCGATGTCATGGGACTTGGTGGACCCATTGGTGGAAATGGGGGACGGGAGAGTAGCCGCTTTGCGGTAAGTTTTGGTTTGCCTACTATGCGTAAAGGTATATCTAAATTGACTTTACTTACATCAAGTTTCGATCCAACTTGCACACGTTTGAGATCATTAACATAAGCAGAACGCTCAATTGGATAACCACGAGCCTCTGAAAAAGCTGAAAAAAATAAATTTGTACATAATACGAGTAAAAACAAAGTAATATTACAAAATTTAAATACATATTGGTTTCAATTTTACAAATTAATTGTTACATTTATATAGACATTTTTAAATACTAAAAATTGTTAAAAACATTTTTTAGTAAACATATTATCGATAATTAATGAATATTAACTTTTAAATTCTCACAAAATCTGTTCTATTAAATAATTCTCTCAAAGTATGTTTTCTATATTTGCCAAGTATGAATTTAATAATATCTAAACGTAATATTCGAATATTATCATTGTTTTCTTTTTCAATAAGTAAATTATTTATTTACAATCTTTTATATTTTTTCTTTTATATAAATGATATAAATATACTAAATGAAAAATGTAATTTTATCAAATAACAGTAATATTTATCTGATATTTTTTTACCTTTTAATGCTTTTTGGTGTTCCCAACCCAACTGCTGTATTAGATATCTACAATTGTAAGTTAGATCTATAATTAATTACATATTTAAATTAAATTAATATTTTACTCAAGTATGCGATAAAAATAATTTTACAAATGCTTTTACGATATATTATATGTTAATTTATTTTTTAGTGGATTCAATGTTGTACTTACTTATAAATATTATGTCTTACTTACCGAACTATTAAATAACCAGTTCGATTGACTCCATGTGTACAGTGAACACCAATTATCTCATCTAAAAGAAAAATTTATAAAATTATTTCTGTAGTGTTAATATTAAAATTAACCAACTACAAATTTATAAGAATAACCCTTCTTATATATTCAAGAAAATGTTTTTTAAATTGAATAAAAATAACAATATGTATATCATTAAATTTATGAAAAAAATAATACAATATTTTTTAATTTATTGAAATGAATCTACTTTTAAAAACATAATTAAAAAATTAAATTATCTTTAAGAAAAAAAATTAAAAGATAAATTTCAATGAAAAATAATAAGAATAAGTGATAAGAAATCAAATTATAATTGATTATACATGGTTCATCCATCGAGTTTTTTTTTCATTTTGCGACTATTGGTTGTAGAAATTTGGGAGGAGTCTTAAAATGTCGACAAACTCTTTCCGCATTTGTCCTTTTTTTTGTTTTGTTTTTCGATAATTAGGCGCGGTAGGATTTAACTTCGTGCGAAGGGTGTTTTTCAGTTTTTTGACACGGCGTGATGGAGCGACTAATCGAACAACGTTACGCGATAAAGTTTTGTTTGCAATTAAAAAAACAGTGTGGAAACGTATAAAATATTGCAAGAAACCTATGGACATAATTGCATGTCAAAATCGCAAAGTGGAAAATGGCACAGAGCTCTTAAAGAGGGTCGAGAAAGAATCATCGACGAGCCTCGATCTGGACGCTCAAAAAACTTTCGAATGGCTAGGAACACCTGGTGCATGTTAGAAATTAAAAATTTGGACTGTAGATTAACAGATTAAGCAATTCAGAAAAAACTGAATTTAACGCGATCTACAGTGTACAATATAGTACAAAAAAAATTCATAAATATCGAAATTTTTGAAAAACATTAAAGCTGAAGAGTTTGAAGATGCATTTGAAATTTGGAAAATACACCTTCAAAAATATGTTGACGCAGGAGGAAATTATTTTGAAGAATTTAAAATTTTTATTTCACGCTGTATATAAGTTTACCAATAAATCATCTTTCAAAAAAAGGTAAGAATTTTTTTTTTATGATCTTTGAACAAAATATTCTCGCGTAGTGGTTTTCCGCTAATTGCTTGAGCGCGCCATGTCAAAAATTTGAAAAACACCCTTCGCACGAAGTTAAACCCTGCCGCGCCTAATTGTCGAAAAAAAAGGACAAATGCGGAAACAGTTTGTCGATATATTAAGACCTCTCCCGAATTATTACGATGAATAAGCGCAAAATGAAAAAAAACTCGATACTTCGTGGATGCATCATGTATATACCTATAGAACAACCACACAATTTAAAAACTTTTTTATTTCTTTGTATTTCTTCTTAGAGTTTTTAAATAATAAAATGACAGATTATCTTTTAAAGATACTAAATAGTAAGGCTTTTATATTAATAAATATTTATTATTAATATTTATTTGAATGAAAAATCCATTTATTCAGTATTTTTCAGGAGGAATTTGAATTTGAATTTTTGTATCTACTATAATTTCAATATTTTAGTTTTAAGTTCGTTAAAACAAAAATTTATTCAATAAACAAATAAATGTTTTTTTATAATAATTTAATCATTCGACTATCCAATTATGAATTTGGAATTCAAAGAAGATTAACTTACATGTATGTGAGTTAAAAGATAGCTATTGAACTATATAAGACACATCTTCAATATTTCTTAGAATTATTGTGAACGACTATCTGGTTTATTGATTGTGTGGTACTGATGAATGTTTTAAAAGATGTGCAAGCCCCTCGCAACGATCTACTTTATATTTGAATCTATATTACTGGTTTAGTTCTGGGAAAGGACACAATGGTTCATTGGATTATATGTATTTAATTACTCATAATATTGTAAATAGTATGTATATACTTTCATAAATTCAAAGTACGATTTAAAGTAAATTAAGAGTTTATTTGCTTGAATAAAATTGTTACGTTTGTACTGAAGCACAATTTAATTTTAAATAATTATTGCTGTGCAATAGTTTATTATCGGATCTAAACGGAAAAATACGAACAGTAATTTTCTTCTTTCAATGGTAATCTTCTTTGTATAAAACATAATGTTTGAACTTAAAAGTATTAATTTTGTTCGACAATTATTGATGATTTACCCAATTCTAATTATTAATGTTAGGTTTATATGGGAATTATTGAAATTGAAATTAAAATGGTTAGAGAGGAACTGACTAACACAATGATTTTAAGTGAAGAACATCTTGTAAAGAAATAAGCTGTTTCAATAACTTCTGAATCACATAATGTTCTTATTTTTATATACGTAATAAGTGTAAATTATTAAATTGTAAATAATATTAAAAATAACTTCTAAAATGAAAGTTTAATTTGAAAAGTTTTGTTTTCAAATATGTTCTAATGATTTTTAATATCTAATATCAAAAAAATATATTAAATGTTTAAGCAAATTTCATATGATTGCATAACAGTTTCATATATTTGCAAATTAAACAAAAATTTGTTGAAAATTTATAAATAAGCATAAATATTTAAATCGCAATTATAAAAACTTTGTTAAATATTAATTATAAAATATGTGTGAAATATATATGTACAATTAATAAAAAGAATGTAAAAATATATTACACTTCTTATAATATATTTTTATACATTAACACTGTACTTATAAGAAATAATATTTCGCAATAAAATTGTATTCTTTCACTAGGAATTTTAATTAAAAATTTTTTTAAATGTAAATACTACTATAATTTTTTTAATAATTTCATATCATTAAAAATCAAAAGGTTTGTATCCACAAATTTTGAGGTTATTATTTTAACGATTATAGGTTTTTATCTAATTTATCTAAGAATGAGTATAAATTATTCATAAAAATTGGATGTTTGATAAATTGTATCTCATATTTTAGCACCATTTTTGGTCCTTTCAATACGTATTTATATGCAAAGTAATTAAATGCAGTCTATCTACATAATATTTTACAGTTATTTAATTTATTTTATATGTTGATTTTAGTCACCTATCGATATTCTAGTGTTAAAAAAAAATAATTATCTAACAATTATAAACATTTTATGATTTATTTTATATTACTCATTCTTAAATTTGTATGTGATGTGTTTTTTTAATGCTTTTTTCATCTTTTAAAAAATACCCCATTTCTGTATAATATTTAATTTTATTAAATATAATTCTGTTTTGAATTTTGACTTTGTGGTTAATATTTATTTCAATTTTTATAAGAATCTTAATTATTGGCTTTTAGATTCATTATTAACGTATTTAATCATCAAATTTTCATATTATATTTTTCGTTAGTACTTCACATGGTTATTCTGTATATTTTATGCACACATAGTTAGATACCCATAAGATTACTGTATAATGTCAAATATGATAATTTATATAATTTATTGTGTATTATAGAAATTTCTTGAACTCATTTATATGCAAAATTTGTCTTAGCACCGTACAAATACTGGTAAATAAGTATTTAAATAAGTCAAATAAGATTAGACAATTCAACTACTGTAGTACTTTATTTACAATTAACAGAATATTAAAAATTTTATTTCATTTATTAAATTGATAATATTTGTATTTCCAATTTTTTTAGTTATAAAAAATTATTATTCATGAAAAAAAAGAAATACTATTATATTTTATAATTTAATAATCTTGTATATTAATGGTAGCACCTTATTACGGATAAATAAATAAAATAATGATAAATAATCTCAGTATCTTTTGAACTGAATAACCATTAATATCAGGAGACTCTCTTTTGTTTTATAAATCATTTGATTTAATTGAAAAAAATGTATAGCACACTTTAATAGATAAAAATGAACGCTATAATTGCTTTTTATGTTAATTTCTAAAAAATATTCGACTTATAGCCAAAGCAAATTGGACGATTCTTGTACACGGAATTCATATGCGGATATTATTCATCTTAAAATTTAAATATTGCCCTTAATCTGAACGCTTAATTTTTGGGAGATAGAACGCTATTAAAAGTAAACATCGTACAACTTCTTTATAATTTAAATCCAGTGTTTTTAAGGAACTAATATTATTTATGTAGTCCAGAAGACCATTGCTATTACTAATACCCATAAAAACATTTTTTTTAAATTGTTAACTTTTTATCAATTGCTTAATTGGTAAATAATAAATTATTGTCAGATCTGAAACAGTGATCAAGAATTTATAAATTAAGGAATCATTAATATTTAGCTTGTATCAAGTGAGCTACACCCTTAGTAATAGGCTTTGAATGAAAAAATTGTTGTAATTACACAGTAACATTGCAACTCAATGCAAAAGTTTAAAAGCATTAAGTTTAAAAATTGTTGATGAAATATTTTGATTTCCACGAGTCAAATACAAAAAAGAAAAGCAAAAAAACTGTAATGCTGGCCCATCCCGCACCCTTCACTCCGCACCATCCATGAGTTCCACATCGGAGGGTATGCATGGAATGCCGCTAACATCTACATACTGGCGAGCAGTTTCTTCGGAGACGTTCGTGCAAAAGGAGGCGCGCCGAGACTCAATTGGAATTAATCGGGGCTGCTCTCATCACTAATTGATGGCGCCGGTACGCCATGGGGTTCGGTGCTTTCGGCTCCCGTTGAGCGATGTTTGATGCCGAGCGCAGCTTACCAGCGGGTGGTGCGAGCACCTCCTCGTCTCCGCACTTTCTTCTTTCCTTTTGGACTTTCGCTCGCATCTGCTCGTTCGCAGATTCGCGCACCCCCGCCAACACGAGCGTGCGAGGATCGGCGCCGTGGATTTTGCTGACTAGACGCATATTTACCGATTTCTGCCGAGTGAGAAGAAGAAAATGGAAGGTGCTTGTTTTTTGGCGATTTATTTGATATCAAACCGATCAATTACCTATCACCCTGACGCAAACCTACGAGAACATGTTTCAAGTTCTCTATACTTTAATAACTTCGATACTTATAAGTTCACCAGTTAACTTTCAGGTATTTACTAAGGGATTATGAAAAAATTAATGCTCGGTCGAGTAGAGGTGGAATATACTGATAACAGTTCGCACAATTTTGGATACAGCGCAAAAATTAGCATGTCGGTAAATCTCTTTCAGTAACTGCAAAGAGGTCGATTTTATTGAAAATTTCGGGTGTTGTCCTCCAAATTTATAAGTTTATAATTATAAAACTTATAAAATATACTTATACTTTAAACACAAAAGTAATTGTTTATACTTATTTTTTATTTCCTAAGAATAAATTTTTGTTTTTATTTGAAAATTAGAGATAATATTTCGTTCATTTATTTGAAACATTGCACTCCAACTTACGTAGCTTCAACTTCTTTACACTAAGCTTTTTATTGTAAGCATCGTAATAAACTTGTTCCTAAGATCCTAAAAACTATATTTTTCTTAAACAGTAATTGGACAATACATAAAGTTTTACCAATACTCACAATGGAACTTTTAATCATTCAATTCAAAGTGAAAAGATTTAAAAACAAAGTTTAACTAATATTGTGCTCCAAACAATGTAACAACTGGTTGTTATAAGTAAAATAATTGTTTATCAGTGTATTTCCAGAGTTAAAACCAAGACCTGAAATACCTTGCTTTAGCTATAAAAAGGAAAAATTCTTATTTTTTTCTTTCTTTTTATCTTTCGCCATCCCAGTTTTTACTCCCTGGGCTTCCTTCTTTCTTTTGGATAATTTCATGCATGCAGTTAGATATAAAAGTTCGCACGCATGAGCAGTAGTACTCGGAACGGGTATCCCGGAGCGACATGGTTAATGTGGTAATATGATATATGTGTGTGCATAGGCAAAGGCGAAGCGAGGGAGGATAGAAAGGGAGAGAAAAAGACATCTGAGGTCGCGAGTAATAACGTAAGCAGTGCGCGCACACATGATGACATTGCCACGCATATAAACTTTACTTGTGAAATTACGTACATGAACGTGAAATGGGAGAACGTTAACGTCGACGCTACGCTCGGTACATAAACCTGAAAAATATGACTCGGACGATGTCGTGCGGTGCTGTTTGCCGATTTCTCGCCACCGTGTAGTCGCGCCACTACGCGGCTCGCCTTTATCGATCGAGCCGTTAAAAACTTGAAAGTTCCGCTCGCATAATTTCGGTCCTCCCCTTCCTTCCTTCCTTCCTTCCTTCCTTACTTTTCCTATTGCTTTAAATCTTCGCTTTTTCCCTCCTCTTCTTTCTTTTTGGGTTTCCTAAAAATTCTATTTTTTAGCGTTGCGATTTTCATTTTCTTTTCAACTCATTCAAATGGTTAATTGTACAAGTAGGCCATATGTAATATTTGTCACACAATGTTTTCAATGCTTCGTAATGAATAGTAATGTACGTTTGTTATGCTTTAGTGTGTAGTCATACAACAAATTGTTTCATCGAGAAAATCCAAAAATGCATATCGAGAATAAAGTAATATCTACGCCAGTTCACATACGAAGTTAAGTGCAATAATGTTAAACAGAATTAGAAGTATAATATACAAAATTTTCGCGGATGCAAGTTTGATTCAAATTGCAAAAGACTTAGTGCTATTCTAAATACTAAGCAACAATAATTGAATTAATCGGGTTTAGCATAAAATGTTTCACTACTACAAACGATTAGCACATAAGTTTGTTGAAAATAAGTCGGTATAGAAATAGGGTGTCAAATTATTACAGAAGTGTTCATAATTGAAAAATATGTAACAAAATAATACTTGAAAGGCATATTTTAAATATAGTAATATGATTAAAGAACGTATAGGATTGAAAGAAAATGCTGACTTCACATCATTAAAACGTATCATATCATATAATATTTGTCTATCAAATAAGAAGACCATTTGGTCCCAGCCATCACTGCCAATCAATCATTCATATCAATATTGAATAATACTCAGGGAATAATTAATAATATGTATAATACATACTTTTAACCGTAACTATTTTCGTTAAATATCGTTTGCTGCTCGCCCTCTATTGAGCAGTATGAGTTACTTTTTTCTTCAGTAAACAATGAAATTATAATATTTTTATATATAATTACAAATTAACAACAGTAATAATTTTTGTATCAATTAGTGTTAAATATTGATGCTCGTTTCAAGTGGAAGTGTCATATCTATGAATACATTAATATTACAATTAAGTTAATTTTTTTCTGTAAAAAATTGTAAATAATCTCGAATATTCAATTTAAAAAACTTGTGTTATTATTTTAAAAAAATACAAAAAAAAGTAAAAAAAAAATCAATTAGTTCAATCTCTCTATTGTTGTTCCATTTTTGGTATTTATAAATTTTTTAAACTTAGGTAGTTTATTAAATGTAACAAGTTTAAAATATAGAAAATTACGTTGTTTTTATAAATTTCAGATTGAATATAAAATGACTTCAGCATAATTTTAAAATTTTGCTCAAATTATTCTGGTCGCATATGTAACGATACAGAATATTTTGTATTTATTTTCAAGAAATTTATATTAAATTAATATATTTTAATTTTTATTGAATTATTTAGATAATTTTATGTAAAGAATTATTCTGTGCATTCTATTATAAATAAATTTATTATATATTAGTATTAAACATACGTTTTGTCAATAAATAATTGTGACTCATAAATCTAATTTTTGTCCGATATAAGCTTTGGTCTTTATCAATCATTATTTATTGCAATCAGGTTTTATATATAAGAAATGCTTTGTTATGTCCGGTAATTGTGATAGTGATAATAAATATTACGGAAGAGATAAATCATAAAATGTAAAATCAACGTAAAGATTCACGAAGTCTCGTCAAAAAATAAAAAAATAATAATAAATGATTGCTCACAAGACGATATTGATTTTGTGTCGACTAATTGTTACGATCTCAAAAATACGTAAATTATTTGAAATTTGAAATTGATTAAAAAAATTAGTACGAAAGTTAATTAATAAAGATTGAAAAGTTTGAAAAAATAAATTAAAATTAATATTATTGACAGTTTGATACCTAAAAAATTAAATTTATAAGTGTATAGAACTTTAAGTATTAAAATAAATAAATTATTATAAACAGTTTTCAATAAAAGTTTGAAATTTCGTTGATAAATTAACAGATAAAAACTTATCAATATATTGGGTAATTTTGTTTTGTAAATTTGAAACATATATTTTTAATATTTCTCGAATTTGAATATATTAAGCAGATGCTACCACTAGGGAATCTAAATTTAACTTAAAGAGCAAAAAAAAAATATGAACATTATTAAATTTAATTATACACGTGTAACGACTTTTAATATGTATAAACAATAATCAGAAACTATATTTATGAATTTTAATTAGATGTAATTTCAACTTTCATACATAACAAACAATATTTTCAAATACACAATTAACTGATTAATAACTAATTAACTAAATATTTGGAAAATATGGAATTTAGTGTAACACCCTCCATGTAGATATCTTGAAAATTTTAAAGTTCCTTACGGGTGTAGGTGAGATTGAAAACACTTTTTTATGGTGTTTTAAGGCAACGTTTCGATCAACTTTCGTTCTTGACAATATAATTTCAATTCCATACATAAATACATTTTATAAAAAAATTTGCAATGCATTAAAAACTTATAACATTAATACGGTGCCCATTATTAATAACAAACTAAATAACATTATAAAATTAGGTAAAGATAAACAAACAAAATTGAAAATAGCCGGCGTCGTTTATAAAATAAAGTGCAAAGACTGTAAAGCTTCTTACATAGGCGAAACTAAACGTAATTTAAAAAAACGGATTTGCGAACACAAAAAAGTTCAAAACACCAACTCAATGATATAATTGCACTCACAAAATAACGAACATACCATAGATTGGGACAATGTTATAATTTTAGACAGAGAAAATAATTACAAAAAAAAACAAATTTCGGAAATGCTGCACATAAAGTTAAATACCAATACTGTAAACAAACATGAAGATACGAAAATGCTAAACGGTCTCTATAAACATCTGACGTCACTGATGACGAGATACTCAGCTGGAACATAATCTTCGACAAATGTAAACTTAGTATATTCGAATTTGACATATCGACGAGACAAGTCGTGCTATAATTCTACATTCGAATATACTAAGGTATGAACAATTTTTATAATTTATAATTTGTAATTTATTATTTGTAATATATCATATTTATAATTGTCTAAATTTACTAATAAATAGAGGCCTGAAGAAGACAACGAAAGTTGATCGAAACGTTGCCTTAAAACACCATAAAAAAGTGTTTTCAATCTCACCTACATCCGTAAGGAACTTTAAAATTTTCAAGATTAATATTTGGAAATTTTGACAATATATTTATAATTTTTAAATTTACTTTTCTTTTTCTTTTTTATTTTATGTTATTTTGTTTAATGTTAAATGAATTATTAAAGGGAAAAAATATATTTAAAAATTTTTTTTTTTTTAAATAAATTTAATTTATTTATTCGTACTCATATAATATATATAATACTTTTATTGTAAAATATTGTGAGAAAAGAATTAAATGTATAATATAATTAGTCTTTTAAAAATTTGCACTAAAATAATGCTTGGAACTATTTTTTCATGTAAATAAATTATAAAAGATAATTAAAATTGTTGATATTCAACTCACCTGTTCCGCATTCATTTGTAAATTTCTCTATTACTTTGAAAAATCTGAAAATAAAAGAAAGTTATCTCTTACTTTTTGTGAACAATGATTTGTCACCAATATGATTTTCAAATAATTATAAATAATTACAAGGTAAAAAAATCTTTATAAAATAAAATAAATGGAAAAAATATTAATAATTAAATATTTGTCTTATAAATTGGTATGTGTACTCATTAGCAAAAATGTTACTATAAAGATAACATATAGGTTGTATAAATTAAATTTAAATTATTTTTTTTTTAAGTTCAAGATGCTTAAAAAATAAGATGTTAAATAAACTATAATTTTTTATTTTATTAACTGTTGTATTATATAATATATTATATTTAGTTCATTATATATTTTATTGTGCAATGGTATATTTATTCTTGAAATTTTATATACATATTTTTATACTATTGTCATTACTCGGCAAACAATTCAAAATATAAAATATTAATTTACGGAATTTAAAAAATTAAATTATAATATTTTTCACATTAATGCTAATATATGTTTGTATTATAATAATTTGTCGAAATACATGTAAATTAAAATACATGAAATAATAACAAAGTAAATGTTTTAAAAGCAAATGTATTTATACATATTCAAAGAACTAAATATTGAATTGCTTACTGTTGAGTACTATATGTTATATAACAAATCAAGACCAATATAAATATCAAAATTGTTGTATCAATTATTTTAATAAAATTAAACATTTTAAAAAGAAATAAAGAACAATCAAGGAAATTTAAATTAACAACTTCATCGTAGATAAAAAGCAAAATCTAACAATAATTAGATCAGAATCTCAATTAATCAGTGTTGAAAATGCGAGAGAATGCAATTCTTTCATCTGTTTTGATTATAGAAGCTCGTGGTTAACACACATTTCACATTTTTTGAGAATTTAAAGGTGAAAACTGGTGAGGTGTAAATGAAAGAGGAAATGAAATGAGAGATGAAAAAGGATGCCGTTGTTAGGGGTGGGGGAGGTGCAGGTACAGATCAGGGGCGCGCTGCCAATTGGTCGTTAATAGGACGTTTTAGTACCCTCTCATCCCTTTCATCTTCACAACGTGTAGCTGCACCCAATCAACCCCCTACAATAGTGATTAGTCTAACATGATTACAAGCACTAACTCACTTAGGTCAACTTTTCTTCTTATTTTGGTTATCCACTTCCTTGCCTGGGTATATTTAAGGATACTCATACACATGTGCTTGTAAATCTGAGAAAAATAAAAAAAAGATAGAAAAAGGGCGAGATCGCTTAACTCATCATAATGACTCTCATATTGTGATGCGTGAAGGGAGGAGGAGGGCTCGGTTCGTTTCGATATGTAGCAAGCATTTTTAGGCTGATGGTATGACGAAAGCAGAAAGAGTGATAATAATAAGTAAAGAAATAAAGAGGGTCTTTTTTTATTGTATCTTTGAGCAAGTTCTTCTGGAGATGTTTTCTCTTGAGTTAATTCGTATAATTTTCATATGCTAGCACAAATTTTGAATTAAGAACGGATTTATACAAATAGAGGCTCTCGCACCTACAATTAATTACACAATTTTTTTTAGTTTTTCGGTTTTTTTTATCCTAAAAGACTTGTAAAGGTATTTTGGAGGTAATGTATCGATGCATGAAATACAAATAGATTTTCTATTCTATATTTTCATATATTTAAAATATTGTACATATACTTAAAGTGTATGCACAAATTAGATTTTTACTAAAGTCTTTGTCCTAAAACTTAGAAAGTTATGTTTAACTGTATTAAAATACATGACTAAAAAGTAAAATACAAAATAGAATCATATAGAAATATAACTTTATCAATATGATAAATTTATTTAGTGATTTTTTTTTACAACCATTTATGAAAATTATTATATAATTGTAAAATAATCATTATAAATTTTTATATAAAAATGAATACATGAATAATTAGCCTACATTCGTTTAATTTTCTTTACGCGTTTTTGTTATTAGTTTTTTGTATCCGTATTTTTATAGGGATGAATACGTTAAAAAAAATAACTCTTATGTAACTTAAAAATTTAATTATTAATATATTTAATTGTTAACAAAAAATTTAGCATATATAATAAAATTTATTTTACCTAAATAATTGTGTTTAATTACAAAATTATAAATTTAAAATCCGTCCACATTTTTTATGCTGAGTTAGATTAAAAAATTTGAACATTAGAAATATATTATATCCAGAAGACAATTGTTTATAAATAATTTAACAAGTATATAAAATCAATTGTTCTAGATTATTTAAATAATTCTTAGTTTCATAAAAAAAAGATTGTTTCAATTACAATTTTGATGACTCTTCCAATAATTATTTGTAAGGTAATAAAATAAATTTTTTAAATGAAAAGAATATATTATTACCGAAATTAACAGAAAATTATATTTGAGGAACATATTCACATAAACCATTGAAAGTATTTATTTGAATAATAATTATTTTACATTCTATCATCTAGGAATGAATTTTGTTCTGAAAGTAAAAGGCCGAAAAATCTATGATTAATGATGCTATTACTTAAAAATGTTGAAAGACATCATTTTTCACACAGCAAGAGAGAAGAGAAATTGCTTTGTAAATTCCATGGAATTTTGAAATAATTTGGGCTATGTAGAGAAAGCCGACAAATGAAAACGATATGAGGAACCATGAGAAAAAAGATAGGAATTAAGAGAGGAAATATATTACTTCTGTTTACTTCTCATCGACCAATAAAACCAATTTACATTTTCACTTCTAATCCATAGCTAATTGATTTTATAGTACATTGCACTTTTTGGCATTTCAATAAAAGTGAGGTTAGTATTTTAGTATTAAATCGATGTTTGAAAATAAGAATTATGATTTTATTTACTATTGAACTGATAATAACTTTAACGTAAATTGATTATTTAATTCAGAATATTAAATTACGAAATTTTT
The DNA here is from genome assembly GCA_018907245.1 of Eupristina koningsbergeri. Lineage (NCBI taxonomy): Eukaryota > Metazoa > Arthropoda > Insecta > Hymenoptera > Agaonidae > Eupristina > Eupristina koningsbergeri. Next base: position 1,947,664 of record JACCHV010000105.1, read on the forward strand.
TAATTAATTTAAATTTGGCTTATAAATTAAGAATGTTTTATTTAAAAATATATTAATTCTAGGTAATAATTTACATAAATGCTACGATAATTTTATAATATATGTCATAAATTATAACTTATTCAGAACAAGGATACATTCAAATTCAAATTATAAAAAATATTATGTAATTAAATTTAACTTTGTTTAATAAATTCCGTAAGTTGCCCCGTATGACTATTATAAATGTCATAATATTTTCAAAAAACTGAAATATACTATAAAGTAATCATTTGAAAATTTTTGTACGTTTTAGTATAACTACACAATTAAAAATGCAAAAAAAAAAATACATTTCTAAGACCTTAAACATTAGGTATATTTATATAATATTCAAATTCAATTAATAAATTTAAAAAATAATTTATTTTTATTTACAAATGAATATATGCATCTGTAGGAATACGTACATGTATATAAAAGAATTTTTATTTTAGGTTAAAATTAAATTTTATTTTTTTATAAATTAAATGCAATTTGATTAAATTTTTGTAACCTTAATTTTTTAACCTCTTTATAATCTTTATAATAAGTACTAAATAGTATGCAAAACAAATACAGTTTCTTGTTTCATTCAATAAATATTTAGTATATTTTTTAATTTATAAATCAATAATTTTTAATAAAAATCTATTTATTTTAGATAAGAAAATTAAATACGTGGGTTTTATATATATTATAAGGTAGGTAAAGCAGAATCGCGCAGATGTATGATCATGATATTAGATACAGGAATAAATAATCACAAGTATAGAATTATTGACGATTCAAATCAAGGGGTAGTTGTCATGTATGAATATAATGAATCTCTGTTGTTGGATGATCAATATCCTGCAGATATTTCATCTAACTCAATATTATCACTCAAATATTTGTTCAAAATTATCTCCCTTTAAATTTTCAACTTTATATTTGCATACTTGTAAAAGAAATAAAAAAAATGCAAACATACCAAATATTGATAAAAGTCGAAGAGATACCAAAATGTGAGAAAAATTAAATTGTTTTTTGATTTTATAAACATTAACTTTGTTAAAAATTTATTTAGGCATTTTTTATTTAGATGAAATTATTTGCGTTAAATACAGTTTATTCTTATTTAATTTATATATACAAGGAAATTATACCCACCGTACATTAAAACATTAATATGTGTTTGAATATTAAACACAAATTATAATATTTAATGAATTTACAAAATTTTAAATTGAATTGCATTCTGTAATATGAATGAATTTATATTGTAATATGAATAATTTATGAATCTCGTACAGATATTGTATCTCATAACACGTATTGATTGCTAAAATGTATTTTTTAATTATCAATCATTAAAATAATCTAATACGTGTTGGATACAATTAATAATTATAAGTAGTACATATTTAATAATTATTATATAAATTGGAAGTTTATATAACTTATATATTAATAATTAATTTATGTGGATAATTATCATTAATAATGTTAGTCTGAAACACATAAAATTGTCTAATATTTAAAATTATTTAAAAGAAATTGTTAATGAAAAAAGGTACTTTAATTAAATTTTTAGTAAGATCATTTCTTATCAACTATCAAAAGATTAGAAAATTTTTTTAATGTTAAGATTTATATATATTAAAAAAAATAAATAATAATTTATTTAACTTTTAAAATTGAAATAAAATTTAGAATAATATGCAATTATTTATATTATTCTTTATAACTCACTATCGAACTTTTCAAAAATGAGTAATTATGTTTTTTCAGTATATTGATGGTATTTTTCAAGACAGGTTTGTTTATTTTACAGGAACAAAATTTTTTGATGTTTTTGGATATTGGGTGAGAGAAAGGGAGTGAGCGTGTGAGAAAGGGCAGGTATATTGCGTAGTATCTGATATGGCAGACGCAAGTATGTGCGAAATTAGCGTTAGGGTGTGACAAGTTTATTAAGGCATACTGTAATGAGAAAAATCCATACCGCCTACAATGAAAACTGAAAAAGTCCAGAGTACTAGTTTTCGGGCAAATTTTTTCAATATGCAAAAATGACAGCAATACAGTTATCTTCAAGACGTTTTTAATACCATTATTCATTACTTCATTAAAATTGCTGTTGATTTGATATGAACGTGAGAAAAAAAATCTTTTAATTTATATTTGGGTAATACGTATTGTTCCATCGTTTTTTGTCAGGTTTTTCCAAATTATTGAGTACGAGTGGCGATTTTAGGCTTGAGATAGATAAAAACTTTTCAATTCTATTCTCAGATTTCGTTTATGAAATTAAAAAATATGCAAAAATGAATAATATATCTCGAAAGGAAATTAATATTTTAGATTATGCTCAAATAAATATTCTTGATGAGGATTTATAATAAAATAAATCTATCATTGATTAAATTTGAAAAGTACTTTATTAAATGAATGTATACAATGATCGTCAAGAAGAAGATAATAAATATAATATATAAGTCTCAACACGACTTTTTACATAGAGCAGTTGTTCCCGACTAATGATTTGTATGAAATCAAAACATACATTATAACAGTGGAAATTGAAATTGCACGGTTTATTTATTAAATATATATTCTTTATTGTACAGATTTGGAGCTTACAATTATGTAGCTATATATAATATAATATAATTCTGTAGCTTATAACATTTAAATTCAACAATTCTATATCATGATTTATAAACAAAAATCTGTTAAGTGAATACATCGAATTATAAATAGGTGTAGATAAAATCATCAGAAGTTAGCAGCTTTATCAGCTAAAACGTTTTAGTATACTAAATCTAATTTTATTTGTAATTGTCAACTAGCAAAAGAAGATTTAAATCATGTAATATGACAGTATCTTCTTTTTGAAGAACAAAAAGAACAAAAAAATTTGGCAAAAAATTGAATATTCCAAATATACAATTACTTATGAACTTAGAAAGTTTCATTTTGACATAGTAAAATATGTCTGTAAATTTCATACAGACTGTAGTAAATATATTGTCAATTACATGTATTAATATATTTTATAAAACTGCTTTCAATATACTAACTGTATGAAAATAAACCTTTTTATTGGATTTGCAAGTTTAAATAAAAAAAGCTCAATGCACTAACACTCTGAAAATTAGATTTATATATTATTTGGTGATCTTGTATTTCTTGAACATATGCAAGAACATTTACAGGTTTGTATAATGAATCCGCACGCACGCGATGCATAATGATCTAAGAGAAAGAGATGGAGTGATATTATATAAACAAAAATGTTGAGGAAGAGTGCAGTCAGGACGAATTTGGTTAATGAAGAGATTGTTTGGGAGGTCCAAAGCTTAAAATTCGCAATTATTCCTGATTATTTTATTTTTACAGAAATGAAGTACAATACAGTTTTGCAGTTTGACTGGCATAGTTTCTTTCTAATATTTTTTATACAAGGACCAAAATGAATTTACAAAAGACATTAATAAAAATAAATTTTTTTAAAAAAATTTTATACCTTAAATTTATAAAGATAAAATGGTTGGTCGAAAACTCTTTTAAGAACATAATATTTGTTTAATTTTTTAAATATTGTATTTCATTTAAATTACTTATATAATAAAATGAAAATAAAAAAAATCGAAACGTTGCCTTAAAACACCATAAAAAAGTGTTTTCAATTTTACCTACACCCGCAAGGAACTTTAAATTTTCAAGATATTTACATGGAGGGTGTTACACTAAATTCGATATCTCAAAATAAAAAAAACATAAATGTTAGTAAATAATGTGAAAAATAAATAAATTTTTTGAAAATTTATTTAGTTCCAATGAAGTATTCCAGCAATTAGTATTTCTATTGATGTTAATGGAAATTTCAAGTAATTTTATCTTAAATGAAATACTCACAATAAGAAATCATGTCAACAAGACAAAGACTTCAAACATTTTATTGGTAAAGTACATTAAAAATTCACGTTATAAGTTTCTCAAAAAAGATACCACGATGCTGCATTTCATAAACTTAGTTCAATCTTATCCTCTCATTAAGTGGACGGTTAACCTTAAAAAGCACCTAAAGTAAGGCGCTTAAAATCCCCTTTTTTTTCTTCATTTGGAAAAGGAGTAAAAAGGAGGGAAGAAAAGATGAGATGAGAGGAAACATATCAACTAAAGGCACCACTCACAATCGCGCTTCTCGAGATTTCTCGATGGACCGGAGCATCCTTTTTCTCTTCGCGAGAGTTTCTTCGCGACAACGTGCTAAGAATGACCTATGTTAAAATATTTGAGATGGGTTCTGGTTCTTTCTCTCTCTCTCTCTCTTGCTCCTTCATACTTATATCAAATCGTTACGGCGTCGAGAAGTGCCGTTGGTTATAAACGTCGAAATGTGAGGAAACGCGTGAGGACTGCGAGTCGTGATGACATTAAAAATTAATTAGGGACAATTTTGCAAATTAATTACGCACTTTCCAATGCTCCATGTTATGAGAAATGGGAATTAAATGCGAGAAGTCTTAGTTCGCTTGGATTTGATGAGATCTTTACATTCAATGATTGATTATGTCTGGATTTCCTCTCATCCTTGGCTTGGTGTTCATTCTGTTTCTTAAAGAATTGATTTTTTTTTTTTTGCTTTTTTAAAAGGAAATATTTTTATTCATTAATTATGCAAATACTGAACAACTATTCAAATAGATGAATAAAATTACATAAACTAAAATATGTCTTAATTTTCCTTGATGTTGTAAAAATCTTTTCGGAATTATAAATATTTTTTAAAAAATATTATCTTAATTATTTATTGCAAATAACAATTGAAAATTTAAAAGAAAATTTCAAAATATCTTTTTCTAAAAAATTCAATATATTTGTTTAAAAATTATTTCAAACGTGGTATATAACCCATCATTAAAGAAAATTAACACATTTAAAAATTTTGAAATTGTTTAAATGTTTTAAAAAGTATAATGATCGCTTGAAAAATGTTTAAGCAATATTAAATTAAAAATATTTTTAAGAACTTTTATTTAAGCAAATATTCTAAACAAGATCATTTGTCAACACACTTGTATAAGTTTAAATATTTAACTATTTTTTAACGCGTGAATGAAGATGAGGAGTGCCATTTATCAACGTAGGCAAAGTGATACCTATCAATGATTAAGTTAAATCATTCTTCGTAGAAATTTTTAATCATTCGTAATCTTGATATTAAAAACAATAAATAATATTATTTAACATTAACCCACAATAAATGTTTAAAATTACTAAAAATTTCGGTATTTTTATTAGCTTCTAATTCGTCGCTTTTCCTGATTTCATAGTATTAATAAATGCTAACCATTCGCATAATAATTTTTGTACGATAATAAAATAAATTAAAAATTATTACTTATTTAATTAGGGTTGTACCAGGAAAGAATCGACTCCACCCTTGGATTGTAATCTCGTTGCAAAATCTGAATCCGTTTCAACGCTTTTTTTATATGTGAAAGGAAATTTTCTCATGATATTCACGAGCAAAATCTACAAACTCCGCTATACTTAACTCACCTTCGATCGCTCTATCATCCTCTAGATCACCGGAACCACGCACAAACTTTATCCTCTTATTTATAACGTACTAGGTATCTCATTATTCTATTGTCCCTAGCAATACGAGACATGTGACACACAAAAACCTCTTCCTCTCTCCTTGAAAATAATAAAGATGTTGCCATTTGCACTAATGAAGCGTCATCGCAACAGCCACGATTCGATGCACGTGTCCTCTGCATCTTCTTTATAGGAAAGAGGGAGAGAGGGGGGAGAGAGAAAGAAAGAGAGAGACAGTAAGATGTAATACGTTCGCCTAATATACATGATGCATCCACGAAGTATCGAGTTTTTTTTTCATTTTGAGCTTATTCATCGTAATAATTCGGGAGAGATCTTAAAATATCGACAAACTCTTTCCGCATTTGTCCTTTTTTTTCGACAATTAGGCGCGGGAGGATTTAACTTCGCGTGAAGGGCGTTTTTCAAATTTTTGACACAGCGCGTTGTAGCGATTAACGGAAAACCACTACGCGAGAATGTTTTGTTCAAAGATCATAAAAAAAAAAATTCTTACCTTTTTTTTGAAAGATGATTTATTGGTGAACTTATATACAGCGTGAAATAAAAATTTAAAATTCTTCAAAATAATTTCCTCCTGCATCAACATATTTTTGAAGGCGTATTTTCCAAATTTCAAATGCATCTTCAAACTCTTCAGCTTTGATGTTTTTCAAAAATTTCGATATTTATGAATTTTTTTTGTACTATATTGTACACTGTAGATCGCGTTAAATTCAGTTTTTTCTGAATTGCTTAATCTGTTAATCTACAGTCCAAATTTTTAATTTCTAACATGCACCAGGTGTTCCTAGCCATTCGAAAGTTTTTTGAGCGTCCAGATCGAGGCTCGTCGATGATTCTTTCTCGACCCTCTTTAAGAGCTCTGTGCCATTTTCCACTTTGCGATTTTGACATGCAATTATGTCCATATGCTTCTTGCAACATTTTATACATTTCTACACTGTTTTTTTTTTAATTGCAAACAAATTTTATCTCGTAACGCTGTTCGATTAGTCGCTCCATCGCGCTGTGTCAAAAAACTGAAAAACACCCTTCGCACGAAGTTAAATCCTGCCGCGCCTAATTATCGAAAAACAAAACAAAAAAAGGACAAATGCGGAAAGAGTTTGTCGACATTTTAAGACCTCTCCCGAATTTCTACGCTGAATAGGCGAAAAATGAAAAAAAAACTCCATACTTCGTGGATGCACCATGTATAAAAGTGATTTATCGAAGACACTGCATACCTTATTCTATAATATGCTTTTGTTTATCTACCTTGTGATATTTGGTTCATTTACTTTTTCCGCTTTATTCGCAAGGGAATAATTGTGTATCATTCCTCAAAGGAGATTAAATAACATCCTAAACAAATTTGATCTATTTTACTGTTTATTATTCCCTTGAAAAAAATTTCATTTAATAAGTTGCAATATCATGTTAGATTGTGATAATCGATTAATTTTTACTTTCCAAATTTTATTGTCAAATTATTTATTAATATTCGTTTTATAACGTTATGAAAGATAAATTTTACATCCGCTTCAAATATTATTGTCATCAATAATCTTTAAATTACATAAAATTTTATTGAAATTTAAACTTTTAACATTAGATTGAGTAATTTACTTAAAATTCATATTTATTAATCTTAGGATGAAAAAAATATTTAGCAATAAGTGTCTATATTTCTGTATTGATTAATTATTGTTAATTAAAATTTTATAATAAATATTATATATAAAAAAATACTCATGCTGAATGAGATGTTATTTATTAGCGGATGAGGAAAGAAAATAAGTTCTCTCTTAATGAATTATAAAAAATAAAACAAAATGCTCCTTGATTCAATAATACCTCTTTTATTGTTATCGCCATGTCGGCTTAAAAAAACCCATTGACAAGGAGAAAAAAGGCTTCGAATGCGTGATGCAAGTAGATGCTCCAGAAGTCAGCACCGTGGATGAGCAGACCGTATTATGCACTGGACATTGTCCTCACCATAAATTCGCCATCTAGGTCGTGTGTGTATGAGGTGTACGCCGGTGATCTACAAGTCACCTGTCGAATGTACAAACTCCACAGATGCGGCTTGGACTACGCACACACCTTCTCAAGATATAAGATTAAACAAAACCGCAACATTTATAATATTACAAAATGTATAATACCATCCGTACAGAATAAATGCTCGACGCCAATTAATTCTTTTGATACACACAAAAGTATATTATTACAGGTATGCAGAAACGCTTTCACGCTCCAAGTCGGGATTTCCCGGGGAATCCCTAACCTGCTCGCCATGTTTTGTATGTACCTCTTAGTTTTCTTTTACGTTTTACCTGAACGTCGGGAATCTCCCAAACATTATAATTAAAAATTACACAAATGTTAAAATCATGTTTCATAAATATTTAATAACATCTAAATTAAATTTTAGTATTTATTAAAATACAAACAAACTATTTGTTTTTTAAATCAGTTTTATGAACACATCGGATAACGTTTATTTTTGTTTCAGTATCTATGTTTAGGCTTGATTTTTCAAGAAGTAGTAAAGGTAATGTAATTCCTTCAAAGATAAGCTTATGCCTATAGTATGTCCTTTAAATACTATAGACGGTCATACTTTTACTGTATCTTTATTCCAATAAAAATGGGGGATAAATGACTAAAATGTACAAGACTTTGGTTTTAACAATTTAATAAAGTGAATTGACATAGACTACACAGTTCGACCTTCACACACAGTCTAACGCTTTCTGACCATAGTTTCACATTCATCACTAACTCTTACCGCCAAAACAGAAGAAAGACACAAGAAAGGGAGGGTTGCTTATCTGCAAAAATGCATGTGTTACTTACATTACACGTAAATTTATATAAATGCCCCTCTTTCTTAGATTAGTGAGTTTTTCCGAACCATCTTACCAAGATTTCCAATGAATTATGCAGTAATCCGAATTACTTTTGGCCTGCATCAGACTCCTACACCTCCCCCACTACATACATTCAACATACTCCCGATCTTGAACCGCTTACGTTCAATAATAATATTAGTTACTCTTAAATTCATTCATATAGTTATAATATTTCACAGTACCTTACTTACGATTAAATTCGATTCCTTCGCATATTATAATATTGATATAATTTATTTACAATAATACACAAATCTTACATTATAATACAATCACTAAATTTATAAATTTGTAAATTTGTTCATTTTACATCTACTGGTAATGTTGCTACTTTAGCTAAACCACATTTATAAATTCCATCACCTGTTTGCACTGTCACTACACGCTTTAGTCCATCCTTTCTGGGATGCACTTCGATAATATGACCCAATATCATATGCATTGGAGGCAGATTGTCTTCCTTTAACATTACCAATGTCCCGACTTCAACAGTTCTTCTATCATTTCGATGCCACTTTTTTCGAGTCATCAATTCATTTAGATATTCCTTGGACCACCTTCTCCAAAAGGCTCGTTTAATTTTTTGTATTTGTTGCCACAACGACAAAGTGTTTATTCGAACAGAAATGTAATCGTATTCGGGAATGGCTGTTAATTCACATCCAATGAGAAAATGTGCTGGGGTCAGAGCAGCAAAATCATTCGGGTCATTGGAAATTGGAGTTAATGGGCGAGAATTTAAAATGGCTTCAATTTCTACAAAATATGTATTGAATAATCATTAGTTAATAATAGATCACCAAGGGTGCGATAAAAATGAGTTTTAAAACATTTAACTGCCGCCTCCCATAAACCTCCAAAATGAGGTGCTCTTGGCGGCGAAAAATGCCACGATATGCCTTCACTCTGTAAATATGTTCTAAAACTTTCATTGGTTTCTTTAGCCAATAAGAACGCTTGTACTTTAATTAATTCATTTTTAGCGCCTAGAAAGTTCGTGGCGTTGTTAGAATATATATTTTTTGGTTTTCCACGTCTGCCGCTAAATCGTTTGATTGCTTGTAGACAAGTTTCGGTAGAAAAATCAGACACTAATTCTAGATGAATTGCCTTAGTGGCGAAACACACAAATACTGCAACGTACACCTTAACTATTTTTCTATTCTGAAATTTCTTTTCTCTTATTAAAAAAGATCCACAATAATCGAGTCCCACATTTTCAAAGAGTCGTGCTTCATTTACTCTATTCACAGGTAGATTTCCCTTTTTATAATAGGCTAATTTAGGGCAAAATTTTACACAACGTATACAGTCTTCTTATGCATAAAAAACGCGTGAACGTGTCATTGACTTTTATAGCCGAAAGCAATACATTTTTTTCTCGCTTCTCTGATATTTCAATTTTTGAGATTTGACGTGCCTTTCAGTTTTTTTCATTTTCAGTTAACCATCGCGGACTTTCTACCCATAGTTTGTTTTGCAAAAATTCACTAGCATTCTTGCCACAAGAAATTGCGTCTGCCGGATTTTCGTTAGATGAAATGTGATGCCAATGTTCAGGCTCTGTCAATTTTTGTATGCTTACAACTCGGTTTGCTACAAAGGTCTTTAACATGTAAGGCTCGGTTTTGATTTGATTTAGCGCAATGGTAGAGTCTGACCAATATACAATTTCATAAAAATTCAACTTCAACGTATCTTGAACGTATTTCATCAATTTAACGAACAATAGTGATGCACACAATTCTAGTCGGGGAAGCGATCCAGTTTTTACCGATGCAACACGTGATTTTGCACCGAATACTATTACTTGACGCGTATTCTTCAATCACGATCGTAAATATATACACACGCATCGTACGCATTTTCACTAGCGTCACAAAACCCATGAAGTTGTAGATTTTTAGCCTCAGGTAATAATATTTTTCGTGAGATATTAAATTTTTCAATTAAGTATAGCTCCTTTCGAAATTTCTTCCACTTATAATTCAACTCTTGAGGAACTACTTCATTCCAATGAATCTTAAACTTCCAGATTTCTTGCAAAATTACTTTTGCCACTATTATAATTGGTCCGATCAAACCCATTAAATCGAATAATTCAGAGATTTGTGATAAAATACTCCGTTTTGTAATGCGCTCTTTTGTTACAATGGTTTTTATTAAGTACTGAAAGTTATCATTATGGGAATTCCATTGCACTCCCAACAATTTATGTACATCATTATCAGATTTGATACCCTGTTTTTTGACACTACTTTCATCCTCTAGTACTTCAGGTTTATTTGATACCCATTTGTGAACACTGAAGCCACCTGCTGCCAATAATTTAGTCACGTCTTCCTTTAAATGTATTGCTTCCTTGATATTGGCTGTTCCCGAAAGAAAATCATCTACGTAGAAATCATTTTTTAAACATTGCGCAGCTATTGGGTACTTTTCTCTGTCATCTATAACTAATTGCACTAGCGTTCTAGTTGCTAAGAATGGAGCATAAGCGGTCCCTTGTGTTGCAGTCGTGAGTTCGTACGTACGAATCTGATTATTTGAATTTTCTCGCCACAAAATCCTTTGATATTTTGTATCTTCCCGATGCACTTTGACTTGACGATATATTTTCTGCACATCTGCTGCAACAACTATATTATGCAATCTAAATCGTAATAAAATTGTAAGTAATTCAGGTTGGATAGTTGCTCCCACTAATAATGTATCATTTAAAAAAATCCTACTTGTATTTTTAGTTGAAGCATCAAAAACTACACTGACCTTTGTCATCAAGTTTTTTTCTTTAATCATTGTATGGTATGGAATAAAATAACCTTGGTTCTTTTTAAAAATATCCATTAATTTTGTCATGTGTCCTAACTCCTCGTATTCACGAAGAAAGTTATTGTATTATTGTCTCAATGTTTCAGTTTTATTTAATTTTCGTTCAACATTTAAGAATCTTTTTAATGCCATATCATATGACTCACCTATTTAATTTTTGTTATTTTTATAGGATAATCGAACTACATATCTTCCATCTTCGTCTCATGATATTGATTCCTTATAGAATTTTTCGAATTTTTTTCTTAATTAGACAAATATAGAATACTTGCTAGCTCTTTTAGTTCCCAAAAACCTTACAATTGTGACTCTAACCCGGTAATTAAATGGCATTTAATATCCTTTGCTTGTGTTGAATTAACTTCCCCTACTAAAATCCACCTCAGTAATGTTTTTTGCAAGGTTAAATAAGGCGATTCATTACATTTAATTTGACCATTACACAAAAGCTGATAATATAGTCGCGCATATTAAAGCATCTATCTTAGCAGGTATATTAAATCCTGGATCTTTATATTTTATTGTTATCAATTGATCTTTGCTTATATATACCGATGGTAATATGCCTGTGATTATTGAAAGCACTACAAATTCTACACTATTCTCATAATTATTATAATTTGATTTTAATTTCATTGGGACTTTAAACTTTGCACTTTTGCTCATTTGAGCTAACCCAGCGAATGGAATGTTAATATTTTCATGTTATAGCTGAAGTTTATTTGCTACGTCTTCTGTTATAAAATTACACTGCGAACAACTATCAAGCAATACACGACACTTAAATTCTCTATTAAACGCATCTAATATCGTTACCAGTGCCGTTCCTAACAAGATTTCAGATTCATAGGTTACAGCGTGAGCGCGTGCTGGTATTTCTTTTTGACGATTGTCATTGCTTTCTAGATTATTTAAATTTGTTACATCTCCTCCTCTAGATTTCTGATTTATTTCTTGAGTACCTATTGAATTCACTGACGTTGTTAATCCAGAAAAATGCAACAATGTATGATATTTCTTACAGCACCTTTTACAACCCGAAAGTTGGCATGTTGCAATGCGATGATTATCGCGAAGGCAATTAAAACACAGTTTTTTCATTTTTACAAAATGTAAACGTTTTTGCGGCGATAATTTCATGAATTCAGAGCATCCGTATAAGGAATGACTTGAATTACAATACAAACACTTTATCGTTTTCTGTGTTCCAATAAAAGCTTGCACACGATTGTTATTTTTTGACTGATTATTATTTTATTGACCCTTTTGCTTAATGATTTCATTTAGTGTAGAAAATTCTTCACCGCGTTCTTGTTTCGATATAAAATCCGTTAATTTCTGTAATTTCGGTTTCTGTGAATCCTCAAGCGTTCTTTCCTATGCACGACGCGTCACCTTATCCAATTTTTGACTAATCATGAAGATAAGGATTGAATCACATGATTCGACCGGTTCCTTTAATAATTTTAAAGAGTTTACATGTTTTTTCATATTTTCATGAAGAGATCGCAATCTTGAAGGACATTTTTTTACTAACGGCGGAATATCAAAAATAGCTTGCAAATGAGCATTAATTATTACGCGAGGTTTTTCACACCATTGTTTAATTAAATCTCATGCCACTTCATAATCTTGATCTGATCCGTCAAGTGAATCTAAAATTGATGCAACATCACCTCTAAGTAATGTCTTTAATAAATAAACTTATGGCAAACAGGGATATTATCAGCTTGATGGACCACAGACTGAAATGCATTTTTAAAAGATAACCATTGTAATGGATTTCCATCAAATGGTGCTATCTGAATTTGTGGAATCATTAAGCTATTTTGCTGTATGTATGTAGTTACAGATGTTGGAGAGTTGTGACTCTCAATTACATTTATGTTGCTACATACAAAGTTCGTCGCTATAGAATTCGGCGGGTTTAGTGTTTCAAGACGTAGATCGAGTAATTTCGCGCATTTAAAGTATGTATCTTCAAAATTTACTCTTTCATCTTCTTGCAATTCAATTAAGATCGGATCATTTACACCATCTAATAGCGTCTGTAGCTCTATTTGAACCAATTATAATTCCGTATATGTTGTTTCTAATTTTTCCTTACGTGCTTTAATATGAAACGTGTCCGCCTCAGGATTGTTATTTATAAATTATATCAATCGCCTTAGATTCCTTTTAGTGCCCCTCGTGTTTTATTTAAGCTATTTAACTTAGCTTGCGACATGATATTAATCAAACACAGATTACGGATAATTAATAAATTAAGTTATCGGATAAATGTTGCGAATTTCGATTATCCCCGACTGATCTGCTCCTCTTAGTTAGCGTAGACTTCAATTTGCTTTTTCCTTGGATCGCATGTATCTTCAACCGACAAACGCTTCTCTTCTTTTCACATCAACTGCATAGATCATGAATTTACGATGTGGCTATCCTCAATCTTTCCGCAATTGCTTGATAATTTTCGATGGTTGATTCCAGCTTCTGGTATCCACTCAGATGAAATTTCTGGATCTCCGAAACACTTTTCACAGATCCGGCTCGAAGGACGATTATGTTTAGGCTTGATTTTTTTAAGAAGAAGTAAAGGCAATATAATCCCATCAAAGATAACTCTATGCCTATAGTACGTCCTTTAAATACTATAGACGGTCATACTTTTACTGTATCTTTATTCCAATAAAAATGGGGGATAAATGACTAAAATGCACAAGACTTTGGTTTTAACAATTTAATAAAGTGAATTGACATAGACTACACAGTTCGACCTTCACACACAGTCTAACGCTTTCTGACCATAGTTTCACATTCATCACCAACTCTTACCGCCAAAACAGAAGAAAGACACAAGGGAGGGTTGCTTATCTGCAAAAATGCATGTGTTACTTACATTACACGTAGATTTATATAAATGCCCCTCTTTCTTAGATTAGTGGGTTTTTCCGAACCATCTTACCAAAATTTCCAATGAATTATACAGTAATCCGAATTACTTTTGGCCTGCATCAGACTCCTACATCTCCCCCACTACATACATTCAACAATCTATTTAATATTTGCAGTAATTTTCTCGTTCCTTTTTTTCCGTATTCGAGGAAGCATTATTTCTATAATTCATGTTAATAACTTGTGTTTCCCATATGGGTCAATTGCATTTAGAAATTTCTATATATGAATTTGTAAAAAGTAGGTGATTAGATTAGTTAAGTTATTATATAAATCAAAATTATGTACATCTGAGCTTTTAAAGTATAATAAACCCAAAGACAATATGCTTAAAATTTGAAAATTTCTCAAAGAATATTATAAAACTTATTAATAATCACATGAAAAATTAAAAAAGGATATTTTTTTCCATATGCATGCTGTTTATTCATTTATTTATATTATAATATCAAAACGTCAAATATCTAAAATATTAAATTTATTTAAATTTTTTTTATTTTTTTAATGGTGTACAGAATCATCTCCGAATAAATTATGATTAATTTTTCTTAGTTTAATTGCAGACTCAATGATTAATTTAAAATACTTTTTTTTTAAAATAGAATTAAAAATGTTTGTACTCAAGTAAAAATGTAATAATATTTGTAATGTTATAAAATGTAGTGCAAGTCCAACCTTGCACGGATTAAGAAATTTGGAAAAACCCTCGCATGGGAAATACCGAGAGTAGTGCAGGTAACCATTCGCGCCACTCTGTCTCTTTATTAATAATAACTTGCGTCGGCGGGGCTACTTTCAGAAAAGGTTTAAATACGGGGTGTTTTCATGTAACATTCATTGATTTCAATTGTGACCTGTGATAGGCGCAATATTGTAATTTTCGCTTGTAATATATTGTAAATACACATACGAATATTATATAGTAGTGCTTTTATTTATTTCAAAATTCACATTACACTAACGGTTCTAACACGACGAAAATATTCGTGTATTAGAAGCAGACTTTCATGAAAGATTTCTTTCAAATTTTATTGTAAAAAATAAATACAAACTTTAGTCTGCAACTTGAACAAAAAATATGGTATTTTTTACTCGGTGTTAAATGAAATCATTAAACTTAAAATAGGATAAAAAAAATTATTTCCATAAAAAATACATGGGATCCGTAGAATTAATTTTTTGCTACTTTAAAATGAAGCTATTATTACGAAAACATTAATTTTCGCAAATAATGACCTGTACATAACTTAGAATATCAAATTCAAGTTCGATATTAGGACGTTATTGCGATGAACTGCCAAAATTGACGCCTTGCATTTTAAAGTTTCGATAAGAGATGCATTCGACGCTGCGGGAATCATTCAAAGCAATATTTACATAGTGTTGCGACGATGTTGCACCTCGTCGCGACATCAGTTTGAGGTTAAAGGTTTATTAACCTCATGACCGGCCGGTTCACTCACCTCACAGGTGATGGAAGTTTGGATTTACAGTGGGACGAAATAAACAACTCACACGCGATTTGTCGATTTAAACATGAAACGATTTTTCTTACGATTAATTCAAAATCGCGCAAATCACATGTGTACGGCATGCCCCACGGAAACTAACACCGGTTACCCCTCCACAGTAAGGAGAAAAGACGAAACCGCGGTAAATCGCGGATATATAAACTGGTGAATTGAGACCGAGAGGGACCTTTTATTTTAAATAATTGAACAAGGCGATCGTGTTTACACGAGTGCCTCGTACAGATCTAATAAAAATAAACTAAAAGAATTATTGTATTTTTATTTATTCTCTGTGATTGCACCGAGATAATAAAACATACAATAATAGTAAATACATAATCATACTTTGTTTTCCTGCGTCATAACGTATTGCAAAGTAATATACGACGTCACTTGCGTCATAACAACAAGGACGACGTATATTGATTAAGATTGAATGTAAATAACGACGTTTCTTGTGTCATAACTGCAAGCACGAGCGTTATTTAATATTTACATATTATTAAGATGAATAAACCTTGTTTTTCAGACTGCAACTGATGAGACACCGGATAGAGACGAAGTAAATAAAGTCGCCGAAATTTAAAATTCGAAATCATTGTATCGAGGTACAATAAAGGAATTATCAAAATATTAAAATAAATTTTATTATTTCTTTTTGGAGTAACCATCCTCCGACTAAGTATAAACCCGGCCCCGATCTATCGAGAGATCGTGGCGTAACAGTGTTAATCTATTTAACAAGCATATCATCAATGTCAGGTTCAAGTTTGATCAGGTTTAGTTTGGTTGATTGAATACATTGCAAATCCAATACTCCACAAGGCATATCGCTCAGAGAAATTGTTTGAGTGGGCATGTAATTATTATTCATTATATGGTTGTGCGAGTTATGGCGAGACGTTGTACAACGCTTCAATTACAATTCTACTCCAATTAAATTTATATTACCAAAAAAGTTATGATATTTATTTTATTCCCTTGGAGATGATGTGGAATAATTTAAAATATTGGATGAAAATTCTTTATGGGAAGTAATCATGTGATCGCTAATAAAGCGATATATTTTTCATGATCAATGCTCATATTCAATATACTTTTATAAATAATTTTTGAGAACATAAATATTTAATAATTAATAAAACAATAATTGATACAATAAAAAATATGATAAAATGAGAATTTTACCAATGGTTATATTTTTATTAATATTTTTAATAATTTAGTTTGATCTTTTAGTTTAAAACTATTAAAAATTTAGATATTTTCAAGCTTAAAGATTTTTAAAAGAATTTCGTACAGAAATTTTACTTAGTACGTAATAAGAATACTTGAATTAAATTCAGTATTTATTGTTTCATTGTTTTTTTTTAATATTTTAAAAATTTATTATATACTTCTAGACTATAAATCTATTACATGTTCAATCACTAATTGTATCTACATTGAAAATCAAATTAAAAATTGTTATACTAATAATTTTCAAAAAATAATTAAATTTTTAATTTCTTAGTTATAATTTTTTTTTTTTTTTTTTTTTTTTTTTTTTTAATTATGAAGTAACTTCCAATAATAAATAAATAGCTTGCACGATATATTACAACTGACATTTCTCTAAATAAAAATAATATTTCATATTATAATTTTACTAAAATAAATTAAATAAATAAATTAATATATTTTAATAAAATGGTATGTATAAAATATATATCTTATGAATTACATATAAACATAATAGTATCGTAATTGATTTGTAGTAATTTGCTGTTGATAATAATTATCATGACAATGAGGTTTCTTTTCAGTTGTAAAAAATCAAGTAAAATCATAATTGAAGAATATGTTATATTTACTGAAAGCTTATTAAAATTATTATTATTTATTGAAAGTATTACTATAATTATTATATATTTTAATTATATATTTTTTTTATTTTTAACTTTCGAACTCGCGTATGATTAAGTAAAAAGATTCAAAAATAGCCTTTTTAATGCGTGAACATATACTAAAATATGAAATGAATAAATAATTTTATGAAGTATATAAATTAAATTCTAATCGATAAATATTTCATCACTTTTCTTGGTTAATTCATGCATAATTTGAATCGATGAAAGCTTTTTCTGATTTATCAGATTATTTATGCAGGAAATTAATTCATATAATTTTGATGATATATTTGAATTTATCGATATTTATATTTATTTATTTATAAATATTATTAATTATACATCTTGGAGGTTGATTTTTTTATGGTATTTACTTAAACAATTTCATAAACGGATATAATGTTTTTTTTAGATGAAACGCAGTTCTCTCTGATAATTGATTCAAACTGCAATACTCGTTTTTAAGTTGTATTATTTTTTTATTATATATTATATTCCGGCTTCTGCCTAGGGACGAGTTCCGTTATAAAATCTTATTTACTTACAATATATATTTACATTTTCTTATAATTAATTATTCTATTATACACATATATCACATTCTATATTTATCAGTCTTTGCGTGTTTGTAATATCACTTTGTTTATCACTTTTTTATTCACTCTCTGCCTTTCTCGTGTTCTTTTTTCAATCTCTTTTCTATTTCTGCCATAACCCTTATCACTTCTCTGTTCTCTCTTGGATTCTTTTTAAATTTCATTATCATTTCTCGATTTGTCTATCCCCTCTTATAAGTTCTCCTAGTCTCCTCACATATAGTTTCAGTTTTTATGCATTTCCATATCCAGTGCTCCCAGTCTCCTTCTCCTACTTTGCAGAGTTGGCACCTTCTCTTCTCAGTCTCTAACCAATATTTATTCTGTGTGGTTATGTTTCCACACCTTATCTTCGCAATAAATTTCATGTCCTTTGCTTTGGTTGTCGATTTGAGGTGTTCCGGTAAGCCAAGCTTCTGTATATACCTGTATGTCTGGTTGTATCTCGCCTCTTTCATCTTGGTCCTTCTGTTTTGTCTCTGTATGTCTTCATCCCTTTGTCTAATCTCTCTGTATATGTTTCTTCCTTCTCTCTGTCATTTCTCTACTTGCTTTTTGCTTAGTCCAAGTTTTTTCAGCCATCTGTCATTTACATCCGTTCCATTCTCTGTCCAATCCTTTTCCTTTTCTAAGTAGCATTTCTTTGTTAGTCTATTGTCATTCATTCTCTTAATTTTCTCCTTGTATTTCAGTGTGCGGATTTTCTATTCAATTTACATGCTTCGTTCTTCCACTTTCTCGTATACTAGGTATCTTGGTGTACAGAAGTCTAAACCTAGGGTCCATCTATAGTAATCTAGCTTGATTTTTTTCATTTCTTCATAAGTGTGGTCTCCCCAAACCTCGACTCCATACTCCATGACACCTGTCACGAGGTAGTTAAACATCATTTTTCTCATTTTGAAATCCCCACTGCATACTCTCTCTGCAAGTCCCCATGTTCTTCTCGCTGCAATCCGGCCTTTCTGGATCCTTTCTTTAATGTGTTCCTGATGTTTTCCGTCATTTCTAAAGGTAATTCCCAGGTAGCAAAATTTATTGACTATCTCTATAGTTTCTCCATTCCAATCCCATATTTCTTTTGCTTCTTTCTGCCTTTATTAACAAGCATCATCTTCGTTTTGCTTGCATTCAGCGTCAACTCCTTATGCCTTAAGAATGTCCTCATTATTGCCATCATTTCTTGCATGGCTTCCCTGTTTTCTCCTATCAGGTCAAGGTCGTCGGCATATGCCAACGTCCAAATTCTGGTATCAGTTATCCTAGTTCCCCCTATGTTATTGTTATTCATTTCCTTCTCTATTACGGCAGTATATATATTAAACAACCGGGGGCTAAGCGAGCAACCTTGTCTGAGCCCTCTGTCAATCCAAAATTCGTCTGTTAATCCGTCCTTAGTCCTTACTCTACACCTCGTTTCCTTGTATATATTTCTTATGCAGTTTATTAATCCTATGTCATATCCCATCTCCTCCAATACCTTCCATAACTTCTCCCTGTTGACTATATCGAAGGCGGACTTTAAGTCCACAAACAGCATATACACACTTCTCCTACCTTTCAGAGTTCTGTTCATTAAGTGGTTCAGTACGTATATGTTGTTCATCGTCGATCTCCCCTTTCTAAATCCTACCTGCCCCTCAGGTAACATATTTTTCTTTTCCGTTTCTATTTCTAGTCTATTACCCAATATACTGGTGCAGACTTTATATGCGGACATCAGCATAGATAAACCTCTGTAACTTTCTGGGCAGTTTCTATCTCCCAGAGAGAGAGAGAGAGAGAGAGAGAGAGAAAGAGAGAGAGAGAGAGAACGGGGACGCATAATTTCGGTAGAAGCTATGCACAAAATTAATAGTACAAAATCACATATTTTTTATTATTGTTGGGAGTATTCAGCTTAGTAGTATTCCGCATGCTCGTCGACATTGTCGCTTTTTGGAATTTGAACAACCAAGCAACGCTGATCAATAACGGGTGATAAGGGAAGTAGCCACCCTGTTTTATCATTACTGACTTACATTATTATTTTAGATCACTGCGTGCGAAAACTGAAAGATTCGCATGTGTGATGGTACGGTAATATATTTAGAAGTGCAAATCTGAGTTTCACGACGAAGCGGTGCGGATACTTTTACAAAAGTAAGAACACAACGAAATCTACGAACTTTGCAAAACCCCCAAGAATTACCGAAGGGTCAATAATCTAACAATTATCAATAAATTATATATAATAGAAAATAAATTAAGTAGTTTTGTACGAAATTGTGATATTGTTTAAATCTATTTTACAAACTTGCGTACATGTATGCTATCGTACAAGATTTGTATATTAAAGTTTTTTATAAATTTTCTCCAACAAATTTTTTTATTGTAGCTTAAAGAAATTTTATTTAATAGTTCAAGCAATAAAGCATTTTTCAGGTCATGAAAAATAGCAGTTAGCAATACATATCGAAATTCGTAAAAAAAATTAGTAGATTCTTATTTTCTAAAATACCACTCATGCTATTCAGGGTTTGTTTTATAAACAATATTAAAGAAAAAATGAATTTTTTTTTACTTTTTTTATTGTAAAATGAAAAATTGTAATTTGAACACTATAGTGTCAATGAAAGAATTGTGGGTATAATAATATCAAAGTAAATCCAATTTTATATAAATCAATCAAAAAATTAAACACGGAGAAATTTTCCAAAAACCCGCAAACTTTTAAATTAATTAAAAAAATTGTACCTTTTTTATTTTTTAATATTTAGAACTCTAGTTTCGGAAAATTAAATTGATTAATATACACTTTGTAAAAATTATAAGTTTATCAGATTATTAGTTTTCACGTAATACTAATGTGAATTGAAGTATACGAAAATTGGCAAAGTTATTTAATATTAATTTAAAAGTTTGTCGGTTTTTGAAAAGTTTCTCCGCTTTTAATTTTCTGATCGAATTGTATAAAAGTGAATTTTTTTCACAATTTTATTAGCTACAAATGGTCTATTAACATTATAGTGTTAAAATTACGACTTTTCATTTTATAACAAAAAAAGTAAAAATAAAAATGCATTTTTTTGTTAAATTTGTTGATAAAATATTAATCATTTTATAATAAAAAATATAAAAAAATGTATTGCTTTCTTAAAATTATTAATAAAAAAAGCCCCTGAATATAATGAGTGGCATTTTAGAAAATAAGAATTTACTGATTTTTATTACGAATTTTGTTATATATTACTTTTTTTCATGGCCTAAAAAGTATTTATTAGTCTATTTATTATTATTTTTAATAATTATACAACCAAATAATACGAAAATGAAAGGGACTCGTCACGCAGAAGAGCTTTCTAATTTAACATTCAAATCTCCATTTAGTTACCTTTGTTTTATTTCTGAGATCACTACATATAATGAAAGAGATTGAGCTAAATACATATGAGAGTGTAATTGACATAGAAGAAAAACAAAATAGAGTCAGAAAGAGTGAACTCAAAGAATGAACAAGGAGGTTAATTTTTGGAAAATCATCAGAATTTTATTACAGTTAATTAGTCGTTGGACTAGAAAATTCAACTCAATGAATTTACTTTGTATGCGTGATTCACACACACACACACACACACACACACACACACACACACACACACTAACAAGATTTCATGGACTAAGAAGAAGGAGGTGGATAATGAGAACTACTTACTATTTCGAATGATTTTGATAATTTTTACTCGAGATCATCAGTAATTGTTTCTTTGTATACTATATAACTGTTTCTATTAATTAAACAGTCATGTATATGTTTCTAATTTATTATATATTCGAGATTTTTGTTCAAAAAAAAAAAAAAAAATAAATGTTTGGATATTATTAAAGTTTATCGTCTTTTTTACACCAGTACTAGTATTATAATAAAAAAATGTATACGTAACAAATTTTTAAAATTAATATTGAATTTATATGCATTACTTTTTCAAAAAATGAAAGAGAAAATTATAGTACTGCTGTTTGGTAACTAATTTGAATTCAATGTTGTGCTTACTAATAAACACACAAACAATATAATATGAAAATAAGTAGTTAAAAAATTGATTTAATTTATAATATATTTTTAAGTCTGTAACTATATTTTAAATAGAAGATAGCAGTTTTGTACACACACGCGCGCGCGCACGCACACATATATATATTTACATACCAATGCTATATCTTAAGCAAAATATATATTTGTTTATTTTTAATTGAAATGTAAGTGCCTGGTTATTGAATACGAAAATAATTCTTAATGTTGATTAAACGCATATATAATTTACAGATGTACTTTATATATTTTATTTTATAGTTATAAAATAATGAATGTGAAAGTAGTGTTGAAAGTACTGACACAAATTTATCAATTCCTACTGTAGCTAATTAAAAATATATAAATTTAAAGATTTTAATTATGACATCGATCGAAGAATAAACAAATACTGTACATATATTAGAATAAAATTTATGAGATACTGAAGTAAGTTTCGCATGTTAATAAATTTATTGAAAAACCATGAAATATAATTTCAGATTTGCTTAATGTGTCACATTTGTTTTTGTTTCACTGTGGTTTTATCTTTATAGTAAAAAGTACAGAAATATTTATTGTGGGAAAAAAAAATTATATTATTTGTATGCAAACTCTTAAATATAGAAAAATGTCAATACAATTCGAAAAAATCATCCACAGCTCATGAAGGTCGATAAGTTTTATAATGGATAGCGGGATAAACGCTTTATATAGGTTTTGAAGCTACAGAGCGAGATTAAAAAATAGATTTAAATTAACAATGAACTCTCTGTGTAAGTACTTGTATGCATTTGTGTATTTTATGCATTTAGTTGTACTCACCTTTTAACACAGTCCAGCGGCGGTATTTGTGTTCCCGGAATCATAATTTTCTCGTACTTGATGCCGGCAGTGGTGAAGTCCTAAAACAGAAGCAGATACCTCCGTATCAGATTAAGCTTATTTGCAAAGAAACGCACAAATATTAGTCCAAGCAATAGAACACTTTTTAGATCATGAAAAAAATCAGCAGATTCTTATTTTCTAAAATGCCACTCATGATATTCAGGGGTTTTTTTTATTAATAATTTTAACGGATAAATTAATTTTTTTACTTTGTCTGCTATAAAATGAAAAGTCATAATTTTAACACTGTACCGTTAATGGACCATTTGTAGTTCATAAGATTGTGAAAAAAATTCATTTTTCATAACCTGATCGGAGAATTAAAAGCGTAAAAACTTTCCAAAAACCGGCAAACTTTTAAATAAATATTAAATAACTTCGTCAATTTTCGTATAATTCAATTAACATTAGTATTACTCGAAAATTAATAATCCGGTAAAGTTTGTAAAAATAAAGTGCATATCAATTACTTTAATTTCTTCCAATTATAGTTCTAAATTATAAAGAATAAAAAAGTTACAAATTTTTCATTAATTTCAAAATTTTCCGATTTTGCGTTAATTTCTCAGCTTTTATTTTTCCGATCGGTTTATAAAATAATAAATTTTATTCACAATTTTATTAATTACAAATTACCCATTCATACTACAGTGTTAAAATTAAGACTTTTCATTTTATAGCAGACAACTTAAAAAAATACATTTTTTCATTACAATTGTTAATAAAAAAAACTCCTGAATATCTTGAGTGGGGTTTTAGAAAATAAGAATCTGCTGATTTTTTCACGAATTTTGATATGCATCACTAGCTGCTTTTTTTCACGACCTAAAAAGTGATCTATTGCTTTGAGTATATGTGGTTAATCTTGACAACAATATTAATAATTTTATTATGTTGAATGAGATGTGAGTAACAGTGAACTATTCTTTAAAACACTTTCCAAGCATTTGAATTAATGAATATTTTAATAAACACCTGGTACTTTAATCTCAGATCTTGTAGGTACGTCTGCCTTGTGATTGAGATATAAGCGAACGGTCAATTTATGTTTAACATTATAAAATAAGATACAAGATTTACATCTAATTTCAAAACTTTTATACATGAACTGAGTGTAAACAATTTTCAATAGAAATTACTAAAGTCTTTTTTATCTGATTTATTTTACTTATTGCATTTTAAAATAATTGATGTTTCGAAAATTAATATATTATTTATATAGAGAAAAAAAGAAGAATTGAGATAATATATAGATGCACCATGTTACAAATGATCGAAATCTCCTGTCCACTTTACATAAATAGATCAGATGAAATACAAGGAATGTAGTGCTTAGTAAAAAGCCTATGTATACTTAAAAGCTGAAATTAACATCAATGAGAATTGAAGTAATTGTTCTGCTACAATTAATATTTTAATTTTACTCAAAATTATTACTTACTATTATAATATTAATAAATTATTTTATTTTATTTTACATTTTTAAACATAATATTAAATTGGTGCTGAAATAATTAATAGCTGAAAAGAAATGAAACTAGTTTGTCACTATAAGTGTGCAAATATTAATTTATTCATTGAACATGAATTTAAATTTTTTTTTATACAATAATCATTATAATTGATATTACAAAAAATTTGCAGAAAAGTAGTTTTTCAACTACTTAAATAACTCAATTCGAGTAGCCACGCCACCGATAATACTAACATTCATTTCTGAAAGCTACTTATTTTTCCCGAGAGCATACCCTCTGTGATTACGTCTTTATGTCTCTAATTATCGAGACTGATAATTACTCTAAGCAAAGCCACTGGGATAATTATTAATGACATAAATATATATATAGACACTTTCACGAAATAGTCGAATGTAAAACGGATTGAATATTTTAGAGAACTAAGTGGCTATGAAACTTGGATGAACTTTTTTTCTCGATTGATTTCCAATATTATAACTGAAAGGAAACTTGATTCAATCATTGATTATAAAGCTAATAGTATTGTATTCGATATGCGATAAAATAAATAGGATAAAAAATTTAAATGGCTATTTTTGCACTTCAAATGTGTAATAGGAATATCGTTTTACGTTTTGACATAACATATTACGCGTTAGTTTTTCTGCTTTATAATTTATAATAAAATACAACATTTAAAATAATACAATGAATACTTTTAATCCACACGTTGATCCAGTAATTTATTATTAATTGCATCTTTGATATAGAAATAACTGTTCTTATTATATATGCATTGTACAATATAAATACTTTTTATAAAGCTTTATTATAAAAATAAAAGCTATTTTCAATTCCTTAAATTAGGAATACTAATTATTAATTTATTAAAGAATTTTAATTTTTTCATTATTTTTATTATTTGATATTGCAACGAGACTCCTCGTTGCTAGAAGCTTCGAAAGGGCCCCATGCCCCTCTCGAGACTTCTACGGTTAAGGCTCCCGTCGCTACGAATCGGCGCTCGCGTTTTACCGGGCAGCAGTGGCTGCGCATCTCCAGCGCGGAGTAACCGAGGTGAAGTCGCACCTTGGAGCGCTCGACTCGGCAGCAGAATCTCTCCGGCTGTCTACCTATACACTCCTCTCCTCGAAAATTCCCTCTGTTCACGATATCGTGTCAGCAATATCTTCCGATTTCCATCATCACGTTATCATGGCGATAAAACTTCCGAGTTGTACACGCTATCTTGTCGACTCAATCCTCAAAAAGGGCGCTTTCGTTTTACGACATGCCCTTTCCCTCCCATTCTGGCGGCTTCTGCGCTCTAAGAAAGATATTATGTTTTCGCAATATTGTAAGAGAGATATTGCGTTTGGCCCAATATTTTAACGAACCGTTTTGTTTCTATTTTTGACGGAAAAATTTATCTGGCTTGATATTCAATGTGTGAATTGCGTCCGCTGCAAATTTACCATTTGTAGCCCCCATCTGTAACCTTGGTTTGTGATTTGTCTCCCCTGTTGCACTAGGGGTTTGGCTTTCAGTTAACCCTTCGTAGGATACCGTTGACGTATATCGAACCATTCCGTGTCTTCCATTTACCGCCGTGTGTTATAATTTACTTACTTGTATCTGTTAAATAAAAAAAAATTAATAAACCGAAATCAGTAAACTATGCGAAATATCTGCGCGTGTATAGAAGTTTGTTAAGTAATTATTTAAAATAATTACTCGGATTTCGGATAATCTGCGAGATTTTGTGTATCCGGGTCGACATTATTATTGTTTATGTACATGACCCCTTGCCGCGGTCAATAAGACGAGTAAACGATATGTTAAATATTATAAATATCATTATATCTTCTATGTAAAATTTATTCTAATTATACTTATTCAACGTATCGTTGAAGCTGTATTTATTTATGAGAATGGTTTATTAAACGACACCTCCCCGAAGACATTCATGTATTTAAAATTTATTTTTTTTATTTACGACACTTGTGAGCAACGTTTCAAATTCCTGACAGACCGGCTGTCGCTGATCCCGGCGTAAATTGTTTTATTTCTTCGACGAGAGCTCGAATCTGTCCTTCACTCGAGAAGGGCGAACGGAGCCGTCTTGTCACATGACGCCCGAATAGGGACCCTTTCTCCGCGTTAGGGTTTAAAATAAAACCGCTTGCCGTAGAAAATTGAGGAAAGAATCAATTAAGAATTTAACTAAAATCCGTTTTTTTCTCTTCATTTGTTTATTGAACCTTTATTATTATCCTGTAGCGTGCAGCTCGTGTTCCGCAACTCCACGTTTATCATTCCTTCTCATTTGTACAAAACAATTAGCGCTACTCATCATCGGGTAGCAACGGAACTGTTGCGAATTCCATCCGCACCCTTGTTGTAATTGGTCATTTTGCGCTACTCGTCATCGGTTAGCAACAATCAGTTGCGAGAGTCCCACCCTGAACCTTGATATTCCGCCGCGCTTCGGTGAAGCGCGTGCAAGCAGGCGTAAGCGCAACATTTGAAATTTTGTGTTTTCCGAAGAAAATATCAAAATTTTGAAATGACTAAAGAAGCTGGCACCGCATGGTTATACAGCCTGAATAAATGAAGGCTAGTGACCGAATTATCGCGGTTAAGATTAAGTACCGAGAGTGGCACAACGCTGTTGCGTTAGCAAATGAAAAATTATGTACGTGCACACCTTGAAGACTTCCCTGATGCAAAACCGGACCCGGAAGGCTTCGATGAAGACCTTCACATTGCCGAGGACATGGAACTGGACATTTCGAGTGCACGTACATGTCTCGATGCATCCAGCCTACACGATCAGATCCCAGCCGCTCTTTCCGAACCTGCCCACACGATGGATCAACTGCGTAAGTGGAACTTGCATTTTGACGGCAAGAATGTATACTCATTCTTGGAACGGTTGGACGAGCTGCGTGATACATACAATGTCACCGGACAACAGCTCGTAAACGGAATCCCTGAATTATTGAAAGGGGATGCATTAGCTTGGTATCGTAACCAGGGAAAATGCTTCACGTGGGAGGAGTTTATCAAATTGGTGCGCAGGCGTTTTATTCCTGCCGATGAACGTCGCAGTCTTGAGCGCCAATTTAACGCCCTCACTCAAAGTGCATCAGAACCGATCCCCGCATATATAGACGCGATGCAAACAATCATGCGTCGCATGGGAGGTTTGAGTGCTGAAGAGCAACTCGACCGTATATATGAAGGTATGAAGATCGAATATTAGATGCAGATGAAGCGGCAACATCTACGACAACATCTACGACCTCATGACAGATGTTGAGGAGGTGGACAGAAAGCTGCGACTATTAGGACGCCAAAATAACAAGGCAATCGCACAAGTCGACATTCCGGTGGATGCAGTGGAGCAGGTAAAGGTCAAACGACTCGATCCAAAGAAACCTACAACCGCAGTGACATCCACCTCACAACAGGCTCCATACGATCGATCCACTTGTTGGAGCTGTAAACAACCAGGATACGCAAGGGCACAATGCATGGCGAAGCAAAGAGTATTTTGTTCTACCTATGGGAAAGACGGCGTGTACACACGAGACTGTCATAGTATTCCCCAGGGAAATGCACAACGATCCGAGGAGCAAACTCCGTCACCCATATCCGAAGATTAGATACTCGCCCTTTTGTGGATGTGGCGATCAACGGAGCTCATCTTGACGCACTCATTGATACAGGAGCCGCAATTTCCTTTATCAGTGAGAGCGCTACCACCATCCTCCTCTTCACCGCCACCACCATCACCCGCTTCACCATCAGCAGGGTTCATCAACGGACCGGGAGTTTTGGAGGAATTCTCAAGGGACCAGAAGGTTCCCATGGAGGGTGTCTCCCAAACCCCAGCTAAGGACCTTCCTAGGAACAGCCCATCTACATGGGTGTACTTTCCCCTTCTCAACCGGAACTCAACCCGGACACCGTAAGGGTCCGTTTCCCCGACGGGTATATATTCCAGATCTCTAAAGGGAGCAGAGAGTACACCGTACGATAGGACCATGGAAATAACGACTCCGATTCAAACCGGATGGATGGATGCGACACGCGGGACCAGCAAGATGGGTTAGTGACGGCGCGTAAACGCTTTCCCTCAGCGGGAGGGAAATGCAACGAGTTTCTCGTTGCTAAAAGCTTCAAGAAAGTTCCGTGCCCCTCTCGAAGCTTCAACGGTTAAGGCCACCGTCGATCAACGCGTCACGAACAATCAGCGCTCGCGTTTTAACTTTTTTTTTTTTTTTTTGTCACATGCCATGTGACGAGACGTGTTTGTATAATCGTTTTTCTCGGATGCAAAAATCAGGGTGGTCTTCGGGTTGCTTTTTCACTTTATTCAGCATACTCGAATATCAATTTGGCTCCGTATCCACGATCGCGAGTTCAGGCTGACTAGGAAGGGCGTCGGCTAGTACGTTATCCTCACCCTTTCCATACCGGATTTCAAAATCCCATTGGGATAACTCAATAGGTCAATAATAAATCTCGCAAGTTAAACTGATGGATTGTCGATCCGTTGCAACTATTTCAACGCTTGATAATTGATAACCACGATGAATCGGTAGCCTTCGAAAAAGTCACGCATTTTCCAGATTCTCCATTTAATAGCCAGGCATTCTTTTTCCGTAATTGTGTAATTTTTTTCGACTTGTCATATTATCATATACAAGTAATAATAATTCTAATAAGTGATTTTGTAAATCAAGATGAAAGGCCTAGAATTGTCAACTAGATTATAGTTTTCTGGGTATTATGACAAAAATTCATATTGTTTAATGGAAGAGGAACAAAGAATTAAGAGAAAATAAGAGAAATAGAATGAGAGAAAAGGGAAAATTAATTTTTTTTTAAACTAAACATTAGATTTTTATTGATGAACTGGCGATACACTCTTATGTTAAAAATTCATTAATTCTAATCCATATACATCAGTTATCCGTTAAAACATTTATGACAAGTAGATAAAATTTGAAGATAAAATTTATAAGGTTAATAGAAGAAAATAAAGACGAAGAATGACAAGAAATACTTATGGTTCAGGTAAAACTTTATTCAAAATAATATCATTTTTAGCAATGTATTGAAATTCAAATAATTGATATTTTGTTTTTAAATTATTTTTTAATATCCTTAAAATTTATTGTCGGATATATAATATATCTTTTTAATATTTATGAAAATAATTTATTTGTTGTTTCCTATAAAGATCATTGAAATTTCATGATAATTTTTATTTTGCCTCAAAAAAAAGAAAAAAAAAGAAGGAATTAAATTTTTTTTAAGCATTAAATAATATATATTTATTTGTATTAATTAGTTTAAAAATAAAAATAAAATTTTTTATGCTTACCATTTGGTTATAATATTTAGATGTATTTGTTAAATCAACTATATATTTAATTTTCGGCTGTGACTTCATTAAAATTGTAGTTGTAAATCTGAAAAAATAAAACATTAAAAAGAAATCATAAATAAGAATTTTGTTTTGAAAATAATATTTATATAATAATTTTATTTATTAAAAAAATATTTTATTACTTTAATAACAATCTAATAAATATTAATTATTTTTTCACCATAATCTACACAACTATTTCTTTTTTTCTTTTTTTAAAATTAAAATCCGCACGAAGGAAATGCTATTTAAATTTATTACATATAAAACGTTTAGTGTAGTCTTATTTTTTGATTTTGTAATAAGAAAATATAATTTATATCTTTAATTGGTTACACATTTCAAACT
Source organism: Eupristina koningsbergeri (assembly GCA_018907245.1). Classification (NCBI taxonomy): domain Eukaryota; kingdom Metazoa; phylum Arthropoda; class Insecta; order Hymenoptera; family Agaonidae; genus Eupristina; species Eupristina koningsbergeri. The sequence continues at coordinate 1,978,162 of JACCHV010000105.1, forward strand.
CCCATCGTCGAATATCGAGCATCTATCTCGCTATTCGGCCACTAGATGGCGAACGGCCATATTCAATCAATGTATATCTCCCAAGGAGTTAAGTAGAACGTGATATTTCATATAAAGGGGCTTTTATTTCGTAAAATAATTTTGCAAAGGCTATAGCATATTTCAACTATCATCCACATAGTCAATATTATAGCCTTATATGCTAAACAGCGATTTATCGTGTCATGCACACAAATCTACTATTCAATTACCGATTTTCATCATTTCATAATTTAATTGTCCAAGTTAGATATGTGCGCATTATCTAACTATCATTTTCAGTAATTTAGATAAGTAAATGATTATCTAAATTTACAACTGGCTCTTTAAACTAACCACCCTTCAAGATCGATCCCTAACCCTTGCTGACGGAGCTATCCAAAATATAAGTAATCGGTATTACACACACATGAATTAAATATTCTTTATTTGCTTTTATTTTTAAAATTTTTTATTTCGAATAAATTAAAGCTTCTAAATGCTGTAAAATTAAATCCGAAGTACCTTCCATTTTGTATATTTAAATAAAGCTTTTTATGTTTTGTTTATATTGGAATTTTTTATAATGTGAACTTTCTATAGTTAAACAAATAAAAATCATGAAAAAAGACAAGAAAATAAATGAAACAAAAAAAAATAAAAGTTGTTTACAAAACATCACTTTTTTTCAAACTATTCATGTATCTGAAGCCTATACCGTTACAAATGTCATAAAAATTGAATTTTTAAAAATTAAAATTGTTTTTAAATCGGTAGAAATCTATAAACCATTAAAAATTATAATCACATTAATTAATAAATATTTACTTCAACTCTAAAAATGCCCCTGAATAGGGGGTAAAAATTGAAAAAATCTAAAAAAATTTATTTTATTGTTCTTTTTTAAAAAATTATTTATTTAGTATAATCTATTTAGTGTTTACTTTCGATATTTAAAAAATTATTTTGATTGTTAAAACAAAAAAACAAATTATTGATCAAGAAAGTTTTATAATCATTAAGGTAGTACTTCCCTGCAATCCAATAGCTATAATCAAAAAATATTTTAAATGCAATAATTAAACAATGACAATATTAATTTTTAGAAAATAACGAATAAAAATGTTAAGATTCATTCAAATAAATTTATTATAAATAACATTATTATACAAATAAAAGTTGGTACGATGGACCAACTGATGGAACAGATTTATAAAAATTTACTTGTGACTTAACATAGTTGATACAAATAATTAATTCTGTAAAAACTTAAAAAATGTTAAAAAAAGTCTTTAAAGATAAAATTACGTGTAAATTTCGATTAGAAAAATCACGTAAAACTTTAAAGAGAAGGTCACCGACTACCCCAGTTTTCAACATTCAAAAACAACCCAAATCGATTGGAACCCAGCGTGTGCACAAAATTTTGAGTTCAAAATATCATTTAAAGATCAAGGCAATCAATGATACCTTGAATTTACAGAAATATATACAGTTACCCTTAAAATCTTTTTTAACATTAAAAACCTCTACAGTGTTTTACTACAACGTAAATTCAACATTTTATCACATAGCGCTGTTTCACTGGTCGTTTCATCAAGTCGTGTCAAAAACTGAAAAATATCCTTTGCGCGAATGCAAATTCTGCTACTTTTAATGATCGAAAAATAAAATAAAAGAAAAAAAAAATGGGAAATAGAAAAATCTCTTTCCCCCTCACGTTAAGGTTTCTTCTATATTGCTATGATAAATAATGGCTTTAAAAAAAAAATCTCGATAATTTATCGACAGAACATGTATACAATATACGTAAAATGTGAATGTATGATTTGTGATCTACTATCAGGTATATTGTACTTAAAAAATCTATCGCTAATATTATGAAAACCTGTGCATCTTGTCTAATGATCTCAATTGTCCGCCTCATCCAGCATTATATGCTTAACCACACCTTCTTCTATCTAATTTTAAAGAACCGCATCATATTTTTCACGTGATCTTTCCCTCTATCATCTTATTCTAGTATTGTCAAATCATTTTTCATAAAATTTTTATTACTATTGAAGGCCGGATGATTCTCATAAAATAGTATTTTATCTTGTTATCTGTAGTACCTTATACATTGAATAAATTAATTTCGTTTTGTATATTGATTTTTGTTAATTTGTTAGCTTCTTTTCCATATATACACTTCAAATCTACATGTCGATGAGAACATTTTATACATTTTACTTGTATGTGACAATTTGTAAATGCATGTTCAATTTTTACCAATTAGAATGCACTTAATTTCTCATTATTGTTTGCTATTTTTTCACTTAACTTATTTTTGCAGCTTCATTTCATTCTTTACTCTGTTAATAATTTTAAAGTAAAAATATGCAATTTTTTTCTCTTGCTTTCATCACTAAAAAGCTGAATTACATGAGTCTTTGTGGTTATTGAATATTTTATATTTATTTGTACTCTGCTTGTTAATCTTTAAATCAAATTCTGCCATTGCTAAAGAGATGCTTGATTCATGATTTACCTCATCCTCAATAACTTTGATGAGGCTAGTTAATCAATTCGTACACTCTATTTCCGCTTTTTCAATTACAATACTTCTTGGTTTTCATTACGTTCCCATGTATGCAAAAGTTGTTTAAAAAATGAAAATTTCATCGTTGGATATAATATGGTGGCGCAGTTACCCGTAGCCAGTCTCTGCAACTTTAAGGACCTCAAGTACGATGCGAGTTTATCGTATAAACTTGACAAGGAAATCTTTGGTTTCATAGTATTTTATAATATTAAATGAGAGAGTTCGCGAATATATAGCTTGATTTGCAATTTTTTCATAACCGAAATGATTTTTTTCAAGTTTTCTGTGGCTTTTTCATTATTATTCACTGTTGGAATTTAATTTTTCATTAAATTAATAGCTCTTGAATTCGGCACTATCCCTTGTACCAAATATTTAAATTTATTCTATTTATTTAATATTTCATCTTTATATATTTTATTAAAAGAACTCCAAAATGCTTACCATGAATATTGCCGTTGGATTTTCGTAACTCAATCTTTCGTAAACAAAGTGTATTTTTTTTTTTTCATTTTGTTGATTCAAAGATAACGCCAAACTATAATTACCTTCGACAGGTTTTATATTTTTTACACATAGTATTAGTATGCATAAATTACAACTCATAATTATCATACTCTTTTTGATATTTTTATAGCATATTTGCAGAAACACTAGCAATCTTAAACATTCAATTTATTAAATCTTCTCAAATTTTTTCAATTGATTCAAATTTTTGCTTCATAACCTCAACTTGCGATGTATCTCTTTTATTATTAATATCCTCTACTGCTATTTATGCTTTAATAAAAACATATGTGGTTAGCTTCTTGTTTTTCTTGATGCTTCTATTTTGTCTTTAAGATTATCACTTTGATAACTCATACTTCTGAAAAGGTTTCTTCGTGGTCGCCAAATATGTTCCGTTTCGATAAAATTAAATTTTTCTTAAACATCCAAATTAATAAAAAAAATTTCTTGGCAACACCTCACTTTATTTCAAAACATTTACTAGTACACTGCTCAAAGCTTTCGAAATGAATATACATGATACAAAATTATATCTACCTACATAATGTTTGTCAAAAACCAATAGTATTCTTATGATGAAAGAAAAAATTAAGTTCTACTTATTGGATTTCCCGAAATTGTACAACTCAATCTAACGTTGTGTACGAGAAAATGTGATTTAATGTCTCATATGCACAAAAAGAGAAATGATTTTAAAATATTGAGAAATAATTGAATTATTCATTTTCACGAAACAATTCATATTGTTTAGATAATTTAGCATATTGAAACATCACTCTTACTGAATGACATAATTAATTTTTATTGATAAATGGTTCAAAAAAGAAATGAACATGCTTTTTATTATTATTATTATCGTGTGAACCATTTTTACTTTAATGGTAAATTCATCATATGATAGCCATGTGGTTGTGTAGTATGGTTTAGAAATTAAAAAATTTAAATTAAATGTTAGATAATATAAAAAATTTTATGTAAATATTGAAAATATTTCAAAAAAAGGATGGTAGAACTACATTTGTTATGTTACAATTACGTCTAATTTAGAAGACTTATCTTTGATTATAAGGTTACACCATACACTTTGTTATTATTACATACTATTATCGTTATTCACATTATTACACATACACACATTGCTAATTTTCCTAATTCAGCAGGTGTTACGATGTTAAATATAAATTACGAATATAAATTACATTCCTTTTAATCACCGATATATTGTTTATTTGTGGCTTATACAATTCTATTGATATTTTATTTAATGATGTAATATTTTATTTGACTTATTATCTAAATTATATATGAAAATATGCTGTATTAAACTTACCGCTTTTCTGGCTGTAAGTTATTAACGACGCCCTGTAAGAAAAATAAAAAATGTAAATAATGTTATAATTTTAATATAAAAAAATATGTTCAAAATTATAAAAGTTGGATATTATTGTTTTGAAATGGTTTACATAGAGAAATCATGTTATTATCAAGTTACTCTTATATACCAGTACTGACTTGTCAATTTCATTGTTCATTAAAAAAATTGATGAGGAAGTTCAAAAAAGGGTTTTATTTATTTTTTAATAATATTTAAAAATAACAATAGTGAAAAACTTTTTTATATAAATCATAACAAATTTGTAACATTTCAAAATATTCATTTGATTTACACATGTAAAAGATTTGTGCAAGCTTGCGCCAAAAATGTTGACGACGTACCAAAAGTAAACTTGAGTTTCCTGCTAAAACCGCATTGATGTAGGATGAGACTATTTTGAAGTTTTAAATTTTAATTATATAATTTTTTATAAATCCAATTATTAAGTTACCTTTTCACAGAAAATGTTCATTGCTTTCTTTTTTTCCATTAAGCACATACAAAACTTTTTTGCATAGCGCTGTTCCAACAGTTGCTAAATCGCGCGAAGTTAAATTCTGTTGTTTTAACTAACCAAATAAAAGGAAAAATAAGAAAAACTCCCCCACACATTTTCTGACCTTTACGAACATGCTGTGAGGAATAGTCGGATCATGAAAAATTTACTCGATATTTTTATAATACACCCTATATGTAACTGAATTTTAGTATTAAAAAATTCATTTGTAAAACTGATGATAGACTATTATATGAAATAAAATCACTATTTTACTTAAATACTCGATTAATTATTAATATCTAAAAATGGAAGATATTTGGTATCTTGACCCACGTTACGGACGCCATTTTATATCCGACAGAATTAAAAGTAAGAAAATAATAAATTCTAGAAAATAATGATGGCTTCGACATAAGAATCAACACAAAACGAGTAAGAGAGTCTGATCCTCGTGCTTATCTCCATCCTCATCCACATCCTCAATCTTTGCGGTAAAACAATTTTCACTCGCGATAAATAATAAAATATTTATTAGACCGAACCCTGAGAGGTGAAAGGTCGGCGCGTCCTTAAGCAGGAGGTCAAAGTTGAGGTTAGCGTTAAATTGAAAAATTATAGGTATATAGCGACTCGTGGTCGCGTCCTGGTTGCCATAATGGGTGGGCCTGTGGCTGGGCCAACCAACCTGTAATTGCTGGTCTAGATGGGTCTCGCGAGATCCGATTGGCTGGGCGTGGAAGATCGGTATCTGCGTACGCGGGCCCAATGTTCGCGTGTCCTGACTAAATCCACGAGTACATGGAGCTCGAACCCCGAATTAATAACACATGCGCACACACGTGTGAACGATCAATGTAAGCGAGAGCAAGACCGCAGATGAGTTCCGAAAATTATTTTTGTCGGATACATGAGTTTCGCTATTTGAATGCGTGAGAGTATCCCACTCCATTCCGCGCGCGCGACTAATAAATTTGGGGTGGATCATCCATGGACCGATAGTGGTTTCAGGGAAGAGTATGAGACTGCTGAAATCCTTATTGCGTTTCGATCCATATAAAGAGGTTGGCTAATTTGAAGACGAACGTTATTCTACCATCAGCAAGCTGCACGTGGGTCCATATCCGATGTGCGATATGCGGGGCTTTCAAAAGCTTTCGATTCTCTCATTATTATCCTAATTAAATACATGGATATCGTTATTTCGCATTAGTTTTTAATTTAATCATTTTCGATAATATTACCATTAATTTTTCATGAATTGATAAAACTATTTTATTATTGTGCTTTCCTTATTCATAACAATCTATTTATATTAATTACTAAAATAATACATATGTAAACATTACTACTCGGTAACAAGATTTTACTTTCAAATTTATTTGCATAAGTCATTTAATTACTACAAAGAATAAATTTCTTTTAAATTTATACATGTTATGTTCAGCCTTTAAAATAATAATACTTAACGTAATATATAATAATAAAATCAAAGAAACAATAATTAAAAGTAATATATTGATACAATGTGTTTCATGATATAGTGATTACATAAAAAAAACTTTTTATATAAAAATTTATTATTGTTCATGAAGTTATGATAAACAAATAACATTGAAGACCCAACAAATGTAAAAAATGTATGCGGAGCAAATACACATGAAATTTATGAAATATCTACAAGAAAAATGTGGTAAACTAACTGAGAGAAAAGAGGACTATTTAAAAAGAGGAACAATGTATGAGACGCATATGAACTAAAAGCAAAACAAGGATTTCAATGTGTGAAAATGAAGTCAACCAACAGCATATAAATTGTTATTTTATTTAACCTTTATGATAGAGCGAAATATAGTAATTATACGTTTGTTAAGTTTATTAAAAATAATTTATATTATAAATATAAATGCATAATTTTTTATTTCATTCTTCTTCATACGCTTATTTAAATTCTAGAATATTTAAGTTAATGGTCAGTATTTAGAGATTCATTAAATCTCAATTAGGACAAAGATTGAAATATATTTCAAATTTTTAGTTAAATATAATTAATTGAATATTAAAATTGATTTGAATATATTAGCATTTAGTTTTTAAATGAATTTAATCTTGAAATAATTAAATTTTTGTGTAAAAGAATTTTTTATTGCATTTTGCGAATTTTAAAATTGTAATTACAATAAAAAGTATGAATAATTGGTATGTTTAACAAAGATATTTTGAGAGGATTTAACAAATATTTTAAATACAATCAAATGAGATCATGTAGACGTATGATATCTTAATATACTTATTATAATCATAAAATTGTATTAGAAATGCAAACAATTTCAAATATATTCATTTTCTTTTTTATATTAAAAAGTACATAAAAAATGTTTTAGTATTTATCACAACATTTTTTCAGTACTTTTGAAGTATTTCCAAAAAGTTTAAATATTTTAATGCATAAAAATACTTTGTTTTATTACAAAACCTATATAGATATGGAAAAACAATAATTCGAATCTAATGTAACGATATTTCAGCCATTTTATGATTTAATATTATTGATTTATAATAGTAGAGAATAAAGACGTTGTTCAGGAAATACATTATTTTGCTAAATTCAACAATATAGGTATTAATTTACAATTTAATTTTAAATTTTTTATAAATAACAGCTTAAGAACGTTGGATTTGGCAAAATTTTTTATCCAAGTTGAATCTCAATTGAAAAATGAATTTATGTAAAAACAACAAATATGCTAATATAATTAAAGTATATATTATAAAACTAATTTGCTACGAATAGCAAAGAATCTTGATTTGTGCCAGTATTGTTACAGTACAATTAATTCATTCAAGAAATATAATCATCTTATAAGCATACTAGAAATTTGTGAAATGTTTAAGACATAAATATAATCTGATACATGGGTAATGGTGATTGGTAGCCACTGTAAGTACAACTTCTACGTAAAACTTCGTAGATATTATTTATTATTAAATATAAACTGGAAAACACCAAACTTTCTTTTTTACATATTTCGATGGTTTGCAATTTATATCACCAAGACTAAAATCTAAATTATTTTTTTACGCATAATATGTAGGTTTGCACTGTATGCAGATGTATGTATCTTAAAAAAAAATATAACTGTAAGGTAAGAAATCTATTATTTGTGATCTTATAATAACGGCTCATTTACAGAATCCTTAAATATTAATGAATTACAAGGATATATTTCATGATAGTTAAAATTTTATACAAAAAAAAGTTGCAAGATTTATGAATAAGTCATGAATTTTTATTACATAGCCCCGTAAGTTTATTGTAAAGTTAAATAATCGATAAAAATTTCATTTGAAAAAATTCCTCAAACAAAATTTATTTTTGTAAAATTCATTAGTAGCTTTAAATGGTAATGTTGCTGAACATAATTTAAATTTTATTAACTCTGTTAGTTTGGCTCATATCATACTTAATCTAGTTTCTTAATAAACATGCCAGATAAAATTTTACTCATTAATATCCATTAATTCCTCAAATTAATTAAAATATTTTTTATATTATTTAAGAAAGAAAAGGAAAATTCTTGAAATGAATTCATTTCAATTATTGCAATAAAAAAAAAATTGACAGCTTTAATAGTATTTGTATATTTGTATTGACTTCGTTTTGGAAATGACCAATAAATTAAACACAAAAACTTTACTACGAAAATGGGAACCGATTGTATAAAATAATAAGCAATAATAATTTATGGATTCGGGCTATAGTAATCTAATGAAATATGCGGGCGTACCAACGAACTTCATTACGAAAAGTAAATGATAAAATTGGATTTTTTGTAAAAGCATCGAGCTATTTTATAATTAAGGAAAAAGGGAGGTTTTGAAACGCTGAAACACTTATATATTACATATTTCAAGCATTAACGACTCAACTTTACGAGATGTGCGCATTTCCAAATCAGTACCGTCCTCTTGCGTCCTGTAGCATCCGATGTACCCATGCACGGTGTAGGCGTCGGCCAATGCGCCGGCAAGAGGAGAAAAGGAACACGCATAATGATGCATCGAAGATATTTATTGAGGATATTTATGAAGGGTATGCGCGCCATTCTGTTCATGCCAAAACGACTGGGTCATAACGTTCCTCGCTCCTGGTCGACCGTCAAATAAACGACGAGGCGATGCAATTTTGCTCGTACAAGATCAAAGTATTACGTGTGCGATGCTTGCGTGTGTATGGATGTTATGCAGAAGCACGTACACAAGTGTGATGTTAATGCTATAGGAGATTACGCTTTATTCTACACTACACAGTAAAATTTTCGATGTTCCTTAAGTTCTTTTGCGGATCGTAAAGAATTCTAATTTTGATGAAGTTTCGATGGTTGTTTTATTTTTAAATTAGCACAATACACTATCGACGACTTCAATTTTAAATGTAGATTCCCTCTCTTGCAACTCTCCAGCCATTAAATTAAATATGTAAGTTTGTTCAATCAGGCCTTAAACGCATAGACACGGCTTTTGAAGAAAATAATTTTTTTCAATTGCATAACTGCATAAGATTAAATTTATAAATGAATAAATTATTTAATTTTTAAGAAACAAAATATGATCTTATTTAAAGTCACCTCTTCAAATTTAGACTGAAGTTTTTAAAAAAAAGGGATTGATAAAAATTACAATCAATGCATTAACTACATGTAATATAGTACTTTTCAAAATTACACTGATAATGGATTTCCAAAAATTTTTAGTATCCTGGTAATATACTGGAAGTAGAATGTAATTTTAAAATTAACGTACGAGATTACCGTTCGACTCTTACAATAGTTATCACATACGATCAATAAGGATGACATGAACACAGCTATAATCAAATATCCAGAACACAGCAAGTGTATAAGGGTTTAGGGAAACATTTGGACGTTCAAAAACATACTTCCCTATTTAGTATTTTTCTTTTTAGAGAAAAAAGCTAAGAACATGGGAGACCATATATATTGGTACATTACAACTCATATATAAGAGACGATGTATGCGTAAACTTACATTTTTCTTTGGTAAATTTAGATTTAAAATTTCTGATCTTAATGTTGCCTAAATCTACTAAAATAGCTTCGGCTCATTTGCATACAAATTGAGAAAATTTTTACTAATACAATATCCGCTTAAATGCTCATTGCTCTTTAAATATATCTAGAAATTACTATAAATATTTTCCATATACCTATTTTCTCAATGAATATCCTTTTATTACATATTTTAACAAACGTTTCTGTTAGCGATAGAATTAGGCAAAAATGCGTCTCAAATAGTGGCTCGAGGTACAAAATCCTTGGTAAAAATCCCACCTTACTAAAATCATGCTCCCTTATACCTTCTTATCCTTATTTGTATCGCATGTACCTCGGCTACATGATGAGTGGTGCTCCGGGGAGTCGTCCTCAACCAAAGCACCAGGACGAAATCTGACCCTGGAGGGACGTGGCACGATCCAGGATTAGTGGCACCTGTAAGACGTCACAACAAGATGTCGAAAGATATCGCGATGTCGAGATGCGAGACACAGGTCACTCGCGTAGCTAGGCAGGCGAGGATGATGAAGCGAAATTTGTACGCGCATAGAATTTAAGGGCTTTTTTCTTTGGTTGGCTCGACAAAGGTTTTTTTTTCCAGGGCTCGCGAGATAAAATGTTGTAAATATATTCGGCTATTCATTTTGAATAGGTAAGATATATTCAAACTTCGCGGCTGTGTACCAGAGAAAAAAGCTTAATATCGGGAACAGGACGCTCGGGCGCACAGCGATGAAGGCGGGAGATTGAATTCAATTGTTCTTAAAACTCTGAAGCGAGCGGAGTGCGAGCAACGAGCCTAACTGGAATAAATAAAGAAAATTAAAAAGAGCTGCTGAGATCTTTTTGTTTTGTTTCTTGCCCGAGGTCCATCTCCAAAACTCTCTATTTTTAATTTATGTTATGTTTGACAATGTTTAAAGCAATTAAAATAATTTGTTCTCGAAAATAATAGTATTATTCTTTGCCTTATATTCATTAAAAATGATTTTATCTTAAATTTGTTAAATTATACGTAATAACAGTGAATAAAACAAGACTATAGTTAATACTTTATGCGTTATATTGTGAGATAATAACGAATAAATATAAATATATTTAGGAACATTTAATATTTTTCTACTTAAATGAAAAGAATGCAATTAAATATCATTGATTTTTTAACTAAATTATTTCCACGCAATAGAAACATTAAGTCAATCCTAGACAAGCACTTTTATTACTTAATAGAATAATTATCAAATGAAAATAAATGACGTGTCATTTTAAATGTAAAATTTATGTTTAAAATATAACTTTAGAATAAATGTATGTTGCTCGCGTAAAATAGAAATGTAATATGTTAATAATCGTTATTTTTTAAATAATGTATAATAAAATGCAAAACTAGAATATACAAGCTAAATATTTTAAAACGTATTATAAAAAAAATAATAATGTATTGAATAATAATATTATTTTTTTTTTATGTGAATGAAATTCGAACCTGGAGGGTTAACGTTCAATCTAGATTTGGCGAAATTGAACATAGATCTTGATTTCATTCAAGAAATACGAACATTTTCATTAAAAAAGAAAAATTCAACGTAGAGGTAGTTGTCCATGTTAACATGCATAAAATAAAAATTATTATTATTATTATTAGATGTGATGGAAAGTGATACAAATTAAGAATTAAATAAGAATTAATATGATATATATGGAAAAAGAAAAAGAAATATAAATACATAAAATAAAAATAATAAGTAAGTAATATTAGGACTGGGTATGTGCATGAACATGTTTCAAAAGTAAGATCAGATCCATTGGAAATTTCTTTCAAGCAACATAAATAAGCATTATTTACCTAGAGTAAGTATAATTATCAAATTTTATATTTATAGATACATACAAAATTTGAATCATACATTTATGTAATTATAAAATGTACAATAAAAAATAAAATTAATTTTTTAACTCTTATATCCCTTTACACAGTAAATATAAAAAAATAATGTTTTACATACGAATGTATCTTGGTACGAAATATCAATTCGAAAAAAATGTTTTAATACACAATATTTTTTAAATGAAGTTAATTTTAACTTTTTGAAATTCGCTATTAAAAGAGAGATAGAATAAATTTATATCAAAAAATTTCTAAAATAATTTTCAACGTACATTTATTTAATTTAAAATTACGTGGAAATGAATAATTGGTTTGCCATACACGTGACAGTACATTCGAGTTAAAAAAAAAATAACGAATCAGACTTATGGTCCGAATATGATTTGTGTACAATAATTTTTATAGTGTATAACGGTAAAACTATAGTTAATTTTAGTGAATTATGTTAAATATAGATAAATATCACTGGTTTTTTTAATGTTACAGATAAAATTAAGTACAAAATTAAAATTATATTTTATGTATAAATATTTTCTTATAATACAAGCATGTTCTGAGATAAAAATGTATAATTATAATATATTTATAATACTAAAAACATACATTTTTGATATTTGATTTTTTAAATAATTTATTAATTTTTGTTTCCAATGTTTCTGAATTCGTCTACTAAAAGTATAATTGATTATGGAATACAGCCTTAATAAATATATTATACAATATTCTATGAATTAAAAAAAATTCATAACCCAAAAATGAAAAATTTAAAATGAAAAATAGAGATGCAGAAATCTCGATTGGTAACATAGGCTGGGTTATGAAAACGAATTCGACGAAAGGTCGACAAAATGATCTAATTCTATTTGCAATAAACCTAAATAAGTGCCCCTGCTATGTTTAATTAGTTATTTGAAATTTTGCCCCGTTATTGATTGGTGTAAATATTCTTTTTCCCCTATCTTCCATTACACAATACTAAATTAAAATAATGAAAAACCGTATTATGTTTTCTAAATTATAAATCTAAATTAACTATTGTTACTATTTAATGTAACTGAATAAATATGTAAATTTATACAAATTGATAAATAAATTATCGTTCTACAATATTTTTTAAAAAATAAATTTAAAAATTTGCATTAAAATATTTTTATATAAAAACATTTATTATTATTACTATTATTATTTAAAAATTATTATTATGACTAGTTATTGAAATTTTAGAGTTTTATCACTTTTACATATTTATAAAATTGAAAAATATTTTGTGAACGTAAAAATATACAAGATTTAAACAAAATTTTACAGTAAACGAGTTTGAATAACTTTTAAAATAATAAATAATTTTACCCTAATAACATTAAAATTTGACTCAAATACTTATTTTTGTAAATAAAAACAAGATCGATTAATAAAAAAAATTAATTGATAAGATATTATTTGAAATGATTTCACATAACGATTGTACACACTAATTGGTTTTTTCGTTGTAAAAAATTAAAATGAAAAAATATCAATAGGGTTACATTGCAATTCACGAAACAAAGTGAGCCTCTAAATTGATAATTGCATTCGAAATGTGATGTTAACGAGGGCGTGCAAGTCCTGCTCATCAGTGTCATAAATGCAAAACATGTGTATAGGAGTGGGATAAATAGATAAAGAAACAGAGAGAAGCTTGAGCTAATAATTGACATGACAAGTTTCGAAGGTCCCGTCTCTCTTATTCTCAATGATCCTACAATTCGCCGATTACGAATCCTTTGTACATGACGAATTGGTCATTAAAACTTCGAAGGTATCGTCGGTATGATCACTTCGCCAGGTTTTACTGCTGACATTCGGTCCCGGCAATTTATGCGCTGAATCAAAAAGCGAAACCAGGGGAAAATGTCGGGATACGTATATACTTATATGTATGTGCGCATAGATGAGTGACAGCAGTAGATATAAGATATAAGAGATGAGAATTTTCGATTTATTATATTTTGCGCACGGAGCTACAGCTTTGACTCGTGAGACAAGGATCTTATGGAATAGAATTATGAGACGAGTGAAATGACTATGAACGCAAATATTCAATGGAAAATGTGGTCTTGAAGGTCTTTTTGTTTCATTTTAGTGCTGTGGGTAAAGGTACATTTCGTGGTTTTGTTATGATCGAGACAGTATTTTTCGTGATATTGATTTAATTATGAAACAATAGACTAGTAAGCAAATCTTCTTAATTAAATCATAACTTATTATTACATATATTATTATAAATATCAAAATCATAAAGAAGAAAATACTCTTGAAACTCAGAGAAATAAACATTTGTACAATTGTATACTTGTCTTTTACAATTTTTTCATTATGAACATAGTTATGTTTATAATAGATTTACTTCTTGCACGTGCATAATTCGATTCATAAAAACACCCGAAAATTATGATGAAAAATATAATTGAAAATTTAATATAATAAAAAATAAAGTTTTACATTGAAATGAATACTGAGTATAACGAAATGTAGAATTAGTACGAGATACATATCAATATCAGAAAGTGAAACACGGTTAAAGAGAAATAATGGTAAGTAATGAAAGACAGACAGACAGAGAGAGAGAGAGAGAGAGTGAGTGAAAAATGTGCTCTCCTTCATTTTTAATAGCACTCTATATTGTGGTTCTCGGGGATTACTTTCATCTTCAATCTCTGCTGCTGGACCTTATTTATGAACTTTTGGTCCACTGACTAGTTTTCCTCAAATTCCAGGTGCCGATCCAGCAACACTGATAAGATGGCAATTAAAATATTTCCAAGATCTACGAGCAGTTACATAAAGGTGAATTTGTAATGCATACACCCGAGATTTTTTTTAACTTATAGCTTTCGTAGAACTTGCTTTGCATACGATCGTGTGAAGAAACATACTAGAATAAGAGAAATAATAACTCAAGATAAGCTAGGGTTGGATTTTCAAATGTCATCTTACTTCTGTGCTTAGATATTTTCGTAATGACATACTTGTATTTAATTATTTTTTATAATTTTATGTTTTCTAAGTATTATCTTTTTTATTTGTGCGATTTTTCCTAGTGTGTGTATTTATATTTATTGTCTCATTATAAATAATAAAACAAAAATTTTTTGGGTTTGATAGTAATTTCATATATATGACCTGTAATGATGTAAAAATATTTTTTGCATCATAACTAAACTAAAAAGAAAAATAATATGAGTTAGTATAATTTACATTAAAAACCTTATTAATATATTTAATGATTTTTTTTTTTAATGTTATGTGAAGTTTATTCTTTAATATTTACTCACTATTTACTTTACTCAATATGTACTCACGAATTCGATGAATGAATAATATTTTTGAATTACTTATTTTATTGTTGTTGACAACTTGTCACGAGATGGCCGATAAATATAATTTCTATACTTATCGGTCGAACAATAATTTTCTTTTGTATATGAATTGAGAGTTTTGATTATTTATTTTCATAATAGCCAATTGAAATTTAAATCATGACAGGTACAAAGGAAAAGGGACTTATTGGCTGTGATGCGACATATATTAAATTTTCTGAATTTAAATAAAAATCAGTAAATTTAATTATTGTTTTGCTTTTAATTTAAAATTAAAATATTGATGTGAAGGGTCCATCAATTGACAGTTGTGTATTGTTATACAATTAGATAACATAGAGTTGTGTATTATTCACTATTGAGATAACATATTAAAGTATTATATTTTAGTTTTTATTTATATATATATATATATAATTTGTTATATTGAATATTGTTGTTGTTGAGATGAAATTAAAAAGGGAAAAGAATATTTGAGTAAAGTGAAGATTTTGATATATATATATATTGCCAAGAAATTATTAGTACCATCAAAATAATAGTAATATTATCAATCATTATTATTGTTTATAAGAAAAGAAGATAGGAATTTTATAATATATATATATATATATATATTATTCACAATATTTATTTAAAGGAAAATATCTACAGATAATTGTAATGAATAACAATATTGAATTATTATATTTAAAAATTGTAAAAAAATACTGCAATATTAGGTAAGATTTTAGGTATAAATATAAATATATATAATTTAATAATTATTGAATATCTATGTAAATTATTGTGTTGTGAAGGAAGGGTTTTGAGATTCGCCCGAAATCTCACATTTTGGCGCTGGATTTCCCCTGTTGATAATTTTTTTTTTTTTTATAATAAATTGGAGTGTAGTGTTGTAAAATTTTAAATAATTTATTTAATAATTTTAAAAGGAATAATTAAAGTGTAGTGTAGTGGCAATAAATTATCATTGATACGGTTCGGGAAAGTTTGTTATAGTTGATTTGTAAAAATTAATTTTGACAGATTTGCCGTATTACAGACCATAATGTTTATTAATGTAAAATATATTTCTAAATTGTATTATTAATGAATTAAAAAATAATACAAAAATTACGATAAAAATTTAAAAATATAAAATATAAATCTTTATTAAGTTCTAATTAATGTTAAATAAAATTTAGACTATTTTATTAAAATTTAAACTAAAATATATTGCATATAAAAAAAGAATATAATAAATATAATATAATTTAAACATTAACATCATTTTCTTTTTTTATATATTATGATTTTTTAAATTTGAGTCTATAGCAAAATTAAATTAATATAAAAATGTTTAATTTGGAAAAATTTTGTAATCTTTTAAAATAATTTATTTATATTTGAAATTTAAGCAGTATATTAATATTACTAAATTGAATAGTATTGTTATAGGTAGTTACATATTATAAACCATTACATATATTGTATTTATATACATTATTCACTCTAAAAATCATCTGACTTTTGTAAGAAATTTACCAAATAACACTTATAAATTAATCATCATTAAATGAATAATGGACAAACATTTTATAATAAACTTTTTATGCGTGTTTGTTGTCGCGAATTAAAAAATGAAATGGCTGTAACTATTAGGGTTTTGAAAAAAAAATAAAGAGAACTTGAAACATGTCTGATTGTACATTCATGGGACTAGATTATCATCTTTTTTCATGTTGATGTTGCAAAAATGTGTTATATTGTCGATTTAATGTAAACAGAATACATCTTACAAATTTTATATTTTCAATAAAGGTAAATACTTAGCAGAAAAAAGATGAGACTGAGAAAAAAAAACTGAAAAAAAAACAAATAATAAAATTTTTAAAGGTAATTGTATATGTGTGTGATAAATTTCAAGTGTCATCGATTATCCTAATCCTTAAATGATGGTTTAAACTCAAAATTTTGTACACACATTGGGTTTCAAAATCGAAGACCTTCTTGAGAGCCTTATGTGATTTTCCTAAATATAATTTACACGTAATTTAATCTTTAAAGACTTTTTTTTAACTTTTTAAAGTCTCTACAACATTTTAGTAAACTGCAAACAAATTTTTAAGGCGTTAAGTTGTTTCAACTATCGCTCCATTCCGTGACACTAAACTAAAAAACATCCTTCGTGACAATGCAAATGCTGTCACTTTTAATGATCGAAAAATAAAGAAAAAAGGGGGACAAATAGAAAAAAAACTCCCCCGCATATTTTCTAACCCCTCATAAATCGCTAATACAAATAATAACAAAAGAAACGTATTATTTTTTGGACAAACCTTGTATACTTGAAAAGTTTGTGTTTCTCTTGTAAAATTACATATTAATAAAATATCTAGTAGTTCATAATTAAAAAAGTAATAAAAAATAATTAAATTTTCAAAGGAAGAAAAAGTAACATAAAAATGATACTTTTGTACCTGATTTGTTATGAGGTGACTTATTAAAAGTTATAATTTCTCTATCTTCTATTATCATATAGAATAATTTTCTTTTTTTAATTTAAAATTAAAGTTAATTTTTAAACTAGAAAAATAAAAAAATACTAAAAATAGAGAAAGAATTTACCATGAAACCTGAATAATGTTAAGTTCATATTTAATAAATTTACTATTGTAATTTAAATGTATGTAAGATTTTTGGTAAAATAATACTTATTACTTACCTAAAATAAAGAAAAAAAATTTAATTAAATATGTATTCATATTGTGAAATTTTTTTTTTATACTAAGTAATACAATTTCCAAAATATATACTTATTTATGAGCGTAAACGTTAACTTTAACATATAAATTTGTTTTAAAATATATTTCAACACACACTAAATTAATATACATGGTTCATCCACAAAGTATTGAGTTTGTTTTTTATTTTGTGACTATTGGTCGTAAAAATTTGGAAGGGATCTTAGAATGTCGACAAACTCTTTCCGCATTTGTCCCTTTTTTTCTTTTGTTTTTTTTCGATAATTAGATGCGTCAGGATTTTACTTCGCGCGAAGGGTGTTTTTCAAATTTTTGACATGGCGCGCTGAAGCGATAGTGGAAAACCACTACGCGAGAATGTTTTGTTCAAAGATTAAAAAAAAAAATTCTTATCTTTCTTTTTTGAAAGATGATTTATTGGTGGAGTTATAAACAGTGTGAAATAAAAGTTTTAAATTCTTCAAAATAATTTCCTCCTGCATCAACACATTTTTGAAGGCGTGTTTTTCAAATTTCAAATGCATCTTCAAACTCTTCAGCTTTGATGTTTTTCGAAAATTTTCACATTTATAAATTTTTTTGCACTATATTGTACACTGAAGATCGCGTTAAATACAGTTTTTCCTGAATTGCTTTATCTGTTAATCGGTGGTCTGAATCTAAAATTTCTAACATGCACCAGGTGTTCCTAGCCATTCGAAAGTTTTTTGGGCGTCCAGATCGAGGCTCGTCGATGATTCTTTCTCGACCCTTTTTAAGAGCTCTGTGCCATTTTCCACTTTGCGATTTTGACATGCAATTATGTCCATACATTTCTTGCAATATTTTATACGTTTCCACACTGTTTTTTTAATTGCAAAGAAAACTTTTATCGTGTAACGCTATTAGAGTAGTCGCCCCATCGTACCGTGTCAAAAAACTGAAAAACACCCTTCGCACGAAGTAGAATCCTGCCACTTCAAATTATCAAAAAAACAAAAAAAAAAAAAAACAAACGAGGAAAAAGTTTGTCAACAATTTAAGACCCTTCCCAAATTTCTACGACCAATAATCGCAAAATGAAAAAAAAAACTCGATACTTCGTGGATGAACCATGTATACTATGCTTTATAAAATGAAATTAATTAAGTGTATATTCTTAATTAATATATTTATTCAGCTATCTATCAAACTTTATGAAATTGATTGTCGCTATATTTCAAAGAATAGTCAATAAACTTCATGAATTCGTATTTTATAATGTAATATAATATTGAGATACTATAAAAAGCCAAACAAATGTATTTTTATTTGTAATATTTCACTAAAAATATACATTAACAATTGGTTAATATTTTACATACAAATTGATGTTTTGGTTAACAGCGTATTGATCTAAAAATCCTAAAGATGTAAAATAACAATACATTTGTTGATACCTTATATGTTAACATACAATATTGCAAAAAATTTATAAATAAATTTGCATTTTATTGGTGAGAAGTTCTATAAAAAGTGAAACAACGTTTGTGATTTTGAAATTATCTTTTTTAACTATTAAATGCTAAATAAAGCATTGGCCTTGACTAATTTAAAATTAGTAGATTTATTTCCAGCATATTAATAATCCTTATTAAATATTATGAACATTTATTATGTGAACTAAATTGTAAATTTTTGAAAAACAAAACACATTTTTTCAATTTTTAATTTTTTGTAATGATAAAATTAAATTTTTTTTTTTTAACAATTAATGTTTTGGTTAGAAAATTTTATAAAGAAATAAAATGAGAAAAATAAAATCAGAATAAAATAAAAGGAATTCTTTAATTAAATTTAATTTAACAAAGTTTCCGCTTTTAGTTCTCATATAGCATTATGATAGATTAATTCTAAAAAAAAAATCTCGCGCACTTATGCAAATTCCATTTTTATTCGTTTTTCATTTAAAATGAAATTTAAAAAAAAAAAAAACAAAAACAAAACAAAAAAATGAACTTCTTAAGCAGCATATTTAATCTAACAATGTTACCTCAATGGAGTATATTACTCAGGGAACATCTGACCCGTTAATTTTATATAATTTAAAAATGTTGGATAATTATTTTCTTTGAGTACAATTCAATATTAATTTTTTTTCTTATTTCATTTCACCAGAAATTTTTTATGAAGTAATTTATTTAATCTTTAAAATGATATTTTTAAAATTGTTTTTTTAATTATTGTTTAATATTTTTTTAGTAAGTACATGAAATAACATTATTGTATTATTCAAAAAAGAATTGTATATAAATATATATATATCAGTCCAGATAAATGTTAATTGAAAATATTGAGAAACTAAACTAATGTGATAACTAAAACACTTAATTTTATTAAAAAACATTTTAAAAAACTATTACCCAATATATATTCTTTGATATTTAGTTATTTGAAAATATTTTCTTAGATACACAGGAAATTATATAGATAAATAAGTTTTTATTAGAAAGCACAAATTTTATATCGTAAACTTGCAATAGATTACATAATATATAATAGCGTTACCCTAACCATTAACCTGAGTTCTATTGTATATTTATGCAATACACATATCTTGCATTTCGAATATAAAATAAAATCATATTCATAATTCTCCGATATTCTCTCTAAATTATTCGATTGCTGGATCATCCTCTCTTATCCTTTGTTTATTGTCAAAACTATAGCCAGATATACACTCCAAACGATCGCCAACATATCTCGAAATGTCGTCTCACAATAGACAAGCAAAAGATAAGAAACACGTATGAAGAAAATATACTTTGAAAAGGGAAGAAAAGACAAAGTACATATGTATGTATTTATATGAAGAAGGAAAGGCAAGGAAAAATTATGTGAGATGGAAGGGGCAGGTGGAACACGAAATGGTGGGCGCCGCCGTGTGTCTGATATACGTTATTCCAAAGAGATTTGTGAGGGGAAGGCATAAAGCCAAAAAAGTCCAAGTTATCAAAAAATCGAAAAGAATATACTCTATGTAAATTTTACTAAAGGAAAAAAAAGATGCTTTATTTTAAAATTACTCTGTTGCTTTCTTTATTTTTTAACTCGTCCATTAAATTTTGTATAAAATTTTTTTTATTACAACTATTTAAATTTGATAATAATTTTTTCACAATTAAACTACGGTTACTTTAGTTCCTTATCACATAAAAGTATTATTATTTTTTTTTTAATTATATTATGGAAATATACATGAAATATCTATGGAAAATTATAATTTTTATTCATAAAAAAAAACATTTATTCTGAAATTTATTTCGAGCTATATTTTATTTAAATGTTTACAAATATATAAAAATATTGTATTGATTAAATTTGATTTGATATCCTCTATTTACCAAAGTGTTATTGAAACATACTCGAGTAAATTGCACAAAAACATGTATTAAAAATATTTTTTATGTTATTAATATGATTATGATGTAAAATATGTGTTTTTAAACAAATGCTTTATATTTATATGAATAGATGTTAATATTTGTCATTTTTATATTTTTTAGTTCATTCTAAATTTTAACACTATCTATGTACAAAAATATAAATACGTACATACGACATCCTAAAATTATATAATCAACAATGTTTGATGAATAGCACTTCAGATTTTTATTTTTCTCAACCTTCATTTGATATTCTTTCTTTTTTTCTCACTTCTTTATCTTTAATACAAAAAAAACTTTATAGTATTTTTGCTTCAAAAATAAAAAAATTAGTTATGAATGATAAAGAGTCAGTAAGAACAAATGACACATTAATATTTATTCCATTAATTATTCAGTTAGTTAATACTATAAAGAATTACGTCTATTTTTTATCTTTTCTAGATATATTACTTTTGAATAAGATACTACCTCTATTTTTTATTCTAAATTAAAACCAATAAACATTGTTGCTTGGTTGATTAATTTGTGTTAAAAGAAAACGTAACAAAAACATGTAAATATGAATATTCTGTTTTATATTTAGATGACAACTTTGATATCAGAAATGCATAAGTTTACTTAATGAAACATTATTTATTAAGCTAAATTGACAATCAGAATTAATGTTAAATTTATTTATATTTTGATACAAAATTTTTGAAAATTTATAAATAAATAATTAGTATATTTTTTATTATAAAAATTATAGTTTATTAATAAATTAATGTAAAATTAAACCTTTGCGTTTGTTGACTGTTACATTTTAATACGTCAGGGAAATTGTAAATAAATAATTCATATTTTTTTTGTATAAAAATGATAATATATTCATAAATGAATGTAAAAGTAATTGAATATAAATAGTGATTGTTAAAATTTACAATTGTGTTAATTTTAAATGATTTTACTCGAAATTGGTAAAAATAATTTATGAAAATTAATATTATTAAAAAATGATTTACGAACCTAAATAATGTGTTAAGTTATATGGTTGTAATTCCTTTTGTTTTATTCTCGTTGTAGATCAGAATTTTATAAAAATCTTGTAGTATTAAAAAAGACGATATAAATTGGTTGAAGTGACAGTCTGTCTACATCGGATTGTATTAATCGTGAAAGTGTAGGGATTCTTTAATATAATATATCACAATATAATATAATATAATCAATAATATAATCACAAATAGTAATTTTAGTGTAAAATTGAATAATGGTTGGTTGGAATGTCAAAAAGCGATTTCTTCATCTTCTGAATCGCTTTTATAACCTTTTGTTTTATTCCCTCTACTATGATTTTCAATTTATGGGGAAAAAATTTTTTGATCAATCACCCCAAGAAGTGATAAATTTTCATGAACATAGCATTCGAAACATTATTTTACAATTTTGTTTTATTTTATTTTATAATTTGAAATATAATTGGAATTTATTTAAAATCATTAGATTAAAAATACTGAGAAGTTGCATTCGACTATTTTTTGTACCATTTTTAGAAAATCAGAAAATGTGCGAAGGAATTTTTTCCCCTATTTTTTAAAAAAAATATAAATGGTAGGATTGGTCTTCTTTCTTTATAAAACGTGTTTTTCAATTTTATATCAGGGGCTGTTGAAACTTTTGGTGAAACAGAGCTACGTGGTAAAATTTTGGTTCAAAGTTGGGGAAAGACACTAGAAACTTTTGAATTATTAAAAAAGCCTTTAAGTATAAATGTATATATAAATTGCAAATCTTTTTTTAAATGTAAACAAATATTTCAGCATTGGATATCGTACAAAAATTAAGGTAACGTATAATCATCCATCATAAATAAATTGAATGTAATTTTATTCTTTCGACTTTTTATTCCATTTTTACTCCTTTTCGATGCATTCATTTTTTAATTTAAAGTAATACATAATTTTATTTTCACTTGAGGATGATTACTAAATCGTATATCTAAAGACTTTTTATTTTCATCATACTCTTCAAATTAAATAGCTAGAAAAATAATATTTTTCTTTTTTTCTTTTTTCTAACTTAAACAAAAAAAAAATTATAGACATTGTAACTTGAAAAAGTAGCGCTTGTAATGACCAGAGGACAAGGACAAAAAATATTAGCGAATTCTCATGCATACAAATATAATGAGAGAACCATAAGAAATCAAGAGGAACACGAAGAGCTCGATGGGACCAAGAGATAAAAAGCGCTACCACCCGCGTACCAACCACATGTTGGATGCTACGAATACGTTTTCTATCCTGCAAGACACGTGGTTCCCAGAAAGATAGACGCACTGGGAAATCTCAAATGAGTGGTGCACGCGTGAGAGAGATGTATGTGACTTGTGGCTCTTCGTATCTGATGCGATATAAAAAATAGTCAGTAAGGAAACCAGTACTAGTGGCTCCAGTAATTTTTTGATTATTCTTTTATTCCTATTAAGATGTATAATGTAGCCAGTCTATATATTTCAAGTATAAAATATATGATACTACAATGACATTTTATTCATGAATGCATCCTTATTAATTATGTCAATTAAAATTAATGTTTTATTCTATTTTATTTATCTGCGACATTTAAATGGTATTTGTAGTAAAAAAAAATTAAATATTTTATAGAATAGGTGAAGAATTAAAAAAAATTTTTAATATCAATAAAAAATGTGTAAGATAAATAGTTTATTAAAATACTTATCAATAATCATGTACACGTACGATATCTCAATAAATTATATTAATTATTAAAGAAAAATTAAATTTTTATGAAGTTCATATTATACAACAAGGGAAAGATACTGTTTTTTACTTTTTTTTATTCCAATGACCTTTTTATTACAAGATAATTATAATTATTTTATGTTTATTTTAAACATTATCTAGGAAAAAAGAATTTTGTTTATCATTTTAATATCAATTATAATATATAAATAAATTAAGTATTTGTAATTATTATAAAATAAATGTTTCTTTTTATCTTTTTCATAAATAAAAATCATTCAAGTTACTATTTAAAGTATTCGAAACAACAAATTCTAAAAATATTCCAAAAAAATTTTTTGTATTCTTTATTTGTATATTTGATTTGATCAAATAATATTTAGTAAGTATTATGTGATACCTTCTCATACAAGAAAATGCAACCATATTCCTATTCCTTTATTGACTTTTCTATCCCAGTCTCTCTCTCTCTCTCTCTCTCTCTCTCTCTCTCTCTCTCTCTCTCGTACCAACATACTTCAGAATTAAGGAAACTTTTTGTTACCCTTTCTCAAGCTATTTTTGTATCTTAAAAACTTCAAATATTAGATGAAAGGTTTCACGTTCAGGACGTTACATGTACAACAACAAGAGAATGTGCAAGAGGCAAGGTCTGTTTTTTTTTATAGCCGGCTTAAGAGTCTTTCTGCCAACACTCGAATTTATATTGTGCTCACTGCGTGACGTCCAGCATAAAGCCTAAAGGATGAAAAATAGTCATTGAATACTTGAAGTCAGAAGAGGTAGATAGAGAGAGAGAGAAAAGGAATGGTCGAATTTTAATCTACTTTTGATTTGAGATAGTTGTTCAGTTAAGATCATTCTAAAAGAATAGATTAATCATTCATAATAAAAATAATTGTATAACTGATATTGGGTCAAAATTGTTTACTTAAAAATTCACAGTTTATTTCATATAACAATAATATGCATTATATCTTTTATCATTTTGGAGTATCGCAGACATAACTTCATTCCTTTAATCCAACAATAGAGCACTTTTTAGGTCATGACAAAAGCAGTTAGTGACACATTAAAAATTTGTAAAAAATATCAGTAAATTCTTATTTTCTAAAATGCCACTCATAATATTCAGGAGTTTTTTTATTAACAATTTTCACGCATTTTTTTTTTACTTTTTTTGTTATAAAATGAATTTTCTAAAAATTTTATTAGCTATAATGAATCTATTAACACTATAGTATTAAAATTACGAGTTTTTCTTTTATAACAAAAAAAGTTAAAAAAATGGATTTTTTCGTTAAAATTGTTAATAAAAAAAAATTTTGAAAATCATGAGTGAAATTTTTGAAAATAAAAATTTACTGATTTTTTTACGAATTGTAATATGTATCACTAGCTGTTTTTTCATAACTTAAAAAATGTTCTAAACTGCTAATGCATATTGTAAAAGAAACGGCAAAAAAGAATAATAGATAATATAAAATGAA
Organism: Eupristina koningsbergeri; assembly: GCA_018907245.1. NCBI lineage: Eukaryota > Metazoa > Arthropoda > Insecta > Hymenoptera > Agaonidae > Eupristina > Eupristina koningsbergeri. Next base: position 2,003,855 of record JACCHV010000105.1, read on the forward strand.
TAAAAGAATTAGACAGAGATAGACAGAAAGACAGACAGAAAGAGAAATAGAAAAATTAAAAATAAATAAACGTTGATGTTAACCAGATTACAATTAAAGAACTAAGGAAGCGAATGAGTTTCTATGATACAAAATGCAATGTGTAGGTAGATATTCACAACTGATAAAATCTGCTAAACAAAGATCATCAATATTTTAAAAATTTATTGAATCTCTACACCAACTTCGGCATTAATTATGTTCACTCCTTAACCATTCTCAAATGTGCAAGTAAAAATTAGTAGTTTTTTTTTAGTTATTTTTTTTCCTTCGTGAGTTTTCCTTCACATTTTATTAAAAATAAAGCAAATATAAACTATACATAAACTACTAAAAACCAGATTGACAGTTGTATAAATACAGTTATAACTTATAAAAAGTAAAATTACTTCCCGTTTTTACATAAATAATATTCTTATCTATTATTATATAATAATATTATCACAACACTTTTTATTTTTAAATAAGAATTAAAATACTCATACTTATTAAATTTATAAATGATCTATCAAAATATATACTTTTAAATACTTTTGATATTTATTCTAGATTATTTTATATTGCATATCTAATAATTTCGAATATATTTTAATATATAGATTATGTACTATTGAATTATCTTAAACAACAAAAGTGGTAAGCTACAGTCTATCGTTCCTGTAACACAAGATTATGTTTTGAAGATTTAAAATATAATTAACAAATGGATTTTTTGTCTCTCTTTGCCGCATTCTCACCTCGCTTAACACAAATTAAAAACTTTCTTTACAATAGACTACTGTTATATTAAACATTTTCATTTCTTTTATATTTATTTTTCATGTCTCTTTTATCTATTTTCTAGTTTACAATTGAACACAGTGTTTTAACATTAACATTTAAAACATTATTAGAAGCAATCCAAACTAATTACTTGTTCAATTTCAAATATGTATTTTAGCTATTTCGTACTTTCTAAAAAAAGGAAACAATTTTTGTATCAAATTTAATTAATTGATAATTAATTTAATAATTTGTTGTTTATATTTTTGCATTTATTTGAACGATCTTTTTTGATTTTTATTTTTCTCTCTATCTTTCTGTGTCTTATATTTAATATGTTTTTATATGTAATATATGCTAATTATAAGTGTACATAATATTTATTTTTTTAATTGTTTATAATAATAATTAAATATTATACTACAGTTTTTAACTAGTTTGTAATCCCAATTGTGAAAAAAATCAAAATTCTTACTTTGTACAGATAAGATTTCGGAATATAGGGAAAAATTTGGAACTAAATAAAATCTGCATGGGATTTCTGATACATAAAATACGAAATATCTAACTAATAATCATATTAAAAACAGAAAATCATGAATAAAATCGGAAACACAAGTAGCCGAAGATAACTAAAAGAAATCATCAACCAATTAAATTATATTACCACCGAATTTGCCATACAATATAAAAGTTAAGATTGACTTCATGCATGCGTATAAGCGTATTCCGTAATACATTAACATTTTTTATACAAGCAGATAATGAGTATATTTAGTAATGGAATTAATAAAAATAACTAAAATGTCTAGACAACATTATTTGTTAAAATGAATTTTCAGCGCACTGGAAATTTTAGACGCGCACTTATGCACATATATTCAGTTTATACGTGGTCTGCCTACGAATTATCGAGTTTTTTTTTCATTTTTCGACTATTGGTTGTAGCAATTTTGGAAGGGTCTTAAAATGTAAAAGGAAGCTTTTTCCATTTCTCTTTTTTTTTGTTTTTTCTATAATTTGAAATGGCAGGATTTTACTTCGCATGAAGGGTGTTTTTCGATTTTTTGACACCGCCGGGTTAAGTTATTAGTGGAACAGGGTTACACGATAAAATTTTGTTTGCAACTTCAAAAAACAGTGCCGAAACATTTAAAATGCTAAAAGAGACTTATAAATATAATTGTACGTCAAAATTGTAATGTGGAAAATGGTACAGAGCCTTAAAGAGGACGGGGAAAATATTATCGATGAGTCTCTATTTAGGCGCTCAAAAAGCTCATGAATCGCTAAGAACACCCGCCGGCTGATAAAAGTTTTAAATTCGAACTGCCGATTAATAGTTAGAGAAACTGAATTGAAGTAATCTACAGTGCATAATATAGCGCAAAAAAATTTTGAAATGCGAAAAGCTTGCGTAAATATGAAAGCTGAGGAGATTCAAGCCACCTTAAGATCTGGAAAACTCGCCTTCACAAATGTATTGATGCAGTAGGAAATTATTTTGAATAGTTTTAAAGTTTTATTGAAATTGTTTATAAGTTCACCAATAAATCATTTTTCATAAAAAAAAGTATTTTCTTTTTTTTTATAATCTTTAAGCAAAACATTCTCGCGTAAAGTTTTTCTAGTAATCGGTTAAGCGCGTCGTGTCAAAAAATCGAAAAACACCATTCGCGCAAAATAAAATTTAGCCGCATCTAATTATCAAAAATACAAAACAAAAAGGATCAAATGGAAATAACTTTCTTTAACATTTTAAAATCTCTCCCAAATTGCTGCGACCAATATTCGCCAAATGAAAAAAAACTCGATACTTATAAATTTACATTCAAATATACAAAGAAATTGTATTTTTTTGATATATTTTTTATAATTTTAAACATTTATGTATTATTCTTTGAATATTAATGTCCCCAATCAACTTAATTATTGATTCAATATTTTTATGATTAAAATGTATTTATTTCGAAAAATACTACATAGTTGAATATTAATAATTTCCAACTCTTTATAAAATAATGTATATTAAACAATACATTCCTAATACATAAAAATTGTGAAAATATGATTTCTTTTAAGAATATTAAATAAGTTGCCGTTTATATCCAAAATGTATTATATTTCATTTTTTAGTAAGATAAATATTTTATTATTATGTATTTACTCTTTGAGGATGAACCAAAATGTAAACTCATCACAAAGAATTAATATACACATCGCAAAATTACTAAAACTATATGATATGTCAATCAAGTTGACATAAAAACTTCTTGTTGGGACAAAGAGTAAGAGAGAAATTAACTTAGATTAAATTAAATAATGTTTTTTATTGTACATTATGTGTATAAGGATACAAAAATTAGTTTAAGCAATTCATAAGTACATAGTTTTGAATGAAAAAATATATAAAACAACTAACATTTTATGAGAAAATATTCAATTTAATATACGTATTTTTTACCGCACAGGTATTTATGTGTATATATCTATGTGTTTGTTATCTTGGGCTAGAAGATGTTCATGTGCTAGGAATTTAAATGTTTCAATATCAGTGGTACCTTCGAGCTGAGAGGTAGAGAGATCCACAGGTGACTTTATTAATATGAAAGGACCTCCTTAGGGCCTGCGTTGAGAAGTGGGGAACAGGCAAGGGTATCGCATCCCCCCTTACAAGGCGAAGGGTATTTTACAATGAACGAAGGCGAGGAAGTTGGCTAGTGTGCTTTTGTTTATTAGTTTTCTCAAGAGCGTGAAGGCAAAAGACTGAAAAATATTGTCCTTTCTTACACTATAAATGTAACATATTCCTGTGTTGATTATGCACTGTAGTTTTAAGTCAAAGTCATTGATAACGCACAATAGGCCAAAACGCAGTAATCAATGATAGGAAACAGCAGAGTGAGAACGAGGTATCTACAAAGTCTAATGTTAGTGCATCTCTTGAAGAAATATAAGCGATACATTAGGAATTGTGTTTTTTTGCACAGTTTGTGAGATATGCTCTTTCCAACTAAGATTGAAGTCAAGCACTACCTCGAGGCTTTGCAGAGACGAATCAAAGTCAACCCTAGTGTCTTCCATTCTCAAATACGACCTAGCTTTGTTCTCTAGGTTTTTTATAAAGTAAGGAGAACCAATAAAGATGGTCTTTGTTTTAGTTAAATTTAATTTAAGATGATTATTCGCAGTCTAGAGTCTAATTTTGTCAGCATTTTTAGTCATCATTACGGAGCACGCATCGAGTTCTTCAATAGGGCTTTGATTATAGATCTGGAGAGAATCAGTGTATATGAGATGTGATGTTTGTATAGAGAGATACCGACTAATGTCTATGATGTAAATGAAAAATAATAAAGGTCCAAGAACCGAGTCTTATGATATGCCATAGTTGAGGTTAATAAAAGAGGATTGTATGCCATCTACATCGAGGACAGCTTGTTCTCTACCAGTGAGATAAGATGCTATCCAGTTGATGCTCCATCAGAGAGGCAGAAGGAACGGTAACTTTTGAAACAGCTTACTGTGATTGACCATGTCAAACGCTTTGCTAAAATCGAATAATGTACGCAGTGATCATACTCTGATCAATCCCGTACCATATATCGTCAGTCAGCTTAAATAGTGCAGTCTGCGTGAAGTATCTGATACGGAATCCTGTTTGGAGTTGGTGCAGGAACATCCAGTTTTCAAGATAACGTGACAAAATCAGAGAGAAAGAGAGAGAGAGAGAGAGAGAGAGAGAGAGAGAGAGAGAGAGAGACAGAAAAATAAAAGTTAAGAAAAAGTGAGAATAAAAACAATAGATTGTTATCATTAAACCACTCTGTAAGTTCGCATGTTTGTATTTTATTTTTAATTTGCACATTAGGGAAATTCACTACATAATTTAGTGTCATAACTACAAGAATACCAAATATCATTTTTTGCATTCCTACGATCATTTCTGTGAATATTTTCTGCACTCTTTGACAAATGAAATTCTTAAATTCTTTCTTTGTTTCGTCTTCTACTTTTTATTTAGAATCAAATTAAACTTCAAAATTGTCAAAATTATAGTAAGAAATTAAAAGGTTTATTTAGTTTCACGTTTTCAAAGTATGGTTATTTTTTATGGCTTATAAATAAAATTAATCAACTTCTTTTTTTCAAATTTTGTAAATATATTTATAAACTCTAAATCTACTTTTTTATAAAATTTGAAACAAATTCTAAACCTTCAGTGTTTAAAAATCCAAATGAAATGGCATTATTTTGAATTAAAATTTTTTTTTTATTTTTGCAAAAAAATTGCTTGTTTTTCATATGCCAAATATGCATTTTTTGGAATATGAAAAAATGCGTTTAAATTTGTAAATAATTATATTTATATTAAAAAATAAAATTTTATATACTTACAATTTATTAGTTATTCTACGCTCATATAATTCACTTTTTTCTTTTTTAAAAAACTGCATTTTTTTAATAAAAACTTTTTTTCGAACTCTTTGAGCCTCCTCTAATAACAATATTTTTTCTCGCCCAACTATAAACGCGTTATGATATTTCTCGTTATAATGTATAACATATTGATCAGTTTTTTGTTCCATTATTTTAAAAATGGGTATAACAGACTGCATACGATTTTTTCATAAACTTTTTTAATTTTTTGGTAAGATTCTATGTAATTAATACCACATTGATAGGTCATATTTATGTTAAATTTTAAATCCGCTAAGTTTGATTCAGTAAATTTTTTTTTTTTTTGTAATTGATCGAACATTAGAATACAATGATTTAAAAATGTATTGTTATTAATGTTTTTTTAAAAAATAATTTAATATAAAAAACTCCTAATATGAAATTGACTTTTGGTTAATTTTAATATTATAAGATTATATTTCACAGACCTTATAATATTTCAAAATTTAATGTTAACTATATAAAATTTTGTAATCGTAAAATATATTTTAAAACAACGAAAGCCAAAAAAAAAGAAAGATTTATTTTTTAGAACGTAGTCATGAAAACATTCTCAATTTGTCGTGCAAATTTATGGGTTACAAAAAGTCACCAGACGTATGAAACCATTAATGTAACATCGAACTGGTGTTCTTTTTACGATTTATTAACACGTTATAAAGAAAAGGTGTTTAATAGAAAAATTACTAACATAAAATTATCGATAAAAATTAGTTACAGTTTAACGTAAAAACAAAAAGAATAAACAAAAAAATAGCGAAGTTGTCAATGATAGAAGGCGAGGTGTAATCGAGTCACAAATTTGGTATTTTCTGAGGATTGAAAGAATCTAAAGAAATTAGAAGCTAATTAAATAAATTAAAATTGTTATGATACATCATCGCAAACTACATGATGGATTTTCGTAGTCCTAGTAAATTAAAAAATGAATAAATTGAAGATGGTTACTTCAGCCGCTTAGAACTACATTTACGATCTAATAAATGTAATTTGTCTTTAAAAAGATTCTTCTAAGTTTTAAGATTCATTTAGAATTATTCGCTTGATGTTGATTATTTGATGTAAAATACTACGTTCATCTTCAAGACGAATAGTATTGACTATTCATTAATATTAGTAATTAATATTACTTGACTAATAAGTAATGTTTGATATAGTTATGAAGCCATATATTTGTAACGGATTTATAAAATATATACAAACCTGCTGATACGTATAAATGGTTTTTTTGTATAATTTTGCTTATGGATTACCATAAGTAACATAACGCCGATTTATATATAAAGTAAAATTTTAATTGTATAAAAATAATAGCTTGACTAAATTTTTGTATTTTGGGTTTAACTTCAATTTCAAAACAAATTTTCAATTTAATGTTCAAACTCTAAATTTAATTTAAATGTTTTTTTTTTTAATTTAATGCAAAAAATATTCAAAAATGATAAAAAATAGGGCAAAAATAGATAAATTAAAAAATATTCTTAGAAAAAGTTTTTTTTTAAAAAATCAATTACTATAAAATTTAATTAACCGCATAAAAAATTTGAAACAGTAAAAAAGTAATAAAAGATGAGAATACACGTAATGAGGACATCAATTAATAAAAGCTCACCTTGACACTGATTGAATTTATTTTTTTAATCCCTAAAGAATCAGTCTGAATACACCACTGAGACCTAGTCATGGTATTAAACCCGTAAAAATGATAATTACACCAAACTCCGATAGTTCCCAGTCATAAAATCTACGTGCAGAATATTGTTAGGGCACAATGAACTGGTACTAAAACATTTCGACAATCCAAATTTTTATTTCAGAATGTACGAGGGTCTTTTCCAGAGTCACCACCACTGCAAAACACAGGTAATCTGAGTTCCGAATTCCCATGCCTTATGCACGCATACACACCCACGCATACAGGACCCCAAGGCCTTTCGGATGCCCTGGATGCCTCCAATCTGGCTCTCGACTGCTCATCACGGCCTGGACCAACATTTTTTCAATTAGAATGGAGCTTTGGTCCTTTCGAGTGACGTTCTTCGCTTAATGCCCGAGAGACAAAAACTCGAATAGAGCCCAAATCAATCATTGATCTTTGTCGTTTTATTATAATCGATTTTATTATCATGTTGGATCGGTTAATTTGATATCATATTTTATATTTTGATCCATTTGCACTACTCAATTCCTTGTGTGGATGATCAATAACAATATAAATACAATATATGTACAAGATTTACATGCCACTAGTGAATATTACAATTCGTTTTACAGCTCTACCCAATATGTATTCACTTGTACTCTATATCCAAACAATAATATCCAGATGTATTGTATTGAAATTTTATGCAGATTTTACATTCACTTGGCACACTTATTAAAACTCTCTTCTAGTGTATTTAAGATAAGTACTATTATATTAAAGTTCTGAAAAAAAGTAATCCGGAAATAAATGACTAGTTATTAGGAAAACAACGTAATCTTAATAACTATGAAATTATGAAATTATAATATCTTATAAATTCAAATCAATACTGTACATATTTAATTATTTGAAAATTTCAACTATAAAACTTGATAACTCATTTTGATTTTTTTAAGCTAAAAGAAAAGTATTAGGTATCTTCAAATGAAAATTTTTTTTAAATTCAACTCATGGAGATTAAGTAAAACAAAAATGATATTTATAATAATATTGATAATAACGGATATTCTTTAATACTACTGTGGATAATATTAAATTATTATATTATATTTTTCAATGTATACTTTAAAGAATAATGTGTTAAAAATTTAATTATCTGATTGACATAGAATAATTAACAATGTTATAGAAATTTTTTTGTGAATTTAAGTGTGAATATTTAAATATTTCTGCAGATTTATTGCCGTTATCAAGGCCTTTTTTATTAATGAAAAATAAATAAATAAATCACAATCACAGACCTTTATACAAAATTATATGAATACCTTAATTTTTTAAATTATTTTTTGAATGGATGAAGTTATATATTGATACTATAGAAATTTTGTTCAATATTTTATATTATAGATACAAAAGATTGGATGCATTTTTTAGTAATCTAAATTGAACTTTCTAATTAAATGATTTGTTTATTTAGCTTTTAGTCGTATACTCTAATAGATATTGTTAAATAAAAAAAATATTTAATTGTCAGTTAGATCAAATTTGACCATCAAATAAAATATTACAGAATGTTCAATTATTGACAATTATTTGAATTTACTTTCAAACTTTATTCTAATGTATATTTACGCACAGTTATTACACGTTCAATTAAGTAGCACAATCCAACATTATCGGGACAGAGGAGTAAGGGGGTACAGGATGGGGGCGAATTTCGGGATACGAATGTAAGAAGAAACGGTTTTTTTTATATATGGAATTTGCTTACATGTATACAGGATGACATACACGCATGTCAAAGTGAAAATTTAGCGAAATGAAGTCCCGCACTCGCGTGTGCGCGAAAGTTGATGTTGTTTTAGCGTTTAATCGATGACGGACATCGTTTCCCAGGATATCAGCGAAATATGTGCGGCATACTCACTTTTTGTTTATAACGACTCTTGTAAAATAAATTTTCTCTCGTGTGGACACATGTGTATGCAAAAAGTCCGCCCTTCCTTTTACGGCTCGAAATAAGAGAAATTGGATTGCGCAAGTGTAAAGAGCAAGTTTTATTAGTACATTATTGCAATTGTATTAATTAAAGTCGCTGAATTTATAATTATGAAGCTCAAATATACTTTTGGGAATAGAGGAAAAGACGGAAAATAAAACAAATTCCAATTCAACCACAGTAAAATCCAAAAGAGTTAAGTATTATGTGTGTATTTTGATAATTTCTTTGATTACCTTCGTATATTTATTTGTGTTTTACAATTGGATTATAAAAATTTCTATTCTGTATTTTTATCTCTTGTAATTGGTACATTGAGAATTAATCTTGTAAAAATGTTAAGTTTTCTGAAACTTTTTATGGAATGGTTTGTGATATTTAAAATATTTCCTTTGTTTACATAAATATATATTTATTATCGAAAATGTTATAATACAATGGTAATTTAATATTCGACATTTCTAAAATATAAGAGTAAATAATATTAAAAAATATTTTTAAATAATTAATTTATTTTTTAAAATAAGTAAAAAATAGTAATAAGTAAAAATAGGAAATTTTAATTTTAAAAAAGGGCAAAACGTAAAAAAATCAAAACAAACAATATTTTATTATTCAGCCATCATTTAGTACAATAATAAACAATAGTATCATCATGTATTCTATTTATATAAAAAAGAAATATCAAATAAACAATAAAAAGAAAACTTCAAATAAATGGAACAAATTTTAACAATATAAAATAATGTTAATAACAAGATTAAGGTGTGTTAAACAATAAGTCAAATATTGTAATTAATGGCAAACGCTTTAAGTAATAAATTTGAATATCGCCTATACATTAAATATTTTTATAAATCAAAGTATTATATTAAGGATAATTATCTTAATATTAAAAAATATATTTCAGAATGTTGAAGTGTTCAGTAATAATTTTCAGTCAAAATTTCAGTTAGTATATTAGTAAACTTTTGGTTGACATACATATTATTCGGAGAGCTTTATAAATTATGATCCGTAAATAGAAACTGAAAAGAGTACATTTACACTATAATTATTAGAAATATAGTATATAATTTATTTATGCAGGCCATGGTAAAAGGAAAATTTAGCTATCATTGTAATCGTATCTTAATCTTAATAAAAAATCATATAACAAATTTCTCAATAACAAAAATATTTATTTCAAAGAGTCGTATGAAATAAAAATAGTAGTTTTACATTTAATTAACATTCATAAAAGCTTATTTTAGCTCGTACACTATATTTATTCTACACTAACAGATCTTGAGTGAGTCCTGTATCATTTCGTTCAAAATATGAAGAACTAAAACTAACATTTTTTGTGATCATAAAGTTTTTAACATTGCGCGTAACATTGTAAACTTTATAATCATCATTTTCTTCTACATTTTTGACAGACTTTAACAATAGGTCAAAGTTATCAGAACAAAAAATTAAAGTTATTGTCAATCAAAGAAACTCAATTGTTATTCTTACCAGACAATCAAAATATTTGTAAGCTCCAGAATCATTTTATAGTAAATTATAATGAAATGGTGCTAATTATAAATGGAAAAATGATCAAATTCATTAGTTATATTAAACTTAAGCACATAGTTAGTTGTAGATTAAATATAGAACTGCTTAGATCATAAATTTTACTAGTTTTATGTTTTGGACAAATGCAGTTTGACTTGCAGTGTAGTATATGGAATACTTTCTCAAACGGTTGAAGTTTTATACAAATATTATTGTTAATTATGTGGAAATTCGAAAAAGAGTTCATCGTATGGTATTGATTTTTATTTAAATTAGAATTAGTGAACTAGAAACTGGTACCGAGACAGAAAGGATGCAAAAATTAGCAATATTTATGTATTTTATATACATATATATTATAATAAAATTAATATATCTATAAAGGATAATATACAATAGATACATTATTTAGTAACAGATCATTGGTTTTCTATATATTTTCATATTACTAAAGCTATGAATGCTAAATAAATTATTAATACATAGTCATACATCAATATATTATAAAATAGTTAAAATATATTATTTTACATAAAGCTAAATTAAAAATTTAATCTATTTTTTTTAATATATGCAAAATAGTGGCAACTAAAGTACTATAATTCATGATGTGATTAGAATTAAATTTGAAAAAATCACGGTAAAGATTGAACTTCTTTTATAAATAATAAATTTTATTCTTACTTTTATGATCATGATTTAGTAAACTGAATTGTAAACATGTATTATGAATATATTCAGCTCAAACCTTAAAGATAACATGTAGACATTAAATAAGAAAATATTGTAATATCAGAATTAGAAGAAAGAAACAGAAATACATAAAATAAAACTTAAAGGTTTCATTACTAGTCATAAATTGAAAAGTAAATAGACATGTAATACTTTTTTGTCAATTAAGTAGTTGAGAAAATCTTAAATTAGTTGTTCTTAAATAACCTATTTTACTATCATGCAGAAATTCACACATTACATGACAAATTATTAAACTAGTATTCCCAATGTTTATATCATCAAAATACCAAGCAATTTACATGTTTGTCGTAAACTTATCCTTCTCTAACCATTCCTCTGATCACTGATGATCATCCGATTGGAACATTAATTATTCGCACCACTAAAAGGCGTGACGGAACGTAATTTTCGGAGCTATATACGAGCTTTCGTAAAGCCGACAACATGCTTCTTCAATCGTTCCCCATACAAAATATTGAGGAATATACGGCATAAAAAAGAAAAATAACACAAGACAGATAGAGAGATAGATAAAAATAAATGGAGAAGGGAGGGAGAGGGCGTATGTAAGAGATAAAGAAAAAAAATGTGGAAAGAGAGAGTAAGAAGCTGGAATGAGAGAAATTAGCCGTCCGTTTTGTTAGGAACTCTTTTGTACAATTAGTGATGTAAGCATATACGTAAGACTGTAGTGGTGAATTTTAATAAGACATCGACATACATAAGTAAAACCAATGCACATATAAGAAGGAGATGGATAAAAAATGCTTTCGCGAAAGTCAGCACCACAATATCATCAATTAGAACGATTCGTTCACCTTCCTTTTCATTTTTCTGTGAATCGTTTTTCGTTCGCAAGATTGTGACTCACGAATTAAGAACTCGAACTCGCTTTTAGTTTACGATGAGTAAGAAATTTTATCCGAGTAATAATGATATGAGTACTTTGTGCGATATCTATAATATTTTAAGAGAGAAAAATTATTTAACTCTCGATGTTTCTTTTGATTAAATTGAATAAAATATATAAGTTTGAGTTTTATCAGTTGAATTTAATTATAAGCTTTTCTCGTTCATCGATTATATTATCCGTGTATATTTAGTTAATATATACTTAATATTGTTTTCCGACATATGGATTTTCATAAGAATACGTTTAAATAGATTCGCACAATCAATTTAAAATATTGAATATGATTATAGATTCAAATGGTTTCAAATTTTAAAAAAATGAAAAAAAAATTAATGGATTATATAATTAAATAATATTATAGTGTCTATAATTGTAAGCAAATGTTTAAATTCAAATTATTGGTCTGTTTATAATAATAATAATATTTAAAAATGACAGGTAATTATACTTAATTTGTAATGCTTTAAAATTATTATTAAGATTACGAGTAGAAAAAAATGAGAACATAACTCTAGTACTGTCATAACTAAAGGATTTCTCTTGGCGTTCGCGGGAATCGGTGAGAAAATTAAGAAGAAGAAAAATAAAAAAGCTGGAGGCTATTTGACCGAATCATCAAGTGAGATAATCAGCATATTCAACGCCTGGTAAATGAGAAGGTTCTTAAATCGACAAGGAAGAGAATTGCCAATTTGTATAAACACGAGGCTGAATAATAATACTGTGAAAACTATATAGCTATATTATATTATAGTTAAGGACAATTCGACATTAACCTCTTACCCTTGCACAAATGTTTTTTCTAAAATCGTTTTTTCAAATTTTAGATATAACCTATTTTTTTTAATAAATTAAATTTTTTATTTCATAAGCTATCGTTGGTTGTTATTAATAAATATTATGTACATTAAAAAAAATTATATTAATATTTAATATTTATTTTCTTATATTGCTTTTAGAATAAATAAGAAATTGATGTTTTTTTTATCTTAATATTTTCTTTTCAAAATAATATTTTAAAACCTCACAATAAATATTATATGAAATTGTGCCATTTTCAATTGAGTAGTAAAATTCGTATGAGTTAATTTATGAATGAAAAATAATATTAGTATATTAATTAAAAAACTGTCCAGTGTTACAACTTTACTGTGAATTGAGATAATTACGATTTGGTAATTAGTCTTTTTTAATATTCATTTGTTAATATAAGTACCCAAGATATTATTCACTTTATTTAATAAATTTATTTAATAAAATTTCTTATACCATACTGCTTATTGCATATTAAATTCTTATCTTCAAAAAAACAAATAAAATAATTTTTTTTTAAAGTTTATAAAAAATTATAAAAATATATTTAACTCTTACTTAAAATTGTTCTTAAATTACTATATTTAATATTTTGTAAAAGAATGCCTTCAAAATTTTAAGTAGCTACTTTAAATATTGTCTCTAATTTATGAATCAGTTACAATAGCGAAAGTAATTTTAAGAAATATCAACTCGGATTAATATTATAAATTCATTAAATGGTTTAATGATTGTAAATAAATAAGTATCATTTGAAATACAGAAAAAATTTTAATTTAATTTTGCTGAGTAATTTAATGTACATATGGATGATTTTAATCAATTAAATTACAAAATTTTGCATTGCGTTCTAAAATTATTGTATTACTTGTACTTATTTTCTGATAAAATATACAATTACAAAAAATGCTCTCATTGTCGTAAAAATATTAGTGATGAAATAAAAAATTCAAAAATAAAAAAGAAGATTTTTTCACTTTTATTACACTCAAAGATATAATAATTGAAATATTTCATTTTAATCCGAAATTTGAATATGCAAAATGCATTTCTACGGAACGCGAAAAGACGCAGAAGAAAAACGAAAGAGTTTTCGATTAATAACATTTCTATCACAACAAAATACTGTGATATTTTTCATAATAACCGATCGCTATCGCAACCATTCCCTAATAAAAATGTACGATAGGATGCTAGAAAGAAAGGATATAGGATACTATATTAAAAAAAGAAAAGAGCCACATCTCGCGTTTCAACGCGTTGATGCAGTGGTCCGGCAATTTATTTTCCCAGTCGCCGACTGTGTGTACGATGCGTCACATCCGAGGATGACAAACGACGAAGGCCTGGCACGTGTCACAAGGAGCTGAAAGGATGATGCAAGGTAACAGCGCATGTGTTCTCAAACGCGGTCTTACTTTAAAGGGCGGTGTAAACGTACAAAAAAATGCCAGCTTTTCAACACATCCACACACATATCTATTCTATTATAACTTTATATTTTCATATTCCCTAATATTATCATTTCCAAAAGTACCACGCAAACAATAATTCTATACAATAATTTGAAGATATTTTATTTTGATTAATTGCATCACAGGTAATTAAATTTATGTAGGTTGAAAATGTTTATCGCTCATTAAATATCAACAGCATCGCTATCATCATCATTACAATTGTTGTTATTGTTATTATTATTATACATCCAAAATGTAAAAATCAGATTTTTCATATTTATCTCATTATTATTATATATAAATAATTAACTTGCACACAATAAAAAATTTAGTGTTTATAATTTAAATATATTTTTTATAATACATTGCTAATAAAAAATATATTGTATAATTCTACATTAAATGATTTTTATGTACCGGAGTTATTATACTCCATGTGTAACATTACAATAAACAATTCATCATTTTAGATTAAATCGTGATATTTTTATCAACAATTATCAGCTCAAACAAACGTAGCTGGTTTTATAAGAATTAATGTTATATCATTTATTATGGACAATCATAAAATTTTTCATTTCTTATTGAATCAGTACATAAAATTCTTCATGAAACTAATGAAAATAGTGATATCTCATTAAAGTCAATACGATGTTATTGCTAAATTTACCAGTAGTAATTTAATTTTTCTTTTGAACAAAATTTAACAATTAGCTCAAAGGCATACATAAATTTATGTCTACAGTATTAAATTTGTAAATCGGTATATATCTATTCTTTATTATATCTTTAACTGATAGAACTGTGATGACTTTTTTCAGAAATTCAATACGATTTTATCTAGATTTCTTCCGACAAGAGTAGTATACGCATTTGATTTACAACAAGAAATCCCAGCCCGTGGAATAGACAGCGAAAAAAAAGAACACAAGGAAAAGAACAGAGCGAAAATAAAAAAAAAAGGAAAAAGGAAAAGTGAAAGAGACAAGAATAAAGTGAAAAAGTAAGATGAAAGAAAGAAGATAATGTACATTGGTGTATATTGCATGGTAAGATAAAAGAAAATAATATCAGTAAAGATTGGAAGAAAAGAGAGAAAGAGAGAGAGAGAGAGAGAGAGAGAGAGAGAGAGAGAGAGAGAGAGAGAGAGAAAGAGAGAGACACATACAAATTTTGTATTATTACTCTTGTCGTATAAACCTTCCCCTGGAATAAGTCGTACTTTACAATTTTACTTTTATGTTTTTTTAATTTTTATTAATTATTCGATTTATTTGTTTTTTTATCTTAAAACTTTTTTACTTATTTTATATATAGTCCACCTTAAAATATGAGTAAAAGTGCATAAAATATTCTGATAATATATTATCACAATAATTTTCTTTTATAATTATATTTTATGTATATAGAATATATTTCTGCTTCGTTTATATGTGAAATGCATAAATCGTTTAGGATGTTAGATTTTTTGAACACTTGACAGAATCAATCCTGAAAGTTCAGTTTATTTTTCATTACTATTCAAAAAATTAATTTAAATTTAAATATTTATTACTATTTAACAATATTTTTATATTTAAACTTTTATTTAATTTTTTTTTTTAATTAATTATTTAGATCTTTGTTAATAGGTGTCAAGAATTAATAATTATTAAAAATTAAATTTTTTGAATGACATTTATATAAAAGTTCAATTCGATTTCATTTTTAATAGGCTTTTTATTGTAAAAATAATATAAAAGATATATAAATAGCAATATTTTAATTTTCAAAAAAATTAAAAAATTTACACTTCTTACCTAATGATCACACTTTTACATAACAGCTAGTTGCTATGTTATGTAGTCAGACATCTAGTCAAATTTTAGATATGCAGGGTGGATTATAAAAGTATCAAGACTGAATGTTTTATTAATTGATTATTTATTGCAGCTTTTTTGAAAATATCGAAAAATGTGCAGAGGAGTTTTTATTTTTCCTTTTTTTACTATCAGTATAAGGGGCAAGATTTGTCCTCATGTTAAAACTTGGCATAAAACGTGTAAAAAAAAAAAGTTTTAACACAACGCAAAATATGATAGAAAATATGATAGAAAGTATGATAGAAAAGTCTTAGGCGGTAAAATTTTTTTGTACAGCTTGGCAATACTTTAAAAGATTAAATTTTTTTAAAGATTAAATATATATGTAAATCGCAATTAGAAAATTAACACAAAGCTTTCAATAGCTTTCCGTATTTAAAAACTATTTTGTTTGAAGTTTATTATAAGTTTTATGTTATTTTGTTCTATAGTAATGAGTTGTCAGAAATAATATATTTCATTCGTAACAAGTATATAAATATTTTAATTTTTGACATTTACATTGAACTATTTTTTAAATACCACAATTTAACGTAAAATATAGTGTTCAAAAAATTATAAATTTCATGAATATATATTATTTATACGGAAAATGATTTTACTCTTTTAGAAAATTAGACCAAACCCTTTTAATTTGGAATTTACCAAAATAACGATATCGAAAATATTTACAATATTTTAAAAAATACGATTAAAATTAAATATTTAACAAAGAAGTCAAAACAATCATCAGCACTTAATATTCAATCTAAATCTAAAATAATCTAACTAAAATTGGTATGACTAGGAATGGTCACTAAAAGGGAGCTTCAGTTCTTCGTCGAGGGGTAAGACGCTTATGAAAAAAAGAGATATATCATGCAAGCCTGTCGACTTACACCAAAGCACTGATTTACATCAGCATAAATCAGTAAGCAAGCAAACGTATGTAACTACAATATGAATTGCAACAAGCACAACTTTACAATTATGAATTGGGAAGCACTTTGACATTCTCCTAACTCAAAAAGAAAATTATTTGCGGCAAAAAGCAAACATAATAAATACTGACGATTTAATTATTTTTTTCATCGAAATTAAATTTTTATTCATTAATGAAAATTTAAAGATTGCCCATGAGCTTACAAAAACAGTGTGATTTGGTATAATACAAGTACAATCAATTCAATTCTTTTACAAAATTTTTTTCATTATAAATATTGTATTAGGTGACAAAAATATGCGATGAAAAAATAAAATGATTATTTTAATTAATTCCCAGCAATTATTTAAATAAAAAATTTTACATTATTAAAAGATTATTTATAAATTTACGAATATAAAATAAGAAGAACATCGAATATAGAAATTGTATAAGATGAATATTTTTGTTAATTACGAGATTTAGTAATAAATTTTAAATGAAACAAAAATTTTTAATTTGTAGTTTTAATTACTATTATTCATACTAAATATACATGTAGTATTTGACAATTATTGTACAAACTAATCTATATAGTAGATTAACAGTAAATTTAATAATGATAATTTATATATCAATGAAATTTACTTTTAATGTAAATAATTTGAACAATTATATCAAAAAATTATCTGTAATATCAAAATAATAGATTTTTTTATGTATAGTATTTATTAAGAATTTCAGTATTATTGTAGTAAATTATTGAAAAATTTAATGCATTCAACATAAATTATTATTAACATTTAAAGCTAAATTTGTTTCCAATTATTTAATAATAAATTTTTCATTGCTCCATTTTTTTTTTTAATTACATTAAAACTTTTTATTAAATTCATTAAAGGTTAATTTCAATTACGAAATTTTATTATAATTCAAAGAAACATATTTTATTTATATTGTAATGAAATACCATTACCATTACTGCTAAATCTTATTTCAGATTTATATATAATTGTATTTATAAGCATTATTCAAGTCAATCAAATATTGAAAATAGAATATTAATTGTAAAAAAATAAAAAATACTGTACTAAAAAAATGCAGCCATCAAGGAATATTTCATTAATTTTTAATATGCAATTGATATATAACAGTCAATGTAAATTTTATTTATTGTAGTTTTCAAGTCAACATTATTTTAGTGTTTAAAAAAAAGATTAATTTTTTTTAAATTAAAATTTATAATTGAAATATTGTTTTAAAATGTTTTTTGTCACCTGTATGTAACAATTACTTTAATAATTACATAAACTTTAAATACAATTTATTATTTAGTTTTGTTACTTTAACTTGAAAGAAATATTAACTTACCTCTCTTAATGGTACTTTAAAGGCTAAAAATTTTGTCCCGTTAATAATATCTCCATAAGATTTATAATCTAACCATCTGCAAAACAAAATTTAAGATTATATTAAATCATTGAAGCTTAAACATAATGGACAAAATCCAATTAATATTATACAAGGTATTATTAAGTGTACCATCTTATAAATTTTTAATACACTTGTAACTAATAAATACCATTAGTTGATAAAACAGAGTGGATACATGTTAAAGCCGCGTTAATATTAAAGCGTCATCCCGAAAATACTGAATACACACCGTTATTATGAAAAATAATTAATATTTTTAAATGGACATCTGTTTTATATTATAAAAACAGGTAGATTCGTACTAATATTAACTAATCGTAAGTAAGCGGTAATTCTTTCAAAATATAACCTCAAATTGTAAATTATTATTTTACAACATGTTGAACTATTTTAATTGTGTACAAATAAAAATATATTATACGTCTATTAAAACAATTCTTGACTTACCCCTCTGGTATAGATTTTGACATTTTGTATATATATTTTTATACACTTTTCAACAAAACCTAATGAATTATACCATAAGTAACACCAATACTAGTCACAAGCAGCTAAACGATGGACGCCCCCTTTTGACCATTCAATGCTTGTGTTTAATTCTCGCGATCGATCGCGGTTATTCATTTCTATGAAAATGACTAAGAATCATATGCATTTAAAGTTATACTTTTATAATTAAAAAAATAAAATAAATATATTTAATAATACTACACAAATCATTTGATTTAAAATCTTTAAAATTCAAAGCAAATTTAAATATTATATGTTGTTATACTTTACATTTGATTATTAGAAAACTGCTTTTTTTACAAACATACATGATTCTATAAAAAAAAATAAATTATATATAAACATAAATTAAAGAAGTTTACTTATATATTATATTTACATTAAAAAACGCTTAAAGTATCAATTGCCAAATAAAAAATATATTAATCAATTAGAATTCAAAAATTTCAGTAATTACAATAAATAATTACAACAAAGATTCAAAGCTTATAACATTGAATTGAAATACAATTATAAATATTAAATATTTGTAAAAAATAAATTGAATGCTATACTGAATCTATCAATTTCTTTGCTTAATTCTTAAATGCTAACTTGTTGGGCATTGAACATCTCCTTCTTTCATGATTTTTAATTGAGATACCATATTAAATATTTTCTTTTCGATTTCTATCAGCTTAGAATTTTTTTTGTACTGAAAAAAAAGTTGTTGAATATTAACAATTAAAATAATCACTTAACAAATTTAAAGAAAATTATCATTTTTTTAATCATGACTTTTTTCCATATATTCATAATAAATTGTATATTATTATGTTAAAAAATGATCTTCATATTATTGTTACATTGTTATTTATATTATGATTCAATTTCTTTTATTTGTTTAAATATAATAGTATAAATAATAATTTGAATTTTTATATAAGTTTTATGTTACATGAACTTACTGTAATTATTAGGGTATTATATTGATGTGTGAAAGTTATTCGGTCTTTTTCTGGTTTTAATCCTATGCGTTCTAAATCAGGTACATTTAATTTTTTAAAATACTTTTTATTACTAGTACGCACAATGATTGATCCATCATTATCTACTGTAACAGAGTACACATCTTTTCCATAGTATAAATTTCTTATTCTCCATTCTAAGGAAGTCTTAGTAATTCTTCGTGTGACAATGGGCTAAAAATATAATAATCAAATTAAATCAAATGCATAAAAATACCAAAAAAGAATAATAAACAAATTCTTTGAAAATAAATTTACATACAGCAGTGGAACTTTCACGAATACCAATGGTATCAAGATTTTCTGTTAATATATCAGGATCACCAATTTCAACAGCCCAGTCAATTTCTTGTCCTAACTTACCTTTTTGCTTCCAAGCTCTTCTTAAAACAACATTTGTATCTAAACTATATTCTTCTACTAGTTCTCTTCCATCCGTCAATAAGAAATGTATTTTTCTTTTACCTAAAATAATATTTTAATTTATATTTTATAAAATTTGAAGTTGTTAATTTAAAATCGTATTTTATATTTAATAAAATATATGTGAGGATAATAATTATTAATATTTTAAAAATTTTTAAAATAAATTTATAAATTTTGTTTAACTGATATAAACAATATTTAATTAAATTAAATATTAAAATTTTGGAATTATTTTTTAAAGTGTATAATTTTATTAAATAAATTTTTTTTTAATCATAATGAATTTTTAATTCTATATTTTTTATTATAAATATTTTTCCAAATTTATATTGATCAAACACTGATATTGATCAAACAATTAGGTTAATACTCTTTAATGAAATTTTATATGTTTTATCATTTACCAACTTTTATAAAATATTGATTAATATAATAATTGATAACAGTTGTAAAATAAATACAGAATTACATTACCATCTTGAATAATTGCTGTTTTTTTTGCCTCTTCGAGAAGTTTTAACCATGGCTCAGTTGACATATTAATAATTTTTGATTATTTAAAAAGACACAAGTTCGAGTTGAATAATAGAGTTTCGAGATATCGAAAAATGAACGAACAGTTTGATCAGAGATTATTAGAGAGATTGCTGATGACCGTGTTAAACATTTGTTCCCAAAAACCTAGCGGCTGTTTAACAAAGTACATTTCTTGTTCGAGCAGCAGTTAAGGGGAGTACAGAGTGAAGTTAATCACTCTCCCTACTGCATTCAATGTGAAATGCAATAAAATTAGCCTTAATATTTGAATTCAAATATAATACAAGTTTTCTTTTTGGATATTTCAAAAATCTTTCTTTATTTTATATATTAACATTTTATCTTTTTTAATTTAAAAAATATATCTACCACCTTCATATAATTAGGAATTTCTAATTTAAGTTTTTAAAAGTATTTTTATGTGTAAATGTATCTGTTTATATAACATGGACTTAAAATTTTTCTTTTTATGTGTGTCCGTTCAAATTGTATCACAGAACTTCCATTATTATTTACATCACTTATTATATTACATACGTGCAAGAAAATTATTAAAATAAATCATATGTACATTTAAAATATTAAAATAAATAATTTTTAAAATAAAATGAATACAATAACATTTCTTTCATTATATAAAATGAATAATAACAATATAAATCTTGATATTTAATTATCAATTTTAATAAAATCACTTATTTCAAGAATATACTGAAACAATAACTAAAAAGCTTACATTTATAACAAAAATATTAAAATTAAATTATTAAATTTATTCAATAATAAAAAAGTTATTTAAATTGGAAATTTTATTCAATGTAATTGTAAATGACTCCAGTAACACTATAATTTTTGTTAATTGTAGTATTATAATTGATAATAAAATAATTCATCTTAGTGCTATTTTTCATGAATAGTTATAAATATTGATTTTATTTGAACAAATTACTTCTATCGAGTAAATTGTGAGTGATTGCAAATAAAACTATTACTTTTATTAAATGTATGGAAAAATTAAATTATAATCATTCGTCTCAATGTTATTTGCTATAAATAACTACAATCATTGATGTTAAAAGTTCGTATAACTTTCTTCAAGTAAATTTTTAGTGATTGCAAGCTATATTATTATTTTTGTAAATGTATTACAAAAATTGATATCAAAATTATTCCTTTAATAAGATATTGGAAAAATAACTAATAATAATAATTTATTTTGTATTTTTAACTTTATGAAATAAAATTGTAATTGATTTTAAATAAATCTAAACATTCATTATTTGTCTTATTATAAATGATGTTCAATTATATATTTAATGATGAACATTTAAAATACCAAATTTATATGTAGTATTCAATTTCACAGAGTAATATCTTGAGTAATTTGAGTAAAACTATAACTTTTATTAACTGTATTATCAAAATTGAAATTAAAATCATGCATGTTAATGATGTTTGTTAAAAATTGTTACAAACATTGATTCTAATAATGTTTTTAACTTTCATCGAGTAAGATATTATTGGTTTTAGCAAAAACTAGACATTTTTTCCAATGTATCATTAAAATTGATATTCAAATCATATATAAGAATGATAAAAATTTAAAATTATCACTTTTATGAATAATTTAGTTCTATTCAATGAAATTGTAAATTATATAAAGTATAACTTCAAGTACTATTAACTGTATTATTAAAATATTTGATAT
Source organism: Eupristina koningsbergeri (assembly GCA_018907245.1). Lineage (NCBI taxonomy): Eukaryota > Metazoa > Arthropoda > Insecta > Hymenoptera > Agaonidae > Eupristina > Eupristina koningsbergeri. The sequence continues at coordinate 2,026,606 of JACCHV010000105.1, forward strand.
TATATTTATATTATTATTATATTATTGATATTATATTATTAAAATATTTGATATAAATATAATGATTTAATTGAACTATATATATAAAATTAAAGTAGTAATAATATATATATTTGTATCTTTTACACTTAATAATCAAATATTGAAATTATTATTTGAAATTAAAATGGCAATAATATTTATAGTGTAATAGATAATAAAATCGGTTATCTAAATTTTGTATATTTTGAAATTATTTAATGATTGATTATGATTATATATATCTATTTTTTTTCATTTATAATTTTTATTATACAAGCATTGTTTGTATTTTATTTGATATTGAATAATATTATAAAATATTTATGAACATTTATATGAACATAGTTCTACATAAGATTTTTTTCGATGCATTATTAATATTTTTAGGAAACACGGAACTTTCTGCATGGTCCCCTGCTTCAATCAGAAATTGCGGATTATGTCCTAATCATTTTCGCGAAGCTGACTACTTTCAAGGACAAAGAAGATTAAAGTTACGTGTCAATAGGGACCCCGTACACTGGAAAGAAGTACAATGTACTTCAAAAAATGAGGTATAAGATTTTGTTAAACATTTCATTAAAAAAATTTAACAATATTATTTTAAATTTTTATAGGTAATTCAAGATGATGAAATCAATGATATTGAAGGAATGGATCTTTTCGGTGCAGACAAGCGGTTTTCAAGTGAGGTAATGCGTCCTTCATTTGATGAAAAAGTAAGTAGCGAAAATTATTGTAATGCACCCGTTTTGCAATCAAATGTAAAAGTTTATCCAAGTGCTTTATTATTGAAAAGAAAATTTTCTTTAAAAAAGTGTTCTAGCAATTGTAATATTACAATTGCAAATTTAAAATATAAAAATAATATTTTAGAAAAAAAAATTAAGCAGTTGGATAGGCATATAAAATATATGAATAAAAAATTTAATAAAATAAAATTGTACAGAAAATCATGTGCAAAAAATGGGGAAAAGCCATTTTTTGACATTCATGATTTTCTTAACAAAGCAGGAGTATCATCGTTTGCGAAAACGATGATACAACTGCAATTAAAAAAAAATAAATCTCAGTATTCGGATGCTGAGAAAGATTTAGCAAAGCAACTTTATTTTTATTCAGCTGCTTGTTATTCGAAATTGAGACGTGCAGGTTTACATTTACCCCACGAATCGACCGTTCGTGCTTGGGTTTCTGAATTGGACATTGTCCCCGGAGTAAATAATTGTATATTTAATAATTTAAAAATGTTTTTAAATGGACTACCAGACGAGGAAAGACTATGTGGTCTTAAATTTGATGAGATGTCTATAAAAAGTTTTGAGGAATATTCAAAAAAATACGACCTTGTCGAAGGTTTAGTTGATATGGGTGCCGGTACCCGAACGTGAAATGTTGCAAAACATGCATTATTATTTTGTTTGGATGGGTTGAATGCAACAAATCGTTGGCATCAAATTTTAGCTTTCGGTTTTACTGATAATGGTGTTTCAGCAATACAATTATCAGATATTATACCGAAACTTTTATTACAATTACGTATAATTGGTGCCGACGTGAAATTTGTTGTATGCGATCAGCATCCAAATTATCGTCAATTTTACAATATGTTTGGGGTAACCGCGGAAAATCCTTATTTTCATTTAGACGGGGTTAAATACTTTATGATTTACGATTGGCCACATTTAATCAAAAGATTAGTGGCCCAATTGCGTAAATATGATAAAATTTATTGTAACGGGGAAGTAATAATTTCATTTTTAGATTTAGTTCGTACGTGAGAACATGATGAAGCCCACAGTACGTCAAATTTATTAAGCCACATAACGGAAAGCCATTTTTATCCGACTTCATTCGAGTCAATGAAGGTAAAAAGAGCTTTCCAACTTCTTAGTCGGCGTATGTCAAGCGCAATAAAATTAGCTGGTGAAGATGAAGTTGCTTTGGCGAATTCGCCGACATGGAAGCAATCTGCTTCTTTTGTAGAAAAATTAGATTCCGTGATTGATGCATGTAATTCACGGAATTTAAGAACCAATAAGAAGCAGAAGCGACCATTATCTAATAATAATCCAGAAATTGAATTGCTTTTAAAAAGTTTTATTCATTGGTCGGTTAATTGGTCTTTAAAAATTAATAATAAATTTAAACGTCCACCTTGTTTTGATGGTATTATTTTAACGATACGCGGAATTTTAGATTTATATAATAATATTAAAAAAACATTTGTAAATTTTGAGCTTACAACTGAACTCTGTAATCAGGATTCAGTTGAACATGCTCAAGCAAAAAAACGCGGTAGAGGTGGATTTAACGTCAACCCGACTTGTAGAATGTATAGATTGTCAATTCGACACATTCTTAGTACCGCGTATATACAAATAAGTACAAATTGTAATACATACTCAAATAGTAATGAAGAAAATATATGTTTCGAAAAATATAATAGTATAGAGTTTACAAATAATTCCTTTTATGAATGTGAAAGGAATGAACTAAATGAATACAACAATGAGATAAAAGCACTTCAGTTTCTGGAGATGCATGCAGAAATTAATAAAAATAGTGCAGGAGATATTTCAAATAAACATTTATTTGAAAAAAATGCTATTGTATTCTTTGCCGGTTACGTTGCCCGAAAATGTTTATTGAAATATCCCTGCTCTGAATGTGAGAATTTCTTCATTAAAAATGCAAATGATCCTTTCTCAGTAGATGAACAATATTTATTCAATAGAGATTATATGCATTCCAATGAGGAAATACCACATTTAACGTTTTTGACAAGACCGTCAGAAGCGTTAACTGAAATAATAAATTGCCAGCTAGAAAATTTTGTACTCATTCACGAGCAAATATGGCAAAATAAAAATATTTTATCGGAATTAAAAGAAGTAATAGAAGAAACGACTTCATTAAAGTTTCCAAAATGGTTTGATCGCGAACATAATTGCTATGAGCATCGAATTTATGCTCTACAATGTTTATTAATTGTTAAAATTCATGCTACTGCTCGGGAACATAATAAGAGTACAAAAATTTTTAGTAAACGATATTTAAAACAAAACAATCGTAAATTAAAGAATATTATGCATCTTTAATGTAATTAAATTTTAATTACATTAAAGATGCATAATGTAATTAAAATAATGTAAAAAGCATGTATATTTTTCACGTTTTTTCGTAAATATTATTGTAAATATATTGTAAAAATATAATTTATTAATCATTAATATAATGTAATTTATGTATTTAATTGTATAAAATTCAAAATGTAAATATAAATGTAAATATAATTTAAATAACTTTAGATAGCATGTATTGGCTTTTTCCGTCTGAGAGCAAGTGGACGGTTTTTTATGCCGAGAAAGTAAGCTTTCTGCGAAGGCTGAAATAGGGTAAAAAATATAATGTTTAATATGCGATTTTACTTGGTTAAAAATAAATGTAATCGGCAATTTACCGACTAGCCGACGGCGAAATAATAAAATATAATTCATAAAAAATTTTGATCTTTATACACGAAGCAAATATATGTATTGTCTTGCAATTAAAATTTGTTATTTATTTAATTTCATTTGATATTAATATATTAAATTAATTTAATTTTCTATAGATTTTTTATTGAATGTAATAATCATTAATCATCATAAAATCATAATAGCATTCATCAATAATCATTACTCGATGAAAGTTAAAAACACTATTAGAATTAATGTTTGTAACAATTTTTAACAAACATCATTAACATGCATGATTTTAATTTCAATTTTGATAATACAGTTAATAGTACTTAAAGTTATACTTTATATAATTTACAATTTCATTGAATAGAACTAAATTATTCATAAAAGTGATAATTTTAAATTTTTATCATTCTTATATATGATTTGAATATCAATTTTAATGATACATTGGAAAAAATGTCTAGTTTTTGCTAAAATCAATAATATCTTACTTGATGAAAGTTAAAAACATTATTAGAATAAATGTTTGTAACAATTTTTAACAAACATCATTAACATGCATGATTTTAATTTCAATTTTGATAATACAGTTAATAAAAGTTATAGTTTTACTCAAATTACTCAAGATATTACTCTGTGAAATTGAATACTACATATAAATTTGGTATTTTAAATGTTCATCATTAAATATATAATTGAACATCATTTATAATAAGACAAATAATGAATGTTTAGATTTATTTAAAATCAATTACAATTTTATTTCATAAAGTTAAAAATACAAAATAAATTATTATTATTAGTTATTTTTCCAATATCTTATTAAAGGAATAATTTTGATATCAATTTTTGTAATACATTTACAAAAATAATAATATAGCTTGCAATCACTAAAAATTTACTTGAAGAAAGTTATACGAACTCTTAACATCAATGATTGTAGTTATTTATAGCAAATAACATTGAGACGAATGATTATAATTTAATTTTTCCATACATTTAATAAAAGTAATAGTTTTATTTGCAATCACTCACAATTTACTCGATAGAAGTAATTTGTTCAAATAAAATCAATATTTATAACTATTCATGAAAAATAGCACTAAGATGAATTATTTTATTATCAATTATAATACTACAATTAACAAAAATTATAGTGTTACTGGAGTCATTTACAATTACATTGAATAAAATTTCCAATTTAAATAACTTTTTTATTATTGAATAAATTTAATAATTTAATTTTAATATTTTTGTTATAAATGTAAGCTTTTTAGTTATTGTTTCAGTATATTCTTGAAATAAGTGATTTTATTAAAATTGATAATTAAATATCAAGATTTATATTGTTATTATTCATTTTATATAATGAAAGAAATGTTATTGTATTCATTTTATTTTAAAAATTATTTATTTTAATATTTTAAATGTACATATGATTTATTTTAATAATTTTCTTGCACGTATGTAATATAATAAGTGATGTAAATAATAATGGAAGTTCTGTGATACAATTTGAACGGACACACATAAAAAGAAAAATTTTAAGTCCATGTTATATAAACAGATACATTTACACACGTTCAAAAATTTAAATTAAAAAATGCATAATTATATGAAGGTGGTACATATTTTTTTAAATTATACATATAAAATTTTAGTTTTTGTTTTTTCTAAATTCTGACGATTCAATTTTAACACCGTCTTATTCTTATATTTTATGTAAATAGAATACTCGTAACATAATTGATAAACAAAAATATTCTTTATATTTCTAAATTTAAGAAAATACTTTAATTCTATTACTTTGTAATTAAAAATAAAAGTTAGAGCAAAAAGGAATTAAACTACAAACATAAAACATGTTATTTAATATATTAAGTTTCTAAAGAACATTCTTTTATACATAATGATAAGGTAATTAGTGTAAGCGACAGATTTTCGGGTGCGATCGCTTGACAGAAAATCACCGAAATCAAAGTGAATGTGCGGCTGCTGCAGAGGTAATGACGGCAAAACAACCCCGACGGGGGGAAAAGGATGCGTCGCAACGCGGGTGAGCAGGGCAGATTTTACTTAGAGCTCGAAGACGACGGGTGTATATAAAGAATATTAGAAATAAATATCTTCTTTTAATCGGATAATTTGTGTTAGAGTTATTTGTCGAGTTTACCTCACCATATCATAGACATTTTAAATAAAATTAATTAAAATTGGCTTGAATTTAAAATTATTTACTTATAATAAGTTACTTAACATAACATATGTCCCATTACATAATTTTTATTAAAATTAAAAATATCGCGCTTGGAATATCAAATTTTGAAAAATTAATTCTATTATAATAAAGCTTATATAACAATAATATTGCATTATTATTTTATAAAAATATGTAATAAAGACGGTTATGATCATTTTTTATACATAAATACTTTTGAATAAAAATATTATTTAAACAAAATTTAATACAAGTATTGCATATATATTAGATAAATTAATTACTGGGGATAGTTACTACTTTAATAAGTGACTATTTATAAACAAAATTTCGATATATTTATTAAATTATTTTAAATTATTTAAAATACGTGTCAAAAATAATAAATAAAGTGTTTTTGTATTAAATACCAAACGAAAGTTTGCGTGAAATTCACAGGTTTCCTGAGATTAGCAATTACTTTCAACATACAAGTTTTTCATAACTATATTACGAAATTAATTATAAAATTTCTTTCATATAAAAAACAATTTTAAGAATGGATTTTGTAAATTTTTTTAGATAAGAATCAATTTGATCCTCATCCCGTAAAAGATAGCGTTAATTTGTCAACATACCCGAATTTTCGATCCAAATTTTTTGTTTCTCCAAATTGGATGGGAATCTAAAAAGATGATGATTATTGTGTTTCCCATTGGCACAGTTGATGTACTTGCATCATTCGTAAACCGTGTAGCCTCGATTAGATTCCATTTGTGAACCTATATATTAAAAAAAAAAAAACAAACGCGACGACTCTATTGCAAAAAACCGAATTGCAATTTTTATTATTGCGCAAAAATCAAGGAATAATAGATGAACAACTATACCGAAATATGAATATTAAAAAAATATCTATAAAGATAATTTTTTTAATTAAATACAAAAAAAATAAAAATATTATTAAAACTTCCGTACGAACATGTAATCCTATCGAATTATCATGAGAAACTAAATTAATATTTTCAATTGTTTTAACTGACAAAAACACACATATTGAATTTAAACATAAATTTAAATAGCTAAATATATTGTGATTGTAAATACGAAGAAAACGCCCAACATCATTCTCTAACGTTTAAAGATCCCATAATATTGACGAAAACAAATCACATGTCGTTGTTTAAACGGAAAAAACCTATATGCTTAAAGGAATACAAGGAATAAAATCACAAGCATACGTGATGTATTTCGATATTCATATAAAAATCACTTGATAATGGATCGATACCAACAGATTACATTATCTCCCTATTTCATCTAAACAATGATATATAAAAAATTCATCTATGAATCTGAAATATGAAAAAACAAACGACAAAGTCTAGCTTTCGCATTAGCGTATTAGCCGTTTTGGATTAAAAATAAGTTAAATTTTATAATCGAAAGCATTTCTAGTAATTTTAAACTAATTTTTCAAGTAACAGATACATTCCACTACTCATTTAAACAATAATATTTACCGAAATCATCTATGAATCTGAAATATCAAAAAAAAACAAACGACAAAGTCTAGCATCCGCATTAGCGTATTAGCCGTTTTGGATTAAAAAAAAGTTAAATTTTATAATCGAAAGCATTTCTAGTCATTTTAAACTAATTTTTCAAGTAACAGATACATTCCACTACTCATTTAAACAATAATATTTACCGAAATCATCTATGAATCTGAAATATCAAAAAAAAACAAACGACAAAGTCTAGCATCCGCATTAGCGTATTAGCCGTTTTGGATTAAAAAAAAGTTAAATTTTATAATCGAAAGCATTTACATTCCACTACTCATTTAAACAATAATATTTAGCGAAATCATTTATGAATCTGAAATATGAAAAAAACATACGACAAAGTCTAGCTTTCGCATTAGCGTATTAGCCGTTTTGGATTAAAAAAAAGTTAAATTTTATAATCAAAAGCATTTCTAGTAATTTTAAACTAATTTTTCAAGTAACAAATACATTCCACTACTCATTTAAACAATAATACTTACCGAAATCATCTATGAATATGAAATATCAAAAAAAAAACAAACGACAAAGTCTAGCTTTCGCATTAGCGTATTAGCCGTTTTGGATTAAAAAAAAGTTAAATTTTATAATCGAAAGCATTTCTAGTAATTTTAAACTAATTTTTCAAGTAACAGATACATTCCACTACTCATTTAAACAATAATATTTACCGAAATCATCTATGAATCTGAAATATCAAAAAAAAACAAACGACAAAGTCTAGCATCCGCATTAGCGTATTAGCCGTTTTGGATTAAAAAAAAGTTAAATTTTATAATCGAAAGCATTTCTAGTAATTTTAAACTAATTTTTCAAGTAACAGATACATTCCACTACTTAATTAAACAATAATATTTACCGAAATCATCTATGAATATGAAATATCAAAAAAAAA